>OU612060.1:19622690-20262148 GCA_914767635.1 Melanostoma mellinum | reverse complement strand
ATAAACCCTTTACGAGCCTTTAAAAAAAAAAAGTTTATGCACATCATAGTGGAAAAAAAGTTCGAGCTTCAAATTGTTGCCTTCAATTCCACAAATAGAAGTACGTAGCGTAATACAAACAAAATGAAAGAGTTATGAAACAGATGGAAACGCTCATTGGAATCCTGGGCTACATTGTAAGGAATCACATCTACCTTCTTACCCATGTTCGTGAAGAAAAAAATTTTCTTTTTTAAATTTAAGATACAGTCTTCCGCTCTCTCTCTCTCTCCTCCATTGCACCAAGAAACAGGATTAAACAAAATTCCATTCTCCACATTTTTAACGAGCAATTCACAAAGGTATGGGAAGTATTTGACTCCTCAGATAAGAAACGTTCTATCTGTTGCGTATATTTTACTTTTCTACCCCCAACAATCCATATAAGGGCAACATCCTTCGGAAGTGTGTATCGGATAAAAATAATAAACTTACCGTCAATTTAAGTAAAATAAAAGATCCTCAAATTAAACATACATCTAATTAAAGCAATGCAAGCAAGGGGAGGGCTAGAAAAACAAATTAACTTCCTCAAAGAAGTAAGAGTATCTTACAGGCATAATGTAACAGCACAGAGGCGGCATTTTTAATTTTGCTTTTATCCGAGCAACTGAATCAGCCTCAGGCAACTAATGCTCTTGAAGGCTACATATTTAATTTCATTAAATTGAGCTTAGAGAAAAATAATCTTCTCTTACCTACCACCCATACGCCAACACCCACACACCTGTGCCACCATCCAATATATTTTTTTTACTTGCAACAATATTAAACAACAACAACCTACAAGTTTCGACCAAATATATAAATTCATTGAAATGAAACTTTAATCTAACTGGATTATGAACAATATCTTCATTTAATCCCGCTTAGCCAAACTTCCCATCTGCGCCTTTTCGCACAGTTTCGTCAGTGGAGGCTCACTGACTGAACATACAAGAGAAAAAAAAATTAAGAAAACTTTCTTAGCAGCAACATGTCCTTTTATTTTCTCGCAAAGAATCCCTAAACAAAAATGTCTTCTTTGGAAACTTATATCAAAAATGAACAAATTTTTAACAGAAATCTACTCTCATAACGGAAAATAAATTGTTTAAAGGGACTTCTACTCTGCGAGCAGAGCAGAGAATTGAATTGAATTTCAACCGGAAGCAGGAAGCAGCTCGGAAAAGTTGTCTCTTTCACTCGCTCATGGCGAGGATGGCAAAAACTTTTCTGTGGCAAGTGCAGTCAGAACTTTAGCACAGAGCTCCCTTCAACTGACAGGTGTTTAGCTATCAATTCGCCAGATCTTGCTTGTTTAGTTTTTTTTTTCTTTTTTTTGACAATCTCATGTTCAACATGATACTGTGAAAATGTCCTTGCTACTCAAAATGCTATTCTCGTGCTGCTATTGTGCTGTCGCTGTTTATGTTTCTTGTGTATTACTTTTTCGAAGGCGGTGGACAGGGACACAAGAAACTTTATAAGAAAAGCCAAGTTCATTTTTATTTCTGAACGTTCTCTCCTCTCTTCCACCAACAACCAACCCTCGCCCACACTATCGGCCGTGTTTCAAAAAGTTCATTCCAAGTTTCAATTGCCACATACCAGATGGCTTAAGTGTACGGTGGTAATGGTGTTGTTGTGAAGTGAAGAGGATGGGGGTTGGAACAAGAGTCTAAATTTGGATTAGAATCTTCTATTTGAAGTGTTCACAAGAAATGAAAAGTTAAAAATACAACAGTGCACCAGAATATACCGCACGAGAGGACTACGTGTATAAGCACTACGAAGTGGATAACAAGTGTCAAATGTGAAATTGGACACCACTCTAGATAAAACGAACAGAATACAGTTATCACTTGCCCCTCGGCTGGTCGTTATACGGGTTCAACCTGAGTCCCTTCGTAAATCACCTTTGGAACACAGCCCATTCTATAGGCGCGCTACCAACGACCAGGCCATGAAGACATACGACTGCCATGCCGAGTCTATTCGACGAGAGATTAATTTCACCTTTGTGGTTTTTCACTAGAAATGTCAGGATCAAGACTAATGAAAAAGGACCTGCGATGCAAACAGTCCCTGTTCAATTTTTGATGCGCTTATGAGTGGATTTTCTTTTATTCCTCACACCTCACACCACCCTTGAGGTATACCTAAGTTGAAGAACGAAGATGTCCCTGATGAGCCTGAGGATAAGCAAAGACAAGGTTAAAACAAACAACACGACACTGCGATAATGAAGACGACATGACATCGCGCCGACCGCACCGACCAACGAGGACTACTATGACTACTCCCAAGATTTACCTTCTTGTATCTATCTATTCATTTGTGTGTCCTTCACATTGTTCGTTTTAAGAACGAAGACGAAGGTAAAGTATCCTTTTCATAGCTCATGGCTTCTTCTACTACTACCTTGTGTCATCGTTATTGCCATGACGGATGTTTTGCTAGTCAAACACCAAAGATAAGGATACCTTGAGTTGAGGTTTTCTGGTTGTCATAGTATAAGGGTTGCTCTGGCTCTGCCAGTTGTAATCCGCTTTTGTTTCAAATTGGATTTGTAGCAGTTAGTTTGTGGATGGAATAGAAATCTGTCACATCTTTAGTGGTTGTTATTGCTGAAAGGACTTATTATTTTTTCTTGGCTATGCGGAGCGATTTAGGTACTCTTGGATGAGTTGTTTGCCTTTTATGCCGCATTATGTAATCGATATTCATACAAAAACAAGAATATGCTCCCGAAAGTTTTGAGGTTTGTTTGCAAAAGTAGAGGATTAAGCAAAAAGGAAGTTTTTCTATTGAGAGAAGATGCCAATGATGTTGTTTTTAGGATAGCTAAACATGTGCACACACATATGTGTGCTATATCTTATATCCTTTTTCGTCAGAGTCAGCAGAAGAACTTGAAGCAGATGTTTCTCAAAGTCTTATTGAGAGGGTTATATCCTTTGCAACTTAACACATCGCACATGGAAGAGGATATAAAACGAAGTGAAGAAAGTTTTACGAACTAATTCCAAAGTGTTTCTAAGATTTTTTTTTCTTCTTTGTTTTTATTTTGGTCTTGGATGGATTTTCTTGTGATACCTTTAGTAATCGAGTGACTTTGTGCGCAAAGGAAATCGATGATTATGTGGAGGGGTCTCTTGACGGTGATTGGAAAACATCTTATTTATAGCAAACAATAAGTGGTGTGGGTTATCAAATCTTGTGCTTTGAAAACTTCTTTTCGCAATAATTAACGTGTTTAATCGATCAATCGTAGTGAACAACTTCTGCTTGTTTAAACAGGATGAAGTTTCACATGGAATGCTTGAATTAGTTTTTGAAGAATTTGTATGAAACATTTATTAAACTCGTTATGAGATGTTTCAGGTCTTGAATAAGTTTTTTATTTGTTTTAGTTTAATTTGACAAATCAAAAAACAATGAAGAATAAGTGTACAAGCTGCTCCACTCTCACAAGGAGAGTCAAGGGTATGTAGCGTACGAAGATATTCAACGCTTTGATCCAAGTCTGCTTGGAGTACGAACCATTGATGCTATACAAGCTATAATAGGTCTTCCTACTAGAATACTACATTAGGTGTTTTCTTCCCAGTCTTTGACTGTTGATTTGCCAGCGGTTGGGCGATAGCGCTATAGATTGTTAATGACAGAGCTGTAAATGCCTATACTTGAGCGATTGAATGCAGATTTGTCAGCGTTGGGGTCATTATTATAAGATCATATAGAACCAATAAATACTCTCACTTTATAATACTGTATTATGTAAGGATTGAACACTCAAGACCGAAGTTTTACGTATCTTATTTGGTCGCGTCGCACCGACAGGCATACTCCAGCTCTGGGAAAAAAATGGGCACGACTGGGTCGCACGAGCTTGCGATTGTGTGCTTAGTACAGTATCAAATTCTTGAGGCTGAGTAAAAGGTCCTCACGACCTTCATATTTTGTTTGGTGGTACAGTGTTACGAACTACACATTTATTATGTAAAATTAATAAAATCGCAAAATATATTGAAAAAAAAAATGAAATATTCCAGAAGTCTCTAGTAAAGAAAATCTAAAAGCTCCACTTTAGCAGTTTTTAAACATTGCAAATTTAATGAAAATCGTTAAGGCAATTTTTTTTTAAACCTGATTTTTTTCTTTTTAATTTTTTTAAATCAAGTATACAAGTTTTAAGACCTTACCAGAAGATGTTTCGACCAAAAATATGAACAGTAAAAAAAACTACGATACCGTTTTGAAGATTTTCGAAAAAAATAATTTTTTTTTAATTAGTAAAAATATCAAAAATTAAAATTTTTCAAATGTGGATTCGCAATCTTATTTGAATTACCCAGGCCGTCTTTAGTTTAAATTTTCGTCAAAAGCCATTAACGAGAAAGTCGGTTTAAGAAAAACGGAACTACGGGGGTACCGTTCTTAGACTTTTTCCAAAAAGATTTTTTACCTCATAAGAAAGGCCTTTAAGAAATAATCCCTCACATAAGATTTAATCGAGATCGTTGGAGCCGTTTTCGAGAATAAATATTATCATAAAAGTTGTATGACAGGTACCGTTATTTCAAGACCTAAGAGACTCAATTCCGAAAAATCCTCGGCTGCCCCACCGACACTAACTGCGAAATTTGAAAAAAAAAATCGGTCAACCGGTTCAGACTGCAGATCCATTGGACAGACAGAATTGCAGGACCCACTTTTTCGATTTATAGTACCTATAATCGCAAGTAAAAAAAGGACATCATAATCCCAAAATTGTTACGTTTGTAGCCACGTTTTTTTAGTTCTAAGTTTTTTATAACCTCGTTTTTTATGTCTGTACGGGTTGTGTCGGAGTGGAAGTTTTTAAGTAACTTTCCGATGAATTGGCGGCATGGAATTTGGACCATATCGTATAGAAGTGAATAAGAAGTCCTGAAGATGTAAAGAGGAAAAAAGAACAAACGAAAAAGTGAAAGGATACAGAGGATACAGAAAGAGAGAAAGAGGATAATTCATTCGCTCTCTTGTACAGTTGCGGTCAAAATAATAGCAGTGTGAGTAAAAGCATTGCACAAATTGGTATTTTTCGACTTTGTATTGCGTTGATAGCGAAAACCCGTTACACTTTAATTGTTTTATATGGTAGAACACCGAATATAATCCACACTTTACAATCATAATGGTATGGGCATGTTTTTTCTTCTACGGAGTTGGACCCATAATGCGGATTGAAGGCATTATGGATCAGCATCTCTATGTTAGGATAATGCAGGAAGTAATGCTACCGTTACTGAAGATGAAATGCCACTGAAATTGTCGTTCAGTAAGAAGCAATGGTTCCAGGAAAGTAAAGTAGATGTGATGGAGTGGCCCGCACAGTCTTCGACCCTTAATCCCATCGAAAACCTATGGAGCGCTGTAAAAAAATATGCTTCTAGATGTAAACCAAGCAACAACATAGTCCTTTGCGAAGCGTTACAGCAATCATGGAGTTCGATAAGCACATGAAGGTGTGGAAACCTGATAAACTCTATTTAACCAACGTCTTTGTACTGCTGTTTTAGCTAACAAGGGACATGCAACTACATAATAATTAAAGGTACGAGCACTCAGTCACATATTGTTATAAAAATTTTGACCTAATTTTTCGAATTCGTAACATTTCAAGGTAGATTTTCCTATCACTACTATTTTTTTGACCACTGAATTTCAACATCTGTTCAATAAACTTGTAACTATCGGATAGTAATATTAAACTAATGTTTTTTTTTTTTTTTTGTAAATAAAAGCTTAAAACCCTTCTTTGAAAACCACGTTATTGGTTTTTTAAATTAGAATTGACGGATAAATTTTTTTCAATTTTGTTGTTTCTTAAGCTCTATACTACTATTATTTTGACCGCAGCTAAATTAGCTTCCCGATGAGCAGGAAACTTGAAATTTTGATTATAGCTCAGAAGGAGATAAGAATTCCTGAAAATGTGAAGAGAAGAAGAAGAAAACAAAACTAAAAAAGAATAAAAGAAAATAACTTGCTTATAAAATATATCTGTCCTAAAATTTAGACAATAGCTAAGAAGGACATGTCAAAGTGTGAAAATGTGCAAAAAGATAAAGAAAAACGAAACACAGACAAAGAAAGATGATAACTTACTTTCTTGTATGTGTTCGTCCGGGTAGATTTTTGTACTTTATTTTAAACTATAACTTCCCAATGAGGAAGAGTCTTGAAATTTGAATCACAACTCAAAATTAGATTATAATGCAGTTTCAACAAAGAAGAGGAAAAAACCGAAGAGTCAGAGAAAAAGGTTAAGAAAACGAAAAAGACATAAAAAAAAGAAAAGAAACTATTGGCATTGGATAGATTGAAAGTGTGGAGTACGATTGCTTCAAGCTCACAGGCAAAAAACGGTGCAATGAAAACACAATGAAAGAAATGGAATATACAATCAAGACCTGAAGCATCATGAATAGAAAATCATTTAATTGTTGACAAATGGATTTAACGTTTGCATAAAAGTTTTATAAAAAAAGATCATCTCGAATGACAAAAACCTCGAATCCTAAAAATTTCCAAAAAAAAACAATTTTTTAATCTCGAAGGCAAAAATCTCGAAGGGCTTATCTCATAAAATAAACAAGAAAAAAAATGGTTTCGAAATTTTTTTCTCCCTTTTTAAAGAGTTCAAACGTAATGCTTCATTTTTATATTCCGCGCTCACCTTACTAACTAACGATGCCAATTGAAACTAAGTTCAGGTAAGGTAACCCCTCTTACAACTGTATGGGCAGTGCATTTGTGAAAACAGGTTTTGGGAAAGTTTTGTTTTCAATCTAGAATTTTTGAGTCTAAAAAACAATAATTTATTTATTTATTTTTATACAGTGGTGATCCAGTATAACGAACGATATAATGTCCAGAGTCAATTCGTTAAATCAAAAATTCGTTGTACCGAAACGTTGTCATACAAGTCTTTAGGTAAATAGATTCAATATGTAGATGTACTCAAATTTTAGAAAAGAATCTTTAATATGCTTTTGTTTTTTCAGGTGTTGAATGTTATTGTTGAATGCCTCTTCCTGTAAACTTTTTAGAACTAAAACTTTAGAGTTTTCAGTGCCATTTTGTCTGAAATTCGTTATTTGTTTGTTATATAGAATACCTAATAGACTTGAAAAAAGTTTTCGTAATATCGATCATTAGTTATATCGGCATTCGTTATACTGGACCACCACTGTATTTAAAATATTATTTCTGAGATTTTTCAATATTCAATGCTTTTGTTTTCGAGTTTTTCTACTTCGAGATTTTTGCTTTCTGGACTTTGCAACGGGTTTTTTTTTAAATCTCGAAGCACTGAAAAAAAAAGTTCCAAATACAC
Source organism: Melanostoma mellinum (assembly GCA_914767635.1). NCBI lineage: Eukaryota > Metazoa > Arthropoda > Insecta > Diptera > Syrphidae > Melanostoma > Melanostoma mellinum. The sequence continues at coordinate 20,254,743 of OU612060.1, read as the reverse complement.
CACAGTGCAAGGCGTATCTTATATATCTATACTATTTGTCCCCAAACTTTATAAAGGGTCCACCATCTAACTTTTTTTTCAACTAGTGCTTAGTTCGTAAATGATAACACTTAGCTCATGTCTGATTTGACACTCAGGTAATTAGTTTCATCCTTCCGCTGAACGAATATGGTTGTGTATACGCTTGAACAACGCGAAGTATTGCGACATTACTTTGAAAATTATACTAATGTTGCAGAATCATCAGAATCAGAATCAGAATCAAATCATTTTTACATATGAAGCTCATTTTGATCTTGGCGGGTATGTAAACAAGCAAGATTGTTGCATTTGGGGCACAGAAGCACTTAACACGCATGCAATGAAAAGCCAATACACCCAAAACGAGTCACTGTTTGGTGCGGATTTTGGTCCAGAGGCATAATTAGGCCATTTTTCTTTGAAAATGAGCAAGGAGTGGCCGTTGCAGTTAATGGCGATCGTTATCGGGCCATATTGAATTTTTGTTGAAAAAAATTGAAGAGGAGGGATATTGGCATTAGGTTTCAACAGGACGGCGCTACGTGCCACACAGCTAAAGCTACCCTCGATGTTATGCGCCCTGTTTTTGAAGATCGCATTATCAGCCGCAGAGCCGATGTCGTTTGGTCACCTCGGAGCTGCGATTTGACACCGTTGGACTATTATTTGTGGGGTGCCGTAAAAGATAAGTGTTACGCCGACAAGCCAGAGACAGTTGACGCTTTAAAGGACAATATTCGTGAAGCCATTGGTGAAATACAGCTGCACACAATCGATAATGTGCTTAAGAATTGGACCGATCGTGTAGGCTACTGGATGATGGCCAGCCGAGGCAGCCATTTGAATGAAATTATTTTCCATTATTAACCGGAACTTTCAAATAAAAAAAGAAATTTGAGAAAATATTCAGTAGTTTTTTTTATGGCATTAAAAAAAAAAAACAGTTATTTGGCGGAAAGTATAGTAGTACTTTGAAAAGCGAAAACGATGATGCACAACATTTCTTCAACTAGATACAAGCTGGCGAAAAGGTACTTAAATTTGATCGGTGCCGAGATTTTTCAAGATACAAGCGCTTGTAACTTTAAAAAAAAAATGTTTTTTGCCAATAAATTGAAATTTAATAAGATACATTTTGTGGCTTTCGTCAGAATAACGATGAATTGTAACACGAAGATCTATTATCAGACGACCCTCTCCTTTGAATAGTTAAAAATATTTAATTTTGTACTTTAAATATTTTTTCCGACTGGAGAGAAAAGTTTTGTACAATCACACACTCGATTATATGAACACTGCACTGAATTCAATCCTATGTTTGGTGATTCAAGAATCAAGAGTTATAATGTCAATAGTCGGACCTCGGACCACTGCTTTCCCGATTGCAAATTCTCGTTTCACTTTTGATGCACGAACGTTGTACACACTGTAGTTAGTCAATTTTTCAAAACTAATTCGGAGACACAATTTATTGTTGCTGGGCTCCAACAACTACGAGGCCTAGTCCTAACTCTTTTCCACTCAAAACAGCTACTTATAGAACATTCTATAGGTACAACACCCTTCTTGATAAATATAATCAAACCAATTTAGGACGATCACCATCGCTCACCACTATAGCCTCCTTTTGATAAGTTTTCTGTTATTTATTCTAACGAAATGGTATGATGCTCTTACCAAGAAAACATCACTATGACCATTCCCAAAATGACCATTGGCAGTATGCAATTTCCTGACAGCAAAACAATATTTTATTCAATCGTGTTGACTACAGACATACCGCTATTAAATTTCAATATCCAATACAGGGAATAAAAGAACCAAACACAATCGTTTCAATGTCTGTGACAACCCAACATTATTATCGGCCGCAAAACACAAACTGTTTATTTTACGATCCTTGACAACCCATCCAATTCGTGCTCTGCTTGTTACAATATACCAATTTATTCTAATCAGCAACTCTTTTTCCATTTCAATTAAATATCCTTTCCCCCATCACAACACACACACAAGACTGGGTTAATACAGTTTCCCTTTCTCACAAATTTCATTTCAATTAGCCAAAATTGTTATTTCCTCATTTCGAATAATTCAAATTAGGCCGGCGCCACCTGTTCCTACAAAACGTTCACTTGAATGTCTATAGTAAACGTCATTTTTAGCAATTTCAGCAATTTACCCGTAATGTAGGTTAGGTACTGGTTTCTCGGTATCTTCAATTGAAACAAATACAAATTTATATAAACATACAATTTTCCTTAGTTAGCATTATTTAGACCAACACCAGTGTTTGCCCAAATAGTGCTTGGCATTCATGTTATCGACAACATATACATGATCGGGTAATCAAATTTACCCCAAAAACATTTTGTTCGATATTTTATTTCGCTTACTTCGCGCCGATATCAAAGGATGGAGCCAAAGGAGAGGTATACTACTCTACCACCCTTTCCACACGAATCGACTGCGATAGGAGCATTCATGCGGTTTACGAGTATATCCAAGCTCTTTTCCTCAACGTTTAACATGCAAACAATGCTGAAATCAAAGCAAACCTTTAGCTTCATGGGATGACTCTACATGTTTTTTTAAAAATGTTGGCCCCTCTTTTCGTTGAACATACACAGACACACATAGATGCACATTTGCATTTTAATTTTATATTCAAGTATTCCCGAAGGATCTCATCCTTCAATGCATAAATACACAAGCAAGAATAAGAAAGCAAAAACAAAAATAAAAAACAAAAATAAAAATCGGAAAAGAAAAAGTATCTAAAAACAAAATTTAAAATGCACACATGTTTTTCATGTTTTCCTAACTATGCAAGTCTGTCTGATTTGTGCTCGCGGCTTGTCCTGTTGTACACAATACGAATTATGTATGGCTTTTCATAAAGCTGCTGTGTTGTGTATGTATCAGCAATTTTGATAAATTTGAATTATTTTTTCAACTATCGGAAACATAATCTTTTTAGTAAGATGAACTTGTAGGAATAGAACAACCGGCGATGTCATGTCATGCGGTGCTGTTCCATCAAATTATTCATGATGTAATTTTTAGCTAAATGAGAAACAGGGTGGGTGAGTTTAGAATTTGGCTTTGTTTTTTATGAATATGGCAGTGTGTTTTGGTTTAGTGATTGAGTAGTAAAAATGGAAACAAAGTCTTATGAGATAGACTTCATTATGGAATAGTTATCGTATCTCGATAAAGGAGATGGATGAGGACGACGAGAAACACGAGGAGGATAATGAGGAGTAGAACCAGGAAGAGAACAAGAAGAAGGCCGAGGAGGAGAACGAGGAGGAAGAAGACAAGAACGAGGACAAGGAGGACGAGCACGACGACGGACGGCGAGGATGAAGAGGACGAGGATGACAAGGATGACGAGAATGAAGACGATGAAAAGGATGACGAGGAGGAGGACGACAAGGCAGAGGATGACGAAAAGAACGAGGAGAGGATAACTAGGAGTAAAACGATAAAGGAAGAGGAGGAGGACGAAGGAAGAGGAGGACAATGAAAAGGAGGACAAGGAAGAGGAGGAAGATGAAGTAAGGGAAAAAGACAAGAAGCAGGAAAACGATGCAGATTGCAATGTAGAGGAGGAGGTTCATGGAGGAGGTCTACTGGGAGGAGGACAGAGAGGAGGAGCACAAAGATGAGGAGAAAGAAAAAGAGCACGAGGAGGAATAGGTTAATTCCCATTTTGCCAAGGTCACACGGACTCTTGTAAGAACTGTCGTATTTTTAGAGTTGCCTAGATACCTTTAGACTCTTAAAGACTACTTCAACAACTCTTAAAGGGGAAAGACAAAAATAACTACTAATGAAAGTCTATAATCAAACGCCAAAAAGGATTAATGAAAATGCCAATTGTGGATTTCACTCTATCTTCAGGTTACCTAAATAAACGAACGAGTCGTGGAGGAAGTCTACTGGGAGAAGGAAAGAGAGGAGGAGCACAAGGATGAGGAGGTAGAAAAAGCGCACGAGGAGGAATAGGATATTTCGCCAAGGTCACACGGGCTCTCGTAAGAACTGTCGTATTTTTAGAGTTGCCTAGATACCATAAGACTCTTAAAGACTAGGAAAGACAAAAACAACTACTAATGAAAGTCTATAAACAAACGCCAAAAAGGATTAATGAAAATGCCAATTGTGGGTTCCACTCTATCTTCAGATTACCTTTATAAACGAGCTCTTCAAAAATAGCTACCGTGAGTCAGGAACCTATTTAAAACTGTGCTACCAGATAGACGGTGATCTACAGCTTCAAGTTCGACCAAAATGAGTGTTGTCTTTCTGACAAGTTGTAGTGTCATGTGACGTGACGATGCTTCGTTAGCACATGATATCCCAATAAATGACAGAGATGAAGAGACAACTTACGAAAACTAGACACATACTTCAAACACCGAAAGTCTGATCTGCTTACCCAAAACGACCAACCAATCTGAGAGGAGTTCAGAAGCTAAGCTCGTACACACTGAAGCACGACTAGCCATTGATGAAAACGAAAGAATGGACTATAGACAAGTAAAACCTGACTTCCAGTTGAAGATCGACATCGAAAGCGGGATATCAAAGCTATGCACAGCCAGAGGCCAACTTCAAACTGACCCCAAAACGCTCAGTGAAAATACGAAATTTAGTCATCATTCCAATTCATCTGTTCAAGTCCATCCATTTTGTCAGAACCAATCACAGTTAAAAGTCAAAATTTTCAAAAATCATTTTATACAATATATATTTCAAATCCTTCAACTTAACCCAAATCGCTTCCTAAGCTCATCACAAGAAAACTAAATTATTCCTAGCATAGAGTGTTCATGTTCATATGGTATTTCCAAGAAAAACACACTTTATTGCATGGGCTGATCCTTCGAGCTTAGCATCCATTCATTCCATCCTTCTCCTTTCATATATTCTTGTTGTTGAGAAATGATTTCATACAATCAGAATGTGCTCATGTGTATGTGTGGGTGTTTTTCCAAAAATATTTAGCATTGCAATTATTTACAACTTCCGTCAAATCCCCAATCATAATTTATTTGATTTACTCTCATAAAGGTTGTTCAGCTATACAAGCTTTCACATATACTAACCCTCTTGAAGAATTCCTGTGAAGAGATATAGTTTCCGATGGAGCTCAATCACAATCCAACGGATATGCTTTGCATTCCAGAGCTCCACATCACCAGGAGCAAAAATTATTCAATAAGAAAATCTCAAGCTTTTTGTATTTCTCAGCTAAGCATAGCAGCATATCCTTAGATCCTTACGCATATTATCTTCTGCCACAATGAAACAAAGTAAAATTCTACAATCTACATAAGCATGTATGAGCCTAGTATGAACGTATCTTTCGTATCTTTCCCTTCTAATAATGCGCACACGTTGTTGCAAAAATAAAAATAAAGAAATAGTTTCGCAGGAGTCTTTTCACATCCTTGTGTGTTTGATGTGCTACGTCGAGTTCAGAACAGAAGAGTTTTCTAATACCATTACGATTGCTGGCCCAATTTACAAAACCGGCAGAAAGAACTCATCCGTCCTTTCAACTCCGAATGAAATGTGCTGATGTTGTGTACTGTTGTAGAGAGATACCAAACTATTTCAAGGCAGTTTAACATCCTTTCGACATACTTCTTTTCGTGGCGGCATCTAAGATGAGTTAATGTATCTTCATCTCATTTTCCATTTGTTAGTATATGTGTATGTGTGTGTAAATGAATTTGTGTGATTGAGTGTAAGGAATTCTGGCGCCATCAAGCTTTGGAGACACACATTTTTCTCATACACATCGTTCTCTCTTCTGGGAGCCTTTATGAATCCTGCGATTTACTACCGTAAAATGTAAAAGATTATTAAATCCCTTGGACCGAACATTTGCATGAGGTTCTACATTATGCCAGCAGTCATGTTTTGTTTGTTGTTGGGCTTGTGTTGTGTGGTTGGTACTGGCAGGCGGGGAAGTATAGGTAGGTACGTGTACTACTGAGTGCAGAAGTAAATCCTTGTCCCAAATTTTTTTTTTCTGGTTGGTTTTTAATTTACTTCGTATTTCGCTCCTAGAGGAATGTTCTGTTTCTGTTGGTTTATTTTTGCACACTGAGTGGAGAGGGTGCCTTTTTCATTTTTGAGCTTTTGCCGCACGCTTTTTCCTTTATGGCGCGTTCGTTAGAGTTTACTTTCAGTTCATGAGTATCTTTCCTGGCAAAGTGAATTATTTCCCAAAGGGATTATAAAACTACTAGTGCGCTCTGTGGATATAATTAAAAATGAATACTTAAATAGCGTTCCATTAAAGTATTTCAGTATTTCAAAAGGTGCACACTGCACAGTAACACTTCCTTTTTCTGGCAGGGAAGTAAAGATGCAAAGCGAACCGATTATTTACGGTAAAAGAACTGAAAATTAATGAGACAGAAAGGAGATTTCAGGATGAACAAATATTTTGTAAAGTGGAAAGACTTTCAACGAACAAAATTTGTTTTTGAAGAAAACAAAAATTATTAAAATGTTACTTGAAATAATTTTGCTCATTAGACAAATTTCAAAATGTGAAGCTTTTTTTAGAGGTAAGCTAGGCTTACTAGGGGTTTCCTGGCGTTGTGAAACTCTAGCGAGGAGTCAAAAACGAACGACCACTTCTTGCCTATATTTTTCTCACAAAAAGTACACAAAAAGGGGAAGACGAATACCTCCACTGCGGACTGCTTATGCCCACAATCCATATAAAAAGGATATTTAAATATGTCTTCAAAAATGCTCAACATTAAAAGAAACTCACACCCAAATGTAGATGACAATGGCTAACCAGTAGAAGGTTTTAACTCAACAATCTTTAATTATTAAGAGGAAAAATTGATTTTCTTGAAACCCACTCCTATTGAAATATCGTCTGCCTCTGAGCGATGGACTGCAGTATAAATAACACAACAAAATCGGTTCCGACATCACATCAGTTCATCTAAGATGCATACTATGACAAGATGACTAATCCCCTTGCAATGTGAGAACTGAAAACGTAATTATTACGAAAGTGAATTTTAACACAAGCTCTCACATTAAATATTAACAGAGTTTAAACATTCATAACAACACAAAACATTTATTAGGTCAAAGACAAATAACCTTTTGTCTCAAAAAAATTACATCAAGTTCCTGCCATTATTGGTTAACATTTTTGTATGTTTTTCAAAGAACACCTGAATATTCAATTCAAAACTATTTGGTGCTTAAATATATGAAAATTTAAATTTAAGAACTAATTTAATTGAAATACTGTGTGAATGAACAAATTTTATCACTTCAAGTCAACTTTATGCACTGACTATGGGGACTTAGGGATATTTAAAGTTGAATGTTTTTATAAGCAACGAGCATAAATATTATGGTGATTAGCATTTCTGCCTGTTACACGGTAGGTTCGTGGATGGAATCCCCAACAGAAAACAAAAAATAGTTTATCCATGGCTATCGCTTTACGCGAGGAATTGGCAAGTCGTCCGGAAGTGAATTCATAGCCAAGAAAAGCGCTTTCTCTACTACCCATTGGGAATCAGCAGATAGGCCCACTCTATTTCCCCACAAAACATGGTAGTATAAATTACAGAAATTAATACATTTTTCCTTTAAACATTTTTGACATTACCACAATACGCTCTTTATATAGAGTTGGGATTAGAGTATGTACATGAAATTCAGAACAAACAAACAGAAGGTAATTCGAGCTTCAATCATTACTTGCATTTTTGACAGTTTGTATATTTGAAACAAATGGATGAAAATGAAATATTTATTTCTGTATTTTATTTTATATTTCTTAGGTGTAAAAGTTAAAAACACAAAAGCGACAGCCCCAGATCTTCAATTTTTTAAAGGCGGGGCAAATACTGAAAAATGCCGCCCCACCAATTTATATTTGCTGTTACCTTTATAATCTTTATTATTTCAGCTATCAGATCTTCACTAATTGACTGACAACTCGCAATTTGGTCTAAAATACCTTTTTTGTAGGAAACTTAATTCTCTACAAGTTTGTAATTTATAATTTTTCCGTAGCTTTAGTTATTAACGAGATAACGGCGAAAAAACGTGAATTTTATGAAAAAATCCGGTTTAGTGGCCCGTACCACCTGGCCGGTATGGATAACAACTTTGTCAAAATCTCTTCTTTTAGAAAAAACCATCTTTGGTTGAATCGATCCGCTGAGCTATCGAAATTTAAAAATAAAAAATCAGAGTTTCCGTGTATTTTCATTGGGAAATCTTCGTACCACTTGATCGAGCACTTAAAATTAATATTAAGGGCTCAAACTTTCAGGGTTTTTTTTAGTATTTTCAACAAAATTTTTAAATAAAAATTTGTAAATACATAATACGTGTCAGTACATATTTTTTTATAGCATTCAGTAATAAAAAATAGAGACAACAAATAATTGTTACTTTCAAATTGTCAGACTAAGAGTACGCCTCCATATAATTGTCAGATTATCGTCCTGCAAGGACGAAGACATCAAGTTGATCACTCTATATAAAAATCTGACGCGCTCGAGTATTTCAAGGTCACGTGTTTTTTTAATATTTTTAAAAATCAGCCTTGACTTATGACCCCACTCAAATTGTCTGATTATTGAAATATACGTTTTTTTGAGTACACTTAACATTCACTTTAAAAATCTGACACGCTTGAATTACTTTTTTTTCAACCTTTCTTTACGCCCATTTGCCCCCAGTAAATAAGTTAGATTAATATTTGTCGGTTATCAGAAAGACAAAGCGCGTATACTCTTTGAATATCTGACGCGTTCGAGTATTACAATGTGACCGTTTTTTAAACATATTTAAAAGTTCATACACGCACTTCGACCTACTGAAATGAAAAACTTTTCTTCGTTTTAGAACGTGAACTTCACAATCCAATAAGTCCCCATGACGCACAATTAGATGATCGACAAGAAAGTACAAAAACTTATAATGATAGTAAAATACGATCTGTCCACTTTGACTTTTGACTGTGTTTTCCCTTCGCTCGCAACTACAGTGGATGTTTTGAAACCGAAAAGTAACTAATTTTTTTTTGCGCTTGCAACCCTCGTTACCTGCACAAGATATGCTGTGTCTGGTAATGAATATGTAGTGGGAAATGGTTTTGATGCTCTTTTTGTGTGATGTTTCTTTTAGGGAGCAATGATTTCGTTCTGTGATTCCTGTGGGCGAGCGGGAGCGAATTTCGAACTTGTTTTTGCCGCTCCCTTAACTTGCCGCCCGGGGCATGTGCCCCGGCCTGCCCCTCCCCCTAGATCGGGGGCTGAAAAGCGACCACTAGAAAAATGTTATCGCGCTGGCTGACACGACGTGTCAACAGAAAAGGAAAGAATGTCCTTTTGGAATAAGAGAGTTCGGAAATGCAATGACGACAAAATGTCTGACTACAATAAATTGCTTTGTTTGTTATATTGTTAACTCCACCAAACTCCCCAAAATTTACCAAAAATTTTACTTCTACAAGGAATTGTGTGAGAACTATTCGGTTAAAAATCGGTTCTAGATTTTTGAATTGCCATCGGATGGTTTTTGTCTATGGTAATTGACATTCCATTTCACTCCAGAGAGGTTTCAAGATATCTTTGTTGTTGCTGCAGATTGTTCGTTTGAAACGAAATTGTGCCTCTTTTACAATAAATGCTTAATACAATTTAGTTAGGTAGTTTGATTGAATAAGTAAGTTTAGGTTTCACAATTGATTGGACTTTTTGTCAACGTTATTGCTAACAACAGAAATACCAACGCGTCCTAAATAGAAAACTGAATACAAAAAATATTGGAATGTCAAGGATGGAATGCCGGAGCTAGTGATAAAACAAAACTATTGTTGTATACCTTTCAAGGTCAGTGAAAGAATAAAAATAAAAATGTACAAATTAAATGCTATTTGATACATTGCGAACTAAGCGAAGGAATTTTTCTGGGAATGGAAAAGATTTAAAAAAACTTAGAATCAACAAGGCATTTAATTTCATAAAAGGTACGGTTTTCGCGGTGGCGCGGCAGCGGCGCGGCGGCGGCTTAACGAAGCAGTATGTCTGTAGCTACGTGGTAGTTCGAGGTTCGATTCTCAGAAAAATCCAATTGTTTTTCCTCGGGGCATTTGCTAAGGATTGGCAAGTCTCGAAGTGTAATCACACTGCCATAGAAAACGCTTCCTCACTTAGCAGTTCGGATTCTGCCTTAAATTGTAGGTCCATAAATACGTTGGCACTCCAATCCTTTGTTTTACATTCCGGAAACAGGAACATCTAGCAAAGGCATTTAACATTGATTATGTACAATCAAATACAAAACTGCGTTTAGAAGAACCTGAAAGTGCAGGAAATGGAATGGAGTGCTATTTGAAAAGAGGGTAATCGCTACAATTTCGACTCAAAATCGCTACAATCTGAATCGGAAATTCCTGATTATATTGAACACCGAAGTAAGAAACATTTCTTATAACACTCACGAACAAAAAGAGGGTTGAAAAAATATTCTACCGAAGCTTCGCACTCAGTTTAATTATTTTCTAAAAATACACGCAGAAAATATTAGAAAATAATCAAATCCAAATTAAGTCTAAATTTTTCTAAAATAACTGATTACTTTTTATGCCCACTGTCGATATGTGTCATCTTCCTATTTACTCTCCTGTAATTTGTGGGAGTGATTTAGTAGAAAAGGACGAGAATGTTTTGGATGGAGGCGAATAGAACGGAAGTTTTTTTTTCAACTTTTCAATAAGCATTTTTCTTTTTACTCAAAGGTTTTCTATTCCGCCATTCTGTCAATGCAAGACAAATCGTCCACTGTTGGCTGTTTTATAGAAGAATTGAAATCGGTTGTCAGAAAACGGGAAAAAAACAACATCAAATTTCCGTTAATATTTCCGTGATACAGTACCCGTGGTGTGATCGATAGCATATCCACCTGTTATAATCCAGAGGTTTGTTTTTCGAATCCCAACAGAGGCAAAAATGTTTTTTTTCCGCAGGTATCGCCTTTCGCGAGGAATTGGCAAGTCCTCCCTTAGTAAATTTATTGCCATTAAAAGCGCTTTCTCGATTAGCAGTTCGGAATCGGCAGAAAATTGTAGGCCCCCATTCCCTCACAAGGCATGGTTGTGAGAAATACGCTAGGCCCTAGGGCTCCTCGCTCTGTTGCGCCATCCTATTTATTTATTTATTTGTTTCCGTGATACGAAAAGACTACCGGTTCTAAGTTTTTACAGTGGGCTTGGCTAAAGTAAATAACAAAAAACACCATCTTTGGCGATGGTACGGGTTCCTATTTGATATCGCAAACCTTTCAACAGCTGCTATAATGGGGGTACGTGTACTAACTAAGCTATAAGCAAATTTGTGAAAAAAATTAACATCTTAAGGTTCGTGCAGAAAATCAAGGTATTTCTACCGAAATCGCTGCGAATTTCTGTTGCAATTTTGAAAAACATTTTACTGAAGCTGATGTTGATGATTACCAAGGTGGGACACCAGGTGTTATGCCTCTTTTGCGGCTACTGTAAGGCTCGCTTAAATGTTACTGATACAATGAAGGCGTTGTTTTACTTGATGTCGAAAGTCATAATAATTTGCTTCATCTGTCCTTGAAAAAAAAAAATAATAAACAGATTGGCGCAACGGAACAGAGACCCTCGAGGCATAGCGCATTTTTCACAGCCATTTGTGAAAAAAGGAGGGGACCTACAATTTTTTCCCGATTTCGAACGTGGCAGTGAGATTACAATCAAAGAACTTTCCCATTCGTCGCGAAAGGTGATGTTTTCGGTTGGAATTCGAACATCGAACCGCCCATGTAACAGATAGACATGCTAACCAATACGCTAAAGGCACCACAGGTGATATAAAAAATGATAAGCTTTTATTAGGAAAAGCATCATAACGAAATTCAATTTAAATTCACAAATCGTTTTTAAATGTAATCAATTTTTTTTTTTTCATCCATCAGTCATTGGCTATTTTGTATAGCATCGTACAGTTTTAATAAACAAAAGTGCTCTGTCCTCAAACAAGTGGTAAAGTTCAAGTATGTGAATGCATATCTGTTGACACATACCACCTCTTGTTTAAGTTCACTTGGGACAGTTCATAGAGTTACAAAATGAACTTTAAACTTTCATACTTTTAATAAAAATTTCAACCATCGATAGCTCCATTCAACATGGATAACCATCCTCCTTTCTCATGTCCTTAATGAACGCCAACATTTAAACAACCCCTTCATTTACCTCAAAAGCTTATTGCTTTTAATCGTTTATTGAATTAATAAAACAAAACCGTCATGGTCACCTTTGAGCCTTTAAAGCCAATCAAACTGTCACGAATACACAAAGCTTCATGTCATACCCTCTCCTCAGCCAAGCCACCAACATTCACTTCAGTTTAAAACAAAATGCACTTTTCGAGCCTCATCTACTCGGATGTACAGACATATATACGTTCTCATATTCAAAGGACGCCTACAAAATATCTTCCCGTGTCAAATAAGCTCTCTCTCTTCCTATCACCATCATACGGCTTATCCACGAAGTGCCAAATTCAATTTAATCTCACATACCGCAGGGAATTCAAAAATATCAATTTTTTTTTCATTTTGACAAAAATATAGGCATAAAAGGAAAAAACACAGATAAAACAACATCCATGACAGAAAAAAAAAAAATTACTGACATTAATTCAAAATTTATCTGAAAATCCGATAAAACGCGTTCTTTAAGCGTGTGCGGATTTATGGTCTCTCCGGTCTCGGCCCATCATCATAACAGCACATAAATACCACTGAATGAACGAACGGTGCACACAGTGTGTCCTGTTCTGTGTTATGCTGTGTTTATGTTGACATTTTATCAATTTTGTCTTTATATGGGAAATTCGTTTCGACGTTTCGTTGTGCTTTGCCGTGCCAGTTCCTCATTTTTTCTTTTTTTTTTTACTTTCTATTTTATGGTTTTGTCCTGGTCCAGTTTTGAGTTTCCGCTAGCGCCATAATTTTTCTTCTTTTTCTTTATTGTGATGATGATGATACTAGGGGAGGGGGAGGTAAGAGATTGCCACAATTCCTGCACTCAGCAGCAAACAATGGTTTACGCTTATCCGCATGATGTCCTTTGGGTCATTTAATAGAAACCATACAAGCTCTTTCCCCTCCTTCTCTTTTTTTCCATCCATTCATCGCTATCCGTTTGACATAATATGCTCGACCAAGGCTGCCAATCTGCTAGCACGTGAGCCAATCGAATTTTTACCAGAATCACAGATGTGTAGGCATTTAGGGAAGAATGTTTGCAGAAAGTTAAGGATAATAATTTTCCTCCATTGCCTACCAAAATCAATGAATTATTGTCAATTCTTTTTAATTGAAAAAAATGCATTCACGCCAGAAAACTCAATATGGATTTTCCAAGAAAATTGGCAGCACTGTTCTTACCTCCGCTAAGCTTTTCCGGCGAAATGGAATAACACGAAAGTATATCCGGATGATTGGGAGGCACTGCGGGAGGGAGAACGACCAAATTTTCGGAGGACAGGATAACAAAAATATATATATCGGCAAACATTAATTTCCCATCTCTTGGACCCGTCCAGCGAGCGGCTTCTTCCTTATTTTGCTTTATTTTATTTTTTCGTTTCTTTTTTTTTGTGGGAAAATTTTTGCAAATTCCAATGAATTTTTACGAAGAAGAAAGACAAATAGCGCCACTGAACGAGCATCAGTGAGGTCAATTAGTGACAGAGATGTACTATCCATAGTTTGGTGGGTTGGATCGAATAGGGGTAATGTGAAAGGGGCCGTCGGAGTCGTCAGTCGGTCGGGGGGAAAGGGTGACAAATATCGAATCTCCATAAAGGGGTTGTGCATTGTCAACATGACCCAGATTTGTAGCAAAGTACCATGTTCATAATACTTGCAAATGAGTTGAATGACCAAAAATTCTGGGCTTAATGCAGATATGTAGCTAATGGAAAAGATATGTGATGCATGGCTGAATTGAATAAGTGGAGACCGATTTAAGTACTCGTAGTATACCATTGGATGAGTCGTTGGATTACCAAAAGAGCACGTTGCAAGAGCAATTATATTTTGTAGTTTAATTTGAATTCTTTTTCGGCGATTTTGTTTTCAAAATTTGGCAAGGGATGCCTCGTATAAGTGAGTGGTTGATTAATTTTCGGAACTTAATACAACGGACATATGCGAAGAGGAAATATGACGGTTTTTTTCATTTAAGGACGTTGCAGGGTATATTCAAGAATAATTGTGTAATGCATAATATTTACATTTGCTTGGTTAATTCGGAGAATTGTTGTTTGCCATTCTCCCTGCTTACCAAAAAAAGGAAAAATATTGAGAACGCAATTGAAGCTTTTAAATGTATTTAAAGAAGCATATTGAGAACGCAGGACGGAGAGGTTAAATAAATTGAAGTGAAGCTTCTTTGCGTGCGATGGGAGTTAAATTTCAAGGTTGTTACGTTTTTATACAACGCTGTTGCATTTCATTGTAATATGGCGTGGGTAAGAACAAGAAGCATCGCTGAAGTCAAATTGAAATCTTCGTGGAGCAAAAATTATTTTTCATCGAAGCTCGAGGGCAGGCCGTTATATTTAAAAGCTAAAGTAAAACCAAGGAGAGGACACGCTGGTTCACTGACTAGATTCACAATCAAGTGCACCACTTTCCCAAATCGGAAAAAAGTCGAAAGTAGAACTTGCGGAGCACATAATTTATAATACTTTGAAAAGGGAACGTGCTAACAAGAGACAAGAGAGAAAAATAAATGAACTCTTTGTATTTCGGTTTTGAATGCTCATTTTGTGCTCCAAGTGTGATAAAATTGTTCAAAGAACTTGAAAGTGTCTATATGCAACTGCGGTGTGCGTGCCGTCTATTGGGATAAACAACAAACCAACAACCACAAACGAGTCATTTGAGGACAAAAACTCATCGTGTAAATCGTTTTGTTTCGTTTGAAACGAAATCATTTAGTCATTTCTGATGAAAAGGGTTTCCTATTTGTCATTGTAGTCATTTGATATGATTTGAAAATCTCATGGTGCCCGAAAGCTAAAATAACATTCGTTTTTACAAATTTAAATGAAACATAGAAGGGGTTCGCTATAGAATCAGCAGCTTGCCAAGATTAGAATAGATAATTTCTAAAAAAAATATCATCTAAAAATCGATAATTTTTTAAATACCACAGAAAAGAAAGGTGCTATCTGGTACCACTTTCCCATTAGAAATAAGTGAGTGATTTCGTTTTACAAGCACCACCACGGGCAAAACCATGGGGTTTTCAACTTAAGCGACTGCAATTACCTCGTTTCACATTGGCCAATGGGAAACGCAATTACCTATTTCATCCGAAATGACTGAATGATTTCGTTTTAAACGAAGCGACACGAGTGACACGATGTGTTTTTCCAACTCGAATTTCTCAAAAGATAGTACTAATTGGACTAATATGAACTGCACCATTCTTGATTAGGCTAGTGCTGGGTGCATATTGATATTTCCAAAAAACATTCACACATTTCTGAAAATTCAACCAAACCCAAATTCTCAAAAACCGCTAAATCGTAAGCCCAGGCGGCAGAACTAGCGTTTTAATGTGCTGTTACTAAAAAAAAAAAAATATAAAGACCTGCCCTGGAGTTAAGTCTTATGAATCGTACTCAAACACTCTACTTTGCTAAACGAAACGAAATTCTACAGACAATTAACCCCAGCTCCCATCAAAATACTTGAAACCCATTTTTTAACACTGATTTTCCCGCTTTTTAACAAATAGAGTGAGAGTGATTCAAAGGACAAAGTATCAATAGCGTAAAGTAATGAAGTTCGAGTAGTTTGATGTCAGTTTGGATTCAATGTCTTATGTCTATGGATTTTCATTAAACCAACGTAGCTCGTACCGTGTTTGGGTATTCTGAGGTATCTTTAAGATAACATTAGCTAACAAAACTTAACTTTTAAATGATGACGAAAGCAAACTATACCTTAATTATTTTTTTTTTTTTTGTATTGCTAATTTTCACGATAGGAACACTAAGCTTTCGATAAAATGTATTTTATCTTAAGCAAATAACTAAGTTATGCTCTCCTTCTTGGTCTGTACACAGTACATTTGACAATACGTTAATCTTACTATCTTATCTTATCTTATCTTACTAGTCTTACTAATAATATTATAAAGAGGAAAGGTTTGATTGTTTGATTGTTTGTCTCGAATAGGCTCCGAAGCTACTGCACCGATTTGAAAAATTCTTTCATAGTTGGAAAGCTACACTATCCCTGAGTGACATAGGCTATATTTAGTTATCAAAAAAAAGATTCCTTACCATAATTCCGATAACTAATAATCGTACGTTGTTATAGTAGGTAGTTGTAAGTAGCTCAAAGATATGACAGGTAATTATTAAGTTCAAAGGCGTTTTTTTTCTTTTATCATTTTAAAATGCCCAAAAGATCAACTTTCTAGAAACAATTCCCAGGCCAGGGCCAAAAAAATATGTTGAAATAAAGAATCTTCATTTGAAACTGAAGATCGTCTTTTAAGTCAGAGAATATATGGCGCAATCGCGTGCCAGAGAGTCGAGTACCGAGCGTTAGTAACGGCTCGGTGAACAAAACAAGAGAACCTTTCAAAGAAGCACGCGGGATTTCAGCAGTCGCAACGGCTTGCTGAACAAAATGTAAGAACTTCTCCAGTCCGCACGCGAGAGTCAAGTACTGAGCGTTTACAGCGGCTTGAAGAGCAAAATTCCAAAAATATACAATCCCGCGCTAGGGAATCAAGATCTGAGCGTTCCCAACGCCTTCAAGACCAGAGAGAACGACAACAGACTTCAAGAGCTAGAATTTAGTTGTAGCTCACAGTAACAGATCGGCTTTTAGGTACTACTGCTAAAACTCGGAGAAGGAATTTTTTCCACTCCAAAGTTAAACCGTCATTAGGACATTCTTTTGGATGAATCTCTAGATTAAATACTCCATAATTTGGAAAACTTAATAGATGCTATAATCCCTACTATCGAGAATTTGAACGAAAAGGACATTCATTGGCTATGTTCTAGGGCTATAGTGTCACCTAAGAATGATACTGTTAATGAAATAAACAATCTAATAGTTCAAAAAGTCCCCGGCCAAATAAAAACATACAAATCCATCGACAGTGTGACTAATATTGAAGACGCAGTCCATTATCCACAGGAATTTTTAAATTCGTTGAACCCTTCTGGGCTGCCACCACATGAGTTGTAGTTAAAAATCGGAATACCAATAATGCTTTTAAGAAATTAAGCCCTCCGAACATGTGTAATGCGACGAGACTGCTTATTAAAGAGTAAAAGGAAAATTTAACTGTAGCAACTATTATCACTGGCCCAGCAGCTCATATACCGAGGATACCGATGATCCCGACTGATCTGCTCATCTCACTTAAACGGCTTCAGTTAACAAGTCCCAAGGCCAAACATTTGAATTGGTAGGGATCGACCTACGAAAGAAATGTTTTACTCATGGTTGGACTATCGCTGGTCGCAGCCCAAATAATGTTTACATGGAAGCTCTAACACAATAAAAGTCTTTTCTTTTCGGGTTATGACCTCTTTGCAGTAAAATTTTTTTTTTTAATATCTAAGAATTAAATTTCCTATTTTTTTTAATTCGACGCGAAAAATTGAGAATCTGTGTGTAAATGTCATGTTTAGTGCCCGTGCGAAGCCGGGACGGACCGCTAATTTATAAATAAATTTTAGAGAAAACAACAACATACGGCAACTCATGTGTACATACATGAAAAGAACGGGCTCAGGAATTGATCCTTGGGGTTGGACAGAACCGACACCAATTCCAAAACTGGACATCACATTGTAAACGAAAAAAATAAACAAAAATAGGGTGGCGCAACAGAGCGAAGACTCCCGAGGCCTACTACCATGCCCCTTGAGGGAATGGAGGGGACTTATATTTTCTGTGTCCGAACGGCTAATCGAGAAAGCGCTTTTTATGGTAATGAATTTACTAATAGAGAACTTGCCAATTCCTCGCGAAAGGCGATACGAGTGGAAAAACATCATTTTTGCCTCTGTTGGGACTCGAACTATAAACCTATGGGTTAACAGGCAGAAATGCTAACTATCACGCCACGTGTATCACAAACGAATTCAATTTTTCACAACAAAAAAAAACTAAATAAATAGGGTGGCGCAACAAAGTGGGAAGCCCGAGGCCTAGCGCAATTCTCTCAATATACATACATTGTGGGGTAATGAAAGAACCTACAATCTTTCGACAATTTCTAAAGCAGAGTTTCAGCTCTACAATGAACTGTGAAATAAGTTTCCCGTATTGGTAGTTTTAAACATTTCAAAAAGTTATCTACAGTATTCACATTTAATTGTAGTCTATAAACTCAAAACTAAATTTAACTTTGGTTATTTGTCTGATCGAATTTAAAAAACTATAATGGAAACAGGAACCTCAAGTTCCTAATAAACCACATCGAGTTCCCCAAGGCTCAGTGCTAGGTCCATTATTATTTTCTTTGTATATCAATGACCTTCCGCGAATTATTACCTACTGACAGGTAGGCCCATTTGTATGCCGACAATTTCATTATTTTTTTTCTGGACCTATTGGTCTGATAGACATCTGCTTTGTCAGATTAAATGAAGACTTAAGACAAATGCTTCAAGGCTTAACCCATTTAAGGTTCGTAGCTATGTTATGTGTCAGGAAACACATCAACCCTAGTGATTTTCTTCGAGTTATACTCAATGATGAAGGTATTTCCTAAAGTAACAGGCGATCACTTTTCTATGTTTCAAGATTAAGACTGATATAAAGCTATTTCTGATACCATCAGAAAATTTTTTTATGGGGAGGAATCGGCAAGTCCTCCTATGGTAAATTCGTTGACATGAAAAGCGCTATCTCGATTACCCGTTCGGAACCGGCAGAAAATTTTAGGTCCCCTTCCTTCCCTCATAAGGCAATGGTTGTGAGAAATGCACTAGGCCCTGGGACTCTCGCCGCCATACCAAAAGTTATGGTTAGTGATTCATCTCCATGTAAAAGCTCAATTTTAAATTGTTCAATTAACTTCAAAAATCAAAATCGGCCAATAATGGGTTTTATTTTGAAGCACATGTAATGGCATAGGAGGCATAGAATCCAATGACGAGTCGAAAAATTTGAAATGACAAGCCATCAATTGAAAAACTTGATCCATGTTGTAGCTTCCGGTATAAGTTTTTATCCTGACATAGGCCGTAGCCCTTATTCCATTTCACATACTTAATCATTTCATTTTAGAAATCCATCCGAACAAAGAGCCCTTTAAGCAAAGTTCTTCTATTGTCATTCACTTTTAAAGACCCGCATTCGTTTGAATTCGTTTGAATTCGTTTACTTTTTATACTGAAAGGATTTCAAAATCAAAGCTCCTTTCCTTTGTTCAGTAACAACTACACATTAGCACATGTATGAAAAAGCATCCAAACATGTTGTTTATTTTTCTCTTTGAACACAACAACACCAATGCAATGACATACGAGTCCTTTCTTATCCCAACGATTCTGGTGCATTTGCAATAAAGTGGCTAATTGGCATAACTTGTGTGTCGGCTTTTCTCTGTGTATTGTTTTTCTGAAAGGGAATGATAGAATGACTTTTAGTCCGGTAAAAAGTGTACGAAAAATGAGTACCATTTGTGTTTCCATTTTGCTTGATTTTTTTAAGTTTTAGGCAATTGCGACCTCTGCTTGGGCGCCAGTGTAAAAATGATTTCCATATTTAAGCTTTTCACATACACGTATCTCAAAAAAATTGATTTAAAAAATTCCTGCAGACATCCTGCGCTCTTAGTATTAGATGCAAAAAAAGAACTTGGCATACAAATTTGAGAACACAGTTTCCATTTGACTGGACTATTTGCTTGCAAACAAACTTTCCCTCTCTGAGTGACACCTATTCCAGAAAAAAAGAAAGCAAATCCCTGAACTGAAGCTGCTGTGAAAAATGAATCCAAAAGTGTTCTCCTCACTGCCATATGCAAAGCAACAGGAAAAAAAAATGATAAAAACTACCGAGAAGAATGACAGCGGCAGTATGTTGTGCTAGATTTCACGTAGATGTTTTTTTCTTCTCTTTTTTCTTTCTTTCTGGAGCATCTCATTATAGCTCTAATTAAGGCGCTTGTATATCATATTTTATTCTCATTTTTTCCACAGATAATGCGGCAGGATAAAGTTGCGACTTATGATTGTGTCAAAGCCGGGCGGTTTCCTTTATGAAAAATAGTGTGGACCTGAAACAATGTTCCAACTAAAGTAACGGCCTTGTGGTGTCAGTCAGTCAAAAACTATTTTACTTTTTGAAAAGTTGCGTTGGCAAAAAGGCGTCGTCGTCGTCCCGACAAAATCTCATTCCAACATCTGGCTCCACGTCAGTTGGGAATTTTTTGTTCTTTTCTACACAAATGCATCGCCATCCATTTGAATGCACCATCAAAGTGAGAGGATGTGAGGATGTGAGGATGTCCTGTTGACAAACGCACATACCATCGTTGACGTATACATTTTATAGGGACAATGTTGTTTCTTCTCAAAGGCTCTGTTTACATTTTAAAACTGCGTCCTCGTGTGTTTACACAGTTAATGGCTACGGCATAGGCCCGGACCGACCCAGCCCAGCCCAGCCCGTTCCGTTCACTTGGTTGGTTGTGATGGTTGGAATCATGGGTTGATTCGTCTGTTTGCCTTAATGTCAGATATATCTTTAATGATGATCATCGTCAAAAGCCAGGAAATGTGCAAAGTCATTCATAGAACAGGGGAAAGTGCAAAGAGATTTTTCTCATCCTGTTGGCTCCAGAAAACTTTGACTTCATTTGGGTCACTAGTCGAAATTGGAAAACGAAAAGTGAACAAACCGAAAGAAAAGAAAAATTCTTTATTGACAAGGGGAAGGGTGGCTTTCTGGAATTGGATTGGATATTGGATTGCTTTTCAGGCTTAACTAGAATTGTGTCGGCCTTCCCTTGGATTTAAAAAGTATATCTTTGTGTGATTTAAGCTGGTGCTCTGATTTTCTGGCTCACTTCTCACTTCGTGCTTTTTTTTTCTTCTATTTTCTTCTTCTTCTTTGGACTCATCGTAGTTTTTGTTTTATTTGTTCTAGTCTCGATTGGTTATACATCATGACTCGTTGTTTATGTTGGGACAGAGCTCTGTATAAATCTTGATTTATTGTTTGGCATGTATTTCATTTTACCTCAATTTAACTTTGCATGGGAAATGAGAACACCAAATAGCACAAAAGAGCTGGCAAATTGATAATAATGTTTTGGCTGGACTTCGAAGTAGAGTGGACACTGGACAGGAACAAGATTGGTATGAGTGTATGTGTGTGAAAGAGAGAAAGCATGCAAAAGGACAACTAGTTTCAAATCGGCTGAACGGTATTGGTATATCCTGTTCTAAATTTATAGATTTGGATCTAAGGGAGTCTCTACACATAAGTATGACTATGACTAAGGAAAATCCCTTTGAACGATGAAGTACTTGTAGGTATCTAAATGGACTGTTGTTTCTTTGCATAATGGGGAGTTATTAACTCAAGAATAGCCTTTATGGACGTCAAATGAAGTGGAATTAAGTATTCAAATGAAACTTTTTATAGAACTATTTTTGAGTTAAGATTTACTGAGGATTATTTGATGGATGTGAATTGGTTGGGATAAGGCTGTGTTCAAATCTGAAGTAAAGGCACGGTCGCAAAAGAAAAATCTGTCAGTTGTTGATGTGAGCAAAGAAAACTGCAGACAAAAGTCCAATATTCTTTTCAAAATATCGCTTGCAACTGAGTATAAGATAAGGAAGTGATGTATTTGTACGCCTTTTTAATATTCCATGTAACAACTTTTCTACAGTTCTTTCAATGTCGGAGATTCCCTTAAGCGGACAAACTTTTTATTTCATAAAATACATACTACAGTAAATTTTTTCGAACAGACACTCCTTCAATGAAAACGGTTCCCATAAGCAAATAAACTTTACAATTCATATGAATTAATTCTTCTGAACGGACATTTGTTCAATTGAGGCGTTTCCCTTAAGTGGACAAACACAAGTGAGGAGTGCCAAACAACAAAGTTTCAGCTGCCAGAAAGTGAAATTTTGATGAGATACAAAAAACAAGTCATTGCCGGCACATAAAACATTCTACTGCAATAAAACGTATTTTATTTCGAGTGGCACTTAAAACGTTATGAGTTGGCATCCCTCAAGTTTGTAAGATAGTGGCTGAAATATTTTTTTTTAATGTAGGTATCCTCACTCAAGTAAATAGTTACATTAAATAGTCGGAATTGTCATACCCATTTAGTAAAAATATTGTTTTTACAGCTTTAATTATTTAAATCAACTTTTGAATTTTCATCTTCGAGTTATTTCTGTCGCTTCAGCGGCATACCAATGCAAATATTATTGCATCATATAAAAAAAATATCTATAAACACAAATTAACCAGAACGAAGATGGGCCCTGTTTTGGCTCTCTCATTGCATCAGTGAGTTTAAAGCAATGAATGCGCACTGAGACCATTCGTCAACTGGGAAATCCACCTTTCTAAGCCATTTTACGAATAGCGAATTTTGTAAGCTTTGAAAATGTTCAATATGCAAAATGGCAATGATCACCTCAAAGAGTTAAACAAGGTCTTTGAGGTGCACGGATCTTGAAAGTCGTTGATTTTGCAAGGTATAAAACCCACCAAATTTGCTGTTGATATAACACATGTAATCATAATCCATTGAAAAAATTTAGATCTAGGTCAAAGACTACCCCTAAAAGCTTATGACTTTTCACTCTTGTCAGAATGTCATTTTGAATGCTCTATTAGGAGCTCAAAGATGACAAAATTTTACAAAATCTGAGAACTGAGTATTTGTTAACATTCATTAAAAATCGTATAATAATGTGAAACTTTATTAATCTCAAAAAAATCAGATAATCAATATCAATAGAAAATTACTTTGTTGAAAAAAGAGCACAGGGCCAAGATGGCTTCCTTGAGGCACACCACAGTAGTTTCAAACAGCTCAAGACAGTAAAGAACCGACTTCAACTTATTAAATAAATTAAATCAATTAATAGCGAAACGTTTTTTTCGCTCGGAGAATCAAAGGGTCTAACGAATTTTAAGGACCTGTAGTATGCCGATTCTGAAGGGAAAGCACAGAGCAGTGAAAGCATTTTTCGTGACAATCTAACTACTTGCAAAGAACTTCCCAAATTCTCACGAAAGGCATAACCCTTGGAATAACACTTGAATGTTTCTGGAATTCAAATCACAACATGTTAACCATTACGCCACGGGCGCCACTTTAAACGTTAATACACAACGAAATGAATTGCGGACAAAAACTGAACACGATCGAAAGCTCTAGCAAAATAAGAAAAGATTATGTCAAATTACTGACGAGTTTGTATAACATGAAAGCAGTAATTTTGCAAATTGTTAGACATGCAGCTGCTGGCCTCCCAGCAAGAGCTGGTAGCTGCCCAATGATTTTTACTACAGTTCGAAAAGAAATTATCCAATTGCCTTGATTCTTTCGTAACTTCTTCCATAAATTGTTGTACATACCATCAACCTCCATGTTTTCATCGAATGAAAATCAAATCACAAACCCAATTTCATCAAGCTTAGACGAGAATTTTCCCATTTTTTAAAAACTCTGCTATTTTGTTAAATATCAATTTCTTGAAGTGAAACTTCTTGAGAATCGTTGTCATTTGAAGCTTGATGAAACGAAAATGCGTCACGATAAGTTGTCAAACGCATAAATGTGTAGAACTAAGTCGGCAGGAGAATGAGATAAAAAAAATTACATATTATTTTATATTCTCGCCTTCTCGGTCTCTTTTTTGTGTGATGCTTAGTAGCGTCCACACTGTCGTCTTCTAAGCAATGACCTTGTTAAAATGTACACGCCTTATATAAAAGGACAGTGGGTATATCTAAATCTACAACTGAACCTCGCTATAAAACTATTAGTTTCTTTCTCAAACTATCGCGACAGTTGGTTTATAAAAAAGGTATCTTTTTAAATGGTTCGTGACAAGTATTTGTTTAAGTATAAAGCAACCGTGTTATATTATTCAAATTAATTTTCTTTAGCACCGTGTGATTTCAAAGTTCGATGAAACGAAAAAGTGACACAAAAATAAACAAAAACATGAATCAGTCATGGTTATTTTGACGTTCTATTTTGATACAAAGTTAGTCGAATTCAAGAGAAGTGCATTTTTAAACTAGAACAATTCGAGTTTACATGTTAAAATTCGAATCGCTCGAGTCTCAAAATGCACTTCTTTCTAAATCGACTATTTTTCTATCGAAATAGAATAAAAAAAAAGCATGAGTAAGATGCAGTATGAGAGAGAAACACACAAGTATTTGCAATTATCTTCGTCTCCTTTTTGTTCGGGCTTAGGTAGTCACCTTGTTTTTCCTAAAACATCATAATCTGCCGTATTTGCCGAGTTGCGGACACATTCTCTTTTTATGGACTGTCGTTTGAGGGACAATGACTTCTGGTTTGCGTTGACCTTAGAAAGCGTCGGCAAGTCTTCCGGATTACTACATATCTTAAACTAACCAAACGAAGATGTCATTGCGTTTGTCTGTATACCAGAAGTGTTTAGGTCAGCTTTTTTTGTATTACGCGATCTTGTTTGAGTAAAACAATTTTTGTTACTAAGCACGTTCACCACGCATGCGTCTACCCAATTGAATGTCCTTCCTTTGGCATTATTGTAACACGCTTAGCATGAATTGCAAACAAATTTGTATCTTCGAAAAGACCCACTAAATATGCTTAACTTGCTTCTTGAAGTGCCATTACAGCTGAGCTCTGGAAACGCAAATCAGTTTTAAAATCCTGAGCAATTTCACGAATACATCGTTGGAAAGGCAATTTACGATATATATATATATATATATTTTTGATAACGACGAATTAACTCCTGGGCGGTAGTGATGTGGGTTCTTAACACTTCCGGTTGCTGGAGCACTTTTACGAGCTGCTTTTGTAGCCAATTGCTTTCTTGGCGCCTTTCCTCCAGTATATTTGCGAGCAGTTTGCTTGGTACGAGCTTTTTTTCCACTACACAAAAATTTTTTTCCCACTACTAACTTCACTTCACTTTGTACTGTATATAATAAACAAAAATTTTCAGAATTTTACCTTTTTCACAGGGCTTTCTGTAACATCAAGTAAAAAAGTTCTTCCGTATTGCCTTTTATGCCATGAACACCGCCTTCCGATTAGCCGCTGGGAATTGGTAACAATATTTAGATTACCTCCATTCTCTCACAGGGTATAGTTGAGAGAAATGAGATATGACTGGTGGTTTCCCTGTTGTGCCAGTCCATGATAGTTCTCAAGATCTCTATTTTGAATACGACAATACCAACTGAGCCGTTCCTGGTATATTTTTTCCAAGATTGCATTTTTTCTAATACGATGAAGTTCTGTTACTGTATCTTCACCTCATTTACCGTCAACTTGCTCTCATACTTTCTGTAAACTGTCCAACGTTGTGAATGGTGAATCTTATATCAGTGCAGAAGGCATGGTGTAGAGTCATCACTTTAGCTTAGGGGGCATTTTTCAGTCATTGAAGATGGCGGTGTTCTCTCACCTCGTTATACCTACCCCCTACGCTTACTCAATGATTGATGTTGTAGATACAAGTTGCTTCACTAGTGATCATAGATCCCAGATACATAAACTTTTTACACTTACTTTGTGCACTTTTACCATAGTATATCCCCAAATACAACCTGCTCATAAAAAATAAAAGCATTTAATGCAGTAGTTTTCAAGAAACACTACATTCCCAAAAAATCCACTTTTCTCATACGCCCCTTAATAAACCATTGAATCGACGACTGGATAAGTTTGGTATGCACTTACATTGAGGTAAAAAGTTTTTTTCTTTCATTTTTGAGATCCCTTACTCGAAAAATTATTACCTAAATAGGCAGAATCGTTTTAACAACGTTTAGACTCAGCTCATTAACTCAAGTTCTCTAATTTTCTCGTAGAGGTGTTGTGGTTGCCTGACACAAATGTATGTTTTCTGATATCTCATATATTCACGAATTTAATCGCAGCTTAAGATAAATGCAACATTCAGTAAAACTGCTATAATTCCTGCGGTTCTTGTTTCCTGATTATTGTTCCCAGTAGAACCTCTCAAGTCCTCTTCATAAAATTCCGCTTTGTTTTTCAAAACAAACCAAAATTTTGAAATGGTTATTCATATGCACCACAAAATGGTTTCCATTTGGTTCGTCATTTTTCATTCTCTACGGCTGCGGGCGTTGCTCTGATGTTCATCCTGCTCCGAAGAAACTTTGAACCATTTTTTTTTTTTTGCTCCACAGAAAGCTTACCATCCGAAATCCTATATTACGAGGTCGGGATAGCTATAATTCATGTATGTACTTCCTTCGCACAAAAACCTCTAACCAAAACCCAACAAACCGAATAAACCATCACAGAACGTACAGAATCAAGCCAGAGCTCCTCATTAAGGGACTTACAGCAATTTCAATAGGGTCAGTCACTCGAGGAGGGATATCATCGCATCGGTCCTTCGCAATGTCTCCCTTCATTACTATGGTGTGCTATTCTTACCCTTACTGTGGTCAGTCGCACTTAGCCTCGATCTCTGGGTTTTGTTCAAAATCAAAGGCAGGAATTTACTTTCATAAATAATAATGAAATGCATACGTCAGTGGATGGTGGTCAGTCTCTTGGTTTATGGCTTAGCTTTTCCTGCAGCCTACCAAACCAAACCGAACCAAACTAAACCGAAATCATTGTGCAGTCGCACAGATTCTCCAAGTCAACTCAGATTCATCTAATTAAAATGACGCAAAAGCCATTGCCATTGCCATTGCAAAACAGTTGACCTGGAACGTGTTGTTATTCCAACTGATATTGGCCCTTGGCCTATGCTAAAAAGGTTCAGTATGATGGATGGGTGAAGCACGTTGGCATAGCTGTCACGAGGGACATCGTTAAACGTTAACGAATCCTACTCAGAATTATCAGCGACTATCTTTGCCATTAATGACTTCGCCATGCTCATTGATGAGCTCTATTTAAATATAAAAATAAAATCCGTTGCAAGGAAACCGTTTGCTATCCCGTCTGCTGTCCGCAAAATACCAATTCCTGGCTTGAATATATGTAATACATAGCTTTTTCTTCTAGGAGAAGCAGCAATAACCTGAAACGGAAATCTGTTCATTAATGCAACAAACTCTGGTCCGTCCACCGTCGCCGTTCGAACAACAGCAGCGCATTTCTCCATGCATGAACACTCCAATAGTTCTGATATTCGGTTTTGGTGCGCGCACATAAGCTCGGACAGGAAACGAAGAATAAATGGTCATCCCTGGCGTAAAGGAGTCATGCTGAGCAACTGACACGGTATGGTATGGCGTTCGTCGTAGTAGTCGTACATATATGCCAAGTTGAGCACTTTGCAACATTATCCTAGATTACAATGGCGCTACGAGAGTGTATACGTGTCAGGAGTAGCGTCAAAATTTGATTAATGGCAAATGGATCACTAGCGCACAGGAATGGCAAGGCAATGGGCTTGGTCCAAGCTCCAAGCGAAACTGATGCAATTAAGGTAATACAATGTGTGAGCACATAGCTATACAAACCAAAAGGATGACTGAAAGATCTGGTTCAGTGGAATGGCAGAGCGATAAATATCAATTATTTATATCGTACAGCGGGACAATTGATATGCAATCGAGTCAATTTGCTTTATTGGTGCGACGTGGATGATTAATTGGGATACGGTTTTGACTTGCTGTTAGACAGAGGTGTGAAGTATACTACTGGAATTGCAATCAACTCCAAAGGTGAACCACAAATTGAGGGATTCGTATATGTTGTCCTTGTGTATATGTATGTAGGTAAGTTGCTTTTCCGTGAGGTTGAAAAGTTTGTTTCGTTGGAATTTGATTTTCTCGTTCTGGACGGTTGTGTTTTTGGGTCTAAAACAAATTGCAACTTGAATTGGGTGCTTGAAATGTTATGTGGCTTTTTTGATGATAAATTTCATTTCAACTTTCAACTAAAAAACGCAAGGGTTAGGTTTGATTTTTAGGTCTTTAAGTGGTCCAAATAACGTTTTCGAAACACGTCAAGTGCTTGATGGGTATTGCGAGGCTTTTGTGTCCATGAAAATACACAAGATCATGAATTAGTATTCTGAACTTAAAGTGTTCTGCTTTGAGCTTTGATTAAGAAGAAACAACAATACTGACTAGCAATAATAATAATGACTAGCACCAAAAGATATTAACAGACAAAAAACTGAAACTTTCGAAATGAGCTAGACCGACAAATAAGGAGTAGAGGTTTTTTAGCGGATGAAGAAGCCCTTGGTCGTTTCAAAAGAAAAATACTATATGTGGTCGTTCCAACGAAGATCATCGTTTACCCACATACCAAGTACTGATAGCTTTTCGGTTTCTTGGATGCAGGTACCATTCATGGATAATGGCAATGGGGAAATCTTAAGCTTCAACGACAAGAGACAGCATTGAGTTTTCGAAGCATTGAATTCTACTCGGTTTTTAAGACCCCATGTAACAATGCTGTCAAGGTCAGAATTCAATGAGCTTATCATACGCAACCGTTCCAGTTCCACACCCGAAGAGCAGGGACGTGAATTTGGAAACGAATATGAAAACCTGAGGGTCGAGTCGTCAGCAACACAGTTTAGAAGATTAGAAGTTTCAGACAAGAGATCATTTATGAAAATAAGAAAGAGAGTCGGAGACAAAACGGAGCCCTGGGGCACACCAGCATTTATGAAGTGGGTATCAGACTTGAAGCCATCCAATACAACTTGTATTGAACGGTCGGAAAGGTAGTTTCTAATCCAACGAAGAAGAGACTCATCGATACCAAAAGCACGCATTTTCGATATTCGTATTGAATTAAATATATCAGTCGATGATCTTTTTCATTCGTCTATTGTGATGCAAACCACCCTCCTTAGATCGTAAAATCATCTGCGAAGTGGGTTCAGTGTGTTGTATTTTAAAAATGAATCAAAAATGGCTGCGATACAGCTCTCATTAAGCCATCGTTAGCCTTTAAAGCTCCGCAGGAAGGTTACTGACCTCAAAACTTCTGGGTCTAAAGGTTTTCAGAAAGAGTCTAGTCCTCTAAATTGGAAGTTAGTTACCCACCACCATAAAAAAACACACGATGCAATTAACAACTTCGGATAAAAACAATGGTTTTGCTGTAGACCATCCATACAAACGTAAAAAGGACGAAAACCATCGAGCCTACACCTGAGGTGCCAAGTCCCTTAACATCACACAATTAAAGAACTTTCAAGGTCTAAACAACTTCTGTAAAGCAGTTAGAAGCAACTACCATCGAATTTCTTCGATCAAATAGGCCAGCCAAAATGAAGATGCAAAACTTTGAAAGCTATACATGGCGATTATTACAACAACAAAGAAATCAAAGTGGTGTATTCGTTGTTTCAGATCGACAAGCGCATCATGATTCATGATAATTGTTTTCAAGACTAAATTTGTTTCCATGGACCTTCCCATGACATGAAAAGGTCTATGAAACAGTCTTTAAAGAAAAGACGCCAAAGATTGTTTCTGCGAGGTCTTCGGCAACAAACAAATTTGTAGACATGGCTTCAATTTAATTGCACGAATAGAAAAGTAGATCATCTTTGAAAATACTATTAGCAAAACCATAGCCTGCACGGCAAAATCTCTTATGACGTAGTTAAGCTAACCGGAGCTAATGTGAGGCTTTAAGTAGCACACGATTTCACTATGGTACATGGCGATCATCAGACCCTTCACTCGTCAACTAGACGATTGACAAAATTTCGATCGTTGAAAGACACTCTTCTATCTATTTGGATGTCGTAAACGATCAACATTGACTCGATCTTAAAGGAATTAGGATACCCAGCTCACGATTGAATCGAATGATTCCTATGAAGTGGTGTAATGTCGGGAAATTAAGACCGTAAGAAGAACCTAAATAGATTTTCCAAATCCTTCTTCTAACAATGAGAGCAAATTATCAAAACCGCATCATCTAAGGCTCTAGGAGTTGCTCGGACACCAAATCTAGTCATGTGGTTCAACAAAGTGTGCAAATAAGCCAAAGCAACAAAAAATAAGCTCTTAAATTTCTTGTGAGCTCTACTAGCACAAAAGAAGGTAAGAATATCATATTCTCATGAAGAAAAAGAAGAATCAGAGAGATGACACATTTCCAATCAGACTCGAAAATTTTACCGAATTGTAAAATTTAAGTTCACAAATGTTTTTGAAGTTCAGCATTTCAATATAAAAAAGTAGGATTACTGCCTCTACTGAGGATAGAGAACGACTACTTCTTCAAAGTCAATGTCGACATGAATCCCGGTTCCAGGCAGATGCTCGATGCAGCATTATGTAGAATTAAGACCCTCCGACCTAGAAGAAGAAAAGTTTGTCATATTTAAGCTTGAATCAGCATTGAATGTCAATGCGGTCTTAGCACACGATGAGCTGTGAAGAGCCACGTTCAGTCACACAATTACTTACTTACTTAGGTGGGCTTTACAGTTCGGGGTGAACCTGAGCCTCAACCAACATCCTTCTACAACGACTTCGATTTGGTTTAAAGGTCTTTCAGGGTCTATCAATACTAGGACAGGGTTTTGAAGTAGGGATGGTAGCGGATGAGCCCCTGGTGAGCCAACGGCAGTTCTCACACTCCTGCAGCAGGGTACTGACACTGGATATTCCAACCCTTTATGTCCGAAGGGATCTTCAAAGGACCTGGCCCTCCAGGGGTTGTGCGTGGGGCTAACTACACAACCACGGAAAAAACATATAGTTCCGAAACAACCAAAAGCTTCGCATAACCAGTCACACAATTGCTTTGAAAAAAAACCTTGGAAAAGACTTTTTAAAAGGCAACTTATTTTATTTTAAATCGATTTTTTGAAAGTCAACACCAGAGGCACAATCTTTCTAAAGTCGGTGACTATTCCCATATCCCGAGTGCAAGTTTGAGCCCAACTTCTTTATAGTCATTCCCTAAATTTTTTCTACTTTGACAGCCAAGCTGCCCTAAAAGCACTGAACTCATCAGTCAAAACTAGTCCAAGGGGCGATTATATTTATCTCCGCACTGGCAAGGAAAATGTTTTTACCATCCACAGGATTCGAGCAACAAAAAGGCTATGATAGAATTCCGACATCTCGGCAAAAGTCGGTGCCTAGTGCAAGCAATTGGTCGGCCCTGAACCTTCCTGTAGTGGTGTGAATAAAAACAAAACCTAGATCATACCATAGCAAGAATCCAACAAAGCCTGCATAACTCCTCTGGTCAAACTAATTCAAGACTTTAAACGCCCTTTTGGTGGTACCCACGGTGTGATGGATAGCATGTCCGCCTGTTAATCCAGAGGTTCGAGTTCGAATCCCAACAGAAGCAAAAATGTTTTTTCCACGGGTATCGCCTTTCGCGAGGAATTGGCAAGTCATCCGTTAATATTCATTGCCATGAAAAGCGCTTTCTCGATAAGCCGTTCGGAACCGTCAGAAAATTGTAGGTCCCTCCCATCCCCTTACAAGGCATGGTTGTGAGAAATGCGCTAGGCCCAGGGACTCCTTGCTCTGTTGCGCCACCCTATTTATTTATTTATTCAAACACCCTTTTAAATGGTCAGTTCTCAGTTCAATTTTCAGTTCAGTTAGAAAAAGTCTGTGTAAGTACATGTCAGTTCGATGTTTAGTTGAGCTTTTTTTTTATTTGAAGAAAATCCAATTTAGAAAGTAAACTGACAACTGAACAGAAAACTGATGGGAATTTCATCAGTTGTCAGTTCATTTTTAAGCATTTAAATAAGTTTAACTGAAAGCTTAACTGAAACCTCAACTGAAACTAAAACTGAAATGATCGTCTAAAAGGGCCTTTATGCTCAAATATATCAAAAAAAAACCTCAACCGAGGTTACCCGAGCTTCGTTGTGCCACCATATTCACTTATTTCAATATTTTTATCTTGAAGGGGAACTCCTCTTGCTAATAACTTATTTCGTTTCAAAAAAGCGATTGAGAGATGAAAACCTCTCTCGATCAGAGTAACCGCATTAAACCCAGAGAATTGAACTTGAAGAGATCAAGCGGATGAAGTACGAAACCTTCAATAGAAAAATATTCGAGACAGGTCAGCAAGTAAAAAAAAGTTTGATCGATAAGAATTGGCATGAATCTAAAATTGTGCGCCTTAACGACACGAAATCGAATTAAAAATCAATAATTTTCAGTTTTGAAATCCCATACATTCCCAGCATTTAGAACGCAAACACCAAAAAAAAAAAGTACAAAATCAGATTCTACATGGCACTCAGCAATGTTTCACCAAAATCATCAACTTCTAATTCAATTCCATCAAATAAACAGAATCCACAGGAAAAATACAACCTCCATTCCCTTATACAACACAAACTTCGCAAATCTAATTCGTCAACAAACAAGTTCAAAAGCCCTCTCCTCCATTAAAAGTTCCACAGTTACAATTCAATAGAGAAAAAAAGAAAAATAGAGGAAAAAAAGTACGAACCAAACGCGTGCGGGGGTCAAATTTCATTTGAACGAGTTTACTCGACTCTCCAATAAATTTATTTGCTCAATTTATTGCGGTTATTTCGTTCTGTTTCAATACTCAACTCTGATTCAACAGATTTTTTTTATTAAATTAAAACATAAAAATAAAATTATAAAAATATCGATTGCCAAAGCCCAATATACGTTTTGCAGTTGATTTCACGAGCTCTGTTGTATGCAACTATTCCACACTACCCATGGAGAGATTACTAATAGTAAACATCGGTGGCATAGAATTCACGTGCTCATATGCAAAACTATGACAGCTTTGCAATTGCAATTGCACTTTGCAGGGGTTCAATACACAAATTGAATTTACGGGGTGGAATCGATACCACAGCAGCAGCAACCACCCTCTTTCTATTCACAAACTTATGGCAATGTCACCGCCACCGCTGCGGATACTTTTCAATGGTTTCTCTCTAAATGTGAAGTTAGGTTTGACAAATATAAACAACTGCTTCGCTGGTTTGTATAGGTTAGGTGAGGTGGTGCAAGGTGCACGGTGCATTCGCAGTAGTGTGCCTCGGTGCAAATAATTTCTGTTCTCGTTGTTTGGGAACAATAGAGGTCGGCCGTTACAATTTACAAATGACAATGACAAGTGTGTGTGGTGTATCAATAAAAGCAAAACAAAATAGAAAAAAATAAAATGAAATTCAATCGCTTGTACAACGGTAGTTGGAATTTGTTTTAATTTGTATCTTCATTTAGTGCACCCGGAGAAATTGAGAGAGAAAAAGAGATGACGGAGAAAGGTCGCTTAATTAACTCCCATTTGTTGTGCTCTGCGCGGTCGCTGGCGCGTTCATTAAATTAGTGACATTTCGAGTTATTGTGTCTTAATTAAATTTTCTTCCAGTGTCAGAGTGCAGATGGCCACCCGCCCGTCCATCATTTAACTGAACGAATACCGCAGTAGGTACGTACTACCGATACCGAGTACATCAAAACAAGCTGCAAGTTGAAACTTCTCCTTGGGGCTTTGCTTGTCAAATTTTAATTCACCCTTTAGAGTGCTATTTAACGGTTCGTACTGGTACTGGTGCTGCTGCAGTGCAGTCTGGTTCCGCTAAAGCACACATACTCGTATACAAACCCTGAGATGGATAAGTTTTAGGTGCTACATGATGCTTGATGGCATGGCAGCCTAATTGAGATGGATGTACCATAATAGTTCATTTATGTGCAAGAGGAATTGTAAAGCTGAATATTTTAATTATGTTACATGCTTCAATTATCAGCGATTAGAAGTTTCTCTGTTCATCACACACACAAGACAAGTTGCGAGTGTGTCGTAGATCACAAAAATTAGTGTTTTCCAACACTCGTCAACTTGTTGTTTTCACTTACTCATGCAAAAAGTTTTTAGGAATTCTAATTTTGCGAATAATGAATTTCGTTACGATGTTTTTAGGAGCCCGGAAGTGTTCGTTTGTTGCTGCAATTACGTAAGGATCATGTCACGCCTCTCATCTGCAGATACTCCAAACGGAATTTGAACTTTCGTGAATAACTTTACATTGATTTGGTTTGTTCTTATTGTTGGAGCAACTGTGTTTAGTGCCTTTAAGGCTATACTTTCCTAGGACCTAGAAGTGAACTCTAGAAACACTTAAGTGAAATGCAAGGTAGCAAAGCTTCTTTCACATTGTTCTACGCAATGTCGCTTACTGCTTAAGGGGCTCATAGTAAAGGGTCATTCACTTTTCGGTTTCGAAATTAAGGCTAACACACAGCAATTAATTTATGATGAAAGTTTGGACTTTGCCATTGAATGTAAAAAACAATGTATTTCAAATGGACGCATGCTGCAAACCTTCGAGACATTACGGGTGTTGTCGCAGCCAAAATTTGGCTGATGTTAGCTTCTAGTTCGTCTAGACTCTAGAGTTTTTTAAATGACAGCTGAGTTGGGCAGCTGAAAAACGAAAGCGCTATCAACTTGAATGAGAAGCAATGATCAGAAGATTCGTTTGCAGAAGCTCTGTACGGTTGAGATGGTCTATTGAACGAGTATATTGCTCGAAAGCACTTTTGAGAAGCTGAACCTACCATAACAGATGTACATATAAGTAAGAGAGGCAGTTAATAAAAATCAAAGGCGCTGAGTCAGATGAACGAGTCTTAGAAAAAGATGGGAGACTTCGGGCGGTAATAGTCTGCCTAAGCAATGGAGGCAAAGCTACAATTGAAGAATGTACGAGTATACACAAAGAAAAGGAAGTTAACGAAGTTGAGATGATTGCATTTCGATCAAACAAATGTCCTTCTTTTTAAAGATTGCTGAACGGGTGTTGATTAGCCGATTAGGAACAATAATTGGAATTAACAATACGGGTAAGTCTCATCAACACATGCAATCCAAAATAAAGAAGTAGACCTCAGAAAGGCATTCGATAGACAATCTGATGTTTCTCAGACAACGTCAACTTAAGGGAGGACTATGAGTGAATACTTTAGAATATGTCATATTTATAAGGGATGAGTGATTAAGGTTAGATCTTCATCTGGAGTCATCGAAGTATTCCTAGTCAGTATAACTGTACACCAAGGAAGTCTCTCTTGTCCTCACCTTATTTTATTTTTAAATTTGCGCGCACTCAAGGGGTTGTGACTACCCTTAACATATTAAGTAACGCAGTACGAGCGTTAGGAGAAAGACAGAGAGTTTGAAAGGAGATACCGATGCACATTAGTTTTAAATTTCTGAAGATTGTAATGAGAGGGAAAAATAGAGCTGGGCAATACATTCCACATTCGCGTGGTACGGCTGAAGAAGAAATCTCTGTATTTAACAGTACGTCCGAAATTGGACTGAAGGGTAAACTGATGGACATTCATGAAAGCGCGAGTATTACAGTTGAATTGTTTAAGGGGAGGAATGCATCTGGCAATCTCATAAGAGCACTGTCTGTAAAAAAACGATAAAATAAGGACAGACAAGAAACTTTACGACGATGTTCGAGTGTCGTGAAAGTTTCGATGGTGTTCGTATCTCCAATCATTTCAAAGGCTCTTCTCTGAACACTGTCTAAAAGATTGAGGTGGGTTGAAGGAGCACCTGCCCAAATACGGGAGTTATACTCCATCTTAGGACGAATGTACATTTTGTAGATGACTGCCAGGTCATTGAGTGAAAGAAATTTCTTGCATCGTAGAAGAAAGCCTAAGCCTTTTGCAGCGTTTTTGGCAATTTCAAGTATATGGTTATTCCGCAAGAGGTGGTTGGTAATACACAAACCGAGGATTGAAAGCTGTTCTGTTTCAACAATGCAAGAGCCACTCATGGATAGTGGCAAGGGAGGTAAGTTTCGCTTCAACGACAAAAGACAGCATTGAGTTTTTGAAGCATTAAATTCTACGCGGTTTTTTATTCCCCACTGGACAATGCTGTTATAAAACAGTCCTTGAATTCTTGCTCAAAGATACAGTACATAAGTTATTGGTTTCTACATCTCCCCAACGAGCACTAGAGGCATGGATAAGCGTTTTAGAAGGATGTGGAGTTGTGTTAACCGTTTCTAATACAGACATCCCTATTCCAAACATTCATTTAAAAGCAAAGAGTGAAAAGTTTAAAGAATTGCGATCTATGATAAAAAGTAAAGCAGCTAGTGTTGACGATATTAATCATCGAGCAAAGGTAAGATGGATGAGGTCGTGAGAAAACACTGCAAAAAAAAAAAGGCTTCAGACATGAGCTATCCGAAGCTTGCCATCGTCAGAGAACACAATGCTCATAAAGAAAAATGGCCACGAGTTGGTCGCACGAACTTACGATTGTGTGCTAATTACAATACCAAAATCTTAAAGCTGAGTAGTTTAGTTAGTTTAGTTTAGTTTTATTGACTTCAAAATTTTTATACTGTTCACAATTTTTTTTGTAAGTTTATCTTAAGTCTTAAAAATGGTTTGGCCTATGGCCGTCTACCAGACTGACATTTACATTTTAAGTTTTATAAACAATTTTAATAAAGAAAAGTTTAATATAAAGTTTTCATAAGTGAAGTTTACCAATTTTGCATACAATATTTTATATATTAAAAGCTTTCGTTGATTATACATGTTCTGTATCGTAAGGCACTCAAACAATACTGGTATAGGGGTTCCCACCCTCGTTCTCCATTCATCAATTTTAAGGTTTCCTCTACGC
Source organism: Melanostoma mellinum (assembly GCA_914767635.1). Taxonomy (NCBI): domain Eukaryota; kingdom Metazoa; phylum Arthropoda; class Insecta; order Diptera; family Syrphidae; genus Melanostoma; species Melanostoma mellinum. The sequence goes on along the minus strand of OU612060.1, from coordinate 20,217,743 downwards.
TAAGTATATCTATTCCTAGGTATCTCTTGCGGAATTCTTTCAGAATTGGACACACTCCCAAAAAATGAAACACGTCTTCACGTTCTCTTCGATTGCATAAATCACACAATAAAGGAAGATCTGGACGGTGAGGGATGAAGTTTAAACTGAGGAGTTCACCTCTGACTTTAAAGATTGTACTGATTTTATGTATAGTGTAATCGGTCAAGAAGTATGTCTTGTTTTCCAAAAAGTGGTTAACTTTGCTGTAATACACTCTATATAATGATGATTGCGCTTCCTCTATTGACTTATCGTACAACCTGTTTCCGATTTTCATCAACAACATATCAAATTTCGTTTTGAGCGAAGAAAAGTTATCTTCCGTTGATATTGAAAACGTTGTTGAGCAATCGTTCGCCAATTTATACCACTCACCTACGCATGCTCCTCTGGAATTAATAATGTGACTTAGTACAAGCCTCGGAATCCTATTTTCTCCCATCTCCATAACTCTTGTGACATAATTGAAATGTAATTTGAGAGTATCTAAGAAAAGGGGGCCTGTTCCTGTTTCTAGCTGCAGCATATAGTTGGGTGTCGTACTCGGCAGCCTAAAGATGCTTTTGATGAAGAAACGGAAGAACTTTTCCACTGCATCGAACGGAAGGTATCCCCACACTTGCACGCCGTAAAAAAGAATTGCAGTTGCGGTTGCTCGAAAAACTTTATATTTGGCGATATGTGAAACGTCGTTTCTCAAATAGCAACTTCTCCATACGGAACACATTGCACGCTTAGCTTCTGCTACTTTTGCTCTAAGGTGTCTATCGAGATTTAAGTTCGGGGTAATCCAGACACCCAGATACTTGTACTCCTTAACTATTTCTACTACTTCTTCTTGAAATGTCCATTTTTCCTTTCTAGAGTATCTTCCTCCACCCCGTCTAAATATCATTATTTTGGACTTTGATAAATTAACTGATAAGTTCCAGACTTTGCAATAGCACTGAAGTCGGTTCATCATCATCTGCATACCGTCTATAGATTCGGCCAGGAAGACTATGTCATCAGCATACATGAGACCAGGAATGGATTTTCCACTAAGCACTATACCACCTTTCACTGAGTTTGTTATATCATTTATGTATAGACTGAATAGTAGCGCACTTAATACGCATCCTTGCTTTACTCCAATTGAGGTTTGAAACTCATCGGAAAGTTGTTTCCCATCCCACACTCGTGCCACGTTTTGTCTATACATTGCTCTGATGACTGTTATTATTTTTGAAGAGATTCCATAATTGTAGAGCTTGTAGAAGAGAGCTTCCCTAGGAATGGAGTCAAACGCTGCACGAAAGTCGACGAAGAAGGCATACAGCTTTTAGCTGAGTAAAAGGTTTTAGTATTTGCTCTTAATATATTTGGTGGTACAGGGCTGCCAACTACACACTATTTATGAAAATTGAATCAAATCACGTAAAATATTGAAAAAAATTAAATTAAATATTCTAAAGGTTTCAAGCTAAAATCTAAGAACATTATTCTTTTGCAATTGCTAATACATACGTATAAACGCTGAAAATTTAATCAAAATCTTTGGACTAATTTTTAAAAAACATTTTTCACTTTTTTTCAAAGCCAATTTCTTAAAAGTCCAGTATCCAAAGTTTAAGATCTTAAGAAAAGTTGTTCCAAAAAAAAATTGTAAAAATCAAATACAAAATTTTGAAGATATTTCAAAAATTCAAAATTTTTTTTTTCAAAAATTTGTATTTTTTCAAATGTTGATATGCAATCTTTTTCTAAAACAACTTACGACTTCTGAAATGCAAAATTTTCTCAATATCGTGTCAGCCATTAACAAGAAAGTCGGTTTTGAAAAAAAAAACCGTACTATTATTGGAGGTGCCGTTTTTAGACTTTTTCCAAAAATTATTTTTGAATCATAAGAAAAACAATGTAAAACTAATCCTTCACATAAAATTTAATCAAAATCGTTGGAGCTGTTTTCGAGAATTTATATATTATCATGTCGGTGGTATGGCAGGTACCATCATTTCAAGACCTAGAGACTCAATTCCAAAAACCCCTCTGTAGGCTGCCACACAGACCCTAACTGCAAGTTTTGAAAAAAATTGGTCAAGCGCTTCAGGCTGTAGTTCCATATACAGACAGACAAGCACACAGACAGACAGAATCGCAGGACCCACTTTTTTCGTAATCTCTATCATCGTAAATGTTTATTGTTACCTCTAAATTTTTTCTCTGCACGGTTGCCTTATCATCAGTCTAAAGTACAATTTTGGCTTTATGATCAATACACTCACAAACGGAATTTAAAACAATGCCAATCCACACGGATCATCGGCCACTAAGTGTCACTAGGTCCGCAGAAAGTGTATTGAAGGCGGATAGGTGGCATCATCGGTCCCTACTTTTTCAAAAGCGACAATAGAATTGTGATCATCACTTTCGATGAAGAGCAATACCAAACAACAGTAACCAATTAACTGTAAAACAGTCTACACAAAACCGCTTCATCACTTAAATTTGGTTTGATCTATGATGAAAGGTCACCAAACATAAGATCTCTGGAATAGACGCCACCAATTGCATGCTTTGAAATATTTCATATTCCACACTAAAATATCATTGATAAGCCTTCCAAATAAAACAAAGAAACAAGTTCGGTCAAAATTAAAACACAATTGCATTTGCATTAAATACAAATAAAATTTAAGGCTGTAGCTTTACCTTGAGTCCGGATCTACTGCCATGATCTCAGCCACTTTTGTAAGAAAAGGGAAACCAACAACCTTAGGCTTGTTCCGAATGGCTTCATGAGGAAGCAAATTTCTTGGCGGAATAGTTCTTAAAGGAATTACTAGTTTTTGGATTTTAATCAGACTCCTACTTTTAGCGTAACAGTAGCACGCTCTAACCACTACACCAGCACCGGTACGACTTTTTGATTGAATTCAGTTTTACTTTAAAATCTACCCACCAGTATGGGGATGTCCTCAAAGGACTGCCACCACAAGAAAAGGCAACAAATCTCCATAACAAGTTAAGCCTTGGCACAGTGAAAAGAAAAGTAAAAACTACACAACAGCCACACAGTTCAAGATTGGCGATCTCAAAGATGGTATTCACATTTTTCATCGAAACTCTGCAAAGCTCATTTCGACATTAGATTTGGAAGATGCGAAGACGAGTTGTCAAATTTCCTTAGCTCCTGCATTTTGGAGGTGACTATGAGGGCATAGTGATCTTACTCACATCGACGCCCTGCGTCTCTCCCGCTTATTGTAAAATGGTTCCAATAATAGGATGAGCATACCTTTGATCTACTGTGGTACCACAATGAACCCAACGAGCCTAAGAGTGTCAGCAGAGCTGACAGTCAATTTTACCTTAGCTAACCTAAACTATTAGGGCATAACACATAACACCTATCCGTGCATGGGACACTCCCAAAAACTCTTAGAAAATTGCACCAAGCCGAAGAGATCTTATCAGAAGCCTGTAGAAGCTTAGTCTGTTTGCTTGAATGCCTAACTATGGTCGGTAATCAAATCGGAAGAACATTTCTTCATCTTTTCTGTTGTCGATAAGCAAGGTCATCAGTAAAAACACTTCAAGTCAAACCAGGGATCAAAGCCACAAAGCAATAGTTTATTTCAGCACTATTTTCCTCATATCGAGCCTTTAATTACTGTTGAATCTATACCTACCTACATTCTTACTGCCTTTCATTTCATTCGAACTATTCTCAGTTATTTTTCATATCGAGCTAAATACACGCTTCTCATTCGCTGAGCTAATCAAATTAATTAGCACTTACCCATTCATAGAACCAAAATTTAAACAAAACTAAGCTCCCACTCAAAATTTTGTAGTAAATTGTGTGAAAAATTTGATCAAATGAATTTCACATGAATCATTTTGCTCAATCAGACTCGATTATGATTGATGTGTTGTTGTGTAGTCAACAGTGATAAACAAAATGTGCTCGCTAAATCCAATCTCCATTAAGCACAGCAGCTACCTCCATAGCTTCCATCCAACATTTACCTTAAAGGCACGACCAAACTGTCGAGGACAGGAGGGGTATTTGGTACTCGTATTTCCCAGAGCGTATATTTCAGAAGAATCATAATTGTGTCGAATAATCCAGATAATGTGATATCTATAAATCGAATAATTTATTCCACGATTCGAATGAGTATAACTCACTCGATTGGAACTAAGCCGGAAAATGTGGTGGACAACAGCAATCCATATAATGGCATAACAATCGCGACCATAGCCACCATAACACTGTGTAAAATTAACCATACGCAATACGCATATTAAATTCATAATCCGAACAAATTTTCGATTTTTAATTTAATGATTCACATTTTATCCTTAACATAAAATGCATTTAACTAATTTCAAATTTGTGGCATGCCAAAACCACTCATTCGTGAGATTTTGATTTCATTTAAGTCTCGATTCTCAATTTTATTGTTGTGGAATTTTGTTGTTATTTGAATGCGCCAAATCATTCTCGGCCCTGGAACAAAGTTAATTTACATATTTCCATCCAACAAAATGGACTCTCTCATAGTGTAAATGTTATTCAATTATACGACTTCAGGTATAAATTGTGTGTGGTGTGTGTGGTGTGTGTGTGTGTGTTTTTGGCTTACATAAATATACAAAATGGTGGGAAATGAAATTCAAATTCAAAATTATAACATTTTATTCATATATTTAAGCTTTTCAAGTGAAACGTTAAATTTTTCCAGGCGGAAGGCAATTTTATTGCCACAAAATTAAACAGCCCGGATAAGGCTTTTGTTTCCCCGACGAACTCGCTAGCCGATTGCCTGCAATAAGATCGACTCCGAATATTTACAACCGGAATCCGTATGCTTGGACTATAATTAACAATAAAAATACAAACCAAGTCATGCAGGGTTGGCGTAGTAAAATTTCCTAGAGCCTGGCATACTTTTGGTTTATTATGTTTTTTTGGTTGCTGTTGTGGAAAATTCAATTGAAAATATGGGACACCGGGCAGTATTTTCTCGCGGCAAATATGAAAGAATTATTATATTTGTATAAATTGAATTGGGTTCTTTTTTTGCAGTTGTTGTGGATGTTGTTTTGGCGGGTTTTTGTCCAGAATGCGGCAAAATATTTTATAGTCCGGTTTGGACAAAGGGAATAAATTTTAATAAGGATCCAGAATGTATTCGTTGTGTTGACAAACACATTTCTTTTTTATTCAACTGTTTGTGTGAAGCTCATGTTCATGATAAGTATCCTTTTGTTAGGGAGAAATATTCACTTTACCTATGGTGTTTCTGCTTCTGTAGTTTTTGACGACGGTGATTTGATTAAATTTTGATGGGCTTTGTCTGCTTTGTGTTACAGAGTAAATGAAAATACTCGTATTAAAGCATTCACCGTACAAATAAACTCTTTAGAATATACAAACACTTTTTATTTGCAGCTCCCTTATACATTCAGAGCATCCCAGTAAAGAGGTTTTATACTTTGAGTGCAGTTGAGTTTGAAACCTAAAAACAGTCGTTCGCCTGAATCAAATATCAGTCCAGAACTTTTCTTTCAAGGCAAACGAAAGTTGACCTGATGGATGTCAAAATCCAGGGCAATAAATTCATTAGCAACAAGGTGGACAAGAGAATCACACGCACCGCCAAGAATTTGACTAATCATTTTCGTTGCTTTTACAACAATATGATAATTTTTTTTCAATATGATAATTTTGTATTGGAAGTACTTGCAACACTGTTTCAGTCCCCAGTGAACTATTTCACAAAAACTAGGAGTTCTAACAAAAGTTTGAACTTGTAGTTTACAATTACAAGTTTTTGATTCACCAACAGCAAGTTTTTAATTCATAAAACGGACAAAATTTAAAAAAAAATTGATTTGGGGGCACAAGTGACCGAAATATTTGTTTGACCGGAATCAAAAATAACTTGTAACTTACAACTGCTTTTTCACAACAGTGTTAAATCTTCTTTGGCTGCCTTTGCTTATGCTATGCCTTGGTCCCAAGGACTGTTTTGCTATAAAAGTGAAATGAAACAAACTTGTAAACAAAATTACAAGATTTTTTTTTAACTAGATAGGGCGAAGGTAGATCACCTTTACTAGCACGTTGATCTGAAAGATATTTTGTGCTTATATATTATTTTGTGGTTTATATAAGTAAAGTGTAAGGTTGTTCACTCGAAGTTGAGGTCGGGTAAGAACCTAAGATTATTTGAAGAAGAGGTGTTTCTAATGAGAATAAGACTAGTGAAACCTTTTCGGAAACGTTTTAGCCTGAATCTGACAATGACTTAAACGGACATTCACATAAATTGTGTTCAGCAGTTTCTAAAATTACAAGTGAACGTTCAGCTGATGAAAATTTTGTAAACCTATTTTCTATTGTGAGAAGAATATTTCCCTCTGCAAAATATGTACAATCGCAAAATTTTAAACAGCAACGTTTGGTAAAACAACATTGATAATAAAAACCACAAAATTTTGTTAAAAAACGCTTTAAATAACAAATTTCTAAGTTGGTGAAACATTTCACAGTAGCCTTTTATACGAAGTTACAAGTTTACAAGTAGGCGATGCGGTATGACTATTCACATAAGTCTCGTATTTTTAAAATATTTCTGTAACAATGAGAAGAGCTTTAAAATTGTATCAAATAAAAACTTCCCTTGACTTGTAGACTCATTTCACAAGTGCTCACTCGAAAAAAAGTCAGCAGCGCTATTGTTCAAAAGTGATTAAGGTTAGGTTAGGTGGAAGTTGCTGTCAGCTAATGAGTATGTACGCATTGCCTGACACACTTAGACTACGACGGTCCATTGTGATATCACAAAGATCAGCAAGTTCATTACCCACTAATCCCAAAAACACGATATGAGATTAACGAGTTGATCTCCCATTAATCTGTCAATTCGGGACTAACCGGTTAATCACCTGCTAATCTAACCACACGGAAATTTTAATCTATTTTGAAAAACTTTTAAGATCTATGTACTCACCGAGCTGAGTTTTCTCTTATAAAGTAGTGCAGGGTATTAACAAAGAAGGGGTTGAACGATTTCTTCCTCTTCTTTCTCCATGCAGCCTCTGCAGAAATCATTGGAGTGTACACCAAGTCTTTTGGAGTGTCTTCCTATTAGACAGTGTCCCGTAAGAACACCTATAGTAGAACCTAGATACAGGCGGTTTAAGGTTAACAAACTCTTCAAGCGCTTTGGGTCCACACACGGCCAGTCTCCTTTGGTTGCAAGGCAGTTTTTACTCTCAGTCCAACAAGTGTTTCTTATCCTTAAAGCGTCTTGTTTAAGTAGAAGTTTACATGTAGCGGTAGGTTTACCTATATCGTTCCATTCTGAGCGTAGGGGAGTGGTCGTGCCCTTTTTGGCTAGATCGTCCGCTATACAGTTGCCTGGTATGCCCCTGTGCCCCGCCACCATAAAAGGTGAATGTTGAACTGATTTGACATCTTCCTCAGAGCCATTTGACAGTTTTGGACCGTAATGGATTTTGTAGAGAAAGAGGCAAGAGATTTAAGGGCAGCTTGGCTGTCCGAGAAGATTCGAAAATCCGTGGAGGATATGACGTTTTCTATGAGCAAAGACAGCACTTCCTTAATCGCCAGAATTTCCGCTTGTAACACACAACAATGATCGGGTAAGCGGAAGAAAAGACTAAGATTCAGTTTTCCTGAGTAGATTCCACTTCATATACCTTCGCTGGTTTTTGAACCATCGGTATAGAAGTGTATTGCTTCATTTTCCAAAAGAGTGCCATTTTCCCAAGCTTCTCTTGAAGGTATGGTTACTTGGAAATTGTTATCAAACACTAGTTTGGGTGTGGTGTAATCGGATCGATTCGGTAGGATTCTAAAGTTGTTTAGAATGGTAGTTTGACCGATTTGATTATTGGTCCACTGTGATATAGCTCTGAGTCGAGTAGCTGAGCTAACTGCGACTTGTTTGCTAAAAATATCAAGGGGTGTGAGATCTTGTAGTACATTGAGGGCGTCCGACGAAAGTGATCAAGGAATTTTCAAAAAAAAAAAAACTTTGTTATGTTCTAAAACTTAATCGAGTGAAATGAAACCGAAACCGAAATTGTAAATCGAGTGAATTTATTTTCAGTGTTCTGCATTTCGATCGATTTCATCAGTTCTAAAACTTTTTGAAATCACTTCAAGTCAAATTGAAAACAGCTGATACCTGTCATCTAATCAGAAACTCAATTTATTTGATTTCAATAGTTTCTTGAGTTTCCTGATCAGAAAATTAAATATGAGTGCAGTTCTTATTGCTTCAGTTTTGGAAATCAAAAAGAAAAGATATGCGACAGAGAAAATAAAAAGACGTAAATTGAGAGACATTTCTAATCCATTAAAAATGTGTGTATGTGTGTGTAGACCTAAATTACAAGTTCTCATTTGAAAAGAAATTACCACCGCGATCGCCAATGTATACACTGACTAAGAGTTACTTGTCTGTTTCTCTTTTGATTTTGCACCAACACAAACTCAGAATTAGTTTATTACAACTACATGACAAGAAAATAATCAGAAAAACCGCACTTTTAAAAGAAATTAAAAATTGACAAGAGGGGCAAACGTATTATCGCGCTTTGATCCAAATTACATTACAACAGCAATTACTGTCTATTAAAAATTGAATTGCAAAAGGATTCAATTTAGCTGACAGAAAAATTGATAAAATACATACTTCTGGTTTATTTTAGACTTCTTGATTGCAATACCACCGAAGCTTCAGTTCTCCACCAAAAAATAGAGTGACAGAATTTAGCCTTTTTAGGCCATTAACTCAGCTCAATCTCAATTATAATATTGCGGCTTCAGCACCACTAAATTACCTTGCAAATGCAAGAACTAAGTTTCTAAAAATTTATCGTGAGTGATGACCCAGTTAAGGCTAACAATTTATACGAACCCATCAAAACAAACCAAATTGAGGTTCAGTGTAAATTTATTTTTATCTAAAAGATTCGACCGATGTATGTACATACCGTTTCAGTACTTTTAGCTGAACACAAATGCAAATGAATGTGCATGTTGAGCATCCCAATTTAAAAGCCATGCCAAGCCCATGGCAAGCTTTTTTATATGCATACCCTTCCAAATAAACTTTCCCAATCGAAATAGCCAGATGCACTGCAGCAGCAGCACAGAGTGTACAGTGTAGCCCTGTGCAGCATCAAGCATCATCCCCTCTTTGAAAATGCTTCAAGTTAAATATTTAATCTAAATATATGTGTGCCACTAACAGTTAACCGGATTATCTTTCCGCACAAAATACCACTGGCAGACCAAAATACACGGGGGGCCGTGTGGGTTTTCAAGGGGTGGAAGAGTTCGTGAACTGGACTCTTAAAATCCTTGATACATGAAACGTGAATGTTAGAGCTCACGGAAATGAGCTTAAAGTCTGCAACGGAGGCGGAAGCACCACTAAAACGGAGTTAATGTATCCAAGTACCACGACACACACAACCACACCATGACTATACACACAAAACATATTTCTATACTCTGAAGCAGATTAACCAGCACCGCGAAGATAACATATCCGCCATCAGCCCACTCTGCTGCTCGCTATTAAATTTTGCTCTAAGCTCCAATGCAAAAGTAAAATGAAAGAAACAACAGAAAAGTGTATGAAAAACAAAAAAATTAAAACAAAATATAACATTGTCACAGTTACGGAGCAGCAAGTGCCTCATCACTTTGCCATGTCATCTAATACACTCTCTGGTTGTCGTTGAGCGTGCAGCAGCTCTATAATTTGTGCCGAGGGGGCTCTTGAGCACTGACCTTTTCCAATTTAAACATGAACTCGGGAAGTGTGAGCAGAGATATGGGTGACTGACTGACATCAGCTCTTGGACGGGCAACATTCGGAGGAGTGTGTGGTTTTTTTTCGAAATTAGCGTTTGGTGTTAATTTGTGGTCATATTGCAAACTTTACAGGGTACATAAAGCCGGATGGGTTGCAACCGCAGCATCCACCATAGCTCCGATGCTTTTCTCGTTTAGATTATTCTCTGATGGTGGCAAGGACAAAAAATGCAGATAAATTTTGTCTGGTCACCACTCACCATCACCATATGCCGCATGTATGTCTCTAGTCGTCTAGACCGTTTGGACAGGCAGTGTTTTGATTCGAGAATTCCCACGGGGTAATAATGCGTGAAAGAATAGGACTTGGACGTTGGACTAGCTTCTAGGACGATATCCATTTGTTGCCAGAAGGCAATATGGAAGCGTGCATTGTTTCATTTGGAATCAATTATACAACAAAGTCCGATGAATGGAGCATATTTTAGCATTCTTAATTTTCTTAACGAACAGACAGACTGATACGAGTAAAATAAATTCTGACAGAAAAATATGAGATTCGGTACATTGAATGAATAAAAAAAAAAATGTGTAGTCATCTGTGAAAGAAAAATCATAGCCGCCTTAATGGAACTTTGACTGCTGCACGGTCTTTTTGCGGTTGAAACAAATAGATACATTAAAAGGAAACAACGGCTAGAATAAATTTAATTTGATGAGTAAATAATGATCCCAGCACCTGCTGAGAACATGAGATGAAAGCAAAACACAAGAATTGTATTCCTTTTGGGTTGAATCGCATATAATACAGACTAATTGATGATTGACGATGCAGCAGACCATATCTTTGAATAAGATTGCTTCGACTACAGTTTTGTTGGTGTTATTTATGAATTGAGCACTTATGAGTGTTGTACATGATGCTGGACCTTACGCAACGCATACGTCGAAATAAGATTTGGGTCCTTTATCACTCACGTGTTAAGCTACGCTTAAGAAAATCTGATATGCGACGTCAAGGAGACTTTTTTCTCTGTTTTTAGAGTCGGATAAACGATAGAGAGGTTCGTTCCATATGGTTAACTTTTGCTAAATATCATTTGCAGATCAGTTTGTGACGCACCTTTCCAGCTGGGCTCCAGCTGCCTTGATCAGCTCAACGTCAACCGCATCCGCAATCATTTTTGTCTTAGGCTTACATGTGAAAAGCAGCTGAAGTTGGAACAGGCTTTTAGAAACACTTTAATTAATGCAAAAGTATCTAACAAACAAAAACAACGGTTACGTTATTTATAAAACATTGTCATAACTGCAAAAAAAATTGTCGTAACTGCGAAGCCGTTGCCGCAATTGCAAAACCGTCGTCGCACTTTAGACAGTTCAGTCGAAAATTATGACGAATTGGCAAAATCTGGTCACAATTGCGACAGTTTTGTCACAATTGCGACAGTTTTGTCACAATTGCGACAGTTTTGTCACAATTGCGACAGTTTTGTCACAATTGCGACAGTTTTGTCACAATTGCGACAGTTTTGTCACAATTGCGACAGTTTTGTCACAATTGCGACACAACTGCTTACAAAGGCGATACTAATTTTGGCCGATCGCAATAACAGCTTAGGTTAGGTTAGGTTGCATGGAGGGTTCAGCCAGAAGTGGCAGCACCTCACTCGGATCTCAAGGATCCATCGTGCTCCCCGGGAAAATCAGAGCGTGAAGAGGTGGGAGGATTGTAGAGGTAGAGGGTTGGGTTGGTAAATAAACCATTGGGGTAGGGAACCCCCACTGAACCATTTGGAGCCCTGAGCAAATTTCAGGACGTTGCTCAATGGGAGATTAGAGATGTCGCCCAGTTCGTCGAAGAAGTATACTCCGAGGGTTTTTTTCCGAGTGTGGGCCAAACTAGGACACTCACAGAGGAAGTTGAATGATCCTTCCTCTGCCTCCTCATCTAGGCATCATCTACATAAGCCGGATGCGATAATGCCAATTCTCATCAAGTGGGTACCCAACGAGTTGTGGCCCGTAAGAATGCGAATCAACAGAGAGAGCCGAGGTCTGCTAAGCTGGAGTAGATATTCGTTTTTTTTTTTTTTCTTGAAAATATCTGGCCAAAGGTATCTGGAGACTCGGCATGTTTCTAAAGATGACAACCTGGCATTGGCGGTTTTTAGAACATTGTGTTTGATTCTGTTTTTCTCTTGCTCTAGTGGCCTTAGAACTGAGGTGTTCGTTTCGCTGGATTCGAGTGCTAATCCGATTTTAGCCAGCTTGTCCTGGACTTGGAACCCAGGTTAAACTTACTGTGTTTGTTTCGCTGAGCAATCTAAGGTTACTGCGATAGCTGTCTACTAGTCTGGGTTTTGGATAATGGATGAGATAACTTTAATGGCCGCCTGACTGTCAATGAAGAAGTCAATATTTTTGTTGATGAAGTTTTTCGTAGTTAGGTGCTTTGTGGCTTCGCACACTGCGAGTACTTCTGACACTGCAGAAGTCGGGAAGCTTTATTGATCTTTTCATGGTAGGGTGATCTGAGAAGATACCTGATCCTACCCTTTTGTCCGTTTTGGAACCATCTGTGAAGCTGGAAATGTGATTTCCTTTTATAACCCTGGAGCTTAGGAATTAATTCTTTTTTCCTAATTCAACAGCGAAAAGCGCCTATGAACAACCAAGTAGCTTGTGAATTAAGCTTTTGCCAATCAGTAACTCGAAAGAATTAAACCCTAATTGATACAAAATTGGTGGACCGGCTTGAGAATTTTTTTTTTCTCTACTTCACTCACAGAAATAAGCTAACGTCTTAGCGCTTTTCAAATTCAGTAACTCACGACCCAGTTATGCTGATTTTAGGCCAGGCTGATAACATATATCACGTGTATGTGCCTTGCTTATCATGTAAATGAATACGAATTTGGCCACATGTGAACTCGAAACGTTCAAAGAGTTTATTGAATCCCATTCGTTTGCACATTAGTTCCAGTAGCCCAATAGGTAGACACGTCAAAAGACTTGGTGTCTACTCAAATGTTTTCTGCAGAAGCTGCATGGACGAGGAAGAAAAGGAAACAATCCAACATCTCTTTTCCTCATGCCCTGCACATGCTAACAAAAGGAAGGCTCGCCTAGGTGATTACTTTTTCGACTGCACCAACGATTTAGCTAATAAAGACCCTAAAAGTCTCTCCCTTTTCGTACGAAGTTCTGGAAGGTTTGACTAACTGGTGATCAACTCGTTAGTCCAGGCTCGATTAGAGGGTGTTTTAGGTCTTTAATCCCCTAGATATGAACCAGAGGGTGATCAGCCTTCTGATCTCAGTGTTGGACCCTCTATGGTCTAAGTTTGTCGGTCGCCGTATACCGGCAGCCACATCTAACCTAACCTAACCTAACCTTATCATACCATACCGATCAACTGAGTGAGCATATTGTCACAATGAGCAGGTTTAAATTTGAGGTACTCGGGTACCTTCTTCTTCGAGCTAAGAAGGGAATTGAGAGACAAAACCCCTAGGCTAGAGAGGATCCCTATCATCTCACAGCCTTATTCATAATCGCATTTTAAAGATAATCAGATGATAAAACAGAAATTCTTATTCATAATAGATAATCAGCCTGATAATATGGCAAATAAAGATAATCAACGGTTGGAGGTTGATTATCCTCTGAGTAACTGTTTTTGAAGTGAATTGTCATTTTGGCATCTGAATTGATAGATAAAATTAAATTTTAAATTCAAAATTTCTTTCGAAAATTCAAATACCATAGGAAAAATCAAAATGCCATTTTCTTTTTCCACTTTCGTTTCTGACCTGAATGCTATAAATGCATTCAATGGAAGACCAAGAAGGAGAAAAGTATATAAGTCCAGATTCAATCCATGGACGCTTAGCGATGGCCAAAAAAAATATTTATTTTTCGCTTTAGGAATCAATCAACAAACAGAATCAAAACAGTTTTTTTCTTTTTTTTCAAGCAGCTTAGTTGTCCTGTGTCAAAAAAATGGAATAGATTTACAATTTTTGGTACTTTTTCTGACACAAGTATGTGCCAACTATTTCGGAGGGGAAAAAGCATTATGAATAGGAAGCTGATTAAAAAGATAGTCAGTGTGTATCTAGTCAGCCGATCATCAGTGTATTATCTTTTTATTATGAATAAGGCTATCAGTCTTTTGGTGCCTGTAGCGTTATGGTGAGTGCAGCTCGAATTGTGAGATTACTCTGAAAGAAGGCTTACAGCCTTATTCATAATCGCATTTTAAAGATAATCAGATGATAAAACAGAAATTCTTATTCATAATAGATAATCAGCCTGATAATATGGCAAATAAAGATAATCAACGGTTGGAGATTGATTATCCTCTGAGTAACTGTTTTTGAAGTGAATTGTCATTTTGGCATCTGAATGAATAGATAAAATTAAATTTTAAATTCAAAATTTCTTTCGAAAATTCAAATACCATAGACGAGTCCCAATTCTCTGAGCTTTTTTTTCTAGTTTTAGTTTCTATCACTTAAAATATTTATTTTTCGCTTTAGGAATCAATCAACAAACAGAATCAAAACAGTTTTTTTCTTTTTTTTTTCAAGTAGCTTAGTTGTGCTGTGTCAAAAAAATGGAATAGATTTACAATTTTTGATACTTTTTCTGACACAGGTATGTGCCAACTATTTCGGAGGGGAAAAAGCATTATGAATAGGAAGCTGATTAAAAAGATAGTCAGTGTGTATCTAGTCAGCCGATCATCAGTGTATTATCTTTTTATTATGAATAAGGCTGTTAGTCTTCGATCGGGGAAAAGATACCTCAACCGAGATTGAAAACAGCTTGCCAGGAGAATATCCCTAAAAATATCGACTTTGCAATTTCTAAGCTCACAGAAGAAAAAGGATAACGACATCAAACCAGCTCAGGGAGATGTTGATACGTTTTTGAATCAAGTGTGCCTTTCTTAGAATGATTCTTTTTTTTTAAATGCGTTATTGCCAGAAGACCGAAGAAATCCGTGGCTTAATGGTTAGCAAGTCTGCCTGTTATGAGTTCGAGGTTCGAATCAAAGAAACATCCAATTGTATAGCCTCTTGGAAGGAATTAGCAAGACCTCCGAGAGTAATAACAGCTCCAAGAAAATTGTGAGCCCATTAGGAATTTGCAAAGAATTGTAGGCCTTTGCATTCCAACTTCATTCAAAGTATGGTTGACTGTAGTGAGCTAAGTTTCGGGTCTCTTCGTTCTCTGCGGTGCGCGGTGCTACCCTGTTTAATTATTTATTCAACTACCGACTTGTTATGAGCACTACATCATCTGTGGCTGCATTTACCTCACAAACAGTTCACAAGACTTGTATATGAATAAATGTATACAAATAAAAATGATGTATTGATATTATCGAAAACAATTATTCAAGGAGTACAAATAAAAAGAAGAGAAAATAATAATAATTCGACTCCAGTTATAATAAAGCCCCTAGAGCATCGTTGGCATCAATATCCGAAAATATTCCTTTTATTTGTATTAACCTTAAAGTCTTTGCGTTTTCGAAATGGTATTTACATTGCCCAAGGCAGTTTGAATGGGCTGTCATATATCCTGACATTACACAGTACACCCACCCCCTTGCATGTCATTAAATGTGAAATTCTTAAATTCACTCAACTCCATGACGCCATGTCATCGAATTTATTCTCTGGCGCAGTTGAAAAATGTCTCATTAAATTAAGATTCGGTTTATTAAACCAAAAAAAAATTTAAATAATCATATTTAATTTACCGAATTGAAGAGACTTTAATCATTTTCTCACTCCAACTATGTACAAAACCATAACGGAGGGTTATTAACCGTTAACACATTAGATGTACTGATGTACCCATACATGTATCGTTGGGTTAATCATAATATTTTGTACGCCTTCAACACCTACTGCTATCCTTGAGTAAAAACAAACAAACCAAATGTGATACAATCATTTATGGTATATACAGATATTCTGTGTAACCTCCTGCTGTGGGCTAAAAGATTGACAGTAATTTGACATTATCAAATTGTTTTTGTCAGTTTTTATTTGCGGTACTGCGGATTTGCAGAGCAAAATGTGTGTAGGTGTGGGTGAAAGTTGGTTATGTAATTGTGAATGGATCAATTGTTATATGAAAAAATGTCACGGTTGAAGTTTTCCTTTTTGTTTTTTGTAAAAGGAAAGTAAAAGAAATTTGTTTTGGTTAATTTTTTTTTTCTAGGATGTTCAATTCGTTAGGCGCCTCATTAACTTATTTACATTTTTGGGTCTCAAAAAAAAAATGTTTAGTCAAATTATATGAAATTATATAAACGTAGAACTCTATTGGATAATTAATGTTAAAAAAAAAATGATTTCTTCATAAAGAGCTCAAAAACGATGAAGAGCATTCTCTATTTGGTTATTACTGCGTTTATAAGAATTACAATCCTTCCTTTAATGTGCGTATTTACAGAGGAAATCATTTAAAAAAAATTATTTAATCAATAAAATACAATTTTTTCGCGGTACGTGAGAATGGGAAAAATATACTGTTTTTTGTGGTACTAAATGTCACACCAATTTCGTTGTGTAAAGATAGACAGTACTCAGGCAACGATATAAAGGCTTAGGAATAGCCCTTTTCGTACAGAAACTTTTAAGGATGTGAAAACTATCTCGCTTCTAAATGACAAAAGCACTCCTGTCACTTAGAGGTGTGTTTTAGTCGATTTATCCAATAAAATTTCTTTATAAATACGGCAGTTGGAATTGGTCTGCGATCTAAGAACTATCTTAAATCAGTCAACATTTGAAATGGGATTTTAAGTACGACTGTAAGCCTCTAATATAAGAAGAAAGCAGAGTAAGAAGCGCTCGTTTGAGGAAATAGAGAGGTGCCATGACAGGAACTAGATTCGGAAGTTTTACCAAAAGGTAAAAAGATCCTGCCAGGGTGGCAAGCCCCGAACTCAAGCCTGTAAAGACCAGCAGGGAAGCATAGTTATAGAGTCACAGTCGCTACTGAGGATCTGGAAAGATCATTTCTGCAGACTGCTTAACGGCGATGAAGACACAAATTCCGCTGTCAGGCAGATTGCCCTATACTCAGCGACGATGATCAAGAATGACGTCCTCCCGACCTAGAAGAAGTTAAGCTTGCTATATGCAAACTTAAATCAAATAAGACTGCAGGTGCAGATGGCCTTGATACCGAACTTTTCAAGGCAGCTGGAGATCAGTTGGAAAGGAGCATGCACCAGCATGCTGGAAGAAAGCATGCCCGATGAATGGAACCTCAGTATCGTATGCCCGATCCTAAAGAAAGGAGACCCTCACAATTGCGCCAATTATAGAGGGATAAGCCTCCTAAACGTCGCTTATAAGATCTTCTCTGCTGTAATATGTGAACGTCTGAAACCCCACGTCAACAACTTGAAAGGTCCTTATCAATGTGGTTTTAGACCAGAGAAGTCCACAATAGACCAAATTTTCACATTACGGCAGATCTTGGAAAAAACCCGTGAACATAATATCGATATTCACCATCTCTTTATCGATTTCAAGGCCGCGTATGACAGTATCTACAGAGACGAGCTGTACAGAGCCATGTTTAGTTTCGGCATCCCTGCAAAACTCCAAAGTCATCCTGCATAGTCGGCAAGTTGACTTTGGAGAATTCACGCTGCTCCGTCAAGGTCGGTAAAGAACTCACCGAGACCTTTGATGTCGTAAAAGGTTTAAGGCAAGGCGATAAACTGTCATGCGATTTCTTCAACATCATACTTGAACAGATTTTAAGAAACTCAAACGTCAACACCAGAGGAACAATCTTTCAAAAGTCGGTACAATTACTCGCCTATGCAGACGATATTGACGTAATGGGAAGAAAAAGCGTGATGTCATAGGTGATTTTGCGAGTATTGAAACGGAAGCAGCAGGAATGGGTTTGATGGTTAATGAGGGCAAAACGAAGTATATGCTGTAATCAAACAGGGACAAAGAACATCGACGAATTGGACAAAACGTCACAATAGACAGACAGGACTTCGAGGTAGTACAGGACTTCGTCTACCTAGGATCCGCTATAGACACGGACAACAACATCAGTGCGGAGATCAAACGGAGAATAACTCTTGCCAACCGTTGCTTCTTTGGGTTAAGAAGGCAATTGAGAAACAAAACCCTCTCCAGAAAGCCAAGGTAACCTTGTATAAGACCTTAATCATCCCAGTGCTGCTATACGGCGCGGAATCATGGACCTTATCGAAAGCGGATGAGGAAACCCTTGGTCGTTTCGAAAGAAAAATTCTCCGAATGATCTTTGGTCCCGTATGCAAAGACAGTGTGTATAGAGAAGAAGATACATCAACGAGCTGTATGAGCTGTACCGCGACATGGCCATAGCCAGAAGAGTACGCATCGCAAGGCTACGATGGTTGGGCCATGTAGAACAGATGGACCCAAACGATCCGGCTCGTCGGGTTTTCGAAAGCACATTGCAGGCAAATGGCGGAAGGGGAAGACCGCGTCTCAGGTGGCGTAATCAAGTGGATAAAGACCTTAACCGACACAGAGTGCAAAACTGGAGAGAGCTCACCCGAAATCGAAGTCGTTACAGAAGGATGTCGGTTAAAGCCCAGGTTCATCCTAAAACCTAAACTGTAATGCCCACCTTATAGTAAGTAAGTAAGTGAGAATGGGAAAAATATATTTTTTTTTTGTAGTGCTCAGGCAGTACTACAGTCAGTACTCAGGCAACGATGAAAAGGCTTATAAATAGCCCTTTTCGTACAGAAACTTTGAAGGATGAGAAAACTATCTCGCTTCTAAATGACAAAAGCAATTCTGTCACTTATTCGATTTTTCCCATAAATTTTTTTTATAAATACGGCAGTTGAAATTGCTTTGTGATCTAAGAGCTATCTTAAGTAAGCCAACATTTGAAATTGGATTTTAAGAACGACTGTAAACCTCTGATAGAAATACATTTTCGTGGTTAACGGAGTCATCACTTAAATGATGAGGATGAGCTTAGTGCATTGGAAATTTTTATATTTGCTTTTCGGAGGATAAGTCATTTACTTTATTTTGGCAAGAAGTTAGTTAGACCCCCGAAAACCGAAGCGGTAGCAAATCCCGAGGCCAAGCTCTCATTGAGGAGCTACATACACACCTACAAATAATATTGTTTTTAACCTTAAAACAGAATTTACAATTGTATTGATACAATTTGAATTGAAAACAAGCGTTTAGATGTTCACGCTTAGATGTTATGAAAAGTTAACTTCAATCGATCGAAAGAAGGAACTTAAAAGATTTTATATCAAACTCACCCTGTATTTATTTGATGACGGCATCGTTTTCGACGAAATAAGTTGTAATTTTCTATGTAACACTAAAGAGTTTTTAAAACAAAACGAAACGAACACTAACCTGCCTGAACACGATTCAACACAGAACAAAACAAACTGATGTAATGACCCCTAAATGATTATGCGCACTGCGAACTAACGACAGAATGCACGCAGCAGCAGCATTGCTGCAAAAGATGGACGCATTCAGCACCAAATGAAAATGAAAAAGTTTGTTTGATTTGAAAATTCACTGCTCTCAATATGATTGACATTAGCCACATTTTTTTTTGTTTGTTTATAATCGAGTGTACACAATACATACATATATACATTTGTTCATATTGACAATGGTAAAAAAATACACAACAGTTACTATGTGGGAGCACATTCGAATGAAATAAAACAAAGAAATTGATTAAAACACAACTTTGTTCCAATAAACTAGAAATGCTTATTCTGGATACTAAAAACGACACACTTTGAATAAAAATTCACAACTTGCTATTAAGTTTTTATAAATCAGTTACATTCATTGAGCAATATCCTTAACTTTTACTTGCGATTATAGGTACACTAAAAGGCAAGTTTTGAAATCGTGCAAGAAAAATTTTCGAGATTAAAATCAAACATGACATTACGATGATAAGGAAAATGAAAAAAGTGGCCCTGAAATTCTGTCTGTCTATCTGTATGTATGTATGTATATGGGAACTACAGTCAGAACCGCTTTTCTTCAAAGTTTGCAGTTAGAGCCAATAGGGTAGCCGGACAGAGGGGATTTGAAATTAGGTCTCTCTAGGTTTTGAAATAACGGCACCTGAAATGCAACCTATATGATAATACTTATTTTCATGAAAACGGTACTAACGATTGAATTTTATAAATAAACAAATACATAGTATGGCGCAACAGAGCGAGGAGCCCCAGGGCCTAGCACATTTCTCACAACCATGCCTTGTGATGGAATGGCCGGTTCCAAACGGCTAATCGAGAAAGTGCTTTTCATGGGAATGAATTTACTAACGGATGACTTGCCATTTGTCAATTCCTCGCGAAATGCGATACCCGTGGAAAAACATTTTTGCCTCTGTTGGAATTCAAACCACGAACCTCTTGGATAACAGGCTGACATGAAACGGGTACCACTTTGAAATTTATGCGAAGGATTAATTCTTTATTGTCTTTTTTCATGATGTAAAAATTGTTTTGAAAAAAGTCTAAGAACAGTACAGACTTTCTCGTTAATGGCTTACACGATTTTGACGAAATTTTATATTTAAGAAGTTGTAGGTTTCTTAAGAAAGATTTCATATCAACATTTAAAAAAATTGAATTTTGAAATTTTTAATATTTTGAAAACGGTATCTTTGACTTTTATCAAATTTTCTGTCCAAACGTCTTAAACTTGCATATGTAGAAGAGCGAATTCTAAAACCTTGTACTCATTCTTAAGACTTTGATATAGTACTTAGCACACAATCGCAAGCTCGAGCGACTCAGTCGTGCTCATTTTTTAATTAATATCGCGTTAGAACATTGTTAGTCGGTGTTGGGACACACGAAGACAAATTTCAAAGAACTCAATGTATGTTTGGTGTACAAATTGTTAAATTGCTGTTCCACCACAGCCTATGTTCGAGGTTGTTCGCAAAAGAAAGAACTGACTTAAGCGTAAGAAATTTTACCACTGCCTGTCTGTCAATAAAATTTCAGTGGTTCGAAATGAATAGGTTTGTTCGTTGAAGCTCTAGGGTCGCCCTGTGGTCGCCACAAAGCGTTTGAGAAAGAAAAATGTCAAATTGAGTGTTTTTTGAGCCCTATGGTTGACCAAGGTTTTCCATCAACTCGCCATAGGTTTTTGCTGTTACGACTTACGAGTTGAGGGCTGTCAAATGGCATGTATTTTTTTTGTAATGATAGGAATGTGTGGTCATTTGTGGTTTAGCGTTTTTTGCGGACTGGAAAACCTGGGTCAAGCCTGGGGAAAGTTCAACGAACGGACCTAATGACAACAACTGTCAAGCACTCGTTTTTTCAAGCGCTGCTATGAATTATTGTTAAAAGTCGAGTTTTTACTTACTGGCAGTGTGTCAATTACTGAAAGATTTTTTTTTTTGGAAAAGTGACATATTGCTAATATATATGTATTCACAAAACAAAGAAACAGAAAGATGTAATTTCTTTTTTTTTTATGTTCCCTTTGTCTCTCTTAGTATCTCAAATGGAAGAATTTATAGCGAATGTGAACACTATTTTCATTTCGTATGTTAGATATTCTTGTTATAGGTTTGTTCGTTAAAGCCCTGGATTTGTCCAGTGCTCGCCACAAAGCTTTTTTTGAAACCGAGTGATTTTTTAAACCCTGATTTTGGTCTCAGATCGCCGTATTGTAGTTTTAAATTTTTGATGGGGCGAGCTCAGGTAACGGACAGGACTGCTTATAGCTTTTGAGAACCAAAAACCCAGTTTGATTTGTTGAAAACACACAGGGTTATACTTGTGTAGGGTTATTTTCACATCAATACCAACGAAAACATTACGATCCCAAAAAAGAGCCGGTTTGGGTTTTTTTGCAAAATTTGACATACTTTTTCTTCTTCTCCTTTTCCGGCGTTGATCTCAAAGGGATCATATCTCTCTCACTAAACTGTTTCACTATAGAAATCCACTCATCAGTATGCGTCCACAGACCTCCAGGTTCTGGATTGTTCCATATCTGACGCCAACCAAAATGCAGATTTCGTTTTGGCGTTCCTTTTTTTCTTCACTTTCATATCTGAACATTCGATGAAATTGCCATTTTGATGGCGTTTTCTGAATCTCTGCTTTGAACATGACAATACCAACTGAGTCCGTCTCCCTCTTTTTATCCAAGATAGTATTTTTGACGTGAAAGCTTTCATGGATCTTGGTACATCTGATTCGATCAAGTTTTGTTACTTCTGTTGCCCTACGGAAAATCGTTTTCTCAGTTTCTGTCAACATGCTCTCATAGGTACTTTTAACTAACAATACTATGAAAGAGAAGTCAGCAAGCGTGTGTCTTTCATTTCTCTTTGCCTATATCATACAGCGTGGACGGCTGGTCCGATTATTTTCAAACTAAAAACTTAAGATTTTCGAGTCGAACATGAATTGGATTTCTAGATTTTGAATGACGAAAGCAGTAACATGACTGCTCCGATTAAGCTTATTTTTTTCAAACACGTCTCCAAACCTTTCGACCTTTTTTTAATCTGAAAAAGGACGGTATAAGGTATCATTCTATGGTACGGTATCACAGTCATGGTTTTCTTGGCAACTAAGCATTTTTGACGAACGTCATTTTGACAACGATCGAGTCGCAAACGCATGCCGCGCTGGTTTGCGCAGGGTTTAAGGGCTGCCAATGGAAAACGCTGTCAAAAAAATAACCAACAGAATACAATTGGGATTGTATGTCATGCTTAGTTCCATAAAAAGTCACAAGATTTTGTTGGTCAATTGTGATCACTTCTTCAAGCAATCATACGGTCAGGAAACTTTTCACCCAAAAGAACTTCGTCCACATCAATGTCTTTCATTCCCGGCCATATAAAATCATTAATTCATTCACCGTAACAGTTGCCCCCGCCTTGTTTTCAACAATAACTTTTGAGTTTGCCAAGCTTGAACACTACAGCTCTGCTTAACTTCTTATGAAAAAATGGGCCTCATCACTCAAGACGGATAAAATTATGGATCGTTTTGATTGACTTTAAGAACCCTGAGGCTCAAGTTCTTGTGTAAAATCAACTTTGAAAGCCTCAAGATCTACAAGTGATCAATACTTATTGTCAATATAAGTTCACTGCTCAACGAATATTGATGGAGTGTTAAATGACGAAAAAATTGCAAAATATTGTCGATGCTGGACATTGATACCAATGGTGTCGATTTTTCATAGGCAGATTGATTTTTCATTTGGAAAGTTGTGATCCCTTCGAGATCACGATGCTCGTGGTTCCGTAAAGAAACAAGAAGAGGGAGCAGTGGCGGATTTAGCTATAGGCTGAGTAGGCTGCAGCCTAGGGCGGCAACTCCAGAGGGAGCGGCAAATATTTTGAAAATAAGAATTTTTTTCTCGAACAAAAAAAATTTTCAATAGAAATGTTATTTTTTTATTTTTTATGCCAACTTGATTTTTATTTTTTATTTTACCATCTTATGTTATCGACGTTCATGTCGAGTTTCATATAACTGTGGTGAGTATAAATATGTAAAAAAAATTTTTTGGGGCGGCTTTTTTTCACAGCCTAGGGGCGCCATTAGTCTAGATCCGCCACTGAGAGGGAGCCGATTGTTCATTAACATTTAATGACACAACAATTTTTTTGGAATGGTTGATGAAAATTGAACGTGTGTAGGGCCCTTAAAACCGATCTCTTCCCGGCCAATCATTCATCAAATCAGAGTTTAAATTCTGTAACATAACAACAACAAAAGAGAAGGTGCCTACTTCTTGGATAGGAAACTTATCGTAAGTGAAATTAAAAGCCCTTAAGAAACCCTCAGACGACCAAATTATAAATGAAATTTGAAGAAATTATGATAGTTTCAAATAGGTTATTGCAATCGTAATGATTCGGGAAGGGGGAGGTACATTTAGTCAACGTAAAAAAAATAACAAACAAGTTTATGTAGTTCCGTAACTTGTGCCATAATTTTTTGTGTTACCCAAATGAAGCCTCTATTTGCCATTGTGATACATAAGAAGCTTATATAACAAACCGAAAGTATGCGGGTAGTTTAGCAGAAAACTTGCAAACTTTCAGATAAAATCATGCTTACTAAACTTTCATATGTCACAATGCGTTGTCATCACATTTCCTCAAATCAAATTACGGTCAAAGGGATGGCTTAGATGGACTCCTAAACTCGCCTAATTGTCCTCCAGAACAAAATCCGATTTAAGACTTTGCGAACTTTGATAGACACAGTGGGTGTGTTGTGTAACTCATCCATATTAATCACTTCATTTCTCGCTACTCTCATACACACATAGCTAAATCCATCCTCAAATTATATTAAAGAGAAGACGTGTCAACTGCCAGAAGAGCCATCTATCATCATTTGTTATTTTATTGACACATCCTTGCCCTATATAGAACGGTTCTAGAAAATCGCCATAGACCATTGCGATGTTCGTGCAATAAATTGTATCGATTTGCCTCTTAGCTGTCACTGCTTTGTTCCCACAAAGCAAATAGCAAGCTCGTAATAGCAAAAAAAATCACCTTGTGTAAACAGGCGTAAGATGAACTGATTGTATTCGGAAATAATTCATGCTTAGCACTCACCTGTTAACGCAGCCAAATTTAGCAGTAATCCAATTATCTCCATTGTCTTCATTTTATTATTTTTTTTATGTTCTTCCCTTCCTTTTCTTTTGAGTACTTTCTTTCGTCTTCTTCTTCTTCTCTTTTTTGTAAATAACACAACGGTAATTCAATTATAAGGATATATTGGAAACGCAATATTTCTTTTTACTTCTTCTTTTTTCAGAGCACTTTTATTTCAAGAAGACCCCACAAATAACTCCAACTGATAATGACAGATGAAAAGAATTCACAAAAACACTTCACTCACAGCATCACTCATTCTGCACACCACTTGACCTTTTATTAATCGCACGAGAGATTAAACGTCGAGATGATAAATAGAAGAAAAAATATCGTTGATTTTCCCTAAACTCAAAACTCAAATTTGTTTATGTTCCGATAAGGAACCAATATATTTGGAAATTTCGTATCGACAGCAACGACCGGACGGTATAGGGATTTTTCACCACTCGTAATGATTGTAACGGAATAGTTGCGAATTTATGAAATCCTGAACCGAAATTCTTTGTATTCTTCGCACCACACTCACCATAAAACTGAGGAAAGTTTTTTCGTTTGAAAATTATTCTCCCCAAACGGCAGACGATGTGTGTGCTGTGTGTTATTCGGTTAGTTCGACCTCGGTGGCCTCATGCGACTTTCTCCAAACTCTGGTGGTGATGGAAAACTGTTTAACTGCCCCTAATCGACGAGACTCGATGAGCATGGGGGTGGTGTTTGTGTGGAAGAGAACGATGAGTCAGTTTGTTGATGTGGTGAGACTTTTGTTGCTAAACGAAGCAACTAGTGGGTGAATCTTTACATGGGGGTAGGTTAGTACGAGCTTTTTCGAAATTGACTTGGCCTTTAATGTGGGGAAAGTTGTTTTTTCAAAAGCACAGAATCGATGTAAAACCGAGAGGTGAAAGCGTACGAAAACTGTTATACATAGCTTTTTGAGTGAAAGACACAAAAGAACTCACTTTGGAAAGTACACTAAAATCCAAATTTCTATTGAACCTTGGGAGGTTTAAGGAAATGCTTCCTTCGAAAGCTCATCACTTTTACGACATTTCGAACACAAAGACAGTTTGTTATTAAAGTTACGGGCTTTGTTGTGGTTATGGCGTTATGGGTCGAAGTGCTAAATGTCTATAAAATTTGCCGAGCTATCGTTTATTTTCAAAAAAAGGACAGTAGTCCTGGATTGTGCTCAATTTGTGCTATTTGTTCAGACTTTCTTTCCTTTTTTAGATATCTTCGAAAATGAGTGTGCAGAGGGAAATTCGGTGGAAAGTTTGCCAAGCTATTTTTGATTTACAGGGAAAGGAACGTTGTGCTGGAAGAAAAATGTATGTAAAAACAGCAACAAATCTTTCGGAAATTCTGAAAACACATGCAATTTTGAAAGTACCAAAAAAAGAAAGTTAAGTTAAGAAACCTAGCACAAATCTTGTTTTGTTGAAAATCACAAATAGCTGGTCTTGAATATTTCTATTGCTTAGACATGATAACTAAACAGTGATAATTTTCCGAAAGATTTTTGAGTATAGTACCAGATACATACAAGTATTTGGTTGGTCTTCAGACTTCATTTCTTTTAAGTTTTTACGTATACGAGAAAAAATTATTACATACTGTCATGGAATGAACGGAGATTGAAAACAAATTTCTTGGTCTGAAAAAAAGCATTTCAAGATTTATGGGCTTTTTAAAATAAACTGTTTTAGTGTACAAAAAGCAAACAAAACTGCTTATCTGGTTCTATCTTTCTATGGACTTCTTGCAAAGTATACGAACTGTGAAACTTGTTTCACAGCTCCTTTTTTGTGGTTCTCTCAAGCCACAGCGATTTTGCCAGGATTTGGGTCATTGCCGTCTTATAAGAAAATTTTCAAAGGATGAGAAAATGGAGAGACCTCTAGTGACAGTAGAGTAGGCACTTTTCTGTCCTTTTAAGATTTTCAAATCTATCATCCCATAAAATAAATAAACACGGCTGTATGTGCCGTAGATCTAAAAAATAAAATAAAAATAAATAGGGTGGCGCAACAGAGCGATGAGCCCCTGGGCCTAGCGCATTTCTCACAACCATGCCTTGTGAAGGAATGGAAGGGACCTACAATTTTCTGCCGGTTCCGAACGGCTAATGGAGAAAGCGCTTTTCGTGGCAATGAATACTAACGGAGGACTTGCCAATTCCTCGCAAAAGGCGATACCCGTGGAAAAAACATTTTTGCCTCTGTTGGGATTCGAACTCGAACCTCTGGATTAACAGGCGGACATGCTATCCATCACACCACGGGTACCACAGTGCCGTAGATCTAGATCTTGGAAAAAGCCTGAGATATGATATCTAGATCTTGGAAAAAGCCTGAGATATGATATCGATATACACCATCTGTTTATCGATTTCAAGGCTGCGTATGACAGTATTTACAGAGACGAGCTGTACAGAACCATGTCTAGTTTCAGCATCCCTGCAAAACTCGTACGACTATGCAGGATGACTTTGGAGAATTCACGCTGCTCCGTCAAGGTCGGTAAAGAACTCACCGAGACCTTTGATGTCGAGAAAGGGTTTAGGCAGAGCGACGAGCTGTCATGCGACTTCTTCAACATCATACTTGAAAAGATTGTAAGAAACTCAAACGTCAACACTAGAGAAACAATCTTTCAAAAGTCTCTTGCCAACCGTTGCTTCTTTGGGTTAAGAAGGCAATTGAGAAACAAAACCCACTCCTGAAAAACCAAGGTAACCTTGTATAAGACCTTGATCATCCCAGTCCTGCTTTACGGCGCGGAAGCATGGATCTTATCGAAAGCGGATGAGGAAACCCTTGGTCGTTTCGAAAGAAAAATACTCCGAATGATCTTTGGTCCCGTATGCGAAGACATTGTGTGGAGAAGAAGATACAACAACGAGCTGTATGAGCTGTACCGTGACATGGGCATAGCCACAAGAGTACGCATCGAGGCTACGATGGTTGGGCCATGTAGATCCGATGGACCCAAACGCTCCGGCTCGTCGGGTGTTCGAAAGCACATTGCAGGGAAATCGCGGAAGGGGAAGACCTTGTCTTAGGTGGCGCAATCAAGTGGATGAAGACCTCAACCGACTTGGAGTGCGAAACTGGAGAGAGCTCGCCCGAAATCGAACTCGTTATAGAAGGATGTTGGTTGAGGCCCAGGTTCACCCCGAACTGTAATGCCCACCTAAGTAAGTAAGTAGAAGCTCCTTCAAGTAATATTGTTAACTAACATTGATCGTCTGTAAAGGGCTTAAGAAGAACACCAAAAACTCAACTAATTCCATTCCTTCCTTTTTCGGCGTTACAAGCATCATGATATTTGAATGAGATCACAGCTTCCCAACTTAACTTCTTCACGCTAGTGATCTGCTCGTAGAATACGCCCCAGCTCGAAATTTAACGCAATTTTGGCTAAAATTTTTTCGATACGTACATGTTCCATTTTATTTGCATCTGTCTTTTAATACAGCGGTGATCTTCAGTCGTTCAAGCCATATGACTATGTCTAAATCTAATTTCTCTTAATATCGCCTCTTACGACAAAGCGTGGATGTGCTGCGGAGATATTGTAAGCCGTCATTGCACACCAATAGCTCAAATGATTGTCCTCCAGTTTTGTATTTCACTTTTGTCAGTAAATTTAATAATAAAATAGCATTAAAATTCTATATAGGTTTCTATATTCAAAACTTTTGAAGTTTTCTCATACTATCTATATTCATACCCACATCCATATAAATTATCCATATCCAATCAATATCCATATCCATATCCATATCCATATCCATATCCATATTCATATCTGTCTTCATATCCACATGCATATCCATATGGGGAGGGTGAACGATGATAAAGTACGAGAGCAACGACACCATACCATTCTTTTCTATTAACTAAATTTCTGGCGGAAGGCGATGCTGATAGGATCCGAACACCTTCTTTTTGTTTTGCAATCATGGAGAAATCATAGAAATAGCGACATTCTTAAACACACAATGGCATTTCTCTAGAAACTTATTTTACAAGCGTCTTAGCCCAGTATTGAGTTGTTTTGTTTTCAGTGGTAAAGTAAATTGCTAACCTGGGGCTAGATCCCACAAGAGTGAGTATAAAAGCTAACACTCTAAAAACTCACGCTCTAAAAGGCTGTGATCTGAAGGATAGTGTACACGTCTTCTGTCAAAAAAAAAATAGAGAGTGTGTAGAACTTACAATGTACACAATAAAAATTCAGTCTAGCAGCCCCTGTAGTTTCTTCTGGCCTCTTTTTTGTTAATTTATGGTTAAATGAAAGTCAATATTTTTCAGCTTTCTTATCGCTGACACACATTTACTTGGGATCCAAAGCCAAGGAACCCCATGTGCTCAGAGGAGGTAAATTCTACTACATGTATCTACATGTGCTTCGAGGTATATTTTGGTAATATGAGCCTTAATTGTTTCTATCCTTGCTACGTGGTATAGCCATATCAGTAGGCGTGTTTTTTTCACAAGGATGTTATGTACAAAACATGATATCCAAAAAAAAACGCTTCGTTTTTTTTTTTATTTGTGGGTTGGTGTTCTCGATCAGTTGTCAAACCAATAAAAGGCAACAAATGAATTTTTTTTGCCAAATTCGCACAAAAACGCAAAAACTGATAGTTAAAAACCTAAAGCAGTTGTATAGAGTGGAAAATAAAAATGTTCCGTAGTGAAATTAATGCAGGTAAACAATTTTTCTTTGTCTAGTTTTTTGTTAGTTTAGAAACGTCAAAAATAGGTCCGTTCACAAAGGTAACAAAGAATTTCTTTTGACTCTGTTTACACGCTGGGGTTGAATTCATATGAAACTTGTGATTTATGTCAGAGTTGGAAAAATTATTTTGTTACTTGTGTTAAACGAATTAAACTATTCATAATAAAATAATAAAACCAATTTTATGCATTACTTAACAATTACTTTTGAAAAAATGTCAACATTCACAGAAAAATGTGAAAAGAAATATGCAAAAAGTGCTTTCAGTCACTAAACAGACCCTTTTTAATTGCTGTCACGTTGTTTTATTTATCTTAATATACATTTACAAATCTAACTCTTGAAATCAATGAAATTCTAAAAATCAAAAATTGTCTGCAACTAAATTGCGGAGTGTAAGAGTGGGCATTCGATTTTATTCAGTTACACATTTGTGAACAGACCCTTTGTCACCCATTTTGCTTTTGTTCGAGATACATGAAAGTCTCTAGACGCACCAACATTTAAAAATGAAAAGTCGAAAAACTCATTCGATACTCGACTAAACGTCAAAACTCTATCCCCGACCAAATCTTAACCATCCTTTTATCCATAACATTGGTTGTCGGGGATGTTGTTTTTGCTTTGCGTGTAAAATGATGTTATATACCTAACAGTCGTGTGAAAAAAACACGCCTAATATCAAATTATCTAACTACCATTCCCTTATTGCCTTCTTCGCATTTCCTCAACTGCTGCTTCAAAATGCATATCTTCGTTATTGGAAAAGTGTTATTTCGTTTTTTTTATGTTAAGAAACCCGTGAGTGAAAAAATTATAAACAAAAAATAATTGAATGAGAATTCGGCGCAATACTATACTACCATTAGCAAAACTGACTATGCTGCCATGTTAATAACAAACACACCTTCCGAAGTTTAATCTACGAACGCTGGAAATTGTGTCCAAGGCCCATGCACCTCTCTACTTCTTTTGTTTTTTTTTTTTTTTTATATCGACAAAATTACAAATACTGACAGCTGTCAAAATTCTATCAATCGAAATTTTCCAAGTCGGTGTGGTGCTAGCAAAACAATTATTTTTATTTGTGTAAATACTCCAAGAACATACTCTCAACTAGTCACATCCTTTAGTGAAAATGGTTATCCCCAAGGAAACACTAACAGATTTCAAAGAAATTTACGAAAAAGCTGTAAAACTTGTTAATGAGGAGTCAAAAAATGACCCACCCACTGAGCCTTATCTTTCACACTACACTGCCCGTGACTTGCTCATTGGGCTGAAGGAAAATTTAGAAAAATCCATTGAAACCGAGGAGAACAATACGGAAAATCAATTTACCTACAAGGTCATTTTGGCTTTTGTGTACCGTGATCTGGGCAGAATTTATGTTTTTACCGAGGAACGTTCTGTAGGCGAAAAATACTTGCGAACATGTTTAAACACCATTGAGGAGCATCGCATGACACCGGAGGGAATAATTCCTTATGTAGGAGCACTAAATGAACTGGGAATTGTTCATTCAAGTCGCCAAGAGTCCAAGGAAGCACATGAAGTGCTGAAGAAGTCTGAAAGTGCTTATAATGAGTTCAAAGCCTTGGACAAAAATGCCATGTCAATAACTGATATTTTTGGAACAAAAGATGAAGTTGAAAAGGGCAAAGGTCCAGCTGAGCTCGAAAGTTTGTATACTCTATGCACATTCTATATGGCGCAGGTTTTTTCACACCTCGGAGAGCTTGAAAAATCTGCTGAGTACTGCCATCTGACTTTGCGGAGACAGCTAGACGCTAAAACATATGAACCCATCGATTTTGCCTTAAACGCTGCCACTCTATCGCAATACTACTTGGGTGTGAGTATGTTTAGGGAAGCTAGGCATCATTTGGCTGCAGCAACAATGATCATGTCTCAATATGAGGCTCAGATGGCTGCTGAGGAGATGAATGAGGAGCAAAAGGCTGCTGCAACAGAAAATTTCAAACACAGATACGCTGATGTTGCTCGATGCTGGGCTAAATACGGTCTAGCTTTGCTTTTAGCATCCAAAGAGCGCCTGTACAGTGACGACGAAGTTAAGTTGGCAACTGGTAAGCGAATGTCATATTCTCGTTGATGTGCTAAACCTTGTCATTCAATTTCAGATATAAAAAAGCTTCAATTAGGACCTGATGTGTACAAATTTCCAAATCTTGAATTGGGTGCCTTTGAGAGTTGCGTCTCAGCCAACTATTGCCTGACGTTTGAAGACGCCAAGGTTGTTTATCACTTTGTCATCAAATGGCTTGACCTCGCTAAAGAGTACTACACTTCAGACAAAGAAGCAACAGAGTACGCCAAAATAATCACAGACTATGCCGAGCTGTACCAACACATGGTGTTCTTCGAAGAGGATCCCACAAATCAATCTCGCATGCACAAGCGAAGGGCAACATACTATGAGGACTTGCTTGCTCTACTCAATCCTACATTCTATTTGTCAATCTGCAGGGAGTGTTGGTATGGGGCTGGCCTTGCCTATTCCGCGATGCTGGACATCAAACTTGACCTGATTAAAGCACACAGCACTCCGTCGCCACAAGAAATACACAAAATCAATCAAATTTGCTTGAAAGCCATCAAACATTTCGAGACGTTCGAAAAGTCACACATGAACAAAGAAGGTACAGAACTTCTGCCTTCCCTTACGTCCGATGAGGCGATTGGAGTCATTTATTCATACTTCTATATCGGGCGGTTGTATTATAAGATCATAAATCCGGATAGAAGTCAAATGTTGAAAAGCTTAAGGAGCAGTTTAAAGTACTACCAAATGTTCATTGATGAATGTGATAAACGTGAGGAAGCTGCTGCAGCTTTAAAGTCTGAAATTGGGTTGTGCAAGGAAATGGCGAATCTTCTTCCATTGAAAATTAACAGCTTGTGCAAGGAGCTCAATGTACCAGTTTAAGTATTTAAATTTTAGTTTGAATGTTTTTCTTTTCGTGTGTTAACCAAAAATGCATTTTATGTCGAATAAAACAATATTCTTAGAGAAATCAGTGAGTCTACATGGTAGCGTTGCTAAAGGAATGATTTTTCTGTCGTTTTAAGTTTAGAGGCTTTATTTACTTGCTTAGGTGGGCATTACGGTTCGGGGTGAACCTGAGCCTCAACTAACAGCTCTCTCCAGTTTTGGACTCTAAATCGGTTGAGGTCTTCTTCCACTTGATTGACCCACCAATGAAGAGTTCTTCCCCTTCCGCGATTTCCCTGCAATGTGCTTTCGAACACCCGACGAGCCGGAGCGTTTGGGTCCATCCGCTCTACATGGCCCAACCATCGTAGCCTCGCGATGCGTACTCTTCTGGCTATGTCCATGTCACGGTACAGCTTATACAGCTCGTTATTGTATCTTCTTTTCCACATTTGTCTTCGCATACGGGACCAAAGATCATTCGGAGTATTTTTCTTTCGAAACGATCAAGGTTTCCTCATCTACTTTCGATAAGGTCCATGCTTCCGCGCCGTAAATCAGGACTGGGATGATCAAAGTCTTATACAGGGTTACCTTGGTTTTTCTGGAGAGGGTTTTGTTTCTCAATTGCCTTCTCAACCCAAAGAAGCAACGGTTGGCAAGAGTTATTCTCCGTTTGATCTCCGCACTGATGTTGTTTTCCGTGTCTATCTATAGCGGATCCTAGGTAGACGAAGTCCTATACTACCTCGAAGTTATGTCTGTCTATTGTGAAGTTTTGTCCAATTCGTCGATGTTCTGTGTCCTTGTTTGATGACAGCATATACTTTGTTTTACCCTCATTAACCATCAAACCCATTTTTCCGCTTCTGTTTCAATGCTCGCAGAAGCACCTGTTACATCACGCTTCCTTCTTCCCATTAGATCGATATCGTCTGCGGAAGCGAGTTATTGTACAGACTTTTGAAAGATTGTTCCTCTAGATTGACGTTTGAGTTTTGTAGAGCGCTGTCTTTTTTGTAGGAAAATGATGAAGATCATAACTTGTAGTAGACTGAACATGTATCTTCAAAGTCTGTGAATCGAAACGCCGGGCAGAGTTTTATTGTAAATTGGAACTCGCCACGCTATCAGCAGATCTGGATTCTCACAAAGCATTTCACTAAGTTAGTTCTTAGACGGGTAACTCAATACCGGAAACAGAAACATAAACAGAGAAAGTACTAAACCGGTTATAAACCAAAGACCTATTCGCAGTAAGAGATCTCCTAACCCTATTTTTTCTTTAATTCAAAAACCCTAATGGATCCAATGATAATGCCTGTAGAAATGAAATTCAAAGCAGGGACGATCTATACTCCACTTACCTGTTTTCATAAGAAGTCTCCTCAGTAACACCTTCTCAGCAACCTGCCATATCTCCGCAAGAACCTGGATCCCCTTTAAACAAAAAGTGTAAAATCAAAAAATGAACTTTAAAACAGCTTTATTGAACTGAACTAACTTTTACGTATTACGTCTTTCTTTCGTCGCATATCCCGACATACCTTTTCTTTAGGTCTAACTGAACGGACCTCTTCGGCTTTACGAACGAGTAGTTCTTTAAGCAATTCGTCAGCGTATGCCCGCACAATCTTTGCTGTAACAGCACTAAGCATATTTTCTTTAGCGTACGCAGCTACCTGGTCAACCAACTGTTCCACATTAAGGCAATTTGGGATGATTACTGCTTCTCTAGCAAGTAATTTTGCTAGAAGCTTAGGCGTGTCTGGATTACGTAGATCGTCCATCGGCAAATCTTCTAAAATAGCCTTGCTTATTTCAAAAACGATACGTTGAGTTTTATTAGCACATTTCATTTTGCTAAAAGTTTTTAAACATTTTTCTGTGTGTTCGGTGATTATTGCTTTAGGATTAATATCCACTGGATCGAGCTCATAAACTGCAACGATGTCCTTGAATAGACCTCTAATATCATCCAGAGATATATGTATGAGGTACTTTTTCGGAATGATTCTTTGAAGGTTTTCCACGATCACGTCGATTATATTATCAGCAAGTTCACAGGTGAAATTTCGACCAATATTGCTGAGACATCGAGCAACTTTTGGTATGTACTTACGCATGTACGTTTCTGATACGTGCTTGGATAGATAACGCACAAAGAAGCGTTGCACCAGCTTAATTACCTTCTCGGCAGCAAAAGCTTCGAAGTCAAAAGATGGTTGAGGAGTGGGTGGTTCGACTAACGAAGCAACCGACTAGTAAGGATTATCGCATTAAAATCAATTGGAACAAACAAAAAACAAAAAAAATACTCACAGTTGACTGCTCGGATGGAGCTATTTCGATTACAGAAGGTTTCTTCTTTCGGAGGTATTCTTGTTGTTCAAGGATTTCAAGGAGTGTTTTTAGTTTTTCTGTGTAAATTTTGGTTGGTCGTTGCAGCTCTTCTTTGAGGAAGGATACTTCTTTCTATAAATGATTTCAATTTTAACTTCTAACTAAGATTGAATGTACTACAAACCTTTTTTGTCTCTAAGAGCTCCCTGAGATAACTGTGGTATTGCTCGGAATCTTCTTCTCGTTCCCGTATATTCAAACCAAATCCATCGATTTCGTTGATGACATCCATTTCAACCATTTGGAGTTTTTCTTCTTTTTGGCGCTGGTATATGTACAAATTTGGTCATAGATTTATAAGATGAAAAGAGTTTTGTACTTACCCTGAACACAAGTAAATTGGTGTGCTTTTGTGCACACAGCTGCTCAGCTGCTGGTAACTTTAGATTGAGTTGGTCAATTTCAGATTTCTTTTTATCGTTGAGTTTATTTCCCTCGTATAATTTTTGCTGAAGTGAATGTCTTTGGCCTCGCAATTCAAAAGCCAGATCATAAAGTTTTTTATCACATCCAGTTGGACAATGAGACTCATCAAGCCGGATCGTCATATTGCCAGAATCACTATCACTCTCACTATCGTCGGTGGATGATTCTTCACTTGATGACTCTGATTCTGTAGAAAGATTCGATTTAATTGGTTTTACAGTTACTTTAAAGAAACTAGGAAAAATGGCTTTGTTTCGCCTCTTTAGTCTGGTTGCATTGATCGACATATATCTGTCTGTATCTCTCTCTCTAAGGTCGTCACTGGTTTGCCGTTGTTTGTGTAGGGCTACCACATTACCTCTTTTGATTTCATATTAACGACTTCAAAAGACAAACTTCTCTATTCGTTACAACTTGCAAGTTTTATTGCTTGCTACGAGGGGTTTACACATATTTGTATGAATTGTGTGTGAAGTGAAGAAGTACGTCCGATTTTCACAACAAATGAAACTGTTTTCTTTAAAACTTGACAGAACAGGTATTTTTGCATGTGTGTGAAATGTGAGTTCAGAGTAGTCTCCAAAGCAAAAGGGAGTAGATTTTTCGCGTTGAGAGTAACTCCAGAAATATTTTTATAAAGGACAAAATAGTAACTCTTTTCGTCAATGAAAAAAGCTGTTAGGAGGCGGATTGCATTGCTTTGCTAGTTAAACCTGGGTTTGAAAATAAACACGTCCTAAAGTAGCTCTAGGTTTTGACTGGGACGAGTTCAGGTATCACAGGGCTGTCAAATGGCATTAAAAAAAGAAATTTCTTGGCATGATCAAATTTCCACCAACTCGCCCTAAAGTAGCCCTATATGTATAGACCGGACGCGGGCTTTCGAGAATCAACTTTTCCTTCAGTCTCCTAGTTTTATCACAGCCAGGATGCCATAACTTTTTTACGATTATCTTCCAATTGTGTCGTCAAAAGATTATTTCGTATAACTTCGCTTTCAGTGATAGCTTTTTACTATCATCTTGGGTTCGTTAGTTGAAGCTTTGAGGTCGCCCTGAATGACAAACGTGTTTTTTGAGCCCTCAAATTGACCTAATTTTTCATCAACTCGCTCTAGGTTTTTGCTGCGGCGTGTTGAGGACTGTCAAATGCCATGTATTTTTTTTTTTTAATGACAGAGATGTGTGGTGATTTGTGGATTAGCGTTTTTTGAGGACTGGAAAACCCAGTTTTTTATTTTTAAAAACTCATAGGATTGTCAAGAAAACCTTGGTCAACCCTGGGGAAAGTTAAACGAACGGACCTAATCACATGAGCTTCGAGAGGAACCCACATTCAAGAGCGGCGAAAATAACAAAGCAGTCGATCAAGAGGACGGGTGGCAGGAATTGGATGATAGTAGGTTTGTTCGTTGAAGCCCTAAAGTCCAGAATATCAAACTGATTGTTTTTTGAGCGCTAGGTTTTCCCTCAACTTGCCCTTGATTTTTGCTGTGGCGAGTTTAGGTAATCATCAGGGCTGTCAAATGGCATGTATTTTTAGGGGTTTTTCTTTTTTAGTTCCGAACAGAAAAGTGAAACGTCAAAAACGTAAGAGTATTTCTTATTCAATTCAGCAACACCTGAACGCTCGAAATGCTTTTCTTTTTTATTCAGAACACAACGCGAGCGCACTCTACGTGCTCGAAATAAAATGACGGGGCAAAATGACTAGAGCAAAAGTCTGAGCGCAGCCAGCTCAGTTCAGAACACGTTCACGTTGTTCGTTCTCAGTTCAGTTCACGGTTCGGAACTAAAAAAAGAAAAACCCCTTTTGTTAAAATGACAAGGATGTTTGGTGATTTTGCGGTTTAGCGTTTTTTGAGTACTGGAAAACCAGTTTTTTTTATATAACTCAGGGTTGTCAAGGAAACGAGGGTCAATCCTGGGTAAAGTTCAACGAACGAACCTTATGAGACATGTTGATAAGCCAACTACTTTATTTCAAAAAAAAGTCCTAAAGGGCAACAAAAAACACCACAAGAAATTAAAAAAAGTCTTACCATCATCGTCCGGATTCTTTTCTTTCTTCGGCTTGAATTTTTTTTCAAAAATGCGTTTCAAAAATTTGAAAAACTTATTTCCTTTTATGGCGTCATTGAATTCAGCCTGGATTTTCTTAATCTCATCTTTCATCCCTCCAATGTTCTTATTCATAGCTTCAATTTCCATTTTTAATGTCTTCACACTTGTATTTAGTTCGTTCCTGTGTATCTTAGCGGCGTCATCTTCCTCTGCTAATAATTTTTCCTTAAGTTCAGAATCCTCAAGAATTTTCAGCTCTTCGTTTGAAATTTCAAGCAAGTATTGTAGATATTTTATCTCTCCTTCATACTGCAGCCTGTTAGCAAGAACCTTGGCAAGCTCTTCGTCAAAATATGTAATCCGGTCATTGATTTTTTCTGTTAGATTTTCTAGTCCAATAGTCCATTCGTCACTGAGATCACCTTCAAGCAACACTTTTTCTTCCTCTTCATTTTTTTCAAGCTCAACAGAGTTGTTCATGTCGTTTTCTTCCTCGCTACCTTGGGCAGCAATTGGTTCGATTAGAGTTTCCTTCAAAGGCTTTTCCCACAAAATCGATTCAAAGGACCTCAACGGAATGAATGGCTCCTGAAATATTTCTTCGGGATATTCATTGTAAGTAACAATATCGCGCAAAAGAGGTAAAACTATATTCTCTTCGGTCTTCGGCAGCTCAAGTTGAAGTTTCTTGTATTTTTGATATAAATCGGACTTCTTTGCCTTGAGACTCATCACCTTGTTATTATATTCTGACTTCAATGCATAAAGAATCTCTTGGATGATGGTAATTTCTATGTTCTTAGCTTCGATGGTATCTCGAATTGAGTTCCGTAAAAATCTGATAGCTTTCTCAACCAAAGAAATGTTTTCTTCTTCACCATCTCCTATTTTTTCTTCTTCTTCCTCAAGCTCTTCAACTTCATTCCAAGGCTGTTCTTCGTCATCATCGAGTTCGTTTCTGCATAATTCAATGACTTGTTCTAGTTCTTCACGTTTTATTTGTCTCAAAAAAGAAAACAGTTCCAGACTTCTTATGTAAAATTTAAGAAGAATTTTTTCAGGGAAGTCATGTATTTTCGTAGCTGATAGAGTAAGAGTAACTTTTGAGTCAACAATCATTGACTTAGACTCTGAGGCAATTAAATTTGATCTGAAATGGAAATCTCCCGATGAAAGTATTGGCACTTCAGATTTACAAAAGACCTTACTTTGATTCCTGTGATTTACTCTCTTCATCTTCCTGTAGTTCACTAAGGAAACCGGTCTCAACAAGCAGCTTTGGTAATCGAAAAACTCGAACAACAACTTCATCTCTGAATTAAACAAGAAAAAATGTGTCAGTTAAACGGCTTCATCATGATTACCTCTTACCTTATTCCAAACACTTCAAAGGGAATGTACTCAAGTTGCCGAAACATGAGATCATACAAATCCTGTGCATCGCAACAGGCTCCAGTCACATCCTGCTTCATCTTTTCAAAAACAGCGTTAAGTTTTTCTTGATACAAGCTTTTGGTTTTTTCAGTAACCCAATCGATCTGAAGTTGCATAACTTCAAAGCTTGGAAGAAGTCGCCTTCGTTCTTCTTCTTCAAATACATGCAACTTTGCAAGATTTTCCTGAACTTTCACTTCTTCTAAGGAAAACTGATCTTTGTCTTCGATTTCTTTACTCTTTCGTGAAGGAACATGTGATGGTGTTGGTGGAGGACATTTTCTTGCAACAGCCTTGCCCTTCCATTCGTAAAAGAAAACATTGCCATCATAACCAATTGAGAAGAAGAATTTGCCATCGTGACTCGTGAAGACTCGAGGAATGACACCATTCCGGTTGTCGTGCATGCTGATTTCTCTAAAGTCACTCAAGTCACGGAAATCTGATTTGACAGCATTTATTCGAATCTTTCCAGTTTGCATTCCAAAGATCAAATATTTGTCTCTGTCAGAGGACCAAGATTCAAAATAAATTCATAAATCGAGTCCTTTTTACTCACATATACATGAAGGAATTAATTTCAGTGACATGAGCATCAGGAATACGGGTGTAACTGACAGGATCCTCCTCGCCAAATTTATATTCATAGACATACCCAGCATCATAGCCTCCCATTGACAACCAAATAGTGCCCTCGGTTGTGTATTGTAACCAGATCACTGGACTTGGAGGATTCGGCATGAACAAGGGCCTGTTAACATCATCTTCATCTTCCTCCGATGAATCAACTGAAAATATAATTTTTCAGTTCAGTAAGTCTTTCAGCACTTATCTCAGAATTATTAAAGAAGAGAGGGAGACTCATTACCTAAAGTGCTCTCATCGAGCTCCAACCCTGGGCACATTTCCGATAGTTTGTAGAACTCCCTTTTTTTTGCAGCGACCTTCCTATCTTTTCTTTCCAATTCTTTAGCTGTTTCCAAATCTCGTTTGATTTTACTTTTAACTGACTTAAACTTCAAAAACTTTTTCGACAAAGGTTCTATGCGCCATGTTGGTTTAACTTTTACCAGATCTATCGATTCTGGTGATGGCAAGTCACATTCGTACACTTCTCCAGTCTGGCAACCAATTAATGCTGTTTTCATCTAAAAAAAGAGATAAGCGCTTAGATCTTTATTCAAACTAACACTTAACTCACATCATTTTCTTTCCATTGCAGGCAAGTGGGTGATCCTGAAAACAAAACAAATCCCAATGGTATCAGTTCGACATAACCCGATTCTCCCATTTTGATATGGAATAGAAATACGGTTTTATCCAGAGCACCTGTAACTAATGTGT
This sequence comes from Melanostoma mellinum, assembly GCA_914767635.1. Lineage (NCBI taxonomy): Eukaryota > Metazoa > Arthropoda > Insecta > Diptera > Syrphidae > Melanostoma > Melanostoma mellinum. The sequence continues at coordinate 20,177,758 of OU612060.1, read as the reverse complement.
CTTTACTAGGAGACACCCCTAGAAATGTTATAGGTGCTGAATGGGGCTTGATAGCTTCAAAGAAATAAACTTTGGTCTTCAGCTCATCACGTGAATTTATATCGAGTATAACTTGTCGGACAACCCCATCTTCAAAGCCGAGTATTAGAACCATACCAGATGGGTCAACTGTTGTGTCAAGCCAGATAAGATCTCTTCCAGGAGTGTTAAAGGGTTCTTGTAAGAGAAGTATTTCCATCTCATAGTTGTATATATTTAGTTTACCGTCGGCTCCCAACGTCGCAAGATGAGATGAAATTGGGCTAGCTTGCCCAGCAACGACTCTGCCTCCATGGGTAGAGAAGAGTTTCTTAGGTAGACTGGGAGCGGTTTCAGTGTTGAGATCACAAATCCATACACCACCGTTTCCATCCTATGGTCATTGAAAACAATACAAAATCATAGAAACAGTAAGATAAAAGTAATTTTTTTTTTTTGATTATTCTAGACAAATACAGAGTAAAGCCTCTAGATCTCAACTCAATCTATCCACTTAGATAAACCACTTAAACCACCAACAAATCATTAATCCATCTTAAGAATAAGATTTATATAGAGCTTAAATAAAATTTAGCAAATGTGCACAATCCCTTTCATTACTTTAGGCTCTGATGCCAATATATTTTATAAGAACTTAATTACTCTTAAGCTGTTCAGCAGCCATAGGAAAATTAAAGAACATAACTCAACTCACCAAACACCCTTAACAAACACTAATTATTATTAGTTGTTTGATGTGTTTCTCATTGTTCTAAAAAAAATTTGGTGGTGTATATAAGGGAGAAAGATCATTGTATGGTAACCTAACGTTTCCTTTTATGATTTCTATCCACACCATGGAAATGCTGTTCGTTAAGAATTAAAAACGTTGGCCTTATCATAAGAACCTTCAGTTCATGGCTAAATGTCACCATGTTGACGAAGGTATATCTTTCATTTTTAGGAATATTCGATCGCTTCTTAGCTGAATTTTTCTAATCATGACAACGCTATAAGATATGGTCTGCTTCCCCACAAAGCCAATAAAAAATGGTTGGAATTAGTCGATCTTAGGGAAACCATCTTAGGTTTTGTGTAAGCGTAGGCCTCGGGGGTTGCGAAATGTTCTTCTCTTTGGGTTTGACACTCGATCCTTTTAAATTGTGCGAACCACGTAATAATCCTAGTTTATTTAGAGTGCTACTATTATCATGGTTGGCATGTCTGCCTGTTAATCGGGAGGTTCGTGGTTCGAATCCCAACAGAAGCAAAATTTTTTTCACGAGTATCGCCTTCCGCGAGGAATTGGTAAGTCCTTCGATAGTAAATTTACGTCAATGGTTGTGAGAAATGCGCTAAGCCCTCGTGTTCCATGCTCTGTTGTGCCACCACATTTTTATTCATTTATTTATTTATTTTCTTCATAATTAGATACGACTCGCTTCATTACCAAGAACTTATCTACGTTATCCTCATTGACTTCTTAGTTAGGTGTTTAGAGATCAGCGATCTGCACTTAGTGAGAAGTTAAATTGGAAAGGAACTATTGATCAAGTTCAATAATTAGCAGATTTGAGTGTCGACACCCAACAAAAAACTGCTCTACTTCCGCTTGCTTTAGTTTTTCAAACAGTTTCAAGGATTTCAAAAGACTTAATGCAAATGAATCAGTAAATTGTGCGCATTCAAATACCTATATCTGCCTTATTACATTTTAATGAGAATATACGAGTAGTTGTAGGTAAACTAATTAAAAAATAAAGTCCAACATTCATCAGAATAAATCATTCCAACAAGTTGTACAATTTGAACCACCCTGTTGAAGTTATTGTTTTAATTTTTAAACTTAAAAATCACTTTGAATAAATGAAAAGATTAGTATAAATTTTTAACAGTTAAAACACTTTTTATATTTCCTCAGATGCCCATTTAGGAAGCAATGCTTCCATCGTCAGTGAGATTTATTAATTAAATTAAATTATTTGTCAAAAAAATTAATAAGAAATAAAAATGTTTCTAAACTAAATTACACTTGAGTTGAGTTGAATATATTAAAAAAAAATTTGAATATTGGATCTTTGAAGGATTACAATTTATTTCGATCGAAGCGATTCAATGATGGCTACTTTCAGCAATGAAAATCACAAAGAAGCAAAGCTTACCCCAACAATATTAGCAAATCAGATTTGTACATATTTTCACAAAAAAAAAAAAAAAAACATTGCGAAATCAGTAATTGCGCAAATGGTCAAACATAAGAGTGTTCCAAAAATCTCAAGTATCTAGCCACTGAAGGCTGACCAAACGAAATCATTGGAAGAATCGCCAGTGCAAACCTATACTCATTTCAAATCGCCTCAAAATGAGCCACTGTGCCGGCACTAACTTAAAATAACTCTTGAATCATTTATTAGTTCTTAATCAAGTTGTTGAAGAATAAAAAGAAGTTATTAGCAAATGTCGTTTTCGAGCATAATTTATGTTTATTTTTTACTACTGAGTTTATTTTTTTACTTTTTTGGTCTGTTTCTTAACTTCATTTGTCTAAACTGTCAAAATTTGGGTACTTTTCATCTTTTCTTAACCTAACCTTTTTTAAAGTTGTCAGTAGTAGTTTATGAAATGTATAAAGGCGTTTATTAATCTAGCTATACAAAAATGCAAAATTGTCATTTATGATCTTGGAAAAAAAAAATTGCGCATACGCCACAGTAGACCATGAACAAGTGAACAAAATGCAGGTCGGATGCTCATGCTCACACCTCAAATTAGATAAAAATATAATGAAAGAGAAAAATCATTAGAGGTATTCAAAATCAGTACATTGCCTGATACACTTAGGCCGCAAGGGCCCATTTTGATACCACAGAGATCAGCAAGTTAATCACCTAATGATCTCAGAAACCCGATGTAAGATTAACGAGTTGATCACTTATTAATCTTCCATTACGGGACTAGCCGGTTAATCACCTCGTGGAACTCGAGGTCGAACCACGTGGAACTTTTAATGTATTTCGAAAGACTTTTAGGGTCTATGTAAGCTAAGTCGCTAGTATCATCGAAGAATTCACCGAGGTGAGTTTTTTTTATAAAGTAGTGCAGGGCATGAGCAAAGAAGGTGTTGAACGGTTTCTTCCTCCTCCTCGTCCATGCAGCTTCTGCAGAAATCATTGGAAAACACACCAAGTTTGTTGGCGTGTCTCCCTATTAGACAGTGTCCCGTAAGAACACCTATGGTAGAACCTAGATACAGGCGGTTCAGGGCTAGCAAACTCTTCGAGCGTTTTGAGTCTACACACGGCCAAACTTTTTTGGTTGCAAGGCAGTTGTTAGTCTCAGTCCATCTAGTGTTTGTTATCCTTGAAGCGTCTTGTGTATGTAGGAGTTTACATGCAGCGATAGGTACACCTATGTTGTTCCATTCTGAGCGTAGGGAAGTGGTCGTGCCCTTTTTGGCTAGTTCGTCTGCCTTACAGTTGCCTGGTATGTCCCTGTCCCTGGCACCCATGAAAGGTGAATGTTGAACTGATTTGACATCTCCCTCAGAGACATCTGACAATTTTGGACCGTGATGGATTTTGTAGAGACAGAGGCAAGAGATTTAAGGGCAGATTGGCTGTCATTTAAAATAATGGAAGAAAAAAGTTGCGCATACGACACAGTAGTGAGTCATCGGCACGTAAGAAATGGTAAGGCAAGAAGGAAAAAGATTTTAAGCTGAACGAACTTATACGACGACACGGTCTTATAGGAACAAAGCGAAGGTATTGGATAGAAAGAATAAAAAATATCTTTCACAACACACACAAGACTCTTGTAATGCATAACTTGTAACTCCTATTTATCTAAGCGAACATCATTCGAGAAATTTGGCTTTTATACGCAACACAAATACCCAATACCAGCCGACAGACAAAAATAGCAAAGGTAAAAATTACAATAGAATACCGCCTCAATTTTATTTTTCAAATCGGTTACTTCTGCTTTTAAACATGGGAATTATTGTATATTTATAACTTCCGTAAAGTTCGTTTTAGTGGCGAAAATAGCTATTTCACATGGAAATTACTAATCACCTAGACAACCAAAGTAACAAACATGGAAAAAAATACATTCAGGTATATTCATTTGTGTTCTTGTTCTTGGGAGGCCAAGACACATTTTACAACGGCAATTGCAGGGAAACCGCGGAGGTGGATGGAGACCTTAACTGGAGAGAGGTTCCCCAATTTGAATACGCAAAAAATGCTGGTTTAGGATTAGGTTCACCCAAACTGCTTTCCCGGCGTGAATGTGCTATTCCCTTCTTCAGCGACTTCCCTCAACTAAATAACCAGGTATTGGGGTAAAAAACTGTCAAATGAAAAGGGGACTTAGGGACCAGCTTTGCCGGTCAACAACTACGCACGTTTTTATTTAAACCTGAGGAACAAATGCTACATCAATCGGTGGATAATAACTAAAAGAATTTTCGGCGTCGTTTGATTTAAATCTAATTTATCTACAAATCACAATTCCACTGCACCACTGCCGCATATGAAGTTTGATAAAAAAAATCGAACGCAAACATCGACATAGTTTATTTGGCGCCCAATTATTGTCAGGGTGAGCAGATCAAAAAAATTGAATTTTCCTTGCAACGTTGCAAAGGTTGTCTTACGTCAACATTAATTGCAAAAAAAAATATTTTACTAGACAAATAATAGGTTCGTTCGTTGAAGAACTAGGGTCGGCCTGTGGTTTTTTGAAAACCCTAAACTCGACCTAAATGTAAAACAGAGTGTTTTATGAGCATTGGGGTTGACCTGGGTTCGCTCTCAACCCGCCAGAGTTTTTTGCTGGGGTCAGTTGTCAAATGGTATGTATTTTTATTCAAATGACGGATGTGTGGTGATTTTGTATACCCCTATTATGTATGACAACTCAACTGAAATTGGGTTGTCTTCTCATATATATAACACGGGCACACAACCCAATTTTCAGTTGGGTTGTCATCTGTAATAGGGGTGGTAGTTTAGCGTCTTTTAAGGACTGGAAAACCCAGGTATTTTTTGACAAACCATAGGGTTGTCAAGGAAATCTGGGCAACCCTGGGTAAAGTTCAACGAACGAATCTATAATAATTTGCAATGGACTATAAACCTTGAAAGCATGAATTATGCAAGTTTGATTTTAAAACGCTGAAAGCTAAATTAGTAGTTATTATGATTTTGCCTCAACAAATAAATTCTACAAAACATCAACTTACCTGTGAGTAGTAATGACAGTCATTCCCATTGAACGGCTTTGCTTTCAACAAATGTCTACACTCACATGACTCATCTCGATCTCCAATTCGAAATTCATAAATCGGATCAATCTCAACAAATAGATCATCCTCCGGCGGATCAGCTAGTTCAACAGTTTCCCAAAACCAAATACGAGCATAACCATCCAATCCGATTGTCATAACTTCATTATTTCCCATCCAAATGATTCTAGTTATTGGTTTCGTATGACAAGGTAGTCGAGCCTTTCGTGTCACTTCCAACTTAATCATTCCCCCTTCCCACACAAGCATATTGCCCCATTCGCAGCCCGATATCACCTTCTCATCAGCCAACATATAAACCGCATAGACATCGCAACTATCCTTTAGTCCAAATCTTCCATAATTACTTTTCAACTTGAGTCCCGTAAATGTTCTTGCCATTTTCCAAAACTGCACGTGGTCCAGTCCACATGTGGTTAGAAGAATTGGATTGAATTGAGAAAAAGTCAAATCGAGGACATCGTTTTGGTATGACATCGAACGAAGGATAATCGAACTTGTTTGCCATTTCCAAATTGTTAAATTATAATCGGGATTTCCGGCATGAGAAGCTAGTAACTCGCCATTACTACTGAAAGCGCCACATGTATAATTGCTGGTTGCATCGTCTTTCAACTCAGCTACGACTTTGTGGCTGGGATAATCGTAGATAAAAATTGTTGGTGTCTTGCCATTTTCTGCGACTGTTAAATGATTGAAATCAGGATGTCCGTTTTTCTAACACGAATACAAACTATCAGTATTTTCAAACCAGACAGGAAAAGGTACAAACTTACAGTGATAAATCCCACTCCACCACCGAAAACTGTTCTTCGAAGAGAAAATTTGTTTTTTGAAATCGAGTAGTAATGCAGCAAGTTGCCTGATGCAAATACCAATGTATCCTCGTCCATTAAGCACAAGTTAAATAACCGCTTGCAATCATAACCAAAGGAGTGCCTTTGTCAAGGTTGTTTGGAAGGTTAAACTTAAAGTTAAAAATAAAAATAAAAAAAAAAATTGTACTTAAGGTCAATGATGTTGTCAGGAACTGTTGAGGATATAACAATTTCTTCTTCTTCTTTTTCGAGAATATTTTCCTTTGTTTCTGAGTTGATTTCTTCCATTTTTCCTTTGCTATCTTCTTTTTTTGTCTGACACAAAAAGTTTAAAACTTAAATGGACTTGTAAACTAGATCGATAAAAAAAAAACTATCTCGAGTTGTTACTGACGACAAACAGTCACGGTTTCCTAGTCGAAACTGTCGTCACGCAACCAGTTTTGTTTATTTTCATTTTCTGGAGTAGTACTGCTTCAACATGGTGAGAAGTAAGTCGTACTTTTTTTTTATTTTTTAATAAGAAAAAATTTGTAAAATTTCATATTCACATTTTAGTAACAGAAAAGCTTGTCCGCAAGAGGTCTGAGCACAATGAAAATATGATCACTACGTTGGAAGAACTCGCATTGCATCAGGAGGATATTGAGGAAATCGAACATATTCAAAATTGGTGTCGAGATTTGAAGATTTTACTTCTTCAATCGAATTTAATTGCGAAAATAGAAAATCTACACAAATTCAAAAAGTTGGAATACCTGAACCTGGGCCTCAACAATATCGAAAGGATTGAGAACCTAGAGGGATTAGAATCCCTAAACAAGCTGGACTTGACACTGAATTTCATCGGAGATCTCACTTCTGTTGAAACACTGCAGGGCAATTACAATTTGGAACAATTGATATTGACCGGTAATCCTTGTGTTGAGTACCCAAACTACCGAAACTATGTAATTGTAGCACTTCCACAACTTCAACAACTGGATTGCGTGGAAGTCAAAATGTCAGACAGATTGATAGCTCAGAAAGACTTTGTAGAAAATCGCAAGGCCATTGTTCAAGCATATGCCCAGTACAGAATTCAGAGAGATGAACAAAAAATTCGTTATTTTGAGCAGAAGGCAGAGTTGGACAAGCAGATGGCTTCCATTGATGAGGAACAAGAACGCAATAAACTATTTTGGGATACAAAAACTGAGAATTGTCCAGAGGCACGAAAGGAAATTCATGAACACCAAAAAAAAGCACGAAAAACAGATTCAGAAGACAAGCCTGTCAAAAAGACTCCTCAATTTTTTGCACCGTGTGGTCGTCCTTACAATATGAACGAACCAAAATTGAAATTCCGCTTTAGAGACGAAGAAGGAGAATATATATTGGAACTAAAGATATACAAGTAAAAGCTCAATTTAAAGAACCATTTATTATTAAATTTCCAATCTTAAGGTTTTTGGACACAGCCCATATTAAAGTAGATGTGGAGCCGAAATACTTTAGAGTTTCAGTAAAGGGGAAGATTTTTCAATTGGCTTTGGCAAAAGAAGTAACTTCGATTGGAGCAACAGTGCAACGATCACAAATCACAGGAGAGCTGCTCATAAAAGCGCCAAAGCTCAACTTTGATCGTAGTAGCTCAGAAACAATTCAAACAGGTATTGACGACCGCAACACAAGCTTGACATTTTTTTTTTTGGTAGAAATTCATGAGTTAAGGTGTTCGTTTGTATTCAATCAGGGACGGACGCTGTTTTATTTTTCTTGAATGACATTTTATTCAGTTGTTTTTAAATCATTATCAAGCGTATTTTAAAAAGTGTGGACACCGATGGCAGAAAAAAATGTATCTTCCAGTTTTTGATGCCAGCAGTATCCTTATTTTTTTTGAAATTTTAAAGGTTAGCTTTGATGGTTTTTGGCACAATAGGTTTCAAGTAGACACAACCGTACCCACCATGCCATCTAAAAAGCCTAGGTTAAGACGGCTTTAAGTGACAGAAGGACCTTGTCAAGTTTTGCAAAAAAAAAAAATTTAGTCACTCTTCAAGATTTCTTCATAAAAAAGATTGTTGACAGATGACTTCATCCAGGGTTGAGGTCGGTTTCTTTGACAACCCTGAGTTGTCAAAAAAAATTATTTTGACTTCTCAAAAACGCTGAATAATCAACCACTACTTTAAAGTGAGTGAAGGTCAAACCCAGGGCTTGAAAAACGCTCAGTTGGAAGTTCGGGGCGAGTTATGATTATTCAAAAAAAGGCTTTCTGGCTTCAACAAATAAAACTAAAGTCAAAACATCAAATTTGATTCCGTAAACATTCTGTTGATTTTCAAAATGGCTGGTTTTAAAAATGGAAAAATAAAACTAAGTTATATAAAATTGAAAGTGAAGCTAGGGAAGTTAGGGGAATATGGTACCCGTCAGAATGGTTAGCAAGTTTTGCGGATACGCGAGATGTTAGCGAGTTGAATTTAAAAAAAAAAAAAACGGTTTCATATTTTCCAAGTAATTGGCTTCCAATAGTAAATTCATTGTCACGAAAAGTACTTTTTCGGTTAGTAGTTGAAAATCGGCAGAAAATTGTAGGTGCCTCCCATTTCCTGACAAGGCATGGTTGTGAGAAATGCGACAAGGCTGGGGTCCTCACGCTCTGTTGCGCCATACTATGTATGAACTTTCTACTTTAGAAGAAGAAGATTCAACAAATAAGTGGAAGTGTATTCATTCAATTTTACATAATTTCACATTTGATGATTTGATGAAACTAAGTGTGTTAATAGAATTTCCCATTCTTATATAGGCTCCGTTCAGAAGCAGAAAAAGGAAAAACCTTCCAGCGATAAAGAGTAAGAAGGAAAATTAACTTTCAGGTTCACTTATAGAAAATAAACTTTAATTTTTTGCTTACAGGTCAACTCTCAAAGGAACAGTGGATTACAAGAACATCACTCAAAATAACAACAAACAACAAAATGAAAATAAGCCTTCAAATGCCAAACAAGAGCTTGACTTATCCGACGTCCCGGATCTTATATAATAGAACGTTTAAAAGATATATTTGGTTTGTTACAGAAAATTCACTGGGAGTAGTACAAGAACAACGTCAACGACTAGACTAGGGTGGGTGGATTTGTATCCGGCTTATTTATTTAGAATTAACCACGAAGAAGATTGCGGGTAATCGAAAAGGCTACATATCCTACAGTGGGCATTTAAAATATTTTTATATTAGGTGCGGATTAATGATTTTTGAAAATGTCGATTTTCAACTTGAAATCTTGATATTTCAATGCTGTCACTAAATTTGTGCTTGTTTGTTTTGTTTAGTAATGTAAATTTGTCTGTTTTATTATTATTATTATTCATTAATAAAAAAAAAAAAATATGTTTACGAAAGTATTATCATGTTTCGAAACCTTCTTAAATAACGCGTTTCTGAAATGACAATCTACAATTAAAGTGACTTCTGTAGAAGATGCATGGAAGAGGAGGAAGAGGAGACAATCCAACATCTCTTTTACTTATGCCCTGCACTAGCTAACAAACGGAAACCTCACCTATTCGACGACACTAGCGATTTAGCTAATAAGGACCCTAAAAGTCTCTCCCTTTTCGTACGAAGTTCTGGATTAGAAGGGTGTTTCAACTATATAATCCCAGGACAGGAATTAGAAGGTGATCAACCATCTGGTCTCAGTGGTATCACAATGGATCCTTTGTGGGCTAAGTATGTCGGTGTCCGTATACCGGCAGTCACATCTAACCTAGGGTGCTTTCATAATTGCACGGTTGCTCTGTTTACATGCGATCATTTGCAATCAGACTAACGTCATTCAAAATATTTGCGCATGCATTTTACAATGCATTTATGAACACTTTTTCGGATTTGCGTCATCTGTCAAAGAATTGAAAGAATTTTTCTGTGTACACAGTTCCATAAAATACTTTTCTTTCTTTTTCCCCAAAAAAAAACAGTTTATTTATTTAATTCAGTACTTTTTTGTTTATATATCACTTGGAGCCTGAAGAGTTTTCGTCCATTTTTTTGTACTTTTACTTTGTTTTGTATTTTTTCCGCGGTAATTAATAGTCTTCTTGAAATCTGACATTTGACTTGAATAAAGAAAAAAAAAATAGTTGTGTTTTGTACTGTCTGTCTCTTTCTCTGAAGATGAAAACCGAAAAGCAAACGAATTAAAGCATTTGCACATTTGCGCTGCAAATATTTGCGTTTTGCTTTAATGAAACTATTACATTTGTCATATGCATTTATGAAAATTATGCATTGGTCAGACTAACGCAACTGTGCAATTATGAAAGCACCCCTAATCTTGTCGCCGTGCCCTTACTTAGAACCTGAACCAGTTCTAGGGTCCTGACTCTTCAGTGAGAGCTTCCATCAAATATCAGATCTGTCAGGAGTACAACAGTAGATGACATGCTTCCTTTGAATGAAAACATACAAAAATTGTGCTTGTCGATGTAAATATGAAAAGCTTAAATATTTTTGATATCATTTAGGAAAATAGCAAAAAGGACTGCCAAAAATTTGTTGACGATGTAACGGGAAACATTTCCTTTCCCAACCATCCAAATGATAGATTTATAAATCGTTAATCGACGTAATGTTTTTTAAACCAGTACAGTATAGTAGTAGTAGCCCAGCATCTATTAATTTTAAATATTTTTCCAAAGTGAAGCAGTTGCGACAGCGGGAGAAACGCTGTTGGACGCCGACGCGACAACTACAAATGTATGCAAACGCTGCGTTTTTTGTTGTACCAGAGAGGATCTTCTCATATGTCGCTGGATAACTTAATTTTCGACGACTGAATTCGCGACTGCAAAACCACTTTGGGTTAGGGTATCCATAATACAACAGACTTTTTACCTACAATGTAATATCATAAGTCATAACCATCCCTGGTTTTTACGAATATAATTTTCGACAGTAAAATAAAGCTGTTCTCCAAGCGAAAGTAGCTACCTACTGTACTATATTTATTGGTTTCAAAAACAAAAAAACAGCTCCTAATGATTATGTCAATGAAGTTCAGATCGTATTAATTCCGGTTTTTCCAAGAGTATGATAACATTTATTACGTTTAGTAAAACGGCTCCTTTTTTATACATAGCGCGCTGAGTCCTGGGTTATTTCGGACACCTAAGTTCTATGGCGGCTCATGTCGTTTTTAGGTAAAAAAAAAAGACCACAGGTATATTTAGGTCTGCCTAAAAATAAAATAATCTGATTTGATAACCCTTGCTCAAAATGTAAATTAATTAATAAATAAATTAATCTTAAGTTTCGAAAAATGATGAAGTTTTTTACATGCCTCAGATAACAGAAAAATAAATTCATGAAGGCAATAACCCAGCGGATTTGTACTTTCTGTTTGACGTTTTTTTACAGACTTGTTTTTTTAATTCATTAGAAGAAAAATGTTTATGGTACCCATGGTGTGATGGATAGCGTTTGTTAATCCAGAGGTTCGACTTTGAATCCCAACAGAGGCAAAAATGTTTTTTGCGCGGGTATCGCCTTTCGCGAGGAAGTGGCAAGTCCTCCGTTAGTAAATTCATTGCCATGAAAAGCGCTTTCTCAGTTAGCCGTTCGTAACCGGCAGAAAATTGTAGGTCCCCTCCATTCCCTCACAAGGCATGATTGTGAAACCCTATTTATTTTATTTTATTTATTTAGACGAAAAATGTTGATTTATCATAGCAACAAGAATCAACGCAAGACCGACAAAAATATGATAAGTACCAACACCTAACCCAAATAAACTAGAATACACATAAGCAGTGTTCAACAAGGTTTTTCTAAACTGTAGCATATAACATCAGCTTTTTGCTGTTCAATGAGTAATTTTCTACTGTTTTCTGTTCTATTCTGTACTTTTTTGTGTTCAATAAGCTGGTCTTGGACAGTTTAGCACAGTATTTCCTACACCAAGATGAAGATTGGTTAAAAATTTCAAAGGCAGCGTTGGCTTTTTGTCACGAAGTCAATGGTATATAATTGTAAAACAGACGAATGTAACTTGGAAGAAGTGTGACACAAAAAATCAGTTTGTATAGTTTGGTGGCAGGTTTGAATGATAACGATTGTAACTCATAAACTAGAGTTGACGCATTCATCAAATTTCAGTTTATCATTTTGTTTAGTCTGTGTTTGGCCAGAAGCCACGTATCAAAAAAATATAACTTCTGATCAATCGAACTCCAAAATAAGTTGGACCGATGGGAAAAACTTAATTTTATACAGGTTTTTCCATACAAATACATACTCTAATTTATGAGTAAAGTCAGTGCTAATATTACCAATATTTAAGAAGAGAATCACCACCAAGGATAGGATGTGTAATGGTTTGTGGTTATAATCTGGAGTTCCCCGCTAAAAAGAATTACTTTTCGTAATGCATAAACTCTGCAGTGATCCTATGTTTGTGTTGTGTAGTTATTGATGACATATTGAAAATATTAGATATTTTTGGAATTCACAGTTTTCAACAATCATAAGCATGGGCCAGCCACTTTTCTCGATCGAGAACATACATACCTAGAAGATACTTAGAAATTCCCCTAGCAACTTCAAAATAATCAGCTCTGGCGCAATGATATAAACCTCTATGAATTCTATAACCAGATGGCTCGTAAGAAAAGGAAAAAGTAATAAAACTTTAATGCATATTTCTAAAGATATGTCCTTTAAAATATATTCAAAGATTTGTCCTTTACCCAGCCTAATCCACAAAGTTTCCATAGAATTACCCAAATGCAGGTAAAAGGTACACGTGACTATATCGATAAGCTAATTTTCAGCATACCTCGCAATAAAATTCTCGTCACCAAAATCGTGGACGGTGCCATAAACCACAACCGTTGAAATTTGTGAAAACGACGCTGTGCGAGCAGAAATTCCAGGAATCATGCACTACTATACTCACAACATTTGAAAACTATAAAATCAAATACAATTAAATGTGGGTAACTTATGCAATTTGCACACTCATTAGGTAGCTATTTGTGGTGATTTTTCAGTTTATCGAGCTAATTAGTTGGCAATTATGCAAAAGATAAGTGAAGGGCTTGAGACTAAAGCACCCTCGCTATCGATCACCAATGAAAGGTTTATGACTTTTTCGATGGCAGGTATATGATAAGGGTTTCAAGAATTCGTATTCATTAGGTAGCGAAAAAAGGACATCGTCTACCTGATTACTTACGACGTTCACTAAGGTTTCGAATATAAAAAGGATCTCATTCTCTTGCAACAGGCATTCTCATTCGAGTCATCGTCATAGAAAGTTTATACCAGACTAGTTATCAAAACAGATTTAAAATTTCATTTCAAAAATGAGTGGATCACTTTCTCGCTGTGAAAAGGCTTCGGTTAAATACGATTCTTATACTAATTTCCCGTCACGCGCTAACAGTTACAAGGAGTTCAACAATCAATCGAGTTCAGAACAGAAGCAGTTGGACCACCATTTCGGAAATCCTCTTCGCAAGGATTATGAGACGTTTTCTAGAGATCTTCATTTACGAAACCAGCGAATCAGCGATGCCATCACTGACATAAATAATTACAGGGCAAGTGTGAAGAAATCAGCAAATGAATCCATTGTAAGCACACCACAGCATATAAAAAAGATGACTGTTCGGACTTTCAGTCGTGAATCGAGCACCAGCCCGAAGATTGTTGGAGTTGAAAGGAAAAAGGTTTTGAACTACAAGCCAATCTACATGCAGAGACATTCGATGGCCTATGGAGATGACTTCACGAATAAGGTGGACTACAATAATCAATATCCGCAATCCAGTATCACTTTGGACAGACGAGATAGATCAACAGAGACAACAAACACATCATTTGAAGTTTCGAAATCTAATGAAGTGGAGCATCCAGTAACCTCGCCATTGTCATCTATAAAAGACCGTATATCTTTCTTCAATCGGCTTTCCAGTCAGAAGAGCTCTGAAAACAGTGTAACAAAGCCAAAGAATACGTTTCTCTCATTACTACGAAAGGAAAAGCAACAAGAATCCAAGGCCTATCGACTATCACAGTTACTCACAAAGGTTATCATTGCGAAAAACGCATTCAGTTCAAACTCAGCGACAGAGGAAACAACAAAAGGACCCGCATCACCAGACTTATATTCACCAAAAAGCTTTACACCCGCTTTCAAATTTAATTCACATTCCTTACCTAACCCGATCAAGAGGAAGCCGTCTTTCGAAAAAACCAAACCAGTAGCATCATCGATTGGAAGGTCATCGTTTAACAATGGCACAAATCCGAAGAGGCACAATTTAATGCAGGATTTGTCACTTGTAGTCCCAGTTAGATTCAGAGTTGCTGAATTTGAAAAACGAAATTCAATACAAATGTAGAAGAATGCTTGTTGCATCAATGTACAAATGAATAGGTGATATGTAAATAAATTATTGTTTCGTACATCATTTTGTTTTCAAATATTTTTATTTGGTGTTTGACCTCTATACAAAACTTTAACAAAGGTACCAAGAGTGGTAAAACTGTAGTGTAATGATTACAGCGTCAGACTGCTGTATCGGCGGTGAGCAGTAAGTTGACCCAAAACGATTTTTCGTAATTACTTCCGACGAGAAGTGTACAGATAAGAATAATAATTGAAAGACGAGCTTTGCAGACTCGGAGACTGATAACGTGATAACCAACCACTAAAAAACGAACTAAATGCTTTGACTTTTTTTGTCCGGATAAAATGAAACAATTGAAGAAAAAAATCTTAGAATGTTTATCGCATTTTAAAAGTTAAATATCGTGTTCTTGGATATATCCCTGAAATATTTATTGTATTTTTCTATAAATAATGTAGACAACTTACCCCAGTAGGTAGATAATTGATAAAGTAGAAGTATTTCCAAGTGCAGTTGGCATTCATGTGTCCAAGACAGTAATTTTGTTATCCAGCCATAGAGATCCTTTTTCACCGTTGCTATGAATTTAGAGAATGTTCGTATCCTCTTCAGTTGTTGCGATTGAATACTTTCGAATCTAACCTGTAATTGTTTTTCCCACGACGAGAACTCTTCATTTTGGATTTGGCGTAATTTCTAACCACTTCCAACATTCTCCATCAACTTAACACTGCCGAACTTAGTGGACTTAATTTATATGCGACTAAGCATGGATCCTTTTATTGTCTAAATAAAATGCTGCAGTAGTGGCATGAATTTTTGTGAAAGTTTAAGGAAAGTTAGTTCTTTAAAGCGGATACAAGAACAACTGCAGTTGTAAAACAAGCTGTTGTGAAAAAAATTTTACTCCTTTATCTCACAATTTTAGGTGGACTAATTTTTCACAGGGCCCACAACCCTTGGGAAAGGTAGCACAGAACATACGAGGAAGAATATAGAGATCTTTATAAATAAATTTGACGGAGCTCAAATTTGAAGTCCAAACCAAAAGGCACACCAAAGTTGTTCATACAGAGGAGTTAAAGTGTTTAAGCTAGAAACAAATAAGCACTGGCTGCCAAGTGCCAGTTGGTTAGCCGCTCTTGTCAGCAGTTGATCGGCTTTTTTTAAACACAAATTCACCATGCTTGTCTTCAAGCGGCCGGCGAGGGTTTTGCAGTGGTTGGCTTCTTCTCCTTTTTCTTCTTTTTTTCCGGTGTTGTGAGCATCTTGATCTCGAAGGATGCACAGCTTTCTCACTTAACAGCTTCACACTAGCGATCCTTGGGGGGTACAAAGCGTTGACATCAGAATGCGTCCACAAGCCTCACGGCTTTAGGTTATTCCATGTCTGAAGCCAATCAAATTCAGATGTCGTTGCATTTGTCTTTACGAGGAATGTGTGGTCTGCCTTCCTTTTTTTCCTTGGAGATCGTCGTGTCTGAAAGTTGTATAGTAGTCTTTTTGACGGGGTTCCCTAAATCTCTCCTTTGAGAATAATAATACCAACTGAGCAGGTCTTGCTATACTTCTTTCAATATGTTTTTGTTTTTCGACGTGAAAGCTTACACGGATTTTGGTCCACAGCGATTGGTAAATTGAACAATTTTAAACAGTGATTGATTCCTTCTATTCAAGCTCATGATCATAACTCTTGCACCTAACTGCTTTACACTTAGGCATCCGCATGTGTTCCAAAATGTTTTTAAAATGTTCAATTAATTTCTGTCGCTGTTTATTTGGTTATTGGAAAAAGCTGGCAAATGGACGCTAGTCTGACTGAGCTGCTTTGCTGCTACTGTACGGCCGATAAATTATTTAAAAAAAAAATCCTCTAAAATAAATAAATGAATGAAAAGGGAGGCACAACAAAGCTCGGAGAGCCCTTATACTTAGCTCATTTCTATCAATCATATCTTCGCGATTTTAGCTGATATCATAGTACAGCTTAGTGAGAAAGCACTTCTCTTGTCGATAATTACTCTCGAAAAAGCGATACCGATGGAAAAACTATTGAATTTCTCTGGGCTTACAACCTCGGAATCCCACTGTAACAGCCAAATATGCCAACCATTACGCCACGGCAGAGCTGTAAAAGAAACTTAATGGTAATGCATTGCAAAAATTCCCATTCATTTAACTGAATAATTGGAATGCATTCACATTCCTTATCGCAGTACTTCGACTTTCAAAAACAAGTCCCAGTTAATTTTGAACCCTTTAGTGAACCAATCGTCTAGAGCAGTCAAAAGACTTGAAGTCAAAAGAATGCAATACTTTTTCACTGGTTGCAGTCTTGGAAGTATCTTAAAAGTGTTTAACAATCTTTGCATCCATAAAGTCTTTTGATTGCATTGGAAGTAATGCAGTCATTTGGCTGCTTTGAAGTCTATTGACTGTTTGAATTCTTTTTACTGCCTGGATTCGTTTACCAGCTTGAAGTCTTTTTTTACTGCTCAAAGTCTTTTGATTGCTTGAAGTCTTAATTAACAAAAATAAAATGCTGAGGTATAAACTTGAAGTACTTTAAAATTTTAATATACCTAGGCCTTTATTACTAGTGTCATTTGGCTGTCGATACACGACGCGACGGTTGTCGATAGTCGAACGTCGAAAACGAAATTCAGTATTGCGTATTCTTATCGTTCGATACTTTCAATTTTGAATTCGGTCGTTATCGTCTGTATTTTTGCGTTAGACTATCACTGAAACTAACTCAAATATCAAACTATAGAATTTATTCACAATCATGCTTATTTTGACTTTCTATTCGTATGAAAGTTTAGTCGAATTCGAAAGAAGTGCATTTTGAGACTCGAATGATTCGAATGTTAAACATGTAAAATTTCGACTCATTCGAGTTTCAAAACTCACTTCTTTCGAATTCGACTGAACTTTCATTCGAATAGAATGTCAAAATAAGCATGAATGGCTACTTTCATTATTCACAGTAACAGAAATCCTTGTCGATAGAGATACGCAATACCAAAAGGAAAATTTATCGAAGCTTTCGGCCCTTATCGCATCGAATGTTGGGCGACCCCCGCAATAAGGGCCCTAGTAAGGCAACTTATAATTTGAAATGAAAGCATAAGAACAACGTAAATGCTGTAAGTCGTAAGGAAGCTGATGTTAAGAGAATTTAAAGCAGTCAAATCATTCCAAGCAAAAAAGAATTCAAGCAATGAAAAGACTTCAAGCAGTTAAAAGAATCAAAGAATTAAAGCAGTTTAATGACTCCAAGCAGCCAAATGACTGCATTAACTTCAATGCATTAAAATACTTCATGAATACAAAGAATGTAAAAGACTAAAAGACTTATAAGATTGCAACCAGTTGAAAAGTATCGCATTTTTTTGACTTCAAGTCGTTTGACTGCTCAAGACGATTGGTTTACTAAAGACTTCAAAATTAACTGGGAATTTTTGATTAAAGTTAAGTACTAACATGAAGTCATAATATTCAAAAGATCATTTGACTGCAATACAAAAAAGAATGCATTCTTTTACAGCTCTGCGCCACGGGCACCACCGTCAGTTTCTTCAACAGCTTATAATCTTTCAAATTTAAAAAAAACACTTACCTGTTTACTTTTCCAATATACTCAACTTGTATTCAGTTGCTAGTAAAAGCACTTCAATCCAGAATCCAATCAATATCAATGTGACAGACAAACTTTTTTTTTTTTTTGATTTCATCCAATTTATTGTTTTGGTTTTATTTTCATAATTTTTCAACTGGTTTTTTATTTTCTGTATTCTGTTGGTCGGGATAGTTTTGTATAATTACCTGCAACATTTTATTAATTTCATCTTTACTATTTCAATAATAAATAACTTTTCACAAACAATTTTCTAGCTTCTCTGTAATTTACGTTTTTTTTACCTTATTTTGCAACAGAAACTAAATATATTTTAAAAGAAAACAATTTCTAACAAATAAATATTTTTACTAACAGTAGGTTTGTTTTGTGAAATAACTTTTTTTTGTATGTATAAATTGGATGATGTATTTTTTTGTTGTTGTTTTCTTTGTTGATTTGCTTCGATTTTGTGTTTCTTATATATTTTTTGGACTTATTTGTTTTGCAGCAATTTAAATAAATGTAATTCATATTTTTCTTTTTTTGTATTTTTCTATTTTAGCCATTGTGTTTATACATTACAATTACATTACATTCAATGTGTCTGTTGTCAATTTATATCTTTATTCCATTTTTGCTTATAAATGTATTTTGTTTTATATATATACTTTTTTTGTTTAATGGCAGTCTTTTATTTTCAAGCGAATATTTCTTCGTCTTGTGTTGTTTTTTTTTATTTGGTTGTATCTTTTTAGATAGCCTCTACGCGGCTTGAAAGGAATAAGCAAGTGATCAATTCCTGTTTTTTCTATGTAGAATTTAACTATCACTTTTTGTTTATCCCTTGCCATTGTTTAGCCTTTGAAAAAATACATTGAATTCCATTTTATCGAAAATCATAGAGACTAGAAACAACAAGATGTTATTTGCAAAATCACTTCGTTTGGTTTACATTGGATGTTCGTTCTTCTATTCGCTTTTTTGTTTTAAGTGATTTGAAAGGAAAAACTAGTTTCTTTGAAGAAAAGTCAAAACTGTAAAATTGCTGCAATAATTTTAACAAAAACAAGATAGACTAAGAGAAAACAAAAAATGTCACAAGTTGTACTAAAAAATTGAGGAATTGTTTTTATTAATATTTTTTTTTATCACAGTTTTGACTTTTCCTGATTTTCTTTGGAACTTCATTTTTTTGCAGTTGCACATCCATCAAATGAGATTGTTTGTTTTTTTATTATTGGGCTAAGAAAACTAGAATTGGCAAATTTCAATATACATAATTGTAGTTTTGACAAGAACAAGAATTTTTAAATATAAGTACGTAAAAGAAGTAAAAATAAAAAAGAATGATTGTGATGGATGTGGACACTCTACACGGTGTTTATAGAAAAGAAAACTAAAAAAAAATTATAGCCCAATTTCGTTATTTTAAATAACATTGAAAAAAAAAAGAATAATGAATACAAAAAATCAGATAAATTGTATAAAACAGGTACTTATTTATGTTATGTGTATTAAAATTGAGTTGATTTCAAAAATTTTGTTGTTTGTTTCCTTACATAAAAAATGTTCGTGAGTTTTTATTTTTCTTTCTTCTTTTTTTATTTATTTATAGGAACAAGTCTTTTTTTAATGATTTGCTTTTCAAATTAAGGCTTGGTTACTTTATTTGTGGTCGCGTTGCAATCCAACTGAAAATTTTGATTGAATGGAATTTGGAACCAGGTTGACTGGGAAAGTCGTGGACTTAGAATTAGTTAGTTACAAAAAGAGCTTCCGCTGGAGTTAAACTGCTTAAGAGTGGCAACCAATTGGGCATTTTGATTTTATATCGGCTTAAAAGATTTGCGGATTTCAATGGTTTAATAACAACCTTCTAGATTTAATTACTTAAGAAAAGGAATGAGGCTGCGTGGGATAACCAAGAGCTTATCAAATCTTAAAGATGATGTACTGATTAGTCTATGATTTGTTTTTATTTCTATGTGTGGTTTATCATGGGCCAAATCCTTAAGATTTCTGCTCAATGTTGTTACTCATCAAAAAGCTTGATTTCAAATCGAATTTGTTAGCAAACACAATGTGAATATCAATGTGCATAAACTAAATTAGAATAAAACCTAAAGGCTTGCTTTTATTTAACTGGAGGTATAGACAAAATCATGGCATACTCTTTTTTAAGTTATTTCGGTAACTAGATCAACATTTACAATTAAACGTCTTTTTTTACATTTACATTTTTTAGAGTTCGTTTTTTTAATGTCTCGCCAAAACGGAGACTGGCAATTTATACTAATTTTCTTTTAAAATTTGTTTTATATATTTACAGTTCAATATTAGATAAAAAAATTATTTAAATTTTTAAAAACATTTCTTTTACCGTTTTAATATAATTTTAAATACTATACACAATCTAGTCACTCGATTTTGTTGTATTTCATTACTTAATCTTGATACCTGTGGGTTTATTGAAACTCAAAAAGAAAGAAATCAACAGCGATAAGATAAAGTTCTCTTTACAATAAATGTCTCATAGAATAACGTTCGAAAAAAAAAAACAATAATTTAAAAAGAAGAAAGGCCGATAGTTCCTAAACTTCAAAAAACTTGCATCATTACTTAATAACGCTCCTTTTATGCAATGCAACGCTTGCTTTTCAACTGCGGTGCATTAGTTTTTGTTTACCTATTTATGATGCAAAGGATGTTTCTCTTATATTTGGGCACCACACGAGATTGAACCTTATGCATTGCATCATTGGAAAGATGTTGCGTTCAGGAGCTTTTGATTACTGGTGCAACACTGACGTTATGAATTCTGATATAACTCGTGCAACACTTCGAATTCGAAAAATGTTCGTTGAAAAAGAGGCCAGGCCATTAAACAACAATAAAGACACCAGTCCTAAACTAGAATACGAACCTCGAGCCGGGCAAAAGGATTTTAAAGAAACAACTCGTTTTAGATATAACAAATCTGCAAATAAATATTCGTAAAGATGTTGGCACATTAGCTCAATTTTCATAAAAGTCTTGTGAATGCTCTCCGATATAGAAAAATGAGATGACCCGTATGCATTCTCTATTAAATTGTATGGGTAAAAGAAACAAACAAAGAATTGTGATTTGTAACTTCGTAAAGTACGGTAAAGTTGACCCCGCATTGTGTTTTATAACATAAGGGTAGTTACAACCCCTTGAAGTGCGCGTAAATTATAAAAAAAAAAAAAAACGTTAACATTCTTCGAGTCTACTAATTTGTTCTATAAGTTTTTAATAGCGTAACAATCAAATACACGAAACTGAGATCCGACAAAGCTGCCAAATAATGTAGTCCTGCTTAAAATTGCGCTTCAAAACAATTTTCTCGAAGACTTGGAACGCAAAACTCATGCTAAGCAAATGCAATTACCCAGTTGAATTGCAAAGCTAGTGAGAGACTAGCTACGAAACATAACTTTAACTTTTTCTCAAATGGCCTTACACATGGACAACAAAAATATTCCACTGTATTTTGTTGCTGAGCACATGCAGGGATTCTTTTGTTTGCATTTCTGGACTGTTTGTTTAGCATATTATCTTCTCTGAGATTACCGTTTATGAACTCAGTTGTAGTTGTGTTTTTGCACTTTTCTTGGCCCTTGGGAGCTGACAAGAGAGTTAAATTTATGTACGCAAAAATATACCGCCCTATCGAGGTAACCGTCGGAGCGGAATTCTCTCCGATTTCCTACGATTCGGACACTTTTTGCTTCGTGGAAGTTATGCGATCGGCCGATCCGACCTCCGATAAGTTTTTACTGCGGAAAGTTTAAGTTTTGGGAATACAATGCGTTGCCGCATTTGCGGAAAATTTCTTATGATGACAATTACTTCGAAGCAAAAGTGAATCTCCAAAAAAAGGATGAGTTGCGGAGAAAACTCCGCCCCAACTGTTACATCGATAGGGCCCATTTGCTGAATTTAAGATAAAAAAAATGGATTTAAGTAAGAGCTCTGTAAACAACGAAAATTGTGATACTTCGTCTCAGTACCTTGATCAGATGGATTTTACTCGTCTGCAAGATAATTCCATTATATAATTTTCGAAGTCAGTTCAGTCTCACTAAAATCAAAGCAATTTTGGTTTTTAGCAGTGTTCGAGTAAGTAACCATTGCACTATAGTAACACCACAGAGGAGAAACACTGCACAAACACTGCCTGGATTTACAATCTGTCCCTTTAGTTTGGTTGTTCACTTAAGTTTTACGGATTGTATTTTCATTTAATGCTTTATGGAACGTTTTATGATACGTTAAATTTACAGCAAACCTATGTACATAAAAACTATGCCTTTTGTTATACAAAACTAAATCTTCTCAGTTAGCAGTTAGTATTCGCTATTAATTATGAAGACTAAAACGTCGGTTGTGATACTAGGAGCTGCTACTATTCTGGATTTTTGCTAAAACAGCTTTTGTTAAACTTGAATCAAAAACTTATAATCTACAGCTAAGACTTAAATAAAAGAAGTTTTGAGAAATACTGGTTACTATACAAAGATAAAAATCCGCTGCCTTACTTTCCAAAAAAAAGCAAATTAATTAGTCCTTCTCTTCGAAACTGAGTTCTGATTAACACAACTAATTATGTGAAATTTATGTACAAATTGTAAGAATAAAGAAACAAATTGTTAAAATAAAGAAAATAAAAAATAAGAAGCCATTGCTAATTTTAAAGAATACCTTTCTCTGACAAGACAGAAAAGAAAGCAACAATGTAAATACTTTAGTTAGAAATTATTTCGTTTGAGCAGTTCAGAATCAGAAGTTTTCATTAAGTTATACAATAGTTATCAAAAACAAGACAATGAGTCTTGTCAGATAAAAAGAAAATAGAAACCTTATGAGTTATGAAATAAATACTGTCTCATATTTAGATGATTGCATAAGACAAGATTAAAGCGAGAACCGTGTCTCGACTGTTGAAAGAACAATTCTTTTAAAAAGAGTTACATTAAGTCGTTCTCAAAATGACTTTTTAAAAAACTTCTGGAGCCAACATTCCTACAGGTTTAAATGGCAACTTAACAAAACTAAAAAAAAGAACAGATTACGTCCCACCATCATTGTATATATAAGGAATAGTAAAATCGATTTCCCATTTGAGAAGCTTTTGGCCTAAGGCACAGCGGCGCACCAATCGCTTTTTATATTTTCAAAGGAACATAAAAGCTATTAACGGAGCCGAGTTGTGCGCTACCAGTCAAAAAGAATATCGAGTTTATTATTCTTTATATGCCACCATTTCTTTAAGTCTAAATGCCTCAAACCACACACACAGACGACGACCATCAACAAAAAAAAAATCACCTAGGATTTGCTTTCCTTCCTATTTGTGTTCCTTTTTATTTTATTGTTTCTTAATATTCACTAGAGATCAATAATTTTAGATTGTTGTTTCATAGAATTTAATTTGATTTTAACAATTGTTTACATTAAAAAAAAAATATTTAACAATATTGAAAATGAAAGTTTTGATTTTAAGACTGCATGTTGAGTTACTACAAATTCGTATTTAATTTAATTTTAATTTTTGCGGACAGAGAAAGAGGCAACGATCAACGCTTTAAAGCATCGTTTCATGTTTGGTTAGTTTTCGGATAATAATTCTTATCAAACTGAAAGGAAGCGTTATTTAAAGTTATTTTGTATGTATAAAAAATCAATTGAGTTTCTTTTATTTGTTTTTTAATTCTTTCTCTTCATGCCAGTAAAAAGAATAACGAAGAAACTTTTCAGTTTAATAAAAATTGCACAAGGGTTCAAAGTTGAATGTTGTTTTTCTTTCTTTTCGGAGTTTTTACTACAATTTATAATTTTAAAAAAATAATAAAATTTAAAACAAAAAAAAAACGTTTTAAAACCAATCATATATGTAGTTGCATTGCTGACCAAACTGAAAAATATAGTAATAAATATTTTAATTGTAAAAAAAGAACATTAACAACCTGGTTGGATTATGGAACAATGGAGAAAAAAAAGAAAATATTTCTAATATTTTTGTGGGGATGCTTTTTAACACGGGTGGTTGAGGAAATGTTATTTTAAATTTTAAAATATATGTTGTTTTATCTGCATTGCTTTGTTGTTGAGATCTTTGTTCTTTGATGGGCTGATTTGACTTAGCACAACTTGTTTCTTATCTTGTACATGCAGAAAACATTACTTTTTCTATTAATTGTTATTATTCTTACCAGCCAGCTGTTTTTGTGCGTTTAAACTGTTAATAATGATGTTTTTTTCTTTGTTTTCCTACCAATTGGTTGATTGAGGTGTTCTTTTTCTTAAAATATCAACTCACTTTGCAAAGAGATTTTATTTTTAATTGTACGGGATTCACCAGCCCGCGTGTTTTGTTGGTTTGCTCTCTCAGTGTAGTTGATGGTTGATTATTATTTTACAGATCACAAGTTTACTTAATTTTTAGTTTTAACTCTACAATCACGCGCCAGCTGAAAATAAAATTTTCGAGACATTGTTGTATTTTTTAAATTTGTTTATCTTTTGTCCGCCGTAGGACGGACACAGAATTCAGCGAAACCTCCTTTTGTCTATTCACTCTTTTTAAATTGCTTTGTTGTTAGTTGTTTTAAAGTTTTCTCGATTTGATTTTATTTTTGACACACATTCATACAAATTAAAAACAAGTTTCCAAAAATCACCAACCCACACTATGTTTTTTTTTGTTTTTCTCCTTTTTTTAAGCACACTGAAAAGTTGAAAAAATTGGCCGCAAATTTTTAGGATTTAGATACGTAATGTTCCATTTAGCCATTTTTGACTAAATGGTTTTTCTTTTGCTTTACACAAAGGTTGTTTAAAACGTTTCGTTTTGTTTGTTTTTCATAAAGACATATACATATTTTGTTTTGTTTGTTTTTTAAGGTTTTTATTTTGATTTTCAATGGAAAACAGATAACCACTAGACTTGCACTTCATTGTTTTGTTAGTTAGTTTTTTGTTTTAAATTTGTATTCATTCAATTTTTAATTTAGCGATTCATTTGCTTCTGTTATTCATACATGGTGTGTTTTCCTTCTGTTGTTTGGGGGTTTTCTTTAATTTTTAGTATTTTGAAAGTTGTTGGTTTTAGAACATTGCTGATGCTGTTGTTGTTTTTGTTGTTGATGCTGTTGTTCGTTTTGTGGTACATAATGATAATGTTTGTGTTGATGATGATGATAAAAATGATTATGATAATAATATTGATTCATGTGTTGTTATAAATCGGTGTTTATTTCGTTTCACTTGCTCACATTGACCTCTTCGTTGGTTGAGTTGTTTAGATCGGTATTGGTGGTACTGCCATTGCCTGCAGTTAATGCATTCGCAACATAGAGAGCTGGGTCGATTACCTTCGGGATAGGTTTAATTTCAGTGCCGAGCTCTTTTTCAATACGATGAAGATCGAAACGATCCTCGTAAGTGATTAGATTAATCGCAATACCTGTAGAAAAAATTAAAATTATTGTTTAGGATTTAAAAATCGATCACACATTGAGCACACAATTTTTCTCATACACAAAAATACACGTTATGGTGTCACAAATAAATTAAAATATCAAAACCTGTCCATTATTGAGTACTGTTAATCTTTGTAAATTTGAATAAATCTAAATGTTTTTTCACTAAAAAAAAGCACCAATCAATGTTTGTTTTCAGGAAAGTTAACGCTTAATGAAATGCAATCATAATTCTATGAATAAATGAATAGGATGGCGCAACAAAGCTATGGAAATCGGGGTGCCTAAAGCGTTTGAAGGATCTGCAATTTTATGCCGATTTTGAAGGGCTAAGTTAGAAAGCGTTTTTCATGGCAGTCATGGCTTGCCAATTCTTTGCGAAAAGCGAACCTAACAGGTAAACATGTTAACCATTACGCCACGGGCACGACTAAAAATAGGTTCGTTTCAACTTTACCATGGTTTTCTTGACAGTCCTATGAGTTGTAAAAAAACAGGATTTTCCAGTCCTCTAGAAACGCTAAGCCACAAAATTACCACACATCGCCGTAATTTGAATTAAAATACACGCCATTTGACAGCCGTCAACTCGCCATAGCAAAAGCCTAGGGCGAGTTGAGAGCAAACCCAGTTCAACCCCAGGGCTCAAAAAACACTCAGTTTGACATTAAGGGCGACTTAAGGTTTCTCGAAAAAAGCTTTGTGGTGACCCCAGAGCGACCCCAGGGCTTCAACGAACAAATCTCTAAAACTTTTATTTTGAGACTGAAAAATCAGTAGAACGAAATGCAAAGTTTTACAGTTTAAAAAAGGTTGGAAATATTGCAAATGTACTTTAAAATTAAGTCATGCGTTAGTCGTTTACTAAAAAGAAGTTTCATGTAAAATGAGGAACCCAACACTTGCTGCACACAAGTTTATGCAAGAACTTCGCGAGGTAGGCTTTGTCTCTTGCCGTCCCGATTGTCATACCCAGGGTACTGAAGTATATGCGGCTGATGTGACCAAAAATGTTTAACAGAATTCCAGAACAAAGAACACCTCCAATGATCATAAAAATTTCCATATTCACTCCATCATTATTAGAATTTTGGACAAAAACCTCGAATTATTCTCAAAGTCAAGTCGAATATTCTAAGCAATTGAAATGAAACAACCATTCTGTTTGCTGTCGCATCTCAGTTTGGAATTTAAAGTAGCTAAAGTTGAAATTCGAATCTGATCGAAAAATTAATTGATGAAGTGGTATCGTCGCCCCTAGTTAAACTCCGGTCATGTCCCTCTTTTAGGTCGTAGTGGGATTTGCAACAGAGCAAGTGGTAAGCAGAAAAAAATCAGCTTATCTGTTAATCATAATTTCTTACTCTTAAATGTGCGCCCTAAAATGTGCCGCTCTGTAACATTTGCACATCTTGCACTTCGTATCGGTGTCAAAAATTAAAATTGTCATCTGTGGAATGGAAAACCTGCATGATTTCCGAAAAACCAATGCATCCGCAGAGTTTAGACAATTTGTGTGAAAATTTGGCTTTTTTTTTTAAACGGAGCCAATCAACGGTGAGTGCTACGAAATACGAAAAGATTTGACTCGTGGCGTTCTTTTGAATTGCCCTACTAAAAAATTGATTTACGCGGACAATACAGAATTGATTCAAGCCTATTATGCGACCGACATTTAGAAATCAAAGTGAAGGCCATTCCCAACATAAAATTGTGTACCATAAACTTTAAAGCCAGCGAAGTTTTGACTTTAAATAAGCATGAGACAAATACAGCGAAATTAGTGAGCTTCCCACCCTCACCTAAAAGAGGATTGGAGAAAGGTCAGATATGATTTGTTTTGGAGTAGAGACAAAAGCTTTGGCTGGGACCTGTTGATATCGCTCATCCGCTAAGACTAAGCCCAAGGCAACATAACATCATTCATTCAATTTCACTCTTAAAACTAAAAATTTCAACCAAAAACTAATAATAGCGTTTCTAATTTGAGGACTATGTAATTATATGAACATTGACAAATACCAAAAGTAATATAAGAGAAAAAAAAACTTACCCAAATGTCCAAAACGACCAGAACGACCAATACGATGCAAGTATGTCTCAGCCATTCTTGGAAAATCGAAATTAATAACAACATTCACAGCCTGTACATCAATACCACGTGTAAACAAATCAGAGCAGACTAGATTTCTGCATAGCCCCTGTCTAAAATCATGGAAAACCCGATTTCTGTGCGCTTGCGCCATCTTAGCGTGTATGTAGTAACAGCAGTATCCCAATTCGGTGATCTTTTTTGCAAGCAATTCGACACGCTGCGTCGAATTACAGAATATGATCGATTGGTTGATTTGCAATTTTGAAAACAACGTATTCAAACAATGGACCTTTTGTCGTTCTTGTACGAATGCATAATATTGCGTAACACCTTTAAGTGTTAGTTCTTCCATAAGATTTATCTCGTATGGTTCTCTTAGATGTTTTTCCATGAAGTTTTTAACACTGAGTGGGAATGTGGCGGAAAATAGAAGAATTTGTGGATCTTTCGGCAGTTTCATAATAACATGGTCCAGCATGCCTTGAAAATCTAGTGATAAAAGTTTATCTGCCTCGTCCAGCACGAGAATCCTACAGTTTGACATATCGGCCACTTTTTTATCCATTAAGTCCAAAATACGACCAGGTGTCGCAATAATAAGTTGTACTGTAAGAAGAAAAAAAATGGTTTTAAATCATTTTTGGGTGCATTGTGTGTGTGTTTCATTTCTTACCCTTTTGGTATATTCTCAAAATATCATCTTTTAAATTGGTACCACCAGTTGTCACCATAACTCTAATATCTAAGTGTTTTGCTAATTCAATGCAAATTTGTGAAGTCTGCAGGGCTAGTTCTCTCGTGGGTACAATAACAAGGGCCTGGATGATGTCCTTGGCGGGATCGATTTGTTCCAGCACAGGAATACAGTACGCACCAGTTTTGCCAGTACCGTTCTTGGCACGAGCCAGCACATCCTTCCCACTAAGGGCAATAGGAATGGCCGCTTCTTGAATAGGCGATGGCTTTTCCCATCCTTTTTCGAATATTCCCATTAGGAGTTGACGCTTCAAACAAAATTCTTCGAATTCATTACCCCGAGTGTCAGTTACATCCTATGGAATGTTAAAAGAATTATTTATTATTTGCTAATTTGACTTTATTTTGATGACAATGTTTTGAAACACTTCAGTAATTATTTTTAAGGGATGACTCAAAGACGTAGTGTTGTGTCGGTGCGGAGTGTTCTATTATGTATGGGGAACTAATAATACCCATGCTATGGAAGAAAACTTAACCCAAATTGGGTTTGATCAAATGACACTGGTACATAACATGAGAAGTCATCTTTAATAGGGATGTTTTTCTAATGCAGCAGTCGTCAATATCTGCAACCTCGAAGTGTTGGTATATTTTTTGATCGTATAGAGTCTAGACTACCCAAAAATTTAAAAGACTAACTCAGAAGCCTAAGACACAACCATTCTATTTCCAGTGAATAAGCTGCGGATACCTTGAAGAAAATAAACGGTTTTAATTTATCGTCTATTGTTGGTTTCTGCGATCGGGTACGATGGTGATAAATTTGACTGGAACTTTCAACTTCTTTCCTGCCTTTCTTAATAAAGGAGTATTAGCGTAGTCTTGAAATTTTTCAATCAGTCAAACATAAACCTTCTTATGACCCACCTTTCCACTAAGCAAAAAGCACAAGACCTCTTTCCTTTTTGAATCTACTCAATCAAAAGATGAAGGGCCTAATTTTATCTTCTCAGAAGCAGTTCGTTCTTAAAACCCGGGATATCTTAAGTGAAACTTCTTTAGAATCGTTGTGATTTGAAACTTGAAGAAACGAAAATCCATCACAATAAAGAAACAAACACTTATATGCATGTATAGCGCGGTGTCTGCAGTTACGCATGAGGTTCCTGGTTTGAATCCCAACAGAAACCAAAACCATGCTTGCCTCTGTTGGGATTCGTACCACGAACCTCAGGGTTGAAAGGCAGACATGCTAACCATCACACAACGGGTACCACTATAAGTTTCTATCTCAAACTATGGCGACGTCTGGTTTAAAAAAAGTTGGCAATAAGTTTTTGTTTAATACACGTGCTGGAGTCTGGATATTGCAAAGCAATTGTATTGCATCATTCAAGTCCTGGATTTGGCCTTGGGTCGCCAAAAATTGTTTTCAATAACCCCAACTTGCCCTGAATTTGAAACTAATCCTGGGTTTGTTCTCAACTCGCATCAAAGTAGCACTAAGTTTATGCGAATGCAGGTGGTCCAGATAATCATAAGGAATGTCAAGGAAGCGTCGAAAACGTTTGACAACTCTTCTAAACGAAACCCAGGAAAAGTTCAACGAAGGAAGCTATGATACATACGAAATATCCTATCACTTAGTAGGTTGATAATTTCAAAACGAATGATTACTTAAAAGGTACTCACACTTGTCTTAACCCTATTATCCTTTGGCGGGATTTTTAGTTTAGCTTTCCAGCCCATGTCATCACTGAGAGACGTCGCAACAAGAGCCTTCTCGTTACCCATGCTGAAAACCAAAATTTCACATTAAAATCAAATTACTAGTAGCTAGCCAAACAACACTCGGTTAAAAGTGACTTACCCTTTCGGCGTGCCAATGTTATTCAGGTGATTGGCCGCATTCATTTCTGTCATCATCTTGTAAACTTATTTGCTATATGCTTTTCACAAAAATGAAAAACTTTTCTTACTCCTTCTGCTTGCTTGCTCTTGTTTTATTTTTTATTTTTATTTTTTAATATGTTCTTGTCGAATCGGAAAAAGGTCCGAGCTGATATATAATTTAGTTGTTGTTTATATTTTATTTTAGATCTTTAGTTATAGTTCGGTTTCCGACGGATATAATTTTAATATTTTATTTTTTGTATTCTTAATTAGTTGGTTACATTTAAGAACATAAAATATTGTTTATTGTTGTTACTTTCTATACAAAATATACTTATATAAATATTAAAATCGTTCACTTATGCTGCTTTTCTATTTTTGTTTTTATTTGAATTGTTTTTATGCTCTTTTTTTACCTTTTTTAACTAAACACAATTCACCCTTTTTAATATAAAAATGATAAATTGAAGAATTTATAATGCACTTGTCATTATATGAATTGAATAGTTTTTGTTTTATTTAAAAATTGTTTTTGTTTGTTTGTATTTTTTTAACACATTCACGATTTATTTATTTTTTGCTTTCAGTTTATAATTGTTTTTATTTTTTTTATTTTTTGTATCACAAGAAGTTTTTGATGTTTTATTTTGTTTTCTGGAAAAAACGCCGTTCTTCACGTAGACGTATCAAAATGAGGAAGGAAAAAGAAAAAAATCATTTAATAAAAACAAAAATCATTGAAAGTGCGTTGTTTGTTTGTAAAGTAGGTACATAGACCCTCGCACAAAGCACATGTTTACAATTTATGACTTACAAGGATATAAAGATCTTGTTTTATTTTTTCAACTATCCATGGAAAGATGCGTTTTAATCTGAAAACAAAAGATACAATAGAAGATTAGTTATTTTTAAAATAAATTTTTTTGAATCACATAAGCAAATGGGGTGGATGCACCCTTATTACTGGGTGTTTCACTTAAACGCCTGAAAAATTACAGAGCCCCAGGTGCGACGATTCGTATTTTATAAAAAAATTGAGCTTCGGCCTTTCTTATATTTACCATTATTATTACAATCATTTCGAAAGCTATTTAATTTAGCTAAGTAATTTTTCTTGCATTTTACTAAAACAAATATTGTAATAAAGGTAAAAGATTTAGAGAGGTAATGCACTTGACTATCCTAACAGGAGCTGAGAAATAATATTGCCACACGACTTTATTCGATCAATGGAATCATGGTTCCGAAAAAACTACAAGCTACGGATAACAATATTGATTTTACCGTTCACGAACATAGTAAACAATTAAAGGACAAAAGTCTCCGGCCTTTCACTAGAAAAAAAAATCGCTTAATGGACTACGTGCATCAGGGAATTAAGCGGAGGCCCTAAAGCAGACATAACCACCATCCAAGAAGTGCGGTGGATTATGCCCGACCTGAAGAATATGAAAAACTCCGACATTTACAATGGCGACTGCTACAGACAACAAAACAACGCTTTTTTATGTAAGAATTAGTCGTCACAGATAAGGATATCAGACAAAATAGAGTTTATGAGCGTATAGTGACCATCAGTGTGTTAATTCGAGAATATTATCCCAAATGTGAGCGCACTCGACAACAGAAGAGAAAAACGATAATTGCAAAGACGCATTCTACGAGCTACTCGAATAAAAATATGAGCAATGCCCTGGAGGCCTGGACAATATAACATGAAAATGATCCTTGGCGATTTTAACACAAAAAATGGGCAGTCCTCTTTCGAGATACAATCGGTAAGCCTACATGACAAAACCGCCGAAAACGAACTCAACCTATTGGAATTTGCTGCGGGGCCAAATCTTGTTGTTAATCAATAGATAATCGATAGGGCCATCAAGGACCTCATCATTTTTTGTAAGAAATTTTTCACAAATGCGACAACACATTGCACACCTAAAACTTAACACTTTCCGCAACAAAAACTTATCGAAGGATATCGAAAGAAATGTTGTTTTTATCTGTCAAAAATAAAGCCAAAAAAAGGACTTAAAGCCAAAACACAATCACGCGTCGCGTCGCGTCAACCTCAACGTTACGTAGCTAGAACCTCAACGCGCACTGCCGCACCGTTCTGTCATTTTGATAAATAAGTTGTGCGAAATCAAGCAAATATATCGATTGAAATATCGAACGACCATTTTCGTTATCAGTAATTATCGATATCAAAAATCGGTTTTTATATAGTTATTATTATTACTTTAATAGTTATTAAACTGATTGTCAATTTGTAAATTACTTATAATAAAGAGATGAATGAGGGTATGAGCTTGGTATAATGTGCGCAGGAATGCTGCATTTCCATTCTGCGTAATGATATGCAACCTTGTTTGTGATAACATTTGCTGTTTGAAATTAAAAAGATATCGATTTTATACGGATGTTTATCCGCACTATTAGCTTATTTTATTGTTGTTTCAAGCACGCAAGAATTTGAACGAGCTTATATCCGCGTAAAAAAGCGCACATATAATTATTTTATTTTATTAAAGCAATATGTGGTATGAACTTATTCCATGAAGTATTTGACCGATTTTTAAAATATCTTTGCAAAAATATACGGATTCAATATTACCTACATTGAAACATCTGACAGAAATCAAGTCAAAGTAAGGTTAAGCAAAGAGAATTGAAATATCTATTAAGTAGTTACATCGATAAAGTTCTGCTAAAACACACTAACATTCAGCTTAGGCATACTTCATGCACAAATATGAAGTACAATTTTATTGATTTGTAGACCACAAAAATCTATAATCGATTTTATACTCACACATTTATATCAAAAATTCATCGAAATCCACGATACCTATGGAAAATATTCATGAAGTATGAATCGATTTTTCAATACATCATTGCGAATTCATAGTAGTTTAAATGCTTCAACAGCACCTACGTTGAATAATCTAACAAAAATCAAGTTTAAAACAGCTGTAATAACGAGAACTTAAATATTTGTCTAGTATTAACATCGATAAATTTCAGCTGAAACACATTTCAACATCGATACCGACATATCGATAATTTGTCTCTAAATCGATGTTTTGCTTACATCGATTTTATTACTCTTCCCTATTGTAAAACTGAAAAGGAGGGATATGTCAGAAAGCGAGCAAAAGTTCAACATAGCTGAACTTTTGGTCGCTTCGTTACGTTTGCTTACGTCTGTCACACGACGCGTTTGAGGACAAAGCGTGATTGTGTGAGACTCTACAGATTTCCTATGGTTGAACTTTTGATTTTTCTGTCAAATGAGGTCGACGCGCGGACGACGCGTGATTGTGTTTTGGCTTTTAATCACAAAGCATCACATATAAACGGCAAACGTTGTATTTCGTCGGAGAGAACGTCCGATCGTCCGATGGGAGAACTACCACGAAGCAAAATGTCTCCGAATCGTAGGAAATCGTAGAAAATTTCGCAACGACGATTACAACAATAGGGCCAAATAGTACACGCTTCTGGTATTTCAAAAGCAAAACATTGCTACCCCCATATCAATCAGCCGTCAACCAAATTGGCACAAAGCACTCTTCGAGGTTTATTGGCACCTGCACTGAGAGGCCAATTTAGACTCCGAATTTCCCATTCTCAAATAGAAAAAGAAGCAAAATAAGAAACGCTCGTTTAAGAAAACAAATAGATACCATGATAGGAATGAGATTCGGAATTTTTACCAAACAATAACAAGTTCATGCCATGGCAAACTACGAATTCAAGTCTATAAAGAGCAAAAGGAAAACATAGTCGAAGTCGCTACTGAGGATAAGGGAGGACCACTCTCAGGTAGAATGTCCCATTTACAACTGCCATCCTCCAGAACTAAAAGAAAATAAGCTTGCCAGTAAGTTAACATGGGCTTCACGTCGAACTTTTCAAGGCAGTTTAACTTTCTACAATAAAAGCGTTGTAATGCCCAACATTATTGCGAGAGGTTTCCCTGAGAGGTATCCTTGAGAAAATTGTTGCTGTTATTAAAGAGTCGTACAACAACGCAAGATGTTTCGTTTAGCACAATGGACAGCTATCCAGCTCCTTTGATGTTCGCCAAGGAGTGAGACAAGGAGATGTCCTGTCACCAATTCTGTGGGTACAACAAGACACGGTATCCAATGGGGTCTGTTTGACAAACTTAACCACATTATTGCACTTGATGGCGGAACGGACCTGGATGTTAACAAGCAAAATATCGCTCAAGCAAAATATCGCTAAGCACCAAGTTGAAACTCTTCGAAACCAACGTGAAATCTGTGCTGTTATATGCTTCTGAAACATGGAAATGCTCTGTCAACATATCAACCGTTGTCTGCGCTACATTCTGAAGGTCAGTTCCATATCAAACGTTGAACTATGAAATTGGATGCAGACATCACCCAACGAAAGTGGCGATGGATAGGCCATACACTGAGGAAACCTAACGACAACATAGCGAAACAATCATTCGAATGGAATCCTCAGGGTGAGAGACGCGTTGGAAGACCCCAAACAACATGGAGTTCATCTGTTTTAAAAGAAGCTCAGTCTCAAGGTATTCAATAGTGGTCACAGCTTAGACCAGTTGCGGCGAATCGGGACAGATGGAGGGATCTGGTTGCTGTCTTATGCTCCAGGAGGAGTTAAAGTGCTGCTACAGTTGCAGCCGGACAACATACAATGTCCAACATTCTTTCTTGGACGTACGACTAAATGGGAAACTTAAACAAAACCCAGAAATTTTGTCGAAAGCAATTGGAAGAATTTAAACTCAATTCTATTTTCGTTCCCTTTGACGTTTGAAATTGTTTTAAAAAGTAAAAAGTGATTCGAAAGTAGAATCGAAGATTGTCGATCGTCGGCCAACTCGAAACAAATCCTCGATTGTAACAAGTTACGTGCTGGCACCCCCGACAACCACCCATCTAATGGCCCTAACAGTCCTGGACGTTCATGAAGTTATCGTGGATGCTCAGCTGCCTACGACAAAAGTCTTTTTTTAAATTGTCTGCCAATTTTTATTGTAAATATAAATACCTACTTTTTTTATCAGGACTTCAAATCAAGTTCAACCCTTAACAGCACCAGACTTTTTAAATAAAAAGATTTTCTTTCGACTTGCCAACAATTTAGTCGATTACTAGGTATTTATGTTCTAAATAATAAAGTTGCCTTTAATTCAAATAACTTCGAACTCAACCACACTCGTCTTATACTCGTACTGATTGGTGAAATCTACAAACTAATTTAGTCCATACTAAAATCAACCATAACCCAACATTTGACCGCCAAGAACCTCAATCGCCATAAAATCGCAGAAGGGGGCAAAACCAATCCACCATCACCTCTACCTCCTCTACCTCTATCATCGACAGACCGACCCACCAAAACGGTAGTGATTATCGGGCATATATTATTCTCTTTGTTCACGTTAACACCAACCGATGATGTCTGCTCTGCATACGCAAGGTGCGCTTTTTTACCAACATGAAATTAAAGAAATGGATTATCTTGGCCCCTTGGCCGTTTAATCCTAAATAACTGTACAGCATAAGAAATTTCCACCATTTTACTCTACGTTGTCCTCCTCCAACCAATATAAGATCATAGGCCGTGTGTAAGCGAACATCAGAAGAAAAAAAAACATCACAAAACCTATGTACTAAGTTATAAAATGGAATATAAAACGGTACTCTGTCTAACTCCATGCGGGACACCGAGAACTTTTTGCCAAAAACTTTTTCGAGTCACCCATAGTCAGCGAAACGCAAGAACTAAAAAAAATAATTGTAAAAATCATGCGAAAGAAAAAAAAAACAAGAAATTCAAGATTTTCTCCCCAATTTTTGCGTTCGTGTTTCATTACACAGCGCACTGCCTGTGGAGCCCTATTTTTCTTTAAAGTTGGCAATTTTCAGGGAGCAACAGTACCCATTCCCAATATAAACAATATAAAATTCCCCAATATCACAGGTTAAACACTTTTAACCAAAATTTATTGAACAATTTTCATACGACGAGATAGAAATGCAGAGAAAGAAAAAATTTTATGAAAAAAGGCCGAACGAACAACGAACTTAGAAAAATTTTAACCACACACACGGGTCTACAGGGAGAAAGAGTCGCAATTCCGTGATGCGATTTTTTCGACAAATTTTGGCCACAAAAGGCTCATAACATAGAATAGTGTTTCGTTTATGCGTCGGAATATTTACCTCGATTTTTTTTCGAAAATTATTTGTAGATTTTTGTAAATTCAACTTTTTATCTCTTCAAAATGCACTTTCCTTTTTTTTCTTTGCGTTTTTTCTCTCGTTTTTTTTACAATAAATATGTTGCCTTCGTTCACACTTTTTCTTTATTTCTTTCTTTCTTGAATGCCAACAGCTAAATGAGATGGAAATGGAGTGGATAGGAAAATTCTGTACGAATACATTCGAGATGGTGGTGTATATGGATAGGGTTTTGTTATTGTGTGGAGCACATGTACGAGAGGTAGCTTGGGAAATGTGATTGTGTGAGACTTCTTTAAAGCGATTACAGCGATTTTAGTAGTCTCTCTGAGTGACTGATGAGAGAAGTAAGGAATTATTTAAAAGGCGGGCAATTTGAATTTTATGAAAGTACATTTCGAATGGAGGAAATTGAAAAACAAAGTTTCTGATTTAAAAAAATTCAATGTCTGGTTTTGTTTTAAAAATATTTTCATACGGGAATAGGATATTCGTACAAATTGTATTCAACTAAACTGAAATACAACGTTTATATTTTGTTATAACCAACCGGAAGCTGTATTTGAAATTGTTCGAAAGCAATTCAATAACTGATTCAACTAAGGTAAGCAAAGTAGCTACTTCATGCTTAATTAAAATAATATAATAATATGTTTATAATGAAAACAGGTGACCTCACAAACAGCTTCATGTGGTTTTACTTTTGGTTATCTAATGACCCATTGAGTCCGTTGTCCGTTGGGCTTCGAGATTTCCTTAAGAGTTTCCTTTTGTTCAAATTATTTAAGAACCAATAGTTTGAATCTCATAGTTGAACAGGGCAATCGAATATGAAAAGCGCCTTAAAGCAATTGCCTTAACTTTAGCATTTTATTTTTATTGCTTCTGATTTCAGTTTATCGTTTTCTATTTTAGTAGGCAAACCGATATTGGAATCCCAGAAAGATGACATTGTTTTTCTATGGGTATTAACGAGGAATTGGACAAAATACTAAGACAATTCCATGACAAACGCTTACTCATTTATGTCGTTTTGGAGCATTCTCCAACCGTTCCATCGTTGAAAATAGATCGCTTCTCATGACATGTGAAAGCCACTTCTCGATTTGAATTGAGAATCCACTTAATAGCTAAGACTTACTAACTAGTTGGAGGGCTTAGGAGACGAAGTTTAAGGCTGGGAGTACTCATATTGAAGTCAAAACAAGAGGAGTGGGAGTTGACATTCCTCAGCATTCGGGAGATGGGTTCATTGGAGCCGTAAGAGGTTCGATGGGTGGGAAGATAGAAGTGACGGGGATTCCGAGTGTTACGAGGTTTAGTATTTAGAAAAATGCATTCGTTAAGAGCTGGACAGTCAATGGTACCTGTGAGGATTCGGCGAATGAAGAGAACGTCAAATATTTCTCTTCGATCTTTCAGCGTATTGAGGTTGAGGAGTTTGATTCGGTCTTGATAAGGAGGTAATATCAGGGTATTACTCCAATTAAGACCTCGAAAAGCAAATCGGAGAAAACGGCGTTGAATGCTCTCAATTCTGGCAATGTGCACTTGTTCGAAAGGCGACCAGACTTGACAAGCGTATTCAAGAAGCGGACGAACAAATGAAATGTAAAGGGACCGGGCTACGTAGGGGTCTGAAAATTCTTTGGACCATCATTTCACTAAGCCAAGTGCTCAATTTGCCTTAAGGATTATATCGTTTATATGCTTGAGCAAATTCAGCTCACGGTCGCAAAAAATCCCAAGGTCCCGGATCACCTCAACGGTGGACATGATTTGACCGTTTAGAAGATAGAGAGAGCGAGGAGATTTGATGCGTTTACGTGAGAAGGTTATTGATTGGCACTTCGAAACATTTAGCTTCAGGCAGTTTTTGGAGCACCATATTGAAAAATTGTCGAGGTCATGTTGGAGGTGGGAAGAGTCTCCAGAAGAAGAAATGATCCGGTAAAACTTAGTACCGTCCGCATAGAGAGAGATAGAGTAGTTTTTGATGATCATTTAAATGTCGTTAATACTGAGATTGAAGTGGATAGGGCCTAAATGGCTGCCTTGGGAAATACCGGATGTAACTAGAAAGCGGCTGGATATGAGTAGTTCCCCGAGTGAAACCAATGGAAAGCAACATTAGTCATTCGGAATCGGCAAACAATTTGTGGATCCCCTTCATTCCCTACAAGGTGTGATGGAGAAAAACGCGATAAATCCCAGTGATGTTCCGAGATGTCTCCCTTTGGCGTTCGTAGTCCGAAATTTTTACGATGGGCTCTTAAAAAGGTTGGATGTTTTTATCTTGTTTTTATTCGATTAACAATTGCTCCGGTTGGAGAACCTTTGTTTTAGTAAAACAACTATTGGAATAAGGATGATTCCTCAACTTCAACTATGTAAAGTGTACTTAATTTGACTACCAAATGAAGTGAGCGATTCATGCAGTAAAAGTTGAACCCTAGACTATCAGTTGTCGTAATATCTCATATTGGCTGACTTACGACTTGCAACCTAAGCCTGCTAAGCAAAAGCCCACTCTTCTTCCACTTGATTACGCCACCTGATAGAAAATCTTCCACTTCCGCTATTAAGCTACAATGTGCTTTCGAAACCCGTCGAGCCGGATCGTTGATGTCTATCCGGTCTACACGTCGTAGATA
The DNA here is from genome assembly GCA_914767635.1 of Melanostoma mellinum. NCBI lineage: Eukaryota > Metazoa > Arthropoda > Insecta > Diptera > Syrphidae > Melanostoma > Melanostoma mellinum. Next base: position 20,138,489 of record OU612060.1, on the reverse strand, counting down.
GCGATGCGTTCCATTCTAGTAATGCCCATGTCGGGGTACAGCTCATAATGTTTGTTGTTGAATCTTCTTCTTCACGTACGGGATCAAAGATTATTCAGAGTGAACGAAACGACCAAAGGTTTCCTCACCAAATTTAGAGAATATCCATGCTTTCCAGATTAACTGAAACATCATATACAACATTTTTAGTGGACAAATAGTACATATCAATCGAATGTTGAACGTTCACGTTACTTGATCGATTTTCAATTAAAACCTAAAACAACATAACTATTCTTCGAAAAATATATTTCGAAGCTTCTTAAATCGTACTTGTGCTACTCACAACAGTGACACCAGCCCCTGTTTGCTTAACACCTTCCTTTATGACACAATTTTCTTTTTTAATAATAAAAATAATTAGCTACATTAAAATGTAAAGTTGTATTGACATACCTATCACATTTTGTTTCATTATTATTACACACATAATCTTCTCAAATTCAACTATTCAACAAACAAAAACGAAAATGAAAACGAAACACAGTCATTAATCTAATTCGAAGTCCCAAGGTATGCAGACAGTGCCATCCGTATTTACTGAATAATAATTCGTTATATTCAAATGAATATTTTCTAATGACTTCAATTTGGTCAGTATAAGCTTCTCGAGTGTTTGAATCATTTTACCAGGCGTAACAGAGTCGTCTTTAGTCAGGGATTTTAATCGCAGTTCTTGTATACAACGGCTATGAAGCTCCTTTTCGATGTGCTTATTTCTAAAAAACAAACAAAACAATGAAAACGATGTTTTTTGTAAAGAACGAAATACCATATTTACTTGCTGTACTGGTCAGCCTTCAATTTCGCTTCTTCCAGATGAGTTGTGATAAAGTCGACGAGAATAGTGCCTGGGCATGTGGATGGTGCAATTAGTTGCCCAGTAGGACTTACCATCAATGGACCAGATTCACTATGAAATCAACAATAAATAAATAAATTTTTTCGATTGTCGACATCCTACTTACGACTCAATCACTATCTCGAACTCTGACAGATCATTTGGCCAAGTTTTGGGAAACTTATGATGAGTTAGGTAGTCCAACAGATTCGTAGTGACTTTGGTTAGATGACCGGCATAGTTAACCGCTTGCTGTCTTGGCATAAATTTTCTCCTACCAATTTTTATGTTTCGTAGGACTTGCGACAGGGCTACTTCATAGTTGGGGATCTTAGTCAAGAAGCTGTCGTGTTGTTTAATGTTTTTTATAAACTAAAAACAGAAAATTTTTAAATTTCAAACAAAACATTGATTTTAAGAGGACCTACATCCAACCAGTTATTGAGGACGTCTCCAGTAAAGAGCATCACATGGCCTTCCAGACTGACACCAGTAAACGGTGCAAACACCACAATCCGGCCTGTTTTACATTAAAAACAACAAACATATGTTCACTTATTTTGAAACACCCTCACCTTTTAAGACATCTATGTGCTTATGGTGCATATTGGCCAGACGTTCTAAGGTTTTCAGACAGCCACGGTAGTGTTCGTAATTCCAACCGCAATCGTAGCGAACTTCTTTGAGCATTAATCGTTGTGCAAGTGATTTTTGCAGTTTTGAGACTTCTTCTTTCAGGCCTTCTAATTCTTTGCTACGCGAAAGGGCATCTGAGATATTATTTTGTAACCAAGACCTTAAAATATAAATGGCCAATCAACAAAACCGAAAGCAAACACCAAAATTAGCCCCACCTGAGCTCCTTTCGATCATTTACGCTCCTTTCCCGATATGTGAATTCAAAATTATTGAATTCAGAGCCGTAGTTGATATCACCATAAGGTGTTGAGCTGCTTTTGTAGCTTCCATAAGCCGAAGCAACATTTTGAGTGCTGCTATTTGGAACAGATTTAACAGTTTCTATGTAATCTGTTGAAAGGTTACAAGACTTTAGGAGATTTCTAATAACGAATTTCGGTTCTTGGGTTCTTTCCATTTGTATTTTTATCAACTTAAAGGAATCTGTGAATTAGACGAAGTCAAATACACACTCGATTTAAACTCAAATAAGAATGTCAACCTCTATCGTTTGCATCAGCATCTCGGATATAAAATTTCAAAACATTCGGCACATTGTACGATAGTTTCCTTTGTTTCATGGCTTCAAGGTGGGCACTTAAGTGTTTTAAAGATTCTTCATTTACAGTCTATGGAAATAAACACAAGTAATTTAAACTGACACTACCTATTCGTAGCAGAAACTCACCCTTTGCTCCGGATGCTGCCCAAATAAGTCGGGGTGTACTGCAAAATAAAACGGTCGTAATGCTGTCGCGATTTCTGCTGTACTTATACTGCGTATACTGGAATTCTGTAATCCAAATGAATTTGAACAAATGGCCTTCTTCCTGAAACTTTCAAGCGAAACAATTTTGTTTATTTAAAATAAAAGAGGAAAAGCCCCGGAAATTACCAATCAATACATCGTGGAAACATTTTCAAATCTTACACCGTTCAAGCAGAATGTTCAAAGTTAATTGTTGTGATTTGTTTTAAATTTTGCGTGTTAACTTCCGTAAAAAATAAATAGGTTCATAATTCTGAAACGTCAGATGTCATGTTATGAGGGAACAGCTGACTGATAACAAAAATAAGATTGTACCAGAAAATTAAACAGGGACGTTAATGAGGAGCAATAGAAAAGTTTACGAAATCAATTTCAATTGCAAAACAAGTTTTAACAAACGCATGGTGTGAAAAATTGTAGCAATAGGTACGTGTACGAATCATGAAACGAGAGGCGAAGAAAAAACCAAACTCAAAACAACGAAAGCCACGACATAGACTGTTTTATGAATGACGAATATGAATCCATGAAAATATGAGAACGATAACAAAACGGGGACCAAAAGCATGCAAGTATTACAAATTACGAAACGAAGGTTCTTGTTTTGTTCTTTATTCCTTTATGATGAGGGGTGTGTCAACGTTTAGTACAAGCACTATTCACAATGGAAGATAATCATGGCTGTTCTGATTTTCGTACGGATTCAAAACGGAAACCGAAATTGAATCCGTACGGATTTAAAAAGTGTGTTCTAAATTCCGAACGGATTCACTACTGATTTTTTGTCACAAAAACGTGTTGGAAATTAAGTTTTTGTGTTTATTGGAACTATTTACAGCTTTATTGCATGTTAGTGCCAATATAGTTTATTATTTTTCATTTCTAGCAATAAATAATGCTCTACAGAATTCATTAACCGGATTCAATTCCGCTAACAAAATGATAAGCGAATTGAAAACGCACGGATTCGAAATTGAGAACAGCAAAAATTCTAAAACGGGAGGATATGGTATCCGAACGAAAATCAGAACAGGGTTGAATTTATCAATTAACCTACATATGTCCATATTACCGATTTACCAATTGATTGATAGCACTCATCGTGAATCAATTGATAGTTGATAATAAATGCTTAATAAATAAAAAGATTAATATTACAGTACGGACTCGATTAACGCAACTAATAGAAATTCGGGCAGTTGCAGTAATCGAGGTTGTTGCACTTACTGGGTCATATTTTCTGTATAATTTTTAGCAAGAGAGGCGTTCAGACGATCCAATTTGTTTGTCAAGCATCAATTTTGTCAAGCAAATTAGCAAGTTGGACAACAAGTTTGAGAAATGTTAACGCTACTCGTCAAACTTGCATGAAATTTCATTTCCCAGATAATTTCAAGTAGTCCACATCACACGGAAAGACTATTTTTTCTTTGCTGGGTACATTACTATATGGTGTCAGGTAGTGCACCTCTTTAGTCCCAACACGCTTTCTTTTGTTTTTCTTGCATTTCATCCCTAATAAACGCTGCTCCTACTGTGTCCTTCATGGTTAAAATTCAAATCAGAATGGAGTTCGACGATTTGTTTGATGAGTGTGAACACTATGTGTATTTTCCGTCAAACTTTCCTCCTACAAATTTGACAAACAAATTTGATAGTCTGAACGCCCCTAAACACTAACGATCGCAGCCCACTCAAATAAACACAGATGCATTTTATGTTCTTTTATGCATGTTCTTGCAAGAAATTTTGTTCAGACAAACTAGCTGTAAAATAACAGCAGGAATAAAGAATCAAAAGAAGAACGTGAATATAAAAAACGGATAAATAAACACATGAAGTTGCACTTATCGAGGTAGCTTTATTGAAAAGTTGCACTTAAGAGTCAAGACGTGTTACGATTTTAGTGTTGCGAAAATCGAGGAGTTGCACGAATCGAGGGTTGCGCAAACCGAGTCCATACTGTATTTTCAACAGTTAAAAACACTTATTTAATTTATAAATCTCACTGACGATGGAAGCATTGCTTCTGAAATGTGCATTTGAGGAAATAAAATAAGTGTTTTTAACTGTTGAAAATTATATTAATCTTTTTATTTATTAGATTAAAAAACACGTGGAATATCTCTACTACAAAACTCATCAATAAATGCTTGTTAATACGAGCAGACTGTTCACAATGGAAAAAAGTTTATCAATTGACATGCATACTATTATATATGGAAACTATAGTAAGTTCAAAAGGCGAGATAACAATCTTTTGGATCGGAGAACACCGATGACGCAGCATCAGTCAAAAAGTCTATACAATCCTACTATAGTTTCTTATATACAATGATAAAATCTATTTATCAATTGATTGATAACGCTTATCGTGTATCAATTGATTGATAGCTGATAACCATAATATGATTATAAATTACGAGAATGGATACACAAAAATGTCAGAATGATAGAAAATCTACCGCCAAAAGCTAAAGCAGTCGTACCTAACGACAAAGATGTATGTATCTTATGTAATAAGGGCCCTGAAAAATGAGAAAAACAGTTCCGTGATATGAACATATGCAAAAGAGTTATCTAAACAAGGATGGCGGCGTGGGATAGAGCGATGCGTGAATTAACACAAAATGTTTCAGCTCGCCTTCGAAAACAGACCTAAAAGATATTTGTATAAAGTGTTGGAAACAATCGAAAATGCGCCTCATTTAAACAGTTTATCAGGCGTGTGAAGAAAGAATAAACATCTAAACAAATCATGAATATCTGGGACTACTTTGGTGAAGAAAATGCCTATAATTTTACATATTGAGATCGCCAGAAACTTACACCAACTCTTTAAGGGGGTTGTACTCACCTTCATAAGGGATGTTTTTACTAAATGCTTTAGAAAGGGTTCCTCGCCTTACTGCCCCACGTTATCTGTGAGAGGAGTACAAATAAAAAGAAAATCGTCACAGATCCTGTTTTCATATACAAAATGTACCTACTTTCCACCCAAATGAAAAAAAGATGTGAGTATCAAACGTTTATTAAAAAAATAAATATCTACTTTGTTGCATACAAGCTTATGTTCGCTTAAGCACCTCAATTTCCAGATCAAGTTTTATTATCTCTTTCAAGCGGCATTCTTTTTCTAACCGAAGAGTCTCCATACGCAGTTTGTGTTCCTTTTGCATGTGTATTTTTTTCATTCTTAGAATTGCCAACTCAAAGTCGATTTCATCATCCTGATAAATGGAAAAAGAAACGAGAGTCCATTTGTTTGAAGGAAACAATCAGGATTTAAATGAACAATAATTTTCAAAGGCTGATTTACAAAAAAATTAACTTACGTCGTCATCCATGCTCCGATCTTCTCGTTTGATTCTCCTTGGAGGTGGTGGACCGTCGTCCATCGTAAATAGTTTCTAAAAGTTTATTTGTTGATGAATAGGTGCAAATAAAGTTTCACAGCTATTGATAAATATGGTTTATGATATTTTAATGTCCTTCTGATTTATTTTATTTTGTTTTCAATCGTTTAAACTGCACGGTTGGGTTGACTGTTGATTGTTCTTTTTCTCAAACAACACGATTCAAAAAAAGAAAACAAATGCAGCTGCGTATGTACGTAATTTGTCTGTCAGCTGAATAAGCATTTGTACTAGAATTCTCAATAAAGTTTTGTGAAACGCTTCCATCAGATCAGTTCCTTTTGTCGTTTTCCAAAAACCAAATCGGGAGTGAATTGGAGAGTTGAAGTGTCAGCTTTGACATTTCTTGTATAGCTTATCTGTCAAAAAATCACTCCAACTCTCCAAATCACTCCCGATTTCATTTGGGAGTGATATTTTGGAAAACGACATTTGCAAATTGTTGTTACTGCATTTCGTATCTACTCTATGCCAACACTCGGATTGTGTAATTTGAATCAACTTTCACTAAAACTAATTTTGAACAAGCAGACTCACTGTTGTGTTCGGAGAAAATCCACTATTAGCAATTAATGGCTAAAAAAGCGATATTTTGAATGTTTTATTTATTTTATACTTCGTATGGTGGATTCGTTAATCAAATCAAATCGGATTGAAATATCGGTTAAAGTTTCTGACCATAGAGTGATCGGGGCAGTTCTTTTTTTCGATTCGCTCCAACCTGCAGATCCAAATCAGTGGTTAGATTCCACAAGAGTGAGTATGAAAAATTCACACTCATGGTCCTATGAAAACTCACTTTTTAAATGACCATAAGTGAACTACACTGAATCCAAATTAGAGAGTGTGTACAATTAAAATTTACTCTTGCCCGGTAAGATAATTCCATTTCATTTTGATGTTGGTATACACGATATTAGGTGCGTTTTTTTGCACGCGTATATACACTTGCTTAAATTTTTGCATGTTAAATACAACAACAAAATAAGCGAATAGCGCGGATAAACTTCTACGTTTATTTCTGAAGCGAATATAAACTGCAAGTGCTACCAAGATCGTGTAGATGAATTTTTATAGATGTCAAAAAATTCATTCAAAATTCATCCGTTTGACAAAGCAAATAAAAACAAATTCCGATGTTTTTTTTTCTCATTTGTCAATGCCTGAATCCTGAAATGCTGAAACCTTAAGAACTAACTCCGCGGTGTTGGAGACTCCCTGGACGTGGTGGTAATTGGCGGTTAAATTGGCAAAGGAAAGCGAACTGGGACCTACGGAGGCTTTCTATTGGCCTGCTACGACGCCGACAACGAGGAGTACCAGAACATTTGCAAAATTGGAACAGGTAAGATTACCATGTGTCTCTATTTCAACAAAATTCTAAACCACCCTTAAAGGTTTCAGTGGCATTGTGGATCCCGAAAAGGGCATCCCACTGCGTTTTCCGCGATCCATTCAGATCCGAGATGACAAAACACCCGAAGATGCCACCTCTGCATCCCAAGTTGCTGGCAAGTACTCCAACCAAGACCTAGACCAAATCAAAAACCAGCAACACAAATCCAAGGACTCCGAGGAAGATTTCTATTAAAAGTCGAGTTTATTTTTAGTCGTTTGTTAACATTGTGGTAGAAACTAATAAATTTAATGAAAAACTAAACATCGACTGTTTCCTTCTGGTTTTTGCGCTCCACTTCACGCATGCTTGTCCAGATGTTACCACCGGGCCCGGGCTTGGTGTCGTAGTTCATCGAGTCTGGCGGTGGAAATGGTGTCGTTTTGTCATGGTAGTAGCTGTTGGGAGCATGCATCACAAACTCGAGACATGAGATCTTTCGTGACTGTTCTTCGTCGGGGCCTTAGAACACAAGAAACTATCACTTTGAATCCTTAAGATTGTTTCACAGAGTACTTACCGATCAGGTACGTGCTGGGGTCAAAACAATCGTTGGGGTTTGGACTTGACCAATGGTGTATTTAAACGCTTTTATGTAAAGACACAGACGTCCGCTTGAAGGCTAAAAAGCATTAGTGAAATTCCTACTCCCTCACATCTGTTTAAGTTTGTTCTTGTGGTGTTGCAGGGTTAGGTGCGATTTCTTTTAGCACGGTCATCGATTCTGTAGTTTTAATAGAATCTATGCAGTCTAGGACATGCTTATCAGATTCTGGATTCCCTGATGAAGTCTGTGGTGATTGTCCATTGACAGAAGGATTTTCCAACTGATTTGGAACTGGTAGAATCTGTCGCAATGCATTATTTGTTGGCTTGGTACTTGCTACGTTTGAAATACCAGCATTTGTTGTCTGAACAGTCAGTTTATCTGGCACTCCTGGATTCACTATTTGAGCTTCTGGTATGTATGTATGTATGGTACCTCAACTGGGAAGTTTCGCATTTGCTATTTGGACAGTTTCAATGATTGGAGCCCCTGCACTTACTATCTGGGCTGTTGGTATCGTCGTACAAATTATGATTACACCTTCATGCTGTTTTCCACAACTGCCATCGTAGTCTACAGTCTAGTACAAACAGCTGTTTAGTAAAAAAAATTTCATTTATGTCAAATTGCAGTGCTGCCAAATGTTTTAATAGTTTGGGGAAGTCGTTTTTTTGGGCGAAATTTATATCCGCGGGCAAAAAAACACGCCTATTATTTTGGTATTATTTCGAGTTCAATCGTAGTTCAAATCCAAAGTTCTGGTTCCTGAACACTCGCAAAGTATTCCACAAAATTTCAACTCTACTACAAATGGTTATTCGACCATCCCTATCTGAGTTGACATTTCTCAAATTTTTGGAATTGGTATTACTTTTTAAAAACAAAAGAATTTCCGAGTTGAAAAAGTTAAAATCTGCTTTTTCTTTCGTATAAATTGCTTTAAAACTTATCAAAAATGGTCCTCACCGCAAGTAATTTGCGCTCCCAGCTTGTTGCATTGACAAGCTTTTCAGGAACTCACAAAGAGCAAGCCGACAGGTAAGTAGCTACTAATTTCATCTGGGTATTTCAGGCTATACAGCATTTATAACTTTTAAGATACCGGCAACTCTTGGAAGTTCTTCTAACAAACACAGGAAATGAGCTTATCGACACTCTTAAGTTATTTGTTGAAGCTAGTAAGTAGGACACTAAACACAACCATTACAATTATTAAAAACCTATGTTTATTCCGACAGTTGTTAATGAGCATGTGAGTCTGGTAATTTCAAGACAAATCTTAACTGATGTTGGTGTTCAGCTATCAAAACTTCCTGATGATGTGTCTAAAGTTGTGTCCCATTTCACATTGGACAAAGTTCAGCCAAGAGTCATATCATTCGAAGAACAAGTTGCTGGAATACGACAACATTTGGCTGATATATATGAGCGCAATCAAAATTGGCGTGAAGCGGCAAACGTTTTAGTTGGCATCCCACTAGAAACTGGGCAAAAGTATAACAACAATATTATCTATATGTAGTTACTAAACGTGTTCTTGTACAGGCAGTATACAGTGGACTATAAGCTAGAAACTTATTTGAAAATTGCTCGGCTATATTTAGAAGACGACGATCCCATTCAAGCAGAGGCGTTTATCAATCGTGCATCACTTCTGCAAGCTGAAACTCAGAGTGAGGAATTGCAAGTTCTCTACAAGGTTTGTTATGCCCGTGTTCTAGATTATAGGAGGTAGGTTCTTCTTTTTGATTACATACACACGTTTATATTGCTCCTCATTCTTGGACAGAAAATTCATTGAAGCAGCTCAGCGCTACAATGAGTTGTCTTATCGTTCTATCGTCGACGAAGGCGAACGTATGACTGCTCTTAAGAAGGCGCTAATATGCACTGTATTAGCATCGGCTGGACAACAGAGGTCTCGTATGCTGGCCACATTATTCAAGGACGAACGCTGTCAACACCTGCCAGCCTATTCGATTTTAGAGAAAATGTACTTGGATCGCATCATCCGCCGGTCGGAGCTGCAAGAATTCGAAGCTCTGCTTCAGTTGCACCAAAAAGCAAGCACTTTAGGTAGATAGAGCGCCTTTACGTTCTTGTGGGTAACAAAATTTATTTACTCTCAGATGGTTCGTCAATCTTAGATCGCGCTGTATTTGAACACAATCTGCTATCGGCCAGTAAGCTCTATAATAATATTACTTTTGAGGAACTGGGTGCCTTATTGGAGATTCCCGCAGCTAAGGCCGAAGGTATTGCCAGTCAGATGATAACGGAGGGACGCATGAATGGGCACATTGATCAGATAGCTGGGATTGTTCATTTCGAAAGTGAGTTGTAACCCTGGAAATGCAGAAGTTGGGTGAGTTGCTAATCTTTTTTTCTGAATTTTAAAGATCGCGAAGTATTGCCGCTGTGGGACAGACAGATTCAATCGCTTTGCTATCAAGTCAATTCGATTATTGAGAAAATTGCTGCTGCCGAACCAGATTGGATGGCTAAGACTTTGGACGGAGTTAACTAATTTAAAGACAGACTTTATTTTGCAAAACAAAAAGAAATTTATACGAACACGGTTTTTCTCAATAAAATAAGAAATTCTTACTCGCTCATCGAAAAGATTATGTGTTTTAAATTTGGTATGGGGCTGGTCAGGTGAGGTTCAAGAAGCGGCAGTTCCATCGCCTTAAACCTGGTTGCGATTCTTATCGAACCGTTTGATCATCTCATAATTGTTTTTCAAAAGCATTTAGCCTTTGAAAAGTGGGCGAAGAAACTTATAGGGTCCCCGCAATCCACAAACTTTCTATCGGTCGATAGTTTGGTCAGGCTTATAATCAGTATGAAGATGTATGTAAGTCCGCAGTATCAGCCGATAAAAAAGTTTGATGGGCTTCTCAACTGCGTTTAAACTGAATTATTGACGAACTATCGGCCGACTGCTATAATCAATATGTTACTCCTCGCAAGCGAGCATACCGATCGATTGTTTAGTCAAGATTGTCGGCGGATGGTCGTGCATATGTATTTTGTTTTTTATTATGGCGCTGCCCAATTCTACTGAATCACTGGTTGTAGAAACTGAAAATAATCGGCCGAATGTTGTCTAGTCTGCGCACTCACCGCCAAACCAACTGTTAAGTTGGTGTAGTTTGTGGCTTGCGGGGACCCTTAATAATTTCGAAAGAAAAATACGAATGATCTTTGGCTCCGTATGTGAACACAATGCGTGGAGAAGATGATTCAACAACGAGGTGTACCACGACACGGGCATAGCTAGAAGAGTACGCGAAACTACAATGGATGTGAAATGTAGAGCTGATGGAAATCAAAGTTCCGGGTCTACGGGTTTTCGAAAGCACTTAACAGGGAAATTGCAGAAGGAAAATACCACGTCTTAAGTGGCTCAGCTAGTTGAAGAAGACCTCGTCCGAAATCGAAACATGTTGGTTGAGGGCCAGGCTCAACCTGAACTGTAACGCGGCGAATAGAGTAGCCGCTCCCGCCAGCCGTTGATCAGCTTTGTGTGACCACGAAATTCACCACACTCGCTGCCAGCCGGTGAGTATTTTATCAGCGACTGGCAAAGTTCAATATGTTCAACTTTTGGCTGCTAGCAGCGGCTTGCAAAACAAAAAATACTAACCCCTATCACAAGGCCCGTCATAGCAATTTCGGACTACGAATGTCAAATAGAAATGACTGAAAACATCATCGTAATGAACTCTTGGCAACAGATTTTTATAACTTGTTAATAACTTTATCAATAGTAACAAATTTCGTGGCAAAACATTCACTACATGGGCGTCTGTGAAGCTTCCATTTTGGTATTCGTACTCCGAAATCGTTACGACGAACCTTTTGATAAGGACCACTGCTACACGCAGTCTTTAATACATTTTTCTTTCAAAATGTATTGCGAAATTTCTCATTTCTTCAAATAATGAAAATAAAGTTCAAAAACCAAATTTTGTACGGTTTTATGTAGCTGTTTGCTGTCGAGTAGTAACCGATAGTGCGACCGGGCTGCCAGCCGATGCTTGCTTCTGCTACTGCCAGCCACCGACAAGGACACTAAGGGATAGACATAAAAAACTGAGACTCGTTGATTCAAAGAGCGTTTGGAGCACACTTCAGTCGCATTTCATACTTAGAAGTCCAACAATTGAGGCGCAGAAATCGGAAACCGAAAAAAAAACTGAAATTAAAAAAATTTATAAACAAACCGTTTTTTATTAAGAGCATCTAAAGATTGGTGGTACAATATATAAATGATGAGTTTCCATTTTAACGCACTTGTGTTCAGTGTTTTACTTATCTAATATAAAATGATCTGTTTGTTCTATTTAAGAGTGTGTGTTTGCTATTTTCTTTTTTTTTTTGTCCATTTCATTTGTGCTGTAAATTTTTATTACTTAAATAAAAATCAATTAAGACTTTGTATACAAAACAAATAAAATTCTATAAACATTTATAATAAAAGCTTCTTTTAAAGGCTTATCTTGGTCGCCTTGACTATAAAAACCTTAAGTAGAATGCAACAAGAAGGCACACATTGATTTTCGTAAATATTTCTAAAAGATAATCTTTCATTTTATAAATAATTGCAATATTTCTGTGTTACATGATTCAAGAAACTAGTCAAAATACCAAAATGGCTTTATTTGTATTTAAACTTAGGTTATCCTTTTATGCAATCGTAACGGTCGTCTGTTGTTGACGTTGCTCCACAACACGAACACCTTGCGCAATATCACCTCGCTGAACTGCTCTAAATTTCAGGAAGGCATCATATCCGTACAGGCACATGGCAACAAATCCGAAGAACTAAACAGAAGAAAATATGGCATTTAATAAAAAAAAAAAAAATACGACTTCCAGAGATAACTTACAGCTGCAGCAGAGAATGCTTCAACTCCCATGGTAGCAGCAAAACAGGCAGCGAAAAGATACAAAATAACCCATACCGCGCAGAAGATCATTTCAATCCTCAGCCAGGGGATCTGATAGAATTTCTCACAAACGTGGAATAAGTAAAGAGCCAGCATAATTAGAGTAAACCAAAAGCCGGTCATAGAAACCGAACTGAAGTAGCCACCACGGGAATGGTGTGAGAAAGCGCTTACTTGTATGCATATGAAGCCGATCAAGTTGAAAACCTTTGAAATTTTTTAAAATTATAATTCTATGTATGTGTCTTAACAATCGAATATATAACTTACAATGCAGGCTATTTTGAGCATTCCAGGAATTGTTCGAATGTAAGAACTGTCAAACCTCAGCTGTGGTGAGACTGATAATTGTGTTACTTGAGTTGTGGTCGTATGTCGACCGGGGAATCCTCCGTCGGCCATCTTGATTTAGTCTAAAACGACAATAAGATTTAAAAATTTCCAAAAAAAGGATTATGAAATTTGGATGAAATGAGGCTTCGGCTTTTAGTTTTAACTTTTTAGAAGGACTAGTTCTAAGGCAAGGTTTTTGCGCATTATTCAAAAGAAGAAGAAAAAACTCAAAATCAACTGTATCTACAATATTGCCTCAAGCGAATTTGAAACGAAAGTGGTGATCATGATAGGAAAAGGGATCTTGTGTATGACACTGCCATATACTTTGCTTGAATCCTAAAACTGGGGTGAAATCACGCAAAGTGATATATTATCGCTTTATTTGACTATCGGTTTTGATAAAGTGAGCATTTGCTCTATGTAAGCCTTTTGTTTATGATTATCTCTTTCTCTGTTGGCCTCAAAATTATATGAATTCGGCAAATATTTTATATCCGTTCATGCTACGAGATGTGAGTGAGTTGAATAAAAATGCATATGAAAAAATGTAAAAAACAAATTATCCGATTGAGGCGTTCAATAAATAGTATCCGGATAGCTTTTTTCGTGCTGCTCCGTCAAGGTCGGTAGAGAACTCACTGAGACCTTTGACGTTGAAAAAGGCTTTCGGCTAGGCGACAAAATGTTCTGCGATTTCTTCAACATCATACTTGAAAAGATTGTACAAAACTCAAAAGTCAACACCAGACGAGCAATCTTTCAAAAGTCTGTACAATTACTCGCCTACGCAGACGATATTGACGTGATGGGAAGAAAAAGCGTGATGTCATAGGAGCTTTTGCTAGTGTTGAAACAGAAGCGGCAAAAATGATGGTTAATGAGGGCAATACGAAGTACTTACATGTTGTCATCGAACAAGGACACCGAACATCGACAAATTGGACAAAACGTCACAATAGACAGACATAACTTCGAGGTAGTACAGGACTTCGTCTTCCTAGGATCCGCTATAGAAACTGATAACAACATCAGAGTGGAGATCAAACGGAGAATAACTCTTGGCAACAGCTGCTTCTTTGGGTTAAGAAGGCAATTGAGAAACAAAACGCTCTCCAGAAAAACCATGGGAATCCTGTATAAGACCTTGATCATCCCAGTCCTGCTTTACGGCGCAAAGACAATGTCTGGAGAAGAAGATACAACAATGAGTGGTATGAGCTGTACCGCGACGTGGGCAAAGCCAGAAGAGTACGCATCCCGAGGCTACGATGGTTGGGCCATGTAGAGCGGATGGACCCAAGCACTCCGGCTCGACGGGTTTTCGAAAGCACATTGCAGGGAAAACGCGGAAATTACTGCCTTTCAAAAGACCTCGTCTTAGGTTGCGCAATCAAGTGGAAGAAGACATCAACCGACTTAAGAGTGCAAAACTGGAGAGAGCTCGCCCGAAATCGAATTCGTTAAAAATTGAAGCCACTTAAATTGCATGGTAATTCGAAAAAGGCAAATTCCAACCGTTTCGCAACGATTTCTTATATATATTTTTCTGTTTTTAAATCGAATTTTTATACTTCAGAACTGTTGTCGGCAGCACTTTAGATCAAGGTATTTGAATCGTTCAAGAAGGTACCTAAGATACGTATCCGGAATAGCCTATGCAATAGGTTTTTGAACGTGCCGTATGAGATATATTATACACATGCAGCTGAGTAACGTGGAAGAGTAATTGAATGCACCGTTCATGTTTTTGAATACAATATTATCGTATTTGGAAACCCTGTTACTGAAGCTTAGCACCACGTTTCGTTTTTCCAGGTTAAAAGCCCAACAGAAAACAAAAATTGTTTTCCACGGGTATTGCCTTTCGGAGCAAGTCCTCTGATAGTAATTTTTATTGCCATAAAAAGCGTTTGCTCTATGTTGTGTTTGGGGAAAAAATGTAGGTGCCCTCCATCCCCCCAAAGTATGGGCGATAGAAATGCGCAAGTCCCCGGCTCTCAGATCCTGCCCACTCTGCCCACACGTTGTAATAATTCAATAGATTTATGATGTTTGACCTCAGATGAAATGACTACCCCGGTGATAAGTTATTTAAGAAAACATTTTTTTGTAACTACCGCCCAGACGAAACTGGGAGGCTAAAAGAAAAGAAGACGCATGGAGCGGGATTCGAACCCATGTGCCCGGCCTATCCACTGAACACTACTACTGCAACACGACCGCCCTTAATTTTTTTTAAATTTTCATCCTATTACTATAAGTATATAATAATTTATGAATGCCACTAACTGGACCGGGCCGTAACTTTATTCTACAATTATTAAAGTGTTCAACTGCATGAAATACTTCTTCCGTAATTCAACAGTAAATGGGAGACTGGAACGAAGCTCGGAAGTCTTTTTTCTAAAGCAGTTGGTAGAAATCAAATTCGATTCTATCTACTTCCATTTTTATTGGGAATTAAATGTAGAATCAAGGATAAATAATTGGGACAATGCTATTGCAACTGTATGCCCTACTATTTAAAACTGAACACTCTCTAAGACCGCCTGGTGACGATCTTACCTTTTACCTCAGTTTAGCTTCGTTACAATACATAAATAATTCCTTTATTTCGGTTAACGAGACAGTAAAAATGAGTTACTATATGTATATGAACACCCCGCTCTTATAAAATAGATAAATCAATTCCAGGACAATGCCGAGCTTTTTTATTTGTCTTTCACAAGGAAAAATATACCAAATTATGATAATGCGATGTAATTGCAGATATAGAAAAGAAAAACTGTGAAAATGGGCAAGTACCAAAGGCTTTTAGTTTTATGATTGATAAGAATAATTGAGTAACTAGCAAATGAGTTTGTCAATCGAAAGTGGTAATTCTTAAATGGAAATTTTACGCATGGAAATTACCCTCCCTGTTAGGCAAATCAAGTTTCAGTACAACTTCAGAAGTATGTAATTTATGACTCTACAAAACAATTCACTTCATTTTAAGATTCACCAAACCATAACGTTTAACCCCAATCGATTTCTTTAATGAGGCTTCAACACTTTATTCATATCTCGAAAGAAACCACTTATGCACTCTTGTCATGAATGAATGCCTCATATACAGCACTGGTTTACAATATTCGGTATGCTAACGCATGTGTGTAGCCGGGAAAACAAAATCACATTAATCTTTTCAAAAGCCACACACTTATCATAATCGCTGCGTAAAAAATGCTTTCACTTTTACCATATGTTTATGTCCAACTATTAGTCTAAAAGCGCAGCCATGCATCAACAATCAGATGTGATGTCTTTTTTAAAACCACAACCTGTTTAATGTTTTGATAAAAATTGGAGGGAATATAAAAATACATTTATCCTAGCACGTTCCAAATCAAGAGCAGGCAAATCTCAATAAAAATAAAACACAAACCGACTCATCAACTGAGATCATCTCCATTGGCTGATTTTCATTTTTAAACACAACAAGGTTAATATAATGGCATATTAAATCACGAAAAATCTATTTATATTTAAAATACTCTCAGATGACAGAATAAACAGTATAGATAAGTTACTTAGCTAATCACATATAAAAAAAGCTATGATCTCAAAGAGACTTGCCCACCATAGACATGGAACTCTGATATAACAAGAAAAAAGGCGCTATCGAGATAGTTTTTGAATAAAGTGTGTAACTATTTATTTAAATATGGAATCATGTAGATCAGACAAATTATAAAGAACAAAAACTAATGCGCTCTTCAAGTGCAGCACGACAAGACCTCAATAAAGCTGCTAAAATAGAACTCAACGTATGTATGTGGGTTTGGATTAATTTATTTTGAAAATTCGCTTAGAAGTTGGAAAGGAAAGCATTTTTTTGGCAAAACCTCTAAAAACAAAAATACGCGTTCCTAACTTCCGTTTGAGAACGAAAACGTTCTTTTAAAGCAAACCGATTGACCGATAAACACCAGCGCAGGCAGACACATCGACACCAGCTACTTAGCTTGCCCAGTTCTTTGATGAAAACCATAATAAGAACACTGTTTGGAAAGCAAAGAGCAATTTATTCGTACCTATTTATAGAACAGATTTTGTGCTTTCCTTTTTTTGGAAAAAAAACTTTGCAACACTACCCACTGAAGAAAAAAATTTAAAATAATAAACAGAAACAAGCAATCACCCTTCTTCACCCCAACATAATCATCTAACTACGCGCTCCCAATAGAAAGTTAATTATTTATAAAAGAGAAAAATCGAAGTTCCAGTGAATACACTCACAAAAGGTATAATTGCTTTGGCGACGTATGGAAACACAAAAGTCTGACACTATTTCGATGCAAGATTATTGCACATAAAAGGCAAAAGTACCTGACTGTCGAAAAGATTACGATGAATTGTTTATAAGAAACCTTATCAGTTATGTGGCCAGACACTCACCTCCACTTGAGTTGTAATGAATCACTCCAAAAGTGTGCACATTTGTTTAAAAAGTGTGAAAAGTTGGTTTGAAAAAAAAAAAAGTATTAGCTCACTATTCAGAAATAAGATTATTAACGATGACTTAATAACAAGACGCATCGTCATCATTTCAGCCTTGAATCAGTTATGGAATTCTTGCTTGAGAATCGAAGTTATTTGCAGTTTTTTTTTTTTTTTTTTTGTATTCTAACAAGCCTAGCCCTGTTTGGAAGATTATTCACACGAAATAAATAAGAAAAGACGATTCCTTACCTTATCTGCGTTCTTGAATGGGGCGTTTTAGGAAATGAGATTCCTAATATTCGCTTGCGTAGGCTAAAAGTTTCGATCTTATACTAAACCCAGCCAAGTGGAATGCTAGAAGAGAATATGTATTTTTTTTAACACTATTTTGTTAGATTTGTGTGTTGTTCCATTTATTCCACTGGGAGAACAAATGAGAATTTTTAATAACTTTTTAGACTAAGGAGCACAAACTTAGAAAACCGTCTTTAAAATTAGATGACAAAGCGCGTTGACTACTACTTCTTACGATGAAACAATAAAAAACAAAAAAACAAATATTGTTCATTAACCGAACTGAAATTCACGTCTTCAACAAGTTGGAGGCGTTTTCTCTTTGCGATTTTCTTACCCGTTCTTGAGATGTTCAGTGTAGGGTGTACTAGGTAGACTGGTTTGCGTTCGTCACTGTTTTCATTATTTTGTTGTGTGTTGTGGCTTCTGTCTACCTTTGGTTTGCGTGTTCTCTATGGGGAACACTATGATGGTGTGGAACACACAATAGGTGAATAGATAACAAGTTAAGTTCGTTTGTTTTATTTTGTTTTGGGTGCGTGGATATAATTTTTATGTTATGAGCGCTGCTATAATCAAAGATTTATTGTTCTGTTATAAACAAAGATTTATTTCTGTTCTTTAAAAAGGAAAACTATTGACATGACACAAAAGCTTTAGGAACAAACAATTTGGTAGGAAGCATTAAAACGATTAAAATAAAACTTTGTTTTTAGTTTTAATGGGAGAAAAACTATGCTAAAATATGGTTACTCTCAAAAGTGCCGGAAAAGCAAATGAATATACTCTTAGCCGAGCGTCCTCTAATTCCTGCGTCAAAGGAGTTAAAATAATGGAGAGACGGCTTACAGAAAACTAAAGCACACGAACGCCTGCTCGAAGACTTTCCATACCCAAAGTTTCACCAAAATTTCACTGAAAGTTTAAAAGCTTAAATCAGATAGAACTGCCGTTGCAGATGGTCTTGACGCCGAGTTTTTCAAGGCAGCTGGAGATCAATTGGAAAGAAGCATACATCAACTGATTGGCAAAAAGCATGCTCTATAAATGGAATCTCAGTATCGTATGTACGACCCTAAAAAGGCAGACCCTCATAGTTTTCCCTGTTGTAGAGGAATAAGTCTCCTCAACGTCACATCACATTACAGATCTTGTCTGCCATTGTATATGAACGTCTGAAATTCAACGTCAATCTACAACAGACCATTCAACATCCATCAAACCAAGTCTGTCCAAATAGTTGTACAGTATGAACCGCGCCAATGTAAGAAAAATACAACAAATGCATGTACAGAAAAACGTGGAATTAATGAAATTTTGCTCTTAAATTTAATGTAAAACAGTTAAAGAAAAAAATTAAAATAACTCCAAGGAGATCATAATTATAAATATTAATAATACATAATTAAAATATATACCTTTTTTTAGCATATCCAGCCAAACGGTGGTACCCGTGGTGTGATGGATAGCATGTCCGCCTGTCAATCCAGAGGTTCGTGTTTCGAATTCCAACAGAGGAAAAAATGTTTTTTCCAACGGGTATCGCCTTTCGCGAGGAATTTGAAAGTCCTCCTTTAGTATTCAGCCGTTCGGAACCGGCAGAAAATTGTAGGTCCACTCCATTCCCTCACAAGGCATGGTTGTGAGAAATGCGCTAGGTCCAGGGGCTCCTTGCTCTGTTGCGCCACCCTATTTATTTACTTTAGCCAAACGAAGACGCAAATGCATGCGAAGCACAGGAAATAACTGCCAGTGCCAGCGCTTTCCATATCTATAGAAGAAAGGTTAAGTAATGCTCATTGAAAGCTAACAATATAAAAAACGGTAGAACCATTTTTTCTACCTTCTATTACCTAATAGCTAACAATATGCAAGTTGCAAGTTGAATAAATAAAGCTCATAATTATGTTTTCATAGCATCAGCCTTTGACGCTTCAGCCAATCTTTACTTTCTCTGAGTATAGAATAACAATAATATAAAACAAAACAATAATTCAATATGATACAATAGATTTATGGTATTTACAATTCTAAGAAGAATTTAACAAACAATAATAAATTCAGTGTCAACAAAAACAAAAAAAAAAAATCATTAAATTACAGTCCAAAACTGTAGTGTCCAGCCGGTAAGGCTTTAAAAGTCTGGTAACTTTATATTAATACAGCGTCCAAATCTCGAAACAACACATTTAGTCATTTGTCCACTTTTATGCTGACCAATGTAGCCAAATGCTGTTCGTTTGGATAGTGGAGCCTTATGTTTTTTTGGAAGATTATTATTAATTACTTCCTCATCGGTATTTGCAATATTTTGAATGGTTTTATCGACGTCTGTTAAATTAGTTGGAATAACTTCAACCAAAGATCTGTGATTGCACTTCATGTGGTTTTGCTACAACACACAGAAAGGTTAAAAAATGTGTTTTGCAAAGATTGGAATGTTTGAATGTTACCATTTCTTGGAAATTGTTTGTGTATAATCCGCAGATCACACAGAAGGGTTTCATGTGGATTTTTGAATGCGTTAAAATACTGAGTCTTGTGTTAAAAACTTCATCACATTCAGAGCAATTATATTTGGGACCTCGTGGCTCATAAATATTCATGGTTCGGCCAAAGTAATTCTTACAAAATATTTCAGGTTGCTTTACATGGCTTTTATGGAAAAATTTCAAAATTTACCTCTTTCCAGACAATAGTTTCAGTGCATTGATCCATTTGAGAAATTTGTTTTTCGTAAAACTGAATAAATTCACCTACTTTTAATAAGTTTTTAATTTCCCTAACAAGGAAACAAGCGATTTGATTTCTTTTTTTGTAAATATTTTTGTAGCGGTAAAAAAAATTTAGTTGTCAAAAGCAAATACACAGCGGCTAGCCGGCTACTTCATGGAGAGATGTGTTCGTTTTGTGCGACTCTTTCGAAAAAAAAAGAAACAATTGGATAATTTAAAGTTGTTAAAAAGGGGAATAGATTTTATTCAAGGATTGCCCAAACCGAAGCGTTTTTGCTGTCAAAGCAGCGACTATTGCAGTTGTCAAAATCAAATTAAACAGTAACTTATGAGAATACCTAAGCGACTAAAATACTCAGGGGCCGGATTATGTAACCTTTTGGACGACTATCGTCTGAATTTTAGTCATTAAAAAGACGTGTTTAGGATCCTGAAAAAGTTGCCAAAACTTGTAGGATGAAAGTAAAATAGCTTTCCCCCAACCACTGAAAGCGGATTATATGAAACAACATTTTTACGAGTCAATCTACCACAGACGATAACCGTCTGAAAAGTTACGAAATAACCCCTCAGCGTTTCCATACACTTGTATTGTCACCACGGCATAAATGATAACAAAAGCCTTTCTGCAGCTGTCGCAACTACAAAGTCGCTTCGGTTCGAGAGAGCCTTTAATCACATTAATAAAACTACAATGAAACAAACCTTCAAGAAATCAAAATAGTTCTACTGCCAAAAAAGTATATACTATATAGTTTTGGCATCACTTGTAAAGTTTGTTTTGTAATTTCTTGCTTTCTTTTATAATTTTTCACAAAGGTTTTACTTAAAATATTCATCATTTCGAACATAAAAAATCAATAGAAATGTTTGGAATTATTTCCAAAAATATAGCCCGTCAATTCTGTCGAGCTGACACTTCTCAGAAGCTTCTAAACTCCATCAACTATTCCCAAAGAGTTGCGCTGCGTCCGAAAAAGGCAAAATCTGATCGGAAAGAGGTCCTTAACAAATTTTTCCTTTCCTCCAATATTGTTCAAATTTCGTTTCCAGTATCAATATTTTTCAGATTCAAAGCAAGTTCGTGCACTAGGTGGTAAAGGTGGAGATGGCTGTATATTTCTACGAACAGCTTGGTGCAATGAACGAGCCGGCCCGGATGGTGGCGATGGTGGGCACGGTGGACACATTATTTTCGAAGCTTCGAATGATGTAAGAAACTATAACCACGTTACAAGTATACTTAAAGCTGACGAAGGCATCCCCGGTAGTACGAATGATTGTCATGGAAAGAATGCCAAACACACCGTAGTTAAAGTGCCTGTCGGCACAATTATTCGTGATGTCAATGGAAAAGTAGTGGGCGATCTGGATAGGGAGAAACTAATGTTTGTTGCCGCCCGTGGTGGCAGTGGAGGAAGGGGTAATAAGTTTTTTGCCTCTTCCATTCAGCAAACACCGAGGATTTGTGAATACGGTGCTGATGGGGAAGATCTATCGTATATTCTAGAGTTAAGAAGCATGGCTGACGTGGGATTTATAGGTTTCCCCAATGCTGGAAAGAGCACACTCTTGAGAGCGATATCAAGAGCAAAGCCGAAAGTTGCATCGTATCCATTTACAACACTCAAACCCCACATAGGGATGATTCAGTACGACGACTTCGAACAAGTCGCAATCGCAGATCTGCCAGGTCTCATACCAGACTCTCACAAAAACAAAGGCTTGGGTATTCAGTTCCTCAAGCATGCTGAACGGTGCTCAGTTTTGATGTTTGTGCTGGACGCATCTGGTGAGGAGCCATGGAAACATTACGAGATTTTGGACAACGAGATTAACCAATTTAGCAAACAGCTAAGCAATCGACCTCGCATAATCGTAGCCAACAAAATCGACGAACCGGATACGGAAGCAAACGTCAAGGAAATCGAAGAACGACTACAGAAACCTGTGATTGGAATAAGTGCAAAGATGGGAACCAACCTTTCAAAGCTTTTGGTTGTCATTCGGGAACACTATGACGCCCAAAAGCGAGCAAAACAAGAGGAGTCAAAATGAGGAACAAAATATAGTTGAAACTGTCGTTTTATTAAAAAAAAAAGTTTTTCATTTATAATCCTTCTTCGGAAGTCGGCAGCCAGAAAGCCATGTTTGTGCACGCCGACGCTAACATCATGTATTTTGGGTTGAACTGAACACATTGGACTGGACCCGGGTGGTCTCCATTCAACACGCACACCTTATAACCGGTGTCGGCGTTCCAAACGTGAACGCGACCATCTGTGCTTCCTGAGAATATAAACTGCGAGTCTGGACTGAAGCTCGCCTCGATTGGGATGCCTTTGTTGTTTGGGTATCCAGTAAAGGTCTGTAGCGGTGTTCCATGGAAGGCGTCAACTAGTCGAATTATAGATCCGTTTGTGCTGATCAAAATCGTTTTACCGTCACGGGAAAACTTTAATCCCGTCCAATCACATTCCTTCTCTTGGTTCAATTTGAAAGTGACAAAGGGTCCCTTGTCGAAGGACCTCAAATCGTAAAGTTTTATCGACTCTGAATTAACACCAGCTGCGAATATAAGTCCTTCTGGATCGTAAGCAGCCACTGGCCGGCCTGAAAGGTGCATTAAGCCCTGGCAATTTGGTGAACGTAGATCCCACAACCGCAAGGTTTTGTCCAATGAACCCGACAAAAATGTATCCTCAACTGGAGATATACATAGGGAAATAACTTTTTTCGTATGACCAGGGAAGTAACGCAGATATTTGTTGTCGTGGAGGCTCAAGTAGCGAATTGTGTCGTCGACTTTTGTCGAACTGTGTATTGCTGTGTTATTTGCGTGTGTAAAGTGAATCAAGTCTACGCCATATTTTTTTGAATTTACTGTTCGTGATTGAGTGCCTTTTTCACAGTCGTAAATCACGATTTGGTCGTCTTCGCTGCAAGAAATTAAATGCTCACCATTTGGACTGAAATCAATGGCGTTGATTTTGTCCGTGTTTTCGCGGAATACTTTTGCGACCTTAAACGACCGCACAACAGGATCAATTAATTTCATTTTCATTTTGTATGGATTGTGTGTGGATTTATATGGGTAGAGAATGAATTATAGCGAATAACTTTACAAAAAAGTTATATGAAATAATAGAGTTTGTTAGGAAAAGGCAAAATTAAACATGAACTAAACACAGACGGTTCTTTTCTCTTTTTATTTTTTTCACAAACGCAAAACGCCAAGAAGTGTCATGTGGTTAAGTGATGCCAGACTACAATAAAAATGAATTTCTAATTTTTTTCTGTAATATGTTTTTCTAGGCTTTTGTAAATGCAAAATTATTTTTCACTTCTTCTTGGATTTCTCTATGGTAAACGAATGAGCCAAGCATGCGCTTCAAAGATCAACTCCAGTTTAATCTACACTAGAATTTGTCAGCGACATTTATAGAACACTTCATGAGTACTATGGTCTATCTATCGCAGCTATTAAAGAAGCCTTTGAATATCGCAAGTGGAGCATACTTTCATCGCAGAATATCCCCGGAGCTATTAAATCAGAGAGAACTGTCATCTGAATATGTTTTTCTACCATTTTGTTACATCGTTGTTATGTTTGGTACAAAAACGTATGCTACAAAATGCAAAAACAACACAAAATTGGCAGTTGCTCTGCAGAATTGTGTCTGTCATATTCCTGTGCCCCTATTCTGTAACTATCGCCTCGATAAAAGCAGGCGATAAACGGTGGAAAATGGAACGAAATCCTACTAAATTCATACAATTGTGTTCCATTTTCTACCGTTTATCGCCGAGGCGATAGTTACAGAACAGGGGCATGGTTTCAGCTATGAAATTAAAGGAAGTGGAGACTCAGCGAGAAGTGTGATTTGTTAATAGTCCCGAGACAAAAATTATTATTTTTATTCCAACGATTATTACAAAAAGCTCCAGGCAGTCTGGCAGCATCTAACATTTTTTCCATTTCCTCAATTCGCAAAAAAAAACAATATTTATTTTTATTCCTCTACCCACTGTCATTCGGAATACTGTACAAACTACAAATTTCAAAAACCTATTGGAAAATTCATCATCGGCAGCGGCAAGTAAAACGTGTTGGTCTTGTTGGTAGTTGGTCCAAAACTCGTGAGAAACACAAAAAAAAGTTGGGAAAAAGGAATTTTGTGCATTTTCAAGAAAATTTTCATGTAAGTCATCCTTTAATTTTACTTTCAAAATTACTTTTTCGTATTAAAAAAACCAAATAACTCCCTGTGAGGTGAAAGTGAGCTCGACGACGACGTGGCTTCGGTACATAAAAAGGAGAGAAAGGAAAGAATTTGTTGACTTGGCTTGATCTGTTTAGCCCTTATTAGATAACCCCCTCACGTAGTTTTAACTTTTTTTTTTGGTGTGTCCAGTGTCATTGATTTTTCTATCGTCTTTTTTGTGTCTCTTAAAGTAGCAGAAAAAATGAAGACTACACTAACCGCAAAGGAAATTCGTTCCTTCTACTTGGACTTCTTCAAGGAAATGAAACATACCTATGTCCACTCATCGAGTACAATTCCATTGGATGATCCAACGTTGTTGTTCACCAACGCTGGCATGAACCAATTCAAACCGATCTTCTTAGGAACTGCTGATCCCAACAGTGATATGTCCAAATGGTTGCGAACCTGCAATACCCAGAAATGTATTCGCGCCGGTGGAAAGCATAATGATCTCGATGATGTCGGAAAAGATGTCTATCATCACACGTTCTTCGAGATGTTAGGTAATTGGTCGTTTGGTGACTACTTTAAAAAGGAGATCTGTGCCTGGGCTTGGGAGTTCCTAACCGAGCGCTTGAACCTACCCGGAGACCGTTTGTATGTCACCTACTTTGGTGGTGATGAGAAATCCGGACTTGCTCCTGATACTGAATGTCGTCAGATTTGGCTGGATTTGGGTTTGAAACCTGAACATGTTCTACCTGGAAGCATGAAGGACAATTTCTGGGAAATGGGAGAGACTGGGCCATGCGGGCCATGTTCCGAATTACATTTTGATCGAATTGGAGGACGTAGTGTTCCAGAACTGGTCAACATGGACGATCCTGATGTACTGGAAATTTGGAATTTGGTGTTCATTCAGTACAACCGTGAATCGGATTCAAGTCTGAAGCCTTTGCCCAAGAAGCACATCGATTGTGGCATGGGATTTGAGCGACTGGTCTCAGTGATTCAAAACAAGAGGTCCAACTACGACACTGATCTGTTTATTCCACTATTTGAAGCCATTCAAAAAGGAACCGGAGCCCCAGATTATCAAGGACGTGTTGGTGCCGAAGACGTTGATGGAATTGACATGGCATACCGGGTGTTAGCTGATCACGCTCGTACTATTACTATTGCCCTTGCTGATGGCGGGATGCCAGACAATACCGGAAGAGGCTATGTCCTCAGAAGAATCCTGCGACGTGCTGTTAGGTGAGTTTTTTTTCTTAAATTACAATCAAGCCAATTTAACATCACTTCTCCATTTCAGATACGCGACGGAGAAACTCAATGCCAAACCAGGCTTCTTTGCCACCCTTGTACACACTGTAGTCGAGCTGCTTGGTGACGCCTTCCCCGAGTTGAACAAAGATCCGCAACACATCATCGATGTGATCAACGAAGAAGAGCAACAATTCTTGAAAACTCTTTCCAGAGGACGCAACTTGCTCAACCGCACCATCACTAAGCTTGGAGATGCTAAAGTAATTCCCGGTGATGTGGCGTGGCGTCTATACGACACATATGGGTTCCCTGTTGATCTAACCCAACTAATGGCTGAGGAGAAGAACCTTCAGATCGACATGGATGGCTATGAAGGCGCCAAACAAAACTCATACATTCTCTCTCAAGGCAAGGGAACTAGTAAAATCGATGAGATCAACATCGATGTCCATGCAATCTCGGAACTACAAGGAAAATCCATTCCACCAACAAATGATTCCTTCAAGTACCAATACTCGGCACAGTCGGACGAAAGGGAAGCCGACTACGACTTTAGGCATTGCAATGGCAAAATTGTAGCCATTCGGTATGAAAATCAATTCGTCAATGAAGTGACTTCGGGACAGAAATGTGGAATCATTTTGGACAAAACGAATTTCTACGCAGAGAGTGGCGGGCAGATATTTGACCAGGGTGTGATGGTCAAAGTAGATGCGGAGGATAGCGAGTTTCTAGTGGATCGGGTGTACAACCGTGGCGGATACATTTTGCATATTGGTGTGGTCGAAGGAACATTGGCAGTTGGAGACAATCTAAACCTCCAAATTGATGTCACTCGTAGGAGTCTCACCATGAAGAACCATTCTGCTACACACGCCTTGAACCATTGTCTGTTGCAAGTTTTGGGCAAGGATACCGAACAGAAAGGTTCCTTGGTGGTGCCAGAAAAACTGAGATTTGATTTCAACTCCAAGGCAGCCATGACTATCGAACAGGTTGCTAAGACAGAACAATTGACTCGTGATATGGTCTACAAGAACGTCCCAATCTACGCCAAGGAGTCGACTTTGAAAGTTGCCAAGTCAATTCGTGGCCTGCGGTCGGTATTCGATGAGGTTTATCCTGATCCAGTGCGAGTAATTTCATTTGGAGTGCCGGTGGAAGATCTTGAAGCGAACCCACAGGGTGAGGCTGGAGAGAATACATCAGTAGAGTTCTGTGGTGGAACTCATTTGCGCAGATCTGGTCACATTGTTGACTTCGTTATCAGCAGTGAGGAAGCCATTGCCAAGGGAATTCGTCGCATTACAGCACTGACAGGCCCAGAAGCCGTGAAAGCTCTTAAAAAGACAGAAGCTTTTGAAAACGAGATCAATGCTTTGAAGGCCACGGTTGATGCAGACAAAGAGGGCAAGAACTCTAAGGAGCATGTTAAACAAATTGTGGAACTCACAGAGACCATTTCCCAGGCCTTGATCCCTCACGTGAAAAAGGATGAGATGAGGAACGTCTTGAAGAACTTAAAAAAGGCCCTAGATGACAAAGAACGAGCTGTGAAGGCTGCTGTCGCTGTTACCGTAGTAGAAAAGGCAAAGGAAATTTGTCAAGCTAACCCGAATACCCCCGTGCTGGTGCAGCAATTGGAAGCGTACAACAATACAAAAGCACTCGATGCTGCGCTCAAACAAGTACGTGCCTTAAGTCCAGAAACTTCTGCGATGTTTATCTCTGTGGACTCGGATTCAAAAAAGATCTTCTGTTTGACATCTGTTCCCAAGGGTGCCGTAGAAAAGGGACTAAAAGCGAATGAGTGGGTGCAACACATCTCAGCCACTCTAGGAGGCAAGGGAGGAGGCAAAGCTGAATCAGCCCAGGCATCTGGACCAAACTATGAAAAAGTAGATGAAGTGCTGCAATTGGCTGCGGAGTTTGCTAAGACTAAACTCGGCGCATAAACTTCAACGGATTCTTAAAAAATGCATTTTTTTCTTCAAAAATTTATACACTGAGCTTTGCTATCAATAAAAGTTTGTTAAGGCTTTTTTAACAATATTTATATATTTAGAGTATCGAGTTTTCATTGATTTTCTTCCAGCCATTTAACAGCTTCGGCGAAGTTTTCGGCCAACAGTGTTGGCGGAGGATCAACCACCACTTGGGGGAGATATTTTCCAGTTTTCACCAGGATACTTTTCATTCCTACAGCAAGTGAGCCTTTGCAATCGTCAATCGGATCCTGCAACGGAGATTTTTAAATAAATGAGATGGATACAAACATTTGAATGTTTTCACATTACATCACCAATCATGACGCATTCTTCCGGTTTGACTCCATCTGGGATGGCACTTTCAAAAAAATATTTATTCGGTTTACCAATGACAACTGCTTGAACTGAAGCCGAATATTCAAGGCCTTTGACAAAGCACCCACAACCAACAGTCAATCCATCACCGCGTCTGAAGTATTTTCCCTGATGAATTGCAATCAATTGACTGCCTTTGTTATCCAGTAGAACTCTAGACTAGCATTTAAGATAGAAAGACTCTTGCTAGCACACCAATTACCTCGTCTTACCTGAATGCCTTATTTATGTTTTCATAATAAAACTCATCAGGAGCATGTCCTACCACAACGGCATCATAGTTTTGACTAGTCTCTATTGGAAAATCTTTCCTAGCATCAGCACTTACAAGGTAAAATGGATTGAGATTTTTCGACTTGACGTAGTTTGCAGTGGCACTGAGTGAACTATAGATTTCCTGTTTCTCTAGTTCGAAACCCATTTTCTTTAATCGATTGTAGAGAGTTTCGCCAGATTCCTTGGTTGTATTGGTAACAAATTTAATGTGAATTCCTGTCTTTCGTAGTCTAAAAGCATAGGTGATTGGAGATTTTGCAGATTTAGATAGTTAATTACCTTTTCAATGCTTCGATGGCATCTGGAGTGGGATCGTCTTCTACATGCATCGTACCACTAAGGTCAATTAAAGCTGCTTTAATCGGCATCTTCATGGAAGTGTTGGATCCAAAAGATCTATGGAATGGAGCTATACAAGTCGGATTTTTAAGATATGTTCCTGCAACAGGAAACAACTTTCCAAGTTTTAACATCACACAAGTGACAGTTGATAAGAATATGCCGAACAAGTAATGCCAGGTGTAAAGAAAATAATTTGTAAGGGAATATGGAGCATTAATGGGATCAACATTTTAAATTTCTGATTAGACGTTTTTAAAAATTTGAACATTGAGCTCTAAATTTAGTCATTTCAGCGACATTTAAAAGTTTGAGTGCAATTAGCAATTGCTCCTGTAATTTATTGATGTTTAGAAAGAACTCGAAGCACTTACGATTTTCGTAAAATTGACAGCCCGATTCTGCCCAAAAGTCTGAAGTTAAAACGTTGCACATCACAATTTGAGTGTTGAGTGGAAAGTTGTGACTTGTTAGGCACCAGTGATTTTGGACAGAATCGGGCTATCAACAACTGTAGTATTTACAAAAAATATTTTAAATACTGTGTAAGTTGACAAGTCAAGGCCCCGTGACTGAAAAGCCATATAAAATATATCACTGAAGAGCCCAACTCATAGAATCCGGTGCGTCCGTTCGCTGCCGGATTCAACTGACAGCAGTGAGTTTTACCGGACACAACGGATTGGGGTGACCCATAGAATCCGTTGCGGTGTCTCAACTCAACAGGACAACTCATGTCAGCAGAAGAGAAAATTTCAAATTGGTTTCTACTGCGCATGTCATCAGTTCTGCCGGAAGCAAAAGTTAAAAGTTGGGCTACTTTTTGCGTTGCGTCCGTTGCATCCGATGCTTATGGGTCACCTCTCATAAGATCGTGTGTATTTAATCGAGCTGTCTGTTGAATCCGGCAGCGAACAGACGCAACGGATTCTATGAGTTGGGCTCTTCAGTGATATATTTTATATGGCTTTTCTGTCACTTTAAGGTATGTTAATGTATTCCTTCTCCAAAATGTTTTATCAAATAAGGTTAATAAATTTGAAACGATGATTGGACCTTGTTGTCATTAAGTAACTCTTAGCAAGATCATTTTCTGTCACTAAACTTTAATTTAATCAGTCTCTAAAATGTCTTTATCAATACGGCTGAAAGGGTTGGCGCTTTCATCTTAAAACGCACGTAGGAAAATTTGGTTCTAACGGTTTTTACGAAAATGTTCTTTGATACCTAATGGCGCAACCGAAAACGACTTCATCACAAAGTGGCATTTTCATTTAATTACTATGTCAAGCTACTATTTTCTTATGAGTTGTAATATTATGTAGTTTCCTCGAAAACGGCCGTAATGATTCAAATAATATTTTCCATTTAAGGATGCTCCCAAAGATACTCGTTTTATCATTTGAATACATTTTTTTCTTCTTCTTCTTTTTCTGGCGTTGCGAGCATCGTCATCTCGAAGGGAGCACAACTCTCCCAATTAACTGTCTCACACTAGTCATCCACTTAAAGGTTAAGTTAGGTTAAAGTGGCTGTTAACTCGGCTAATACACTTAGGCCCGTTGGGCCCATTGTGCTACCTTATCCCAATGGGACTATTTTGAGCTCACAATGAAGCGGGAAAGACGCAGGGCGTCGATGTGAGTAAGATCACTAGGGTCATCAAAGAAATACGAACCAAGGTGTATCTTACGTTTAGTGAGCTAAGGCTTGGCATCAACAGAGAATATGAAATATGAGATGAGAAATATGTAGTTTCCTCCTCCTCCTCATCCATACAGCCTCTGTAAAAATCCTTTGAGACGACTCCTAGCCGTTCTACCGCTTAAGATCTAGCTTGGGCCAGATCTGTTATGTTGCGTTACACGTTGAATTGACCATTTCAGACTAGTTTCTTATATGTGTTCCTGCTTGAGCAAGAGTTTTTATGGAGCGATTAGTATGCCAATATTCTCCGTTTTCGGTGGGAAAGGCAGAAGTGTTCGGTTTCTCGAGTTCATCTGCTTTGTAGTTTCCTGGAATGTCACTGTGCCCCGGCACCCAGCGCAGGTGAATGTTTAACTGCTCTGACATTTCCCTGAGACAGTAAGGTAAGGGCTAGAATAGAGTTGTTGAAGGAATTTAATGGCAGGGATTTGATGGCCGCCTGAGTGTCTGAGAAGATGCATATATCCTTTTTGAATATCATGTTCTCTCTGAGCCAAGACAGAGCTTCGCTTATTACCATCAACTCCGCTTGGAACACGCTACAATGATCTGGAAGAGGAAGCAAGATGTATAATTTCATTTCGTCTGAATAAACACCATAATCTCCGCCTTCATTTGTTTTTGAACCGTCCGTATGACAATGGACGTATTCGTTTTCCAAGAATGATTGGTCCTTCCAGTCTGTTCTAGATGGAAATTTGTGTCAAATTCGAGTTTGGGTGTGATGTATTTTTAGTTTGGGGATTTCGAATTTGTCCAGAATGTCGGCATGACCAATATTGTTGATGGTCCATGGTGAGCCTTTTTGTAATCGAATAGCCGAACTCGCAGCTGTTTGTTTACTGTAGATGTCAAGTAGGACTAGGTGAAACAAAATGCCCACTGGAGTGGTGCGAAAGGCACCGCTCATGCATATCCATGCTAACGTTGGTCTTTGATGAGACTGTCACGATAATTTGCTTTATCTAGTGCAGTCCACCATACTGTAACACCGTAAGTGAGGATGGTCTGATGACCGAGATATAAAAGCCAATGTGCGATTTCCTATGGCTATTTTCCATGACAAGAGTGCTACTGTAGCTTCTTTCACTTTTTCTTGTATATTTGGCTTCCAACTCAGTTTTCTATTAAAAACTAGACCCAAGAATTTAGCTTCGTTAGAAGAAGTTGGTTGTATGCCATTGATGAAAGGAGAGTATGTGCGGAATATTGTATTTCCTAGATAAGAGTACCAGTTCAGTCTTGTGAGGATTTATTCGAAGTCCACACTTACTGGTCCATTTTCATAGTTTGTTCAGAGCATTTTGAAGCAGTTTTTTTTTTAATGTGCTAAGATGCTTTCCTGTGACTGCAATGGCAATATCGTCTGCATAAGCAATTACCCTACAGCCATCCCCCTCCAAAATTATCAGTAGTTCATTTACCACCTACCCGCTCATGGGGTAGGGGACCTCATAATACGTGGACAAACCTCCCGTGGTTTTGGATTGTTCCAGGTTGTATTGTCTCTTTGACGGGCTTCTTTTGATATTTCCTTTGAACAGGACAATACCAAATTAGGGCGTGATCTATTTTTTCATACATTCCTCAGATTTTCAATATTGTACTTTGATTACGACATCAACTTCGTATGACACATTCGTGCATAGTTTTTGTCTAAAAAGTAAAGGCTTAGACAAATTTTCATGTTAAATGTACTTATCCATTTACAACTCAAAACAAACGACGAATAAATAAATAAAAAACAACATCAATACTGTGCTGGTATTTCTAAATGTACAAAAATTTATTTCCTAAATTAACATTAGACATAAGTTCACTTAAAATAGTTTCAAAACTAAATTGATAAGATTCGTAAAGTTCCTTATGTTACTTCAACTAATTTCGCTATCTCAGCCGGAGAATTACCCGGTAGTTCTTTAGGGTCGATGTAAACGGTGCCATTCTTTCCTCTGGCATATGGTGGGACACCATTCGTTTGTAGATAATAGTCGCCACTTATGCTGAAATTGACGAAGGATATTAAAATTCAATGATTTACAAGCAGAGCTTTTTCTTACTTTGTAGGACAATCATGTCCCATGACAACTTTCGAGCTAAGGTCTTCTTCAAATTTACCAGCCTTGAAGTCATTCCAATTCTTAGTTCGTACTGCATCAAATTGGTCAGGAAATGTACCAGCTACACTTTCCGCCCAAAACCACCAGGATCTACGATGACTTGATAAATCTGTTAAATTCAAGTTTAGTTTACTCTCATTCCGATTTGATAAGTTCAAATATAATTTCGTTACCATTATCTGTTAGCATTTTATAATTTCTCTTCGGGCAACCAGGCTGAAGAGTTTTTCCACTATTTGGCCAAAAGTCAGCTGTACCAGTACTAACAGGGGCTCCATATATCCATGCATCGGTATGAATAACATCAACGAAATCAGCGTCCTTGTGACTTAAGTGAGATGTGACACCAGTGTAAAATGGCGGGAAAGCAGGATCAAGAGCAGTTATTCTAGAAAATAGTTGATATTCGTAATTTGAATTCCTGTTTTCTTCTAAACACAAATAGGTATACAAACCTTTTTATCTTTTTAGTCTTTTGTGAGCGGCGATATACCTCCCTACCAACTATTCCAGACATTTGTCCACCAAGAGAATGGCCGACAATATGAAATGTGCTTATATCAAGACCATTGTCGAACATTTCGATGAGTTTCTTTGCCAGAACTGGACCAAGCTTAAAGTTTTCATGATATTAGAATATATTTAAAAACTGATTTAAAATGTGAGACCAACCTGTTTGGCATTGACAACAGCATCCAGCATATAGTTTCCATCGGCTAGGTCACCCCAGTTTAGAACTATGAGATTAACATCATTCCGTTGAAGATATGCTTCGACTATAACGGTTAGACTTTCTACGGCCAAGTTTTCTAAATACCCATGCACATAGAGGACAGTTTTCTTGTTTTTGTCGAATTTTTCATGATTGAGAATGTTAACTCCATTCTCCAATTCGTAGGTAGTGGAGTCAATGAATTTAGGACTGAAATTGATGAATTATCTCATAAATTTTCCTGTTAGTCAAAAGAAACAACAAAAAATTAGCTTACCCATAGAAAAACACCCACTTGACTTGAGTAAGATCAGCACGAGCTTTCACGATTCCAAGAAATAATCCTGAAAGAGGAGCGATTGTAAACATTTAATAAATTTATATTTTATCAGCGTCAACTTAAAACTAAAATTATTTTTTGAAGTAAGAAGCTTTTAAGAATGCAGTAGGTGCGTTTTTAAGCAACTCAGCAATCCTATAATCAGACCAGCAGTGCCCTTAAACAGTGAATGCAGCAACAAATCAAACTGAGCACTTTTAGTTCACTAATGATCCTATAATCAACTCAGCATTGCACTTAACCACTGAACACAAAGTCAACTCTACACTGAGCGAAAAGTGCTCAGTTTGATTTGTTTCTGCATTCAGTGTTAAAGGGCATTGCTGGTCTGATTATAGGATTGCTGAGTTACGACAAAAACGCACTTAACGCACATTATAGCTATGGGGCACATGTATAGGTAAATATGAAAACATAACAACTTACTTGATTTTATTTTGATACTCCTCATGTTGATTTATATTTATATGTTCATTCAGACAATAACGTTAAACTTAAAAGAAAAAAAAAAACAAGTTGTTAATGTTAAATTAATTTGGTTTTTTTATAAAAAAACAAACTGGTGGATGAACGATTTTGTAACGCTACAGAGCGATGCGGTTTAAGAAAGAAAAAGAAAGTAGTCTCCCAACTGCTCATTTAAAAGACTTGAACTCCAACGGTTCTTTCAAACTCAAACAAAACACATGTTTCTATGCATTCTTCTTTTCAAAATTGGGTTTTGTTAAGCTTAAATCAGATTCTGTTCAGGTTTTGGCGTTTCTCGGTTTAAAAAAAAATATCGGAAATCAATGGAACTACCCTAGCTGGGGTTAACTATCTGCTCTGCCTGTGAGGGAATAGACGAGACCAAAAATTTTTTTGCCGATCCCGAATGGCTCTAGTCGAGCGCTTTTCATGGCATGAAATTACTATCAGAGAATTGCATTTACATTTTTTTCTTTCATGTTTTTGGGATTCTCAAATCTTGAATCTCCCAAGCAACAGGTAGATACTCTAACCATTAAGCCACGTGCACCACTTTAAGCGACTTCTAGACAATTCAAATTCAAACAAA
Organism: Melanostoma mellinum; assembly: GCA_914767635.1. Lineage (NCBI taxonomy): Eukaryota > Metazoa > Arthropoda > Insecta > Diptera > Syrphidae > Melanostoma > Melanostoma mellinum. Next base: position 20,103,607 of record OU612060.1, on the reverse strand, counting down.
TGACTCTTTGAAGTTTTGATAAATCTTAAACATTTAAACAAAATGAAATGCAATAAATCAACTGTCTTTCGGCTGGCAGCTGTTTATAAATATCAAATAGCAAATTATTAATAATTTTGCACTTCAAATTATTTTAAATAGATTGTACGATAAGATAAGACCTAATCAATGAAGCTCCTGTTCTTTATCATGACTAAAGTGTTTATTGAACTGATAGATCGGTTCGTTAATCTTTGAAATTCTGTCTAGGTGATATCCTACTTCCTACTAATATTATAAACGTGAAAGTTTGTATGTTTGGATGTATGTTTGTTCCTCTTTCACGCAAAAACTACTGAATGGATTTCAATTAAACTTTCCAATAATATAGCTTATACATCAGAATAACACATAGGCTATATTTTATCCCTAAATTCCCACGGGAACGGGAACGTATACGGGAATTTAGAAACTACAACACCGATTTCAAAAATTTTTCCACTGTTAGAATGCTTCATTATCCCCGAGTAACATAAAAACTAATTCATCCCCATATTCCTACGGTTCCCTATATTCCCACGGGAGCAGGAACGTATACGGGAACTTTGACACTACAGCACCGATTTCAAAAATTCTTTCACCGTTAGAATGCTACACTATCCCCGAGAAACATAAAAACTAATTCATCCCCATATTCCTACGGTTACCAAAATTCCCACGGGAGTAGGAACGTATACGGGAACTTTGACACTACAGCACCAATTTCAAAAATTCTTTCACCGTTAGAATGCTACACTATCCCCAAGAAACATAAAAACTAATTCAGCCCCATATTCCTACGGTTCCCTATATTCCCACGGGAGCAGGAACGTATACGGGAACTTTGACACTACAGCACCGATTTCAAAAATTCTTTCACCGTTAGAATGCTACACTATCCCCGAGAAACATAAAAACTAATTCATCCCCATATTCCTACGGTTCCCAAAATTCCCACGGGAGTAGGAACGTATACGGGAACTTTGACACTACAGCACCGATTTCAAAAATTCTTTCACCGTTAGAATGCTACACTATCCCCGAGAAACATAAAAACTAATTCAGTCCCATATTCCTACGGTTCCCTATACTCCCACGGGAGCAGGAACGTATACGGGAACTTTGACACTACAGCACCGATTTCAAAAATTCTTTCACCGTTAGAATGCTACACTATCCCCGAGAAACATAAAAACTAATTCATCCCCATATTCCTACGGTTACCAAAATTCCCACGGGAGTAGGAACGTATACGGGAACTTTGACACTACAGCACCGATTTCAAAAATTCTTTCACCGTTAGAATGCTACACTATCCCCAAGAAACATAAAAACTAATTCAGCCCCATATTCCTACGGTTCCCTATATTCCCACGGGAGCAGGAACGTATACGGGAACTTTGACACTACAGCACCGTTTTCAAAAATTCTTTCACCGTTAGAATGCTACACTATCCCCGAGAAACATAAAAACTAATTCATCCCCATATTCCTACGGTTCCCTATACTCCCACGGGAGCAGGAACATATACGGGAACTTTGACACTACAGCACCGATTTCAAAAATTCTTTCACCGTTAGAATGCTACACTATCCCCGAGAAACATAAAAACTAATTCAGTCCCATATTCCTACGGTTCCCTATACTCCCACGGGAGCAGGAACGTATACGTGAACTTTGACACTACAGCACCGATTTCAAAAATTCTTTCACCTTTAGAATGCTACACTATCCCCGAGAAACATAAAAACTAATTCAGCCCCATATTCCTACGGTTCCCTATACTCCCACGGGAGCAGGAACGTATACGGGAACTTTGACACTACAGCACCGATTTCAAAAATTCTTTCACCGTTAGAATGCTACACTATCTCCGAGTAATAAAAACTTTAACTCATCCCCATATTCCTACGGAAACGGTCACCATATTCCCACGGGAACGGGAATCTTTACTGATATTGAAAATGCGAATGTAGCTATGTCGGTATGTTTTTCGTATGTCTCCCGACATAATAGAATAACACATAGGCTACAAGATATTGTGTGAGCTGTCCTAAATATGACATTAAGTGTCAAGTAACTAGGAAAAAACCTACCTTTCTGCGAGCTATTCTGGCGTGCGTTGCAATAAACGTTAGTATGCTACAATTTATAAATCCTAAATATGACATTAAGTGTCAAGTAACTAGGAAAAAAACTTACTTTTTTGATTTTGTTTTCTAATTAGCAAATTTGAATTGTTTTTTGCCTAATAGGTATTACTTTAATAAGAATTATGCCGCGAAATCGTAAGTCTAATCTTTCCCAAAGTTCTAATAAAGCTCGAACTATTAAAGTAGCTAGACTTAACGAGACGTTTCCACAAGCCGAACAGCGAAGACTTGAACAGGCAGAGCGTCAGGCAGCTCTCAGAGCTGCCGAGACACCAGAGCAGTCCCAAGCTCGGTGTCGACATTATGCTGATTATTTGGCATCTAAACGGACTAATGAGACACCAGAACAGTCCCATGATCGACGTCAACAGCATGCCGAGCATCTAGCATCTCAACGGGCTGCGGAGACACCCGAACAGTCTCAAGCCCGACGTCAACATATCGCGGAATCTATGGCATCTCAACGGGCTTCTCAGACACCCGAACAGTCTCAAGCTCGGCGTCTTCAACAGGCGACATACTTGGCATCCCAAAGAGCTACGGAAACCGCTGAAGCTGCTGAAGCTCGCAGACGCGCTGTTGCTGAAAGGGCACAACAGCGACGACTAATATTTACAAGAAACACCTGGGTTGGATTCGATAAAGCTGCATTTCAGTACGACGAGACACTTGATTACGAAAGCCACAAGCTTATAAAAATAGAAGCGATGAATAAAGAATGCAGATTTTGCGGTGCACTTAAATGGAAAGAGGAAGCTGCAGGCATGTGTTGTTCGGGAGGAAAAGTAGCTCTTCCTTTAATAGACGAACCAGTTGAACCCCTTAAAGAACTTTTTTCAAATGAAACAGACGAGTCTCGCCGTTTCCTAAAACACATAAGGAAATACAATACATGTTTCCATATGACATCTTTTGGAGCTGATAACATTGTGTCGATGCCAGGATTTTATCCGACTTTTACAATCCAAGGGCAAATATACCACACGATTGGCTCTTTGCTTCCTGCTACTAATACGCAAGCAAAATTCTTGCAAGTTTATTTCATGGGTGATGAGGAAGCACAAGTTGATAGGCGTTCTGAGTACGTACCAGGTGTGGAAAGGAACACAGTCCAAAAAATACAAAAAGTTTTACATGATCACAACGTTTTAGTTCATGAATTTAAAATGGCTAAAGATAGAGTGACTAGCGATGATTACAAGGTTGTGATACACCCAGATCGTGTTCCACGTGGTGAACACGAAAGACGATTCAATGGCCCGACCACAAACGAAATAGCTGCCGTAGTTGTAAGTAGTGAACAAACTGCGTCTCGGGACATTGTTATTCAGGCGCACGATGGCCGGCTCACTAGAGTTCCGGACACTCATAGATTTTATGATGCTCTCGAGTACCCGATAATTTTTTGGAAAGGACAAGAGGGGTACAGTTTTGATATTCCTCAGACAAACCCAGTTACAAAACAACCCATACCGAACAAAAAAGTGTCGTGCAAAGACTTTTATGCATATCATATGTAGGCTTCTCCTTCTTCAGTTTTTGGTAGACATGTATGTCAAAATGGAGAGTGAGCGCTTAAGATTTATTGCCTTAAACCAAACAAAACTGCGAGCAGAAAACTACATACATTTACAAGACGCGATCAGGAATGATGCGAATTTAGATCCAAACAATTTGGGTCAAATGGTAATACTCCCATCGTCATTTGTAAATAGCCCTAGATATCTTCATGAGTACACGCAGGATGCGTTCACATACGTGCGTAACTACGGGAGGCCTGATTTGTTTATTACAATGACATGTAATCCCGCTTGGCCAGAAATTACTGAAGAGCTCATTCCAGGTCAAAATTCAACGGACAGACATGACTTAACAGCCAGATTATTTAAAATAAAAGTTCAAAAATTGGTTGCTCTGCTTAAAAAAGGTAAAATATTTGGAGACATGAAATGTTTCATGTACTCAATTGAGTGGCAAAAAAGAGGTCTGCCTCACGTACACTTACTTCTGTGGTTAACGGAAAAATTACGCCCTAACCAAATTGACGAAGTCATAAGTGCGGAGATACCAAACCCCGAAAGTGATCAAAAACTCCACGTTACTGTTACGAAAAATATGATTCACGGTCCCTGTGGTGCACTAAATCCGTCATCACCATGCATGAAGGAAGGGAAATGTACCAAAAAGTATCCAAGGGCGCTTTTAAAAGATACTCAAACTAACGAAAAAGGCTATCCTCTGTACAGGCGTAGAGCACCAGGAGATGGCGGCCGTACGATAACTTTAAAAACCCGAGGTGGAACACAAGAGGTATTGGTTGACAATAGCTGGATTGTCCCATATTCACCCCTTCTCTCTAAAATTTTTGATTGTCATACAAATGTAGAGTTCTGCAATACGGTACAGGCGATAAAATATATTTGTAAATATATAAACAAAGGCAGCGACCAGGCTATTTTTAACATTCGACAGCAAGGGAATGTTAATATTGACCCGAGAGATGAGGTGCAAACGTTTAGAGCCGGTCGATATGTTAGCAGTAATGAAGCAGCTTGGCGGATTTTAGGTCTGCCTTTACATGAAAGACACCCAGCAGTCACTCACCTTGCGGTTCATCTGCCTAATGGTCAGCGGATTTACTTCACTGAAAACAATTTTAGAGAAAGAATGGCCGCACCACCTAAGACTACACTAACTGCATTTTTCGTGCTTTGCCAAAATGACGCATTTGCAAAAACATTACTTTATGTTGACGTACCCCGCTACTATACATGGAACGTGTCGTCGAAAGAATGGAAACGTCGATTGCAAGGAACAATTGTCGACGGCTGGCCAGGTGTGAAGGCAGGAGATGCTCTTGGGCGCATTTACACAGTGCATGTTAGTAACTTCGAATGTTACTGTTTGCGAATGCTGCTGAATGTAGTACAGGGCCCCACTAACTTCTTGGATCTAAAAACAGTTGACGGTCAAGAACTTGAAACTTTTCGACAAGCGTGTGAGAAGTTGGGTTTGTTGGAAGATGACAACCACTGGGATGCCACAATGGAAGAGGCCGTGCTGTGTCAATCTCCTTCACAAATAAGAGAACTATTTGCAATATTGATATGCACTTGCGGTTTATCCAATCCTCTTCAACTATGGGATAAGTATAAAGCTGCGTTATCAGAGGATATCTTGCGTAGATATGAAAGGATAGATCAAGTCAACAATGATCTATGTTTTAATGAAGCACTGAGCCATATAGAGGACAAAATAATAATGATTTCTGGTAAGAAATTGTCCGACTTCGGTATACCTACACCGCAGCGTCGAGGAGAGTTGTCAACCGATTTGATCAGAGAGCTAAGCTACGATACCGCCTTATTAGACGCTCAAGTCAGCGAAACTGAACCACGCCTGCTACCCGAGCAAAATGACATATATAACAAAATATTACAACGTGTTGAGCTTGGCGAAGGCGGTCTTTTTTTTCTTGACGCCCCAGGCGGTACAGGTAAAACATTTTTACTTAATTTGATTAATATTAATTAATTAATTTTTTCTTGATGCCATGGGCGGTACAGGTAAAACATTTTTACTCAATTTGATTCTTGCAAAAATTCGTAAGGACCGTAATGTTGCGTTAGCGGTGGCTTCCTCTGGGATCGCTGCAACATTGCTGAGCGGTGGACGGACAGCACATTCGGTTTTTAAATTACCTCTAAATCTGGCAAGCGAAGAAACCCCAACGTGCAACATTAGTAAGAGCAGTGCCCGCGGCGCCCTGTTGCAACAATGTAAGCTGATCGTATGGGACGAGTGCACTATGTCACACAAGCGCGCAATTGAGGCGCTTGATCGCTGTCTACAAGACATTCAAAGCAATCGTAAGTTGATGGGTGGTGTGGTAGTGTTACTGGCAGGGGATTTTAGACAGACTTTACCGGTTATCGAGAGAGGTACTGCAGCAGATGAAATTAACGCATGTCTTAAAGCCTCATATCTTTGGTCTAAAGTTGAAAAGCTTTATCTTACCACTAACATGCGAGTCCAGTTATTCAGCGATATCGAATCAGGAACATATGCTCAGAAACTGCTAGAAATTGGTGAAGGCCTCCTAGACACCGACCAAGATGGCATGATTCCTTTCACACAGCAATTTTGTCATTCTGTGGAGTCAGAAGACGAACTTATTGAACAAGTTTTTCCAAATATGCAACAAAACATTGTTGACGAAAATTGGTTGTGTGAAAGAACCATACTAGCACCGAAAAATGAGACTGTTACGAAAATAAATAAAAAAATCTTGGCCGAAATAAACACCGAAACTTCAGTGTACAATTCTATTGACACAGTTATGTCATCTGATGACACAACAAGTTATCCAGTAGAGTTCCTTAACTCTTTAGAGTTGTCCGGAGTACCATCACACAAATTGGAATTAAAGGTAGGTGTACCTGTTTTGTTGATGCGTAACCTGGATGCACCAAGATTATGCAACGGTACTCGGTTGCGAGTTACCGAACTAGGAAGGCACATTGTGAAGGCCACAATTTTAACTGGAGAAGCCAAGGGAGAAAATGTTCTTATACCGCGCATCCCAATCATACCCAATAACATGCCATTCAATTTTAAACGCCTGCAGTTCCCGTTAAAAGTCGCATTTTCAATGACGATCAACAAATCGCAGGGTCAAACCTTAAAGGTAGCAGGCATACATTTAGGCACGCCATGTTTTTCTCATGGTCAGCTCTATGTGGCTTGCTCACGTGTTTCCAAATCAAAAAATCTGCATGTTTATGCTGAAGGAAAAAAATCATTAAATATAGTTTATAAGAGCATACTGCAGTAGCTAGATAACTATAGGCCTATGATCAGGGTTCTACAGTGCCTAATTACGGTATTCAATTTTCTTATGTTAAAATATTGTCAAGCAGTTATATTTTTCAATTGCGATTAAAAAAATATTTATGTCACAATGTTAGTTTTTTTCTACGCCACGCTAATATAAGCTACTCCAAATACTAATCCTGGAACTCATCACGAGCACCAACAACGGCTATTGTGTTGTAAGTATAAATTATTCCTATTTATTTAATAGAAAATGTTGTTGGAAATGGTGATAAAAAGTTTGGTGCAAGTGAGATCTTTATTAGATTTGAGCAATTTCATTTTTTTTTTCACTTATGAAAGCTCTAACTTCTACATAATTTTAATGGGTCGGGAAAAGGAAAGCGAACCGTGACGGGAACGGAAACTCTAAAACTAACACTATCCCTTTTATATTTCATGGTCATATTTCTACGGAAACGGGAAGCTAGAACTTTTCAGGCATTCTTATACTTAGTCTTCTAAGTTTTCGTTTTTTGACAGTTTTATGTGAACATCGCTTTAAATAAGTTAGACCCGAGCAACGCCGGGTGGGTCAGCTAGTCAGTAAATAAAAGTAAAGTCAATTTAAGATCGGCAAATGGAATGCAAACAAGTGTTCCGGAAGTCTTTTATTTAAGATATTTACCAATTTCGCTCGGCTATGTTTGATCGCATGACTGTACAAATAAAGACACAAGGGGCGCAATCATTAAAATTCTGCTTTTCAGACCACCCATTTATCAATTCAGCTTGAATAAGATTCGATTTTTGAAATTTAGAGAAACCGTAGCTTTTATTAAGAATCTAATAATCCTTCAAAGCAAGTTGTTGTTTTATCAATTCTCTAAAAATATCTTAAAACAATCAATCAATCAATCAAAGCTTCCCGAAAGTGGTACCCGTGGCGTGATGGTTAGCATGTCCACCTGCTAACCCAGAGGTTCGAGGTTCGAATCTCAGCAGAATCTCTCTTGACAAAAAAACCTGGGTTTTTCTGTCCTGAAAAAACGTTAAACCACAAATCACCACACATCCCTGTCATTTAAAAGAAAAGTATATGCCATTTGACATCACTAAACTCGCCACAGCAAAAACCTATGGCGAGTTGAGGGAAAACCTAGGTCAGCCCAAGGGCTCAAAAAACACTCATTTTGACATTATGTTTCTCAAAAAACGCTTTGTGGCGACCCCAGGGTGACCCCAGGGCGACCCTAGGGCTTCAACGAGCAAACCTACTAAACCGTGGAATTGGTATTTTTTTATTAATTAAAGAACAAAAAAAAAAAAACTATTTTGTGTGCTGAATTCGTTCACGCAAAACAGCTGTCATAGATCATAGCAAATCTTTTCCCTTCACTTCAAGCTTCTGGTTGATAAAAGTAATTTTTGAAAATTAGTTTGTAATTCAATCTTTTTATCTTGTCATAGATAAGTGCCATTTATAAAAAAAGTAGTGCTAAAATGATCAAGATGTCAAACAAAAACCTGTAAACACTCTGAACCGATGAACATGTTTTCAAAAATATAAAAATAAAAAATTTAGTTGTTGAGGCTGTGTGAATAGCCCTGATGTTCACACTGTACAATTAGTTGGACAACCCTAGGTTTGACAAACCAATGCTTGATAGTGTGAACTCTTCATACGACCGCTTGTCCAATTTGTTGGATGTTAAAAATTTTTGAAAATCTAGAAGTTGGACGGATTTGAAGGGTATGTGACATAAAGTTGGACGACAAGCTTGATAGGTGTGAACGAAAACTACATCAGACCATCCAACTTCCATCAAACGAAGTCTGTCCAACTAATTGTATAGTGTGTACAGGGGTAATAGCATATTAATCATAAGTGTCAAAGTCTAAATGTCAGAAAGTTTGAAAGTCGTATGAGGAGATTGTTTCGTGTTTGCTCTGCGCAAGTGCTATAGCGTCAATTCTGATTCCTGAGTAAGTTAAAGAAGGCGTCAATGTAAACAGTGCATGAAGTTTATTTGCAATACTAAAATATGACGTCCATCTGCGGCGGCGTACTCACTATTCACTGTTCCTTTCAAAAGCTATCACTTACCAAATTTATAGCAAGTGTTAGTTGCCTCACAGCTCGCACAACTGACCAAGTATTTTATATCAACATACAATTATATACTTAAAAAGCCAATGAAGAGCAATCATGCGTTCTGCTAACGTGTCGAGCGTGAAGATGAAATCTTCAAAGAACCATGATACCTGAAAGATTATTTTGTTTGATAACGACAAGCACTTAAAAATTTCAAAAGGAAGTTAGATAGTTTGACCACCAGGGTCGGCAGAGCGTAGCATAAAAACTAAAAGGCAGGACTAATGAGTAATTGATTAGCAAACATTTAAAACCCCAGCTGTAATGTAAACGTACCTAACTGGTTTGCAAAAAAACTGCATGCTTTCGAATATTTTATCGAGAAACATAAGAAACAGCATCTTACACAATTCTAAATTTATCATGTACCTGCATTAGAGCAGCTGCAGCAAATATGTATACATATTTCAGTTCCCATTTTTCTAACCGGATAGTCGGTGTAAGCCAACAACTTAGTGCAATTCTGTGTCACCGAAGGAGTGTTGCACTCAAAGTGTTTCACAACTTTTTTAAAAGCAAGTAGTCAGAGTTCGTGTATATTAACCCGAAAAGCAAGATTAAGTACTTTGATTGACCGCCTTAAAGATTAAATCATATTATTTGTCATCTGGCACCAATAGCAAAACCACAATATTATTATGACTAATTTTACAAAGATGTTTTGCAACCCTCTCAAGTCTCAACCTTTGGCTTCGTTCTTTGACTCATTTTTTAAGTCACTTGTCTTCCTCGTGGAAATTATATCCGAGAAAAGGTAAATAAACTGCTTGGATGTGATAAGCTGATGTGTTATTGTTTACCTATCAATCAATTATTTTTATTGTTAACTTGATTGGAACCTAATTAGATTCTCTTTTAAATGAGTAATCTAATCTAGAAATCTGGAGGATATAAAAAGTGGCATGTTTTGAGCGTCTAAGAGTTCACAGGTTATCAGAGGTGATTCATTGACTCACAATTGGCACTTTTATTATATTTTATAAATTATTACTGTCGGTCTTTTGTTATGAGTGCAAATGAACATTATTTGACCATCGATCGATAGAACTGGCGCGTGTCTTAAAATATACAAAGACACGTGTAAACGATGTAGACAAGCTCTAACTTTCATTGTGTTCATCGTCTTGTTTTAAATAGTTTTATGGGAAGCTGCCAATTGCGTGCTTTATGCAAATAATTTTGAGCAATAGCGACCCTGAAACTATTCAGTCTTCTAGATTGTGGTGCGAATGACGTATTTTCAACAAATCTGATTGTAACGTGAAAGTTCGAAGCATATAAAAACTGTTTTTCCACAGGTATCGTATAACGACGCGAACAAGTCAGTCCATCAAAGTAATTACTCTGCTATATGAAGAGGGTTTTCTCACTCAAGCCATTTGGAATCGGCACACATTTGCAGATCCCCTTCATTCCTATTTATGTCATGGTTGAGAGAATTGGACTAGGACATATTTCTTTACTTTTTCTTTTAAATACACAGTTACAAATCGGTTATGCATCGAAAAGTCAACTCATTTTGCCTTTGGAGTAGGGCTGGAAACTTAATGGCTGACACTTTTGTGCAGTTATTTGTTCGCGCAGCAATTCATATCCAGCTTCTTACTGCTCTCAATGGAATCAAAATTGAAATGGATTTGAAATGACAAAAGTAACAACATCTTACAGACTCCACGAAACATAAAGTTCCTGGGATATAATTTGCCAGCAGCACACAACACCTCCTCCTTAGAACAATCATCTCATATCATCTGGAGTATGACAAGCTATGATAACCTGCAATAAATTTATCGGCTAACACAAGCACACGCAATACAAGATCAAGTTCTAATTTTGAATTTGAATGCTCTCATCGAACATTGAACAGTTTGCCAGTTTAGAAACAAATTACCGATAACCTTTGGACATTTTAATCAAAATACGTATGAGGTTGACGATGAAAAAGCATTTTGAATTTTTCAAGCAATACCAGCACTTCTTGTTAAGTTAATATTTGCACTTCGTTGAAAAATCCTAGCTACGTTTTGATTGTACTAGTTTCTTTACTAGTTTCTTGGGAAGTACTAAACAATCTGTCATCTGTCAAATGAGAAGTCTTACTCAGTAATTGTATATCTGCTATTGGTATAAGGTATGTTGATACTGATTGCGGTAATAATGGCGCCCTGATGTTGTTCTTATTTTACCTTTTGGTGGTAACCTCTCGTTACTGGTTCCAATATATTGACAAAAAAAAAAATAAAAAAAGACAACACACTAAAAATGGCTAATGACTGTTTGGAGTATGGGAAAGATCTACCTAATTTTTGAAGAAGCAGAATGTCTCCCAAGATCAACGACTGAGACTACTGGGGTGTGTATAGAGGCCAAAAAGTTCAGTTGAGAAAACCTTTGAGTGAACTCTCATAAGACGGCCAATGGAATCAACCTACTAGACATGTGAAAATAAAAATAGGTATGGCTGGAAGAAATAGTTTATGGGTAGGATAAAATGATCACATGACTCATTTTGCTTACTTCAACTACCTATACAATTCCAAAGCCTTGCTCAAGTAGAACTAGTGGAAGAGAACTTCAAGTATACATGATTCGTTGAAAAACTTGGTATTCCCACTCTCAGTCCCTGAGTCGAAACCATTCATATACAGTCTTGATATGGATTTTCACACTCGTTTGTTTGGTTTGATGGCCATTTGTGAAAAGAAAGATAGTAGAGCTTGGAACCTGGTGACATGTAAATCACATCGACCGCAGCTCTATAGAAACAAAACTTGACTCTTACTGTAACGGGAAGCGACAAGTATCTGGGAATAAGAATTCGGGAATCGGGATAGGTCAGGGCCTGGTGTATTTCTTTCAATAATTTCTGAGAAGAAATGGAAATTGAAACGGACGGCTAGATCAGAAAACATAACACGATTATTCTCGGAGGACTTGAAAATTCTTGGCAAAATCGATACCAGCGAAAAAAGAATTTTGGTCTTACAGATCCTAACACCTAACCCCTGACTTCAATGATCGATGCTGCTATTATATTTATACATGCCAATTTAATTCTACAGAAGAAGAGTTCTTAATAAAACTTACGTAGGGCCAACGTGTGTTTCTCAAATGGTGGTGAACGTAGCGCAAGGTTAGGTGGAAGTGGCTGTCAGCCAATGAGTACATTGCCTGACACACTTAGGGCGCAAGGGCCCATTGTGATACCACAGAGATCAGCAAGTTAATCACCTACTGATCTCAGAAACCCGATGTAAGATTAACGAGTTGATCACTTATTAATCTTCCATTACGGCCGGCTTATCACCTGCTAGTCGAACCACGCGGAACTTTTAATGTATTTCGAAAGACTTTTAGGGTCTATGTAAGCTAAGTCGTTAGTATCATCGAAAAGAAGCATTCACCGAGATGAGTTTTCCTCCTATGAAGTAGTGCCGGGCATGAGCAAAGAAGGTGTTGAACGGTTTCCTCCTCCATGCAGCTCCTGCAGAAATCATTGGAAAACACACCAAGTGTTATGGCGTGTCTTCCTATTAGACAGTGTCCCGTAAGAACACCTATGGTAGAACTTAGATACAGGCGGTTCAAGGCTAACGAACTCCTTGAGCGTTTTGAGTCTACACACGGCCCAACCTGCCTGGGGCCTGTAACACAAAGCTGCAAGTTCACAAGTCAAGAGTCACTTGTAAGATTATGTCCATTACTTGTAGAAGATTAAGCAAACTTGTGTTACAGAAATTTGTTACACTTGTCATAAATCACTTGTATTACAAGTACTTGTAGTTTTGTGTCACATGCCCCTTGTTAGATGTTCCATTTAAAAAAAAGCTTTCAACTGTTTTTCCATAGGATTTGCCTTTCACGAGGGGTCGGCAAGTCCTTCAAGGGTACTTAAACTTCCCTTCTCATTCAACTGTTCGGAATCAAAAAGCGATGAAGAAATCCGAAATACATTCAATTGCTTTTCACAAGTATGTATTACTTTTTGAGAGTAAATGAAAGGTCTTTCGAGAGTACTTATCTTGCGATTAAAAGCAGAAAACGTGTCCAAGTCAGTTCTTACATTCAGTCGCTCTAATTGACAGTTCCGAAGATCTTGCAATAGTCTGACAAGTAAGGAGAGGATTTTTTTCTGGCATGCTTGGGCTGTATTCTGTGTTGCATTTCAAAACTATTTCAATCCTCAATATGTATATGAATGTTTAGACATTCCTCAAGAGAGTAATTTTGGGCCTCTACTTTTCCTATTTTCTTATTGGAAGTTTCCGTCAGACAAAAATACACTGATTCTTTCTTTACTGGCTCCTAATCGATACTTCAAAGCCACTGGTCTTTCAAGCCGCATTGAAAGAGATCATCACCGGAAGGTCGGAGATAAGCAATTGGCCTTTGCCACAGCTCTTAATAGAAGTCCCACAATCCATAAACTGAACACGATACACTTATTGAACCCCTATAAACCTACAAACAAAACAGCAAGACCACAAACATGTTTGCAATACTGGTTTACTTACAATACACATCTTTATTCATTTCGAAAACCATTGCCACTTACATCGTTTCAACTGGTTATTTGTGAAGACTAGTTTTGGTTGGATTTTCCAACTTTTGCCTAGACTACCACATCATTCACTTTATTAAGATCACCCATTCATTCACAACCCAACACTCTGACCATAACAAAATTATGGAATTAATTCAGCTAACAGTATGGCATTGCCGGCATTGAGATGATTCTGTCTTGCAAAATTTATATGCCACATGATTGTAATTAAAAAGAACCTTAAAGAGTCTCAATGACCATATAAACATTTGGTTCATGCTTTAATCTAATATAATTGCCTGCAACATATTGTAAAGAGCAACAAAAGTTTGTCTTTTATTGCTGACCCTATCTATTAAATTTCATGAATATGGGCCTTCCCAACTAACTACCTCCAATTAAACATTTAATTATTTACTGTGAGATACCCGTGTAGTCTTGTTCTGATTCAGATCTCATCAAAGACCTTTGGACTTGCTGTATGATTTTCGTTATAATTAGCATACCTATACACCACTGAATATCATATGAATTGACTAAGTTGCGTCAGCATGTTTTTGGAAATCAAAAAAATTCCCAGTTGCCGCAATTTGACACACATTTGTATAGGCAAACTATTCCTACTTTGCAATAAAATGCAAATATTGGATTTGTAAATACTCGGTCTAATGAAAAGATTTTTTTGTTCAACCAAAAAACCCGCGATGAGAAAAAACACAGTGAGACAATATTTTGTTATTTCCTCGAAGAATTGAGCATCAATTGAACGGCACTTGATTTGATTATTTAATTGATCGTCAATTTCAATTGATTTGCTTATTTTACACACGCACACATCTTGTCATTCTTGTTTCGTGACAAAAATATTTATTCATCTGTTTTTTTTTTTGTCAACGCAGCACAATGCAAAAAATACTGTCAGAATTCTATAGAAGCACACTTTTATAATTTTTTAGCTTTGTTATCAATTTCGCCTAATCAAAACTTGTGTCTCTCAACAACTCAAGTCATACTTATTTCTTTACGCAATTAATCAGATTCCGTTCACTGTTGGTAGAGCGAAAAAATTCATTAAAAAAACAAATGAGTGAATAAACAAAAAAAAAAACACTCATATCAAGGCATATGTAGGTGCTACAATTTAATTAGGTATCCAAAAAGCGGTTTCTACATCGAAGATGCTTTTGGCTCACACCAATTTCAATTATGCAAGACACACAAAATTGAATCACGATGATATTTTTTTTTGTTAAACTTTTTACCTTGCAAAACTCTCTTGAACACTGAACACTTCACGTATGTAATTTTGTTGTTTTTGTAAAACACAGATCCAATTCGCACGCTACAATAAACGCACGTGCAGTCAGGCGGCTAACGACCGATCTCTACCAAATCTTAAAACACACTCAGCAATGAATTGATCGCAGTACAGACGTGCTGTGCTAACAACGGAGAACTTGGCAGGCTATTGAAACAGGTTGCTTTGAATTGCTTTAAATAAGAACGCCTGAGGCCTGATGGAATGAAAACCAAACATATTTTGGCATAAGCTTTGTGTTTATATCTTGAAATGAGGGACGTGTAGTTTTTCTTGTGCACGCCAAGGCAATCAGCTTTTGGATTTTCTTACTACGCGATCTCAAATTATGGTTGTTGTATGAGATAATGAAATTGAGCTTATGAAAGCTTTTTATAAATCACAAAAAATATGGTTTAAAAATGGTTTGAATTCAAAAAGTTGGATGAACTAACACAAGAAGTAAATTTTATATATGATACTTTTTTACAATACATAAAAAGATCACATTACTTTATATAAGCATTTGATTCAACTTTTCTCCAAGCTTATAAAAACTGATGGTCGCCGTTCGCTCAGGTTCATATCCTATTATTCGAAGGTTGAGCGAGTGTTGGGTAGCCGACCACGTGAAATTAGACTTACTCACTCACGACTCACGACACACGAAGGCAGCAATTCAACAACTAACGCAATTCAAAACGTAAATATCTTAATTGTTATTCCTTTGAGGGAAAGTTGTTCGGGCTTCCTTCGAGAAAACATTTGAAAACATATGTATGTTCTGAAAAATTTAGTGTATGTACGAAAAAGCAGTGATATAGTTGCTGAATTATAGCTGAATAGGAGCTGAATTCACCGATGCATTCCAAGTCACAGTAGGTGTACACCGAACAAGCCTTTGTCCCTCTGCTGAGTCGATTGCTCTTATCACTGTCCTTATCTGCTCGAAGTTAACGAACCGGACACTAAAAAGTATTCTTTGCTGTTGAAGGAGGTATCCTTCCCTTCTTCTTCTTTTTCTTTTTTCTTTTCACACTCTCCAAATTGTAGACGTATGTACATTAGACTTGGCAAAAAAAAACCATATTAAAAATATTGTTTGGGATAGCTAAAACAAAAGTTTGATATTTAGACGTCTATCAATCTTTTTTATATTTCTAGGTCCTAACCTTACTTGAGCGTTAAAAATGTTCAATCATTTTGAGCCAAAAAAATTTAGCAACAAATATTTTTGTAGAAAATTAGGTTTCCTTCAAAAAAGGTCTTTTTGAAAATTTTTGTCAGATTAACCGTTTCCGAGTAATCAAGCTTTAAAAAATGGTATGTTTTTTTGATTTTTCTATTTTTTTTTCGAGTTTCTTAACTCACGTGCAAATCAATATGTGAAAAACTGCAAAATTGTTTCTTAAAGAAAATTTTATGTTCTTTAAAAAATGTCTTTTTAAACTTTTTCACAAAGTGCTTCTTTCAGAAGTTATTCGCGATTAAAGTTGAAAAAAAATTCTCTTTTTTTTTAATGTTGATCCTTTTGTTTGGAGTTTGATTTGAGCTCTTTTTTATTTCACCGATGATCTCAAAGCTTGCAAGCCATAGGTTCTGCGTACATAAATATGCCAGACAAACTAGACAATGGGCCCTATCGTGAATAAAATTTCCCTGGAAACATTTCCCAAATTCAGAAAATCGGTATGGCCAATGATGTTCGAAAGTTCTTTGCGGAATTCTGAGCGATCGTGTATGAATTTCCCATGGGAAATTATCTGTTAATTTACTGGATTTGTTTTGGTACAATTTATTCTGTGGGAAATTCATTTCGAAGGAGGTTCACGGTCGGGCGTTATATTCCGTGGGAACAAAATATTACGCGGGAAACAAAATTCCGTGGGAGTTTGCCGATGAGCCCAATGGTTTAAAATTGACGACGATTAGTGGTCGAAAATTGTTCAAAACATGATTTTTTGAAGTATGTATTGAGTTTCAGGCTCTCATTTTTGATTGTAGGACAGTAGATAGTTAGGACTAGAAACTAGACGTCGCCGTTGTCATATTGCAATAAACTTTTTATTGTATATATAACCTATAACTTTTTATATGTATACGTAATTTGGTAAGAACCCAAGTCTATCCCATCTTCTATTTAGGGGCCATCGCCCTAGTAAACGTAAGGTGTTGAAGATGTTGATGCCAATGTTTGATCCTCTGGGCCTGATAGCACATTTTCTAACATATGTCAAAATTCTCCTTCAAGACATCTAGTGTTCAAAAGTAAATTGGGTCGAAGAATAACAAGTCGCAGAATAAATGAAATGACTTAAGTGGACTAAATGCTTTCACTCAACGGAGGCATTCACTATACCAAAGTGATACAGCAAGAATAACCCGAGTTTCTGTGCCGAACGCCAGTCACATTTTTCTGTGTACGCAAGTGAGAACGGGTTTGCGGCGGTAGCTTAGATACCTTAAGAATACCACCGCTGGCATGGTAAGGTATTTTCTTTTTGGCACAAAAACAAGAGATGCAGTTGCAAAGTAACACGGAAGAAGAGCTCAAAGAATGCTTCATTAAAGTCCACACGTCTATCCAGGAAAATATTTTTCGTTATAATGAAATTAGATTCGACTAGTAAGAAGAACAGCTTCCGTCCTCCACGAGCAAAAAGGTCAAACGGTGGGTAATACGGTCCAGTACCTTGTACAGCTATTGTCCTGGCTGGGGGGTATTGTCCTGGCTGGACCATAAACCTAAGAAGAGCTTCAGTCTGCTGAGATTTCATTTCTAAAGAAAGCACAAGCAATTGTGTATATGGTGAATAAATCGCTGATTTATAAACCAACCAATGCCGGTGCGTAATACGGTCCAGTACCTTGTACTTTGTACAGCTGTTGTCCTGGCTGGGGTATTCTAACGTTCCTTTACTATGCGAGCAGTTCACCTAGAGATGGCCCACTAACAATCAGTGAACTCGCGCATTTTGGCACTTTGGAACCATATAGGACGTCGAAATACTCTCCTTAACATGTACAGTGACTACTGGACAAATTTCTTAGTGAAGCGCTTCAGAGCTTCGACATGAATAAGGTGATTGAATTCTTCACCTCCACCTCTACTAGCAGAAATTCGAAAACAAATATATTCTCTCTCTCTCTCTCTCTTTCTCTCTTTGATAAATTTTTTTTCCAGTACTCAAGTCAGTGTCGGCCGGAAAAGATGTCTGAGCTGATCCGAGTAAAAATCGTGTCTTAGATGAAATAGTGTTAGTACATACATCGAAAGTTATTTAGTTTTGAACACTTTTGGACAGAAAATCCGAATATGTGTATTGGTTATACACTTTGCCACCGGGCAGTCGGATTCATTTCTTGCGGTTCGAATTCGGGTCGCGTTTCGGTAAGGACCAACCCGGATCGGAACGTGTACCCTAATATGGTATTGCTGATTGGTGCCGTTCAGCATAGTGTGAACACACCTTTAAGCACGCGTCGGCGTCAGTTTTTAATAGTGTATGGGCCCAATAAACATGTTTTTCGCATGGCTATCAGTGGTGTATTTTATGTTTCTATTTTTTTTTTGTCTAAGCAAAGCATCTTCTCTCATAAAAATTTAATAAAACAAAGTCGATTATTGTATTAAACAAACCAAAAACGTTATAAAAAATACCTTGTCATTTGTTAAACGTGATTTTTAGCATTTATCTAAAACAATAAACTGTTTCTCACACAATAAACTCTTTCATCACTAAGTTCATGTCATACGCGACAAAATAGCTCAAGATAAAATATCTATTTTAAAATCTGATTTGTTGGGTATTGTGTAGTGTGTGGAGAAGTTTTCAAACACAAACTTAAAATACCGGAGAGTTAACTGCAGCGATTGCGATCTATATTTGTACAAGCGATACAAAATTAATTGATGGGTAGTAAGTCTGATCTGGACGAACTCTGGTCCATGCAGGGTGGGTGCATTCCCATACAGTCTATGCCACAATCGATCACTTGCACACACAACTTCAAAATCGTGTTATCAGTCGTTTTGGCAATGTAAGTTGCCGCTTTCCTAAAACAGCGAAACTATTTACGTATTTAATTGGATGAGAAAGAAACACACGTCAAAATTGTATTGAAAGACCTAAAGCTATTTCCGTATGGCAGTTTATTGTTTGCTATTCAAACAACCAACTTGGTAATTATTAAACGTTTATGAAAGAAGATATTTGCTTAAACTAAAAAAGAGAAAACACAATTGAAAGCAATAGAACAAAATAAGAGCAAACTTATCACCACAAAACAGCTAATGTGATCTGATAACATTGAACCTCAGCTCAGAATATTTGTATCCAATCTCTGATTTAGACATAAATTGGAGCTCAACGAAGAAAGATGTTGGAACAGAAAATTAAACTGATATTTTTGATGAGTTCGTATTTTAAAACTTAGCTTTTATACAATTCTAAACAATCCATATACATATATTACAGCGTTATTGTCTTCTGGCAAAAATGTGCTCAAAGTGTTGGCGGACGAAATGGATTCGGTGAAGATAGTATTTTATTTTGGGCAAGTAGTTACTAATTTCATTAAATCACGCTTTTAATATTATGTGAATCTTTCGAATATACCTACAGGCCCACGATCAGCGATCATCAATCATATAACCTCGATGATGTAACTTCCCTTTTGAGACACCCTTCCTTCATTCACAAAAAGACTACCTGTTATATGCACGGATATACCAACAACCAAGATGATCATAGTACTAAGTTACTGGTGGAGTCTTACTTGAAGAGAAATACTTACAATTTTCTCGCAATCGATTATGCGGCTCTTGTCAATGGAACTTACATTGCAGCTCAAGAGAATTTACTAAAGGTATGTTGTGTTGGTGCTTATGATCGGTGACAAGGTGTGTAAAAATTTGTATGCTCCTTCAATAGCTTGTACCTCGACTTGCGGACTCATTTTTAGACCTTTTTGATGCTGGTTTGGATAAAAACTCATTCAGTTTAGTAGGTCTTTCCTTAGGTGGAATTGGAGTTGGACTCATTGGTCGAGAACTCCAAAAACAGAGTAATGGTGGCGTTATACTTCCAAGGTACAAATGTGTGATTGTTTTTTTTGTATGTACATGAACAAACGAGTCTTTATAGAATAACATGTCTGGATCCAGCGAACCCAGCAGTTCATGATGTGTTTATATTACCTCCTGTTGAGAAGACCGATGCAAAGTTTGTTGATGTAATTCACACCAGTGCAGGAGACAGAGGTACGCCAGCGCGTACTGGTCATGCTGATTTTTGGCCAAATGGAGGAAAACCAATTCAACCAGGATGTCCTGACGTAAATGTCAATAGTAAGGTTTCGGTTGACGTGTAATTTCTATTTTGAGGACTGGCAATTTTGTTTTCTTTTTTTTTTTAACAGAGATTTGCAGTCATTTGAAAGCATATGCTTACTGGGCACAAAGTGTAGCCGATGTGAATCCTAAACAACTTTGGGCATATCCTGCGCAGAGCTATGAAGAATTCTTGACAAATGAACACCAACGTAGATGTGATGCCATTACGATGGGAATTGATTGTCCACCGTGGTGAGTAGCTTTGGTATTTATTCATAGTCCTAAAAATTTAAGTTTTCATATTTTAAAATCAAGTGCATTTGGAGACTATTATTTAAGACTGGACAGTCGTTTTGGTGAAACTGGCGATCCGACGGTGCTGCCTAAATGATTGCATCTGCTGAGCAATGTTAAGAAATAGAAAAAAAAAAAAACATAAGAGATATTAAGAGACAAACACACGATTGTCCGAGGTAGTAGCGCTGTTGACCCTTGAATAAAGATAGAAATCCAATAATTGCTGGGCAAGCTACTGTTTAACTAAAAAGTTTGCAAGTCTATTTACTTTTTTTATTTTTCACGTTTTACCATAAGAGCAGATCACACTGTACAATGAGTTGGATAGACTTTGGTCTGAACGACAAATGTTGAATAATGTGAACTCTCAAACGACCACTTTTCCCATTTGTTAGTGTTCCAATATTTTTGAAAATTTTGAGGTTCGTTCGCTGAACCCAGGGTTGACCCAAGTTTCCTTGACAATCCTACGAGTTATCAAAAGACCTAAGTTTTCCAGTCCTCTAAAAACGCTTAACCATAAGATCATCGCACATCCCTATCATTCGAATAAAAATAAATTTTGTTCATTACCTAATCTCGCCTCAGAAAAAACCTAGGACGAGTTGAGGACAGAGTGTACCAAAAACGCTTCGTGGCCACTACAGGGCGACTCCAGGGCTTCAACGAGCGAACCCAATAGCCCTATCGGGGTAACCGTTGGAGCGGAATCCTCTCCGATTTCCTAAGGTTCATTGCGGGGAAAACTCCGCTCTGACGGTTACCTCGAAAGGGCCGAATGTGAATAAGAGGACAGACCTGACTTGAGGAAAATTTCATATGCAACATTAAAAAATAAGATGATCAATAATAATTTAAATAAAATAAAGTGTTTTGCGAGGCAGGGAGGACTTTTATTGCGGATATACACTGCCAACCACTAGGATGAGGTCACAAATTGATTGATTGAAATGTTTACATTTTATGGTTTAATAATATTTATTAATACCGTTTTTTTTACATTAATAATGAGTAAGTCCGCCATTTTTGGATATAATCTCTATTAGACGGTTGGGAATAGAATCATACAGTTTTTTTTTTTTAAATAATCATATGAAATTTGGCCCAGGCACTACGAATAACATCAATTAAGGTGTCCTTGTCTTCAAATTGTCTGCCACCTTCATAAACTTTACGAGATAGTTATGACCAAACGTTTACAATAACGTTTAAGTCTGGTGAATATGGCGGCTATGACAAAAGTTCCACCCTGCCCTGCTAGTGTGGATTGGGGCATTATGTTGTTGAAAAATCCAAGTCAGAGGTCCAAAAATGTTTTTCATTTTGGGAAATGACCGTTCCAGCAAACATTTGTAGCTATTTTTATTCATTTTTGTGGACACAAAATCTAACTCCAATTCTACTATTCATGCCATAGTAGGTAATAGTTCCCTACACCATTACACCTGATGTACGGCTTGATGTCTTGCCAAAATAAGCTCATCCTTTCTAATATCATGGAAATAAGAGTTGTAACCATCAGGACCATCAAGGTTACACTCCGCTTGAAACTCCGCTTGTGTACCTTATCATAGTCACTGGTTGAGTGGAATTTGAGGCAAGTCGTAGAATCAACCGATTTTCTCTTGGTGTTGTGGTTTTTCCTGTGCGTCCTTTTTGGTTTTTGCCATAGTTTTGTAAATCAGTAAGAGAATTGTTTACTACTGTCTTGCTCCTGTTAAGTCTCTTTGTTATTTCACGGCCTGAGAGTCCTATTTCCTAGAAAACATCTATTTTTGCTCTTTCTGGCGCTGTCAATGTGTGCTTCAAAGTTCAAACTAAATAAAACGGTTATTTTTAACACTCTCTTAGATATTTTATACAAGAATTCGCACATGCGCACTCCTGCACGGAAATATTTGCAATGGCCTCATCCTAGTGGAGCACCTTTTTATACCTATTTTCAGTAGTTCATTAATTGATCTTGGAAAATTCCAACGGTCGTTTCGAATTAACCCTTAAATTTTATGAATATGTTGTGGGAAAATACGTACCTATGAACGGGTAGTAAACTTTTCCGGGTACAAAACTTCCACCAGGTATAACAAGCGAAAATCGATTGCAAAATTTGTGGCCTCATCCTAGTGGTTGGCAGTGTATATTGTATATACTGTAAGTAAAATCATTATTTCTGCGGCGATCTGTAAAAATTAATTGAAAAGTCAAGTTTCACAACAAATTTTACTATGTGAACGCTGTTAAACGAAGACCATCCAATATCCATCATACCAAGCCTGTCCAAATAGTTGTACAGTGTGAAGCACGCTTTAAAAACTATTATCGCTTTGAAAACGATCTGTTTAATGAATCAAAGAAGACGATCTTCTCCGTTTTCGCCTACTACGCGACGCGACGGTCCTCTAACTTACAGCTGATTTGGTAAATCAGTGGTAAAGTCAATCGTTTTTTATTCATCTACCCTACATAGGGGAAGGGTTGAGGTAAATAGTTGTCAAGTCTGAAATCCAATTATTTCCTGTCAACATTGGATAAAAAAGAGTACCAAACTCGAAATACTTACCAAAGGGTAGCCATCTAAAGGTTTCATTTGAAATCAAAGGTTATTTTAACACTGACAGCTATTTTCTGCTCGAAAGGAAGTCAGTACCATATCTCTGCGGAACGAAATTAGTTGCCTTGTACTTGAACAACCTTGGGAAATAATGAAAACATTTACAGAACTAAAAGATTATTGTGTAGTCCATACAGTGAGTTTTTTGAAAAGAAGTTTTGGCCGAAATGAAGCAAACAACCCGCATAATGAACGAAAGTTGGTGCAAAAAGTTCACGAGACTGACTTGCTAGTGGGCACATTAACTTTTTTTTTGCATTTTATGTTAGCTCTCATGGGGACCGAGCCGAGAACCACGAACTTAAACTCACCATTGAAATCTCAACGTCAAAGATCGGCTCTACAGAGCCATGTGTTTATTAAAAATTTATGACATGGATTTGGAAGAACTCTGGCCCATGCAGGGTGGGGGCATTTCCATACAGCCGCTGCCACAATCGATCGTGTTAACAGTGTTCTTAGCAATGTTAGTTATTTACATATTTAATTAGATGAAACAGAAACACACCCCTAAATTGTATTAAAAGACCAAAAGGTGTTTCGCTATGGCATTTTATTGTTTGCTCTTCAAACAACCATCTTGGTAATTAATAAACGTTTATGAGAGAAGATATTTGCTTAAATTAAAAAAACAACAACAACTTTGCAAATAAAAAACAAACTTATCGCCACAAAACAGCATGTGATCACCTCAGAATGTTTGTATCCAATCTGTGATTTAGACATAAATTGGAGCTCAACAAAGAAAGATGTTGGAACAGAAAATTAAACTGATATTTTTGATGAGTTCGTATTTTAAAACTTAACTTTTATACAATTCTAAACAATCCATGTACATATATTACAGCATTATTATCTTCTGGCAAAAATGTACTCAAAGTGTTGGCGGACGAGATAGATTCGGTGAAGATAGTATTTTATTTTGGGCAAGTAGTTACTAAATTCTTTGAATCACGCTTTTGATATTATGTGAATCTTTCGAATACCTGCAGACCCACGTACAGCGATCATCAATCCTATTACCTCAACGATGTGACTTCTCTCTTGGAACACCCTGCTTTCACTCATAAGAAAACTAGCTGCTACTTACACGGATATATGAACACTCAAGAGGATTATAGTGTCAAGCTTTTGGTGGATTCTTATTTAAAAGGGAATACTTTTAATTTCCTCACAGTCGATTTTGCAGCATTAGTCAATGGAACTTACATTTCGGCGCAGGAGAATGTACTAAAGGTAAGTAACTTCAATAGAAAAAAAACCTTTTTTCAATTCGTTAGCATTCAAAAGTTGGCACCTCGACTTGCGGATTCCATTTTGAATCTGTTTGCTGCTGGCTTGAGAAAGAACTCACTCAGTTTGGTTGGCCATTCTTTAGGAGGCATTCTGGTAGGGCTGGTAGGCCGGGATATTTTTAAGAAGAGTAACGGTAGTGTACTTCTTCCAAGGTAAGAAAGGTTGCATTGCATTTTTTATGATGAAGAGTATATTTTATAAATATTTTAGAATAACATCCTTAGATCCTTCGAATCCAGAAGCTCATGATGTGTTCATACTACCTCCTGTTGAAAAGACTGATGCAAAGTTTGTTGATGTAATTCATGCCTCTGCAGGAAAACAAGGAACGGCAAGACACACGGGCCACGCAGATTTTTGGCCAAACGGAGGAACTCCAATTCAACCAGGATGTCCTGCAGAGAGTGTTAATAGTAAGTAGGATGTAGTTGATTGAACTAAGTAAAAAACAAAAGCGTTTTATGTTCAACAGAGGTGTGTAGCCACCATAAGGCATGGGCTTATTGGGCCCAGAGTATTGCCCACGTAAATTCGAGTCAACTTCGGTCCTATAGTGCTCATAGCTATGAAGAATTTTTGGCTGATGAGAACAGTTGCAAGCGCCGAGGATCAATTCTCATGGGTATCGACTGTCCAAAAAGGTTTGCTGTTTCTTTTTTTTTTTTTTTTTTAACATGTATTTAGTTCTGATTTATTTAAAATTTCAGAGCGAGTGGCGACTATTATCTGAAACTCGATAGCAACTATGGCGACAACGGAGACCCATCGGGATTGCCGAGATAAATGATTTGCATTTGATGACTTGATTCAAAAACAGATTTATGTATTTGATTTTTGTTTTACTTTTGTAAACGTTTTAATAAATATTATAGTAGCAATTTTAATGTTTCTTAGAGCCTGTTTTTGCCCAAAAGTCAGTTACAACGTTGTGTCCTGCTGAGAACCACGTTACAATTTGAGTGTTGGGTACAAAGTTGTGGCTATACTGGAACATTGTGACATGTGAGGTGTCAGAGGTTTGGTCAAGGTTTGGGATATTCGTAGTTAATTAAAACCTAATCATTTCAGCCCTTACCTATCATTAGAAAAGTATCAATTTTGAAAACATATGTTTTGTGTGACAGTCTTTTTAGTAAGTGAGTTGGCAAGTTGTTGGAAAATTGAAAAATATAATTTGAGTAGGTATCTAGTTGTCATAAAATGTTATCATTAACACTTCAACTCTCTTTCAGCAATGAAATTTAATGAATACTTATGAAGCTGGAGTTCCTTTCAATTCAAATGACCTAAACTGCTTTTTGTGGGGACTTGTAAGGGCCTTTGTCCTACTTTTGTGGAGACGACAGTAGCAGTAGCTAGCCATTTCTTTGATTTTTATCAAGCAAATTCATATGTATGCAATGCTAGGCCGATGTTTATTTTAGAAGCAGTAAGAAAAAAGAAAAATAATGTTTCACCCTTTGCAAATTGTCTTTCCATTAAATAAATTGGCGCGAGAAAATATTCATGAGCAATTTGTAAAGGAACAGAAAGGAGCAAACCAATAAACAAAATGTTTAAAATTCGCCCTTCGCAGAATGAAAAATTTTCATCAGCACCAGGCGCACAGGAATATCAGAATTCAGAAGGCAACACAAGTCACGAGTTCCTCTTTTAAAATTGGCATTGCAATCAAGAGAAAGCTAGGCTCCTCCTTTTCTTTCTTTTGCTGCTTAAGCTGTTCTTCGTAATAGCGTTACCACTTTAAAAAAAAAGTCAAAGATTCAATGTTCCTATGTTAATTCTGCTCAAATCTAAGTAAAGTGGCATCGCTGCTCTGTGGTCAATGTCCAATGGAAATGAGCATATACAATTAGTATGTGTTTGTGCATTGTGGGTGGTAGCCTAGAAAACGAGTTTCTTTTCGATCGCTTACATCGCTGAGTCTACTTTCTATCATTGCTGTGCGCCTGGTGTCTGAAAAAAGTTTTGACTCTAAACGCTTCGGTTCTTTGCAATTTTCTCGTGTCGTTAGTGTCGTCTACTATGTCTAGACGGACAGACAGACGACTCCGGAACAGAGGGGTTTGAGGCAATAACTTTCAGCTTAGATGTGTAAAATTGACACACTGTGTTGTTTGTTCATGTACAAAGTGTAGGTACATTGCCTTTCCATTGAATAAATTGGCGCTAGAAAATATTCATGACCAATTAGATTTGAGTAAAGAAACAGAAAAGAACAAAACAATAAGCAAAATGCTTAAACATTCGCCCTCTGCGAAGGTAAAATTTTCATCAGCATCAGGCGCACAGAAATATCAGAAGGCACGCCACGAGTTTCTCTGTTGAAATTACAACCAAGAAAAAGCTAGGCTCCTCCTCCTCCTTTATTCTTTTCACATGTAAGCTGTTCGCCTTTAACAGAGTTACCACTTTAGGGACAACTTTGGTGTTTATTAGCTATTTGAGTTAAAAAATATGTGTTAAATGTACATTGTTTGAATAATGATCACTAGAAAAACAATTTTAAAGGAAAGATTTGTTGGTTGTAACCCGTAGACGAAACATTGAAGATTTAAAATCATTTTGAAATACTTTATTAAATTAATTTTTTTTTGTCTACTCAGATTGAAGTAAAATGGTATCGCTGGTCCCTAGTCAAGAATGGACGTGATTGGTGAACATGTTTAATGAACAAGTGTGTGTGCATCGTTCTTATTATGGTATTAGGCGGCTACACAAGAAACTTGTTTTCCAATTCTCTTTGATCGTCTACTTTAAACTATTTTCTTTGCTTTCTGATATTTCTGTGCGCCTGGTGTCTATGAAAAATTTTTACTCCAAATGCTTATATTTTTACAATTCCTTCGTTTTTTTTGTGCTGCTGCTGTGCTAGGCGCACAAACGACTCCGGAACAAAGGGAAAAGAGTAGATGGTCAAATACTTTCAGCGTGCACACAGGTGTGTAAATTTCACACACATTGATGTTCATGTACAAAGTAAACTGCCACTTGCCATTCCATTGAATAAATTGGCGCCAGAAAAGCAACGAGCAACGATTTGCCTTCTGCTTTCTGAATTTTCTGTGCGCCTGGTATTAAATGAGAATTTTGGTTTTAAAATTCAGTTTTGCTTGTTCGTTCATCAAGAAACCTTTTTTGTTGTGTTTTGCTTATGAGAAGAAACGTGCATATGAACTTAAAGGGTATTTTGGAGTTTTTTTTCGTGATTGATCTTACGCATTTCGCATTGATTTATTTATTTTATTTTACAAACAAATCGAAAACAAATAACTTGACAAAAACAGTGAACTGTAGACCTAAATATTGAGCTCGGATTCCAATTCCAATATCACATCACCTCTTATTTCTATTTTTCTATCAAGGCCATTTTTTTGAAGTAACCACTACCGAAATTGGGTACCTTTACGGGAAATAAAATAATGTATTTCTGACACATTTTCTTGACATCTTGATTTGTCATTTTATTTGCCAGTTGCTTTCGCTTACCTCTTATTATCTTTTTTTTTTTTACAGAAACACAATTCTTTGCAAGTAGTTTTTGGATGTCCTGCAATCTATGTAAACCATTCCTTCGAAAGGACGCAAAAATTAGTTTCCTTTCTCGGGATAAAGTCTTTTTCGCGTTTTTTTACAAAACTCTTTCTTTTGCTAATCTTTCATGGTTTCCTGTCTTACAAAATGTGTCACTTTGAGGTGTGTTTTTCTAATCTTAAGTGTAATGTCACATGCGTAAGACGATTTTGGCATTCAACAGAAATTATTTTCCTGAATAAAAACAGGAGGTCTATAACTTACTATTCCCGCTCCTTGTTACCTTTTATCAGTTCCATCTAAAATGATAAAGATCAAGTCTTTTAAAAAGAAAACACAAACGTTCCTTTTATTCAGTTGAATTTCACAATCGCAACACAGGATGGCTTTTTGTCTCTTGATATTTTCGCTTATTTTCAATACTTTTTGTTTTTTTAAATAGAGAAACCAAAATACTTTTTTGTTTTGTTTTTTCTTCTTTTACTCACAATAAAAAGGCATTGGTTTATTTGTTTTGGATAATATATATAATATAAAATTTTTCATTTCGTTTTATATTTTTATTTATATATCATGTAGTTTGATTCCATTTTTTAGTTTATTTGGTAAAAAAAAAATCAGTTTTAACATCACATACGATTTTATCATTGCTTTTTACATATAAAAATACTTTTGGTTCATACTTTGTTCTTTTCTTTTTTTTAAAATTTTTTCAAATCAACAAAAAGAAAAATGAATGAAAACTTAAATTAAAACTACCATATAGTTGGAGAAATAAAAAAAATTTATAAAAAGAAAAGGGCAAAGAAAGGAATAAAGAAATAAAAAAAGGCTATTTAAAAATAAAAGCAATACAAATAATTAAAATAGTAGTGAATTGAAAGAATAGTAAATTTTACATATAATTACGTAAACTCTTATTATCTTCTAAAGTAATCACATGTGGTTTCTATTTTTTTTAATCTTTTTTTTTTCTTTTTCAATTAATTCTTGTATAGTCTAACACTCAATTAATTTTTTGTCTTTTTTATTTTTGTTTGTGAACAATGCGCAAGAGAAAATGTGATAGTTGTGAATGTGAAAATTGACATGCATTTTGTATGTTATTGAAGTTCACTAAAATTCTAGACAATACTTTTGTTAAAATTATTATTATTATTTTTGGTTTGGTTTGTTGTATAAGCCTCTACTCTATTCTTTTTATGGCCTAAGTATTGATAAAAATAATTCATAAGGGCTAAGAATATGTTATAATATAGTGTCTTGATGAAAAGCACTTTCAAATAAGTGTGTGGTTAGTTTTGAATTCTTTTTTTAAAAAGAAGTAGTGAGAATAATATATGTGGATGGGTTGTGTATGCTTTTCTATAAGACACCATTTAAACCCTTTTGTTGTTGGTTAAGCCATGTAGGTTACATGAATTCATGACATTATTCATGTCGACAATAACAGAATCAGGTAATGAACATTTTCTATCCAAGTCGGTCTGTCCATCCAAGATGATATGTCCATTGGTCACTGGTAGTTCCTGTTGGAGGAAGATAAGGTATTGGAAACAAAATTGGTAGCATGCTAATCACAAAATTATTAGACATTTTATTCAAGTTACATATCTAATTTTTAAAAGCTTGCTGTGTAATCAAAACACTGGGTTACCTGATAGAGGACAGCAGCATCAAGAGCCATCAACTCCTTTTTGGATAGCTCCTCAACTACAGCGGCAGCGTAGCAATCACCAAGCATGTTATTTGTAGTACGCATGCGATCACTAAAATAAATTTAAAAAAAAGTTTTCGAGGTTCAGATGTTTGGCATAACAGACATGCATAAAATTGATTAATAGTTTTTCACTGAATTTGCAAAGTTCCGTGGAATGCTGAAGCCAGATATCTAACCTAAGTATTCTTTTAGTTTTAAAGGCTCACCCAAGCGACTTTCCAGTTGCGGCAGCGGCAGAAACGCTGTGGATAGGATTTCTGTCGTGGCGACAACTGCTAATGAAAGACAATGCGGTATCGTTCTTGTCGCTTCAGTGTCGGCGCTTTCATACCGCTCTATGTAAACATATGGTTTGTTCGTTGAAACCCTAGAGTCACCACAAAGCGTTTTTGAAAAACCTAAAGTCGCCCTGAATGTCAAACTGAGGCCCTTATAGCGAGTGTTGTTTGGTTGTCGATAAACGACGGTTATCGATAGTCGAACGTCGAAAATGAAATTTGGTTTTGCGTATTCTTATTGTTCGATACTTTCAGTTTTTAGTTCGGCCGTTATCGTCTGTATTTTTGCGTTCGACTATCACGGAAACTAACTCAAATGTCAAATTATAGGATTTATTCACAATGACAACTTTCATTATTCACAGTAACAGAAATCCTTGTCGATAGAGATACGCAATACCAAAAGGACAATTTATCGAAGCTTTCCACCCTTTTCACATCGAATGTTAAGCTACGTGCAGACGGCATATAAAAAGCCGCACATATGTGCGGTTCTGACGTCACATAAAAAGTTGTAAATTCAACGCAAATGCTAAACGTAAATCAGTGTACGCAAACTCGCATATAAGGGTGTTCAGACGATAGAATCTGTCCCAAAAGCCGCACATCAGTTTGCGTTGAATAACTCGCACATCAAATGTACGCAAATGAGTACGCAAATCTTGCGGTCGATGTGCGACATGTTCACACGGTATGCGTAAAAATCCGCACATCACCCATTTGCGTTCATATGCAGGCGTTCATATGTCGAAAATAAAGTTTGGTACTACTTATGTTTTGGCATTGGATATGATTTATCTGCAATCAATTTTAATGTTTTCATAATTAATCAATAGAAAAAAAGTAACAAAATAATAAAATAAAATATTTAAGTCAACTTAATAAAAAAGAAACATAATACTCAAGAGACCTAATAATTATTTCAGTACGTATTGTATTCATGAAAATAAAAACAGCCTACTACCAACATACTTCGCTTCGCTCATTTTATAATTTTTTTTTAAATTGAAAACCGATCACAACTATGCTGTACAACCACTACTGATTTGCGTAAAATATGCACATTTGCGTTGTCCTATTTTCGTGTCACCGCACATGATTTTGAAGATCGCACATGCACGCACATGCACGCAAACTGTCACAAAAAATGTGCGAGGGTGTTCAGACGATTTGCGAGAAAGCCGCACATTTATGTGCGGTTTCACCGTCGCACATCGTCCGCAAACCATTTGCGTGCATGTGCGGACTGTCCCAAAAGGGTGTTCAGACGATATGCGTGAATACTCGCAAATTATGACGTAAAAATGACGTCAGAACCGCAAACGTGTGCGGCTTTTATATGCCGTCTGCACGTAGCTTTAGACGACACTCGCAATAAGAGCCTGAGTGTTTTTGAGCCCTAGAGTTGACCTGGGTTTGCCCTCCACTCGCCCTAGGTTTTTGCTGTGGCGATTTGAGGGCTGTCAAATTGCTTGTATTTTTTTTTAATGACAGGGATGTGCGATGATTTGTGGTTTAGCATTTTTCGAGCACTGAAAAACCCAGGTTTTTTTGAAAACTCATACGGTTGTCAAAAAAACCTGGGTCAACCCTGAGTAAAGTTCAACGAACAAACCTATAATTTTACAGCTGAATTTGTGGCTGTCGCAACTGTAAATTGCTTTGGTTGAGGTGAGCTTTAATTACTTTTTTTGAAAATCACAAAACCAAATGGGTGGAACAGCAGACCTCGGCCTGAGTTCATTGTCGGTCAGTGTGTGGTGCTATTCCATCAGAAATCAAAGAAGATCCGAAGCCAAAAATCTGTGACTAAGCGGTTACGTTATGTTGGGTGAGGGATGCATCCGCAAGCGGCAACATCTCACCTGGATCTCGAAGATAAATTGTGCTTCCCTGGATAAAAGAGGATGAAGAGGTGTGTGTTTATTTGTGTGATGAATAAGGGACGATTGATTTGGTGACTAGGTTATTGGTTTTGAGAACCCTCACTGAAATACTTAGAGCCTTCAATGAGCTTGAGCACTCGCAGAGGAAGTGGAATGATCCTTTTGCATTTTTTTTTTATAACTTGCGCGCACTCAAGGGGTTGTGACTACCCTTAACATGTTAAGTAACACAGTACGAGCGTTAGGAAAAAGGGAGAGAGTTTAACAGGAGATACCGATGCACATTAGTTTTAAATTTCTGAAGATTGTAGTGAGAGGGAAAATAGAGCTGGGCAATACATTCCACATTCACGTGGTACGGCTGAAGAAGGAATCTCTGTATTTAACAGTACGTCCGAAATTTGACTCAAGGGTAAACTGATGGGCATTCCTGAGAGCGCGAGTATTACGGCTGAATTGTTTAAGGGGAGGAATGCAGCTGGCAATCTCATAAGAGCACTGTCTGTAAAAAAAAACAATAAAATAAGGAGAGACAAGAAACATTACGACGATGTTCAAGTGTCGTGAAAGTTTCAATGATGTTCGTATCTCCAATTATCTTTAAGGCTCTTCTCTAAACACTGTCCAAAAGAATGAGGTGGGTTGAAAGAGCACCTGCCCAAATATGGGAGTTATACTCCATCTTAGGACGAATGTACGTTTTGTAAATGAATGCCAGGTCATTGGGTGAAAAAAATTTCTTGAATTGTCGAAGAAAGCCTAAGAACTTTGCCGCATTTTTGGCGATGTCAAGTATATGGTTATTCCACAAGAGGTGGTTGGTAATGTACATATCGAGGACTGAAAGCTGTTCTGTTTCAACAATGCAAGAGCCACCCACTCATGGATAGTGGCAAGGGAGGTAAGTTTCGCTCCAACGACAAAAGACAGCATTGAGTTTTTGAAGCATTAATTTCAACGCGGTTTTTTATTCCCCACTGGACAACGCTGTCTAGATAAGAATTTAATGAACTTAACATACGTTGCCGCCCTAGTTCCACGTCCGAAGAGGAGGGATCTGAACATACGAACGAATATGAAAAGCTGAGGGTACTGTCGTCGGCAAAACAATTTAGTGGATATCAGACAGATCGTTAAGCTTGGGGCACACCAGCATTTATTTTGTGGGTTTCAGATTTATAGGCGTCCAAAACGACTTGTAATGAACGGTTAGAAAGGTAGCTACTAATCCAGCCAAGAAAAACTCTTCGAAACCTCAGGAGATGAAAGATCTTGATGCCAAACTCTATCGAATGCTTTTAAAATATCAAGCGCAATAATCTTACTTTCTCCAAATCGATGTAAAGACTTGTGCCACTGTTCGGTGAGATATGCCATCAAATCACTAGTGGAACGTTTGCCACGAAAGCCGTACTGACGGTCATTAAGAAGCTTTCGTGCATATTTGTCTTTTCTTCCTCTTATGAGCTGTGACCCGTGAGAATTTCAATCAACGGAGGCTGAAGTAGAAATTCTGCTTTTTTTTCTTGGAAATGTCTGGATATAGGTTCATAGGTTCGTTCTAAGGACTACCACTTGTCATTGGAAAGTTTTAGAAATTCTGTTTTAGTGGATTCTGTTTTTTTTTTGCTCTATTAACTTGAGGTTCGTTTCGCTTGATCCCGTGAGAGCTTTCTACGCATTTGGATTTTGTGGAAATGGATGAGATGGTGTTGACTCGCAAATCTTAGTAAAATAAAACAAAAGGAATTATAGAATTCCGAAGATTTGATATTACTTTGTAATAAAAAAATATTACTGCTTTTGAAGTTTTTTCTTTGCAATTCAAAAACTTATTTGAAAAAGTATTGTCAAATAAAAACAAAGGACATATCCTTGTAAGATTATATTTTTTTAAATTTAAAGTCATGTTTCAATCCAAGACTAAAATAGAAGCCCAATATCAAGACAATGGACAGTAAAATTCTGTGTAAAGCACCAGAAAATCTAAGCAAATGGAAAAATTTTCTTCTTGAGCATTCGGTTATCATCGAAAAGTGTCATTCTCATGGAGCAATTTTTGAATACTCGATAAACAACTTAGTCTGTCTAACAACGCTCATTTTGTTGGTAAGGAAATGCATGCTTTTTGTGTATTGAGATTTAAAATTTTTTCTCTTTCATTTTAATCTGTAGCTCCTAGAATCTTGGCAAGTCTTTAATCTTTGTTGTCTACCACCTAAAGCAGGAAAAGACAATAAACACTTTACCACGGATGAAGTTGAATTTTACAAAATCAAATTGAATTTCCACGATATCAGTCTCGTAATCAAAGCAATATCGTTATTCACTTATGCTGAGCTTCTTTACGTTTTAATGGTGGTAAGACATACATATATAAAATAAAACTCATTTAAACGGTATAAGTACTAGGAAAACTACGAATCAATGCTGAACTTAGTGGGGCTCAATGCTGTCATGTTGTTTCTTCGGATTGTTCTTTCATTAGCTGGATATGCATTTGGAATTTTAAAAGGAGACTTTTTAGATTTCTTGCAAGACGGTTTATTTTATGTTCTGTTAATTGTTCATTTTTTGCAGTTATTATGTGTAACGCAGAGTTTTTACAATCGATGTTTGTATTTTTTTTGAAAATTAGAAAAGACCATATCTGTTTAATAAATTTGTAAAACTAGCTTTTAAATTAAATTTAATTCTAAATTTTATGTTTAAATTTATGTACCGGACGCGGTTTTATTACGCGGCATGGAAATGTGAAATTAAATCAACTCTTTCTTTCTTCGAGCATTGATTTCTCGAGAAAAAAAACACAGCTCTCCCACTTTACTGCTTAACGCTCGGTGAGGTACGCCGATATTACTTAAGCCATATATATTAGTATATGGAATCTATAGTACCATCGAAAACAAAAACGGTCGCTCAAGGCCATCTATTGATCCGCCGGCGTACTAACATTCCCCTGTAATTTCTAGAGCGCCGGCGGATCAATAGATGGCTTTGAGCGATCGTTTTTGTTTTCGATGGTACTATAAATTCCATATACAATGCTTAAGCTTGATTTGCTACTATAAACACATACAAGACTTGTAAAAGTTTTGAAAAAGTGGGTATTTAGCAAATGCTTGATTTTATTGTTCGATTTGGGTCCCCGCCATTTCAATAAAAGTTTAACGAATAATGGACGTTTTTGTTTTTGTTTGGACAACAAATAATTCTTAACGGTCTTATAGAAAGACTCAGCAAGACTCTAACATCGCGTAGAAACTTCACAAATAATCAGCCCTATCACAGATTCCATCTTAGAAAACTTCCACACGGAAAGCTAAATAACGAACTACGAAAATTTGTGATCACAAAATCCGAATGGAATCGAAGAAAGCATTTCCAGTTGCCACACTAAATACCGCCAAGCTGGTTATCGAAATCAGCTCTTTTACGCCAAATGTACAAGATCATTCACATTTTTCTGCAAAACACAACTTCATTCGTATATAAAGACGACGATTTTATATTCCACTTGGATCTGATGATACCGGATCTACGAATTTCGAAATTCGTTCCACTCCGAATGGATTATGTGATAGCTACATCGGGAAACTTAGACTTTTTTCGATTACAATGGATTTTGTGGTAGGGCAGATTAGCTAATAAACAAAGGGTGTTATTTTTAGACGTGTGGTTTTTAATCTGGCAATGCTTTTTACGGAGTTGGTCTTTTTGACAGCTGTCACTTGATTTTTGTTCAATTCAGTTTGCCATTTCATGGTAAAAGATTTGCAAAGGAACGACTCCTGGGAACTGTATACGTTCGGTGAATTCGCTTGTCTACGCAGATAAGCCCGAGGCGAATGACGCCTTGGATGAGATTATTCAGCCAGTTGATGTTGACATACTACCCCAAATTGATTGAAAATTAGCTTCTGTCCGACCGGGGGCACCTGACAATAACATTAAATTATATTATATTATTTTTTTATCCTTGAAAACCACACATCTATAAAAAAAACACCCCTTACCAATCAATTTTCGTTCTCACATCTAAAATTAGTTTTTTTTGCATATTTTTAAATTTACGTATTTATTAACATGCTTATATGTTTGCTACTGTCTCAAGTTAAAAATCTTGATAAGTTTTTTTATAACGTAAAATACTCACACAAACCAGTCAACAGCAAACAGCAAGGTGACATCCTGGACAGGAGCATCTATAGCCGATAACACAACCAAAAGCAAGACCAATGCAGCACTAGGTACACTAGCTGAGCTCATTGAAGCAGCAGTTGCTGTCAACAGAACTGTAACCAATTCACCAAAGCCCAAAGTCATTCCACTCATCTGGGCTATAAATATCGAGGCAATAGATATGAACAGAGCCGTGCCATCCATATTGATGTTGCATCCAATTGGAAGGACGAACCGAGTTATCCTTTGATCCACATGTAATTTGTCATTCATACAACGGAATGTAATTGGTAACGCTGCAGCACTGCTCTCCATCAAAAGTAGGTATTTTTGTTTTTTGTGTTATGGTATTTGTTGAGCACCCGCAAAAGTACAAAAAAATAAAAAAAGTCGTGTGATTAGAAAAAAACAAGACGATATAAAAAAAGAGCAAATTGCACTTACGTTGACGCTGTGGCAAATGCTGTGAGCATCGCTTGAATGAGTCCACAGTAGAACTTGAACGGATTCCGACGCAGG
Organism: Melanostoma mellinum; assembly: GCA_914767635.1. NCBI lineage: Eukaryota > Metazoa > Arthropoda > Insecta > Diptera > Syrphidae > Melanostoma > Melanostoma mellinum. The sequence continues at coordinate 20,066,970 of OU612060.1, read as the reverse complement.
AATACAAAGTAAATTAATTGCATAATTATAAACTGATAAAGAAAGACACCAATCGCAACAGTAATGATGAACCACATCAATTGAGCCATCACTAAATTCAAATCGCTCACACCGAGAATCTTCCCGGCAATCACTGAACTGATGCCAATTGGCGTTAGCCACATCACACAGGTAACCATCTTCATCACAACCTCAAAAACAGCCGAAAAGAAATCTATCACAACTTGGCCCTTGCTGCCGATCGTACCCAGCAAGGTTCCAAAAACCAAACAGAAGAAAACAATGCCAAGGGTATTCGTACCGGTACGATACTGTACCACACGGATGAGTTCCACATCGCCGGTAGACTGATCGCCAGCAATGTAATCGGCACTATCGGTGGATGTTTCATTGAGTGTTTCATTAAAGCTCTGATGAATAGATGGCTTCGGGACATAGACAGTGTGAGCTTGTTGGAAAGCAGCCTGGAATAAATTATCTGGAAAGACGTTTCTGTAAACAAAAGAATAAAATAAATGATGTTAGTGTAGAAATTGCAAAATATAAAAAAAAAAAATTTCTAAAAATATATACAAAATGTATAAAATTACCTGCCTGGAGAAACAAAAAGCATATTCGCTAGAACTTGTTGCAATGCTCAGGAGTACAAAGGACAGTAGATCATTTTGGAAAATTGCAAAAACTCTCAATGGACCAGGATGGGATAGGATAGGAGAGGCATAACAGCGGAAGTACAGATCCTAGCGGAATATTTCGAAAATCTGCTGAATACATCATTTATCGAAAATGACATACAGTACGCAATGCCTCTGTTGGAAGACGAGTTTCTAGATCGGCAGATAACACATATAGATATAACAAGAATAACTAACCGATGCAATGCAAAAAAGCCCCTGGGGAAGACCGTATCCCCTACGAGTACTTCAAAAATGCGATGGAAAACTTCAAAATGGAATTGGCAAAAAGCTTTAATTTTATCTTCAATACAGGCGAAGTTCGTAAAAGCTTCAAAAGAAACATTATATTCCCAATCCTCAAGAAAGGTGACCCAAAAGAACCGAACAATTATAGAGGCATATCCTTTCTCAACACAGTCACAAAAATCTTCACAGGTATTTTACTAGAAAGACTCACTGATTGGACACAACAAAAAAATCTTCTTAACGAATATCAGGCTGGTTTTCGGAAGGGATACTCTACGGTTGACAACATCTTCGCCCTCACAAGCATCGCACAAAGAAACCTAGACAATGGAAAAAAGCTCTACGCTTTCTTCGTAGATTTCAAGGCTGTTTTCGACTCCATTGACAGGAAAGCCCTAATATATAAACTTAGTAATCTGGGAGTGTCAACGAAACTGCTAAGAGTACTTAAAGCGTTTTATAGCGAAAACATGATCGCTGTCTGGGATGGAAACATATTACCCGAATGGTTTCCTACGGAAACAGGAGTGAAGCAGGGTTGCCTACTCAGTCCGCTTCTATTTTCATTATTTCTCGATGACCTGGTAGACACTGCAAAGTCAAAGATCATGATTTTTCGAAATGGTATGGGGAGATATGCTAGAAATGAGAGAAATGAACCTTTCAAAACGAAGAATTGGAAAAAGTAAAACAATACAAATACCTAGGAATCATTTTAACCCCACAAATATCTTTCAAGAAAACACTTCCAAGAAAAACTGAAGGGATCCAAACGCGCGATGAACTGCATTTGGAGAGCAGTCCAAGAAATTGCGCCAAGTTCAAAGTACAAAATCTTCGAAGCAGTCATGAGATCTATCATGTGTTATGCAGCTCAAGATTGGGGCATCTTCCAATATGAAGAAGTGGAAAAGCTGCTCAGATACTTCCTCAAGAGAATTTTCCGCCTCCCGCACAATACCCCAAACTACATGCTCCATCTCGAGACTGGTCCTCAACCACTATACATCTACACACTTGGATTACACGTCGCTTATATCCGGAAAGTTATGATGCAATCTACCCATCGTCTTGTATATAAAATTGCCAAACATCTTCAAAGCAGAAACTTGCAGTTCTACAGCGAATGGTTGAGACTTGGAACGGAACATAAAAACTCACTAACAGTTGCAAACATTGATGAATTTAAACAGAAACCAGCAAAAACTAATCAAGAAGATTGCAGACGTCACACGCGACAATTTTCGGAGGCAAAGTCTCGAGAGCCAAACGAGATCCACTTATAAGTTGCTGAAGCACGACCTAGAGAACAAAAACTATTTCTGCGATACAAAAAGCATTGAAGTAATCTCCACCATACCAGGCCAGAGGTGAACTTTTACCCCTCAACTATTTGCCCCACAGGACCGATCTAAGCCCAGAGTGCTCCTTATGCAACCTAAGAACTCGCGAAGATATCCAGCACTTTAGAGGAAGATACCCTATTCTCAAGGAGATACGTGCATCCGTCTGGGGAAAAGGTACGCTCACAGTGGAAGAAATTATATAGATACTTAATGAGACAGTTGGAACCGCCTTTGTCAGTATATAAAAACTGCACTTTATTATCGTCAACATATTTTAAATGAAGCCTTCTAAATAAAAATTACTATTTAATTTTGATTGAAATTACAAATTACAAACTTTGAGCTTATTGTATATATTGACTAAAAACTCTTTTTTCGGCTGACGGCAAAAGCCAATGCTAATTGTGAACTATGTACACCATAAAATAATCAAGAAATAATAAAATCACATTTTACTACTACTTACTACTATACATATGTTTCATTGACACTGAAAAAAATTGAGGCAAATCAACCTGGAGGAGCAGCGCAAGCCTAGCGCATCTCTTCCAGCCATAACTTGTAAGGAACGGAGGGGGCCTAAATTTTTTTGTCAGTTCCAAACGACTGATAGCTCTTTTCATGGCAGTGTTTCTCTCTTAGGACTTGATCGAAAAGCCATATCCCCAGACAACTGGATTGTGAGGTTTAGTGCGAGTACAAGTTTTTGGCAGAAAGTTACGAGACAACCAGACGCCTTTTTCAGATCTAGAAACTACTAACGATCGAATGATATAAGCATCAGCTTCTAGCAAATTCATTTCATTCCTTTTTATACTTGGCGCATAACAATCGTCTGTGCTTTTGATATTTAGATTGAATAGGGCGAACTGTGTAAAAATTGTTTATAATCTGTCAAAAAATAGATAGTTCTATTTATTTGTTGGCATCATAGGCCAAAAATGTTAAAGAGATTTAAAAGAGAGAAATCACTTAAATTTGCATTGTGACAACTTGAACCGGAAGTCACATGAATGCGACGACTAAATATTTCCCATAAACAAAAAAATTAAAAGAAAAGAACAGGTGAAGTGCACATAATAAGCATGAATATTCGTAATAAATAAAATATGAAGAATTACCTTCCCAAGTCCAAAAGGCTGTCCAATAGATTTGCTGCCTTGTTGTCAGCAGACCGATCAGCAGCATTATGCATTCCCGGATCACCTGGGTGTATGAGCAGCACCAAGCCAATACCAAGAAGAGCATTGAAAAATGATGTGGCTGCAAAATACACCAAGGTCCTCAGAGCGATCTTTCCGTTCATACGAGCATTAAGACTGGCTGATCCAGCTATCAAACTCGATATGACCAGAGGAAGAATCATCAACTTGAGGACTCGCATAAATAATTCCCCGGGATATGATATGAGCATGATGGAGTCTGCATGAAGTTTCAGTGGTCGTAAACTGAATCCTGGAAAAAAAAGAATATACAAGTGAGTAAATTTTTAATGACACTTAAATTAATCAGGACAGCAAAGTTATAAACGTAAGCTACAGGAATGACCCTTTTCACTTCAGAAAAGTCTTAAATGAAAAAGAGCAATACTTGTGACTATACGCAACCCCTTGTTTAACTAATTTCCCCCAAAATGAGTACCTACTGATTTATTGGGTTTTTTTTACTTCATGTTACATCCCTGTCTTTGTTCATTTATAGTTTTTTTTTAATTTGAAAGCAAGACTTTCAAGTACGTTCATAAATTGAAGCTTACCTTTTATTCTTTTTTTTTTATAATCTACCCCACAAGCCTCAATCACTAACAAGCGTAATCAGATTCCACCCACATCGTTATTGTGTTCATTATCCTGTCACTTCAATTAGGATCTCGTATATATGTATTCACACTCATTCACTTGTTGCATACAAATGAGGGCATTAGTGCATTAGACACAAACGGAAATAAGTACACAAAGTAGCACTTGTGTACTTGAGATTCTGTATGGCTGTGGTGAGGTATTTCCATGTTTACTTGTTTTCCCAGACCCGAGAGAACACCTTTGTATATGCGGATGCTGTGAAGCGCATCGGGCGACCTTGAATTAATTTTTCAAAGGTATTTGCATATTATATACCCTTCCGGTAACAACATTTTGTTTGAACTCAAGAACCGATGGGTGTTAAGAAGATGTCCTTTTGATATTCTAGACATGTATTGTTTTATAAATATGCACTTCCGGCGAAAAGATAAGAGTAAAAGTGTCATCTTGGCAACATCGGGTGAGTGAAATCATGTGCGCACATTCGAAGCCATGTCACACTTTTTTGGTTTTATTTTCTATAACAAAGTTACAAAGTTACTACAAAACTCAACAAAATTACATCAAACCTTGATTCAGATATCTCCAATTAAACTACTCATTGAATAGTTCTTGTTGAGAAAAATGTTTTACTGACTTCTTTTTCGTATTTTTAAAATTTAATTTATTACTTAATTTAATTTATTATATATATCAGGATAAATGAGGGTAAAAAAGTAATCGGTATCATTTTTGTGGTACAGCTTTTGGTCATCGTGTTGTAGATATACTAGGAGACTCAAGTGGTAAAGTCTGGACAAAGGAAGAGGCGAACAAATAATTTCCCGGTGAAAGAAGAAGAAGTATTCGGGCCTTGGATTTCGTGGTATCCGTGACGTGATGATAAGCATCCTTCCGCGGAAGGTTCGTGATTCGAATCCCAACAGAATTCAAAAATGTTTTTCCACGGGTATCGTCTTTCGCAAGAAATTGGCAAACGAGTTCATTGCCATAAAAAGTGCTTTCTCGTTTAGCCATGCGAAATTGGCAGAAAATTGTAGGTCCCTTCCATTCCCTCACAACGCAATGGTTGCTGTTGGTTGTTCTTATTTATTTATTTTTATTTTAAAGACGACTGTCGTCTTATTTCTAATTACTAAAAGAAACGTGTTTAAGAATCTATAAAAAGCTACCAAAATTTATGAAACGATATCAAAACACTCCTTGCATCGCTAAAAACGTACATAGTTACAAAAAAAATCTTTGTAATCGACGGTAGAAGTCGGGCGATAGGCGTCTAAAAAGTAACAGAATCCAGGCCCAGGAGACTTGTTCACTGAAATAAGTAAACGATACTGAACAACAGCTTCTTGTTGATAACGATAAAATTCTGCATAGGTCACGACCTTTTTGAACTTAAAGTTTTCTCAAAAGCACCTCGTGAAAGCTGAAACTAACTCAACGGAAGTACAAGACATAACAGTCAAGGAAGTCACAAGAGTAGAAAAAAAAAATAAACGCCAAAAAAGGCAAAACAAAGAGGTGCGAGAGATACCATATGGGCTTTGGAAAAAAATAGAAGCCATCGAGCTTAGATGGCTCAAGATTCTCATCTCCAGGGGCCTGTAACACAAAGCTACAAGTCTACAAATCAAGACCCTTGAAGAATCATGTCCATTACATTTGTAGAAGAGCAAACAAACTTGTAGCTTTGTGATTCAGAGATTTCTTACTTTTTTTATAATTCATTTGTTTTACAAGTGCTTGTAGTTTTGTGTTACAGGCCATAGGGTTTCAAAACAAAACAACCATTTGAAAGCTATTTTGAATGCATGTAGAATCGGATTAGAATTTTTCCAATAATTGCTTTCGACAAAAACTTCCTACTTTCGTTCAAACTTCCCATTGACTCAAGTGCAACGGAGGAGGAATTTTGGGCATTTGAACACTTTTATTGTAGAATCGAGTTACGTAGTAGGCCCACAGGCCTATAAGAGGCGACAGGCTGCCGAATCATTAGGGCGAAAACTACCTTCATTCTGATATAAGTGGGCCTAAGATATAAACATATTGTCAGTTCAAATCCAGGGACTCGTAAGTACTTTAAATATGTTTTGCAGAAGTCGTAAAAAACGCAGGCCCGCAGCACTTGGCACGTATGTAAAATATTTTAGACTTTTTTCTTTTCTGACATATTTGCAGAATAACATAAGTACATTGAAAATGCCTAAAAGTGGCTCTGACTTCTCTTATGTTTTTGAATAAGTAATGTTTTTGTTGAATTTTTTGATTCATGAGGTCCTCTACTTTAGCTGACGATATTAAGGATATGTATGAAGTTACATTCAAGAAGGAAGGTTGTCCAACTTAAGTTGAATCATACCATCGTAGGTTTACACCAAGGAAGCGCCATCAGTCCTCTGCTTTTTATAACAGTGCTTGACTACCTGCTCGAAGGTTCTTCGCTATTATAAACGAACATTGTTAATCCCTGAAATGAGCGCCTGAAATTGGGTAGGCGTTTTAGAAGTAGGTGGATATCGCATTAGCCAAAAAATATAACCATTTTCTAAACCCCAATCAAGACGATTTATTTGAATAGATATGCGCTCCCTTAATTTTCAGTTTAAATGTCTGAGACAAATGATGATTAATAGTGAAGCAATTTGACAATGACATCATCAATAAGTGTAGGTAGGGGCATAGCGAGGGGGGGGGGGGGGGGGGGGGTACAGCATTGCCTTACGATTTTCCCGAGTCGGCAAATCGAGGAAGAAAAACGAAGTAGATTTGTTGAGTAAAGTCAACTCAACCAAAAAGACACGAATGGAAGCGTTTTTGTCTCAACTCCAGCAATTCTATAATCATGAGCCTGTTTCGCAGTTAATACAACACTACATTTCAATCGACATACAAAAAAAAAAACATACATCACATACAATTTTTCACATGGTATTCTGATTATTCTTTTTTTATACACAGTCCCTACAAAGATGCTGCATTTTGCTTTGCGTGCTTTTTATTCTCAAAAGGAATTCAAAGACAATTTGCTAGTCCGGAATGGGTATCGGTGGGTGTTCGCCAGCGGCATAAAAAGAAGAGTCGGGGTACACAAAAACATAAAAAGAAGGAAAATTGGTTCAACATTTCACTTATGAATCACATAAGGCGGCTTAACTTGATTATTGCAATTTTGTTAATGGAATAGCTTACGTCAACGTTTTGCTGGACAAAGCTGAGAGATAACAAAGCATTCAAGAAGAACAAAAAAAAAAAAAAAAATGCATATCAGTTAAAAGTGCTGCAAATTTTAGTCGATGTTGCGAGGACTATCTTTTCGTGTTCATAATAAGTCCGATGAGAACGATGGAAATTATCTAGAAATCACTTTACTGATTTCACGACATTGCCCATTGCCATTAATGAAAAAATGGTTGGACGGGTCTTCAAAAAGGCCGCGAATTGTGACGTATCTTAGTCCGACTACCCAAAATGAATTTATTGATCTCTTGGGTACTAAAACTCAAAAAATCTTAGTGAATGAGATCAATAAAGCAGGTATTTTTTCTGTCATGGTTGACACAACTCCTGACTCATCGCATCAAAATCAGTTTGCTGTCAACATTCGATACTTAGGAAATGGATGTCGTTCTAACAAAAAAGACTGGAGAAGAGTTGGCCCAAAAAATCATATATAAACTTCAATCAATAGGTACTTCTGTGAAGAATATTGTATTCCAATAACATGACTTTGCCGAAAATATGTCCGGGAAGTATAATGGTACTCACAAAAAATTGTCAGAAAAATGTGGTAAGAAAATCACTTACATTCCATGTCACGCGCATCGTATAAATATTTTCGTTGAAGCAGCATGCAATTCATGCTGATCAAAGAGTTTTTTAATACTTTGGAAGCATTGTTTGTATGCAAGAAAAATTCGAAAACATATTGGAAACTCCTTGCAATTGAAAAAATTTTAAAAAACTCGATGGACTGCTAGACCTGAAACAGTAAAGGCTTCTTTTGAAGGCATCGTAAACGCTTTAGAAGGAATAAAAAGCGATGCCAGTTCTTTTGATAACAAAAGTCATACCTCTGCTTCTGGACTTTTGAAAAAAACCTTGGTTTTTAATTTTATTCGTTGGCTATATTTTTGCAAAAATGTCATGTTTAAAGTTAAAAATTTGACCGAAAATCTAGAGGCTTCATTACTGATTCGAAGCACATTGGAATTATTTCAAGAAATGAACGATGATGACTTCATTTGCTGAAAAACATAAGATAAGCCCCGAAAACATAATAGAACGCGTAGGTTACCAAAGAGAATTGATGAAAATTCTGAAACTGTTTTGTATTTGACCTAGAAACGTTTTATAGAAAAGAGTTCAAAATGGTTCTTCAAACTTTTATTTCGCATGTAAAAGATAATTTAACAGATAATTTCACCATTTTTGAACCTTTCTTAAAATTTTTTAAAATATCCACTTCAAGAGCAAATGCCACAATAGAATTAGTTGAATCTATTATAGAATTAGATCGGTTTTTTTTAAAGAAGAAACCTTGATAGGAACCATATTTGGACTAAACTATGTCTACCCTGAAAATTTTATGAAAATCCGTTGGGTGGTTTAGGAGCCTATACCGGACAATACAAACATATGCAGTCTCCAAATTCTTAAGACTAGTCGGCATTTCATAAACATTCACCCCCCCCTCCCCATGGCTCGGACCCTCGCTACACCCCTGAGTATAGGGTGGATGAAGTTGAAAGAAAAACATTATATTTGAAATAGAAAAATACCATCTTAGCCGCTTACGCAATGGAATCGAATGTAAAGGATCCGAACTCCACCCAGCATAGTTATTACAAAATCCAAATTCTTTGCACACAAAAAGTCAACTTACAGTTTCTGAGAGTTGTTAGCTTTTCGTCAAACTACCCTTCGTTCTCTTACGTATGTACTTTATTACGCTTATAACTAATTATTTTTATGTCACTTGTCAAAGTGATAAATGACATCTCGAAATAAACTCATATCAAACTTATAACTAGACTCAAATTTTCTAATTCCAACGTTTAATAACAATGTGTATCTTCTAAACCAAAGTGGACGTTTAATTTCCATTTTGACACCCATAAAATAGAAAAGAGGTTTTATTAGCAATTAGCACTTGACGCTTTACCGATTACACCTACACCTACAATTTTTCCAGAAGCAAATAACACTTATTGCACGTTAAAATAAAATTGTAACAAAATCTAATCACTGGTACTGGCATGTCACGTTATTTGACTAGAAACCAGCTCGACCACCGCATAACAACTCAAATCGTTCATTAATAACGTTTATCCACGCAATTACGTTGAAATGACTTCCAAACAAAACGTTGTTCATTATGCATCCGTGCTGTACAAGCAATATCCGCTCTTCTGCTTGTTATAGTGTTTACCGACATGCCAAGTTTTCAGACCAATACCGAATATACGACAAGGTTCCCAAAAGAGAATTACATTGTACTCATCGGTTATGTGGTAGTACTGTAGTAGTACGTTGAACGATTAAGGAAGACATTTCTTTGGTGCAACATGCACTGATTAGATGTCAAAATGGAAATAGCAAAAAATCAGGATCATCACTACTGATGTGATGACTGATGAGAGGAGCAAATGCGTCAGCGAAAGTTAATCGATGTTATGATACTCAAACTCGTATACCAACTAGGCCTCGTATCGTCGCATGTTAAGTTTATGGCTTTTGGTATAGTGAATTTGTCTATTTTTAATTACACCACAATCAATCTAAATTTAATTGAAATGGGTGCGCGGCGCGTGTTGGTTTAGGATATTTTTTTATTTTATGTCTTTCCAGATACCTAGCAGAAGAGAGAACGATGTTAAAAATGAAACGTCAATTTGGAATTAATTTATTGGCGAAGTGATGTTTCAGGTAATTGAATTCCACAAGGACCTTGAGAATTTATAAACTGACTGATTGAGTGCTTCGTTTTTTGACAAGAAGAGATTACAATTGAAAACTTCAAGGAGTCATTTGGAAGTATTTCGTTACTGTCAGAGCCAACAACTGGTTTGGGGTGAATGATTAGAGTGAATTACGTAGATTTTAAATGTCACGGCCTTGACATGTCTATGTTTTACACACAAAAGCTAAAAGAACAACAATGTCAAGAAGATATAATTCTGCCAAAATTGACAGGACACGCTAGATATCACTTAAGACAAAATATTTTGCCAAATCGGCTTCATAGATTAGGCATGCTAAGCAAATTTTATGCAAATGCGAACAGATATTCCACATCGTCCATCGTTTCCTTTTCTTCTAAGTTTGTTAACTCTTATCGATCCGAATGGCGTGAGAATATTTATAGAAAATTATCAAACTGGGTGTGTGGGAAATGAAATATTAACTGGAACATTAATGGTACCAAAGTACACCATATTACTGCATAAATACGTGCGTATGTACTTCCTCAAGTTTTCCATTTGATTAATTTTCATTTTTTGAGGAATGGTTTAAGGATATCTCCTTGAAATCAATAAGAGAAGCAGAAATCTACCTACAATGTTTACTCAGTATACATTTAGTTTCACTTTGAATACAAAAAAAAAAGAATCGATTGAAAGGATTGTGTTTTGAGTGTAATATATCTCCTCTCAAGGACTTTGCAAAAAACAAAAAAGTATATTGTTTTTATCATCGAAGCAAAAAGCTTTCAGCCATTTCATTTGTCTACGTTAATAGGTACAGTTTTTCCATCTTTGAATGGACATCATTTTTTCTTCCAATCCTATTATGTCTACATAATAACCGCCCGTCGTCACTTATTCAATTGGTATGAGCCTTACATTGAAAAAGGAATAAAAGTAACTTAAGTACATTTTTACACAACAAAGCATAAATTATATCAGAATGCGAGATGAATTTTCATTCGAAAGGTATTGTTGCTAAATTAAATACTTTCCACGAACGTGACAAACTTAAACGAAAAGGAGTATGTGGACTGAGTGGGTGGACTGCAGCAGTTGAAAGTATCAAAAAAAAAAAAAAAAAAACTGTCATGCTGCATGTGTGTGGTACTCGGTACTCGTATGTGCCTCTGTACCTTTTAATGAAGTACTTTTCAATGTGCAATTTAGCACAAGAATGTGCACTAAGGACACGTGACACATGCGTGGGTTTGTTTACATCGAATCTCGAATGTCCTTGGGAGATGGCATGTGATGGTGGATAAGTGGTTGGCGAAACAAAACTGTTTGTTTAGTTTTGCCAGAAACCGATAAAAAAAGAAATTTTACTGAATGTTCAACGTTTTATTAACAACGCAGTAGCTGAAAATTGTTCTCTTTTTTCTTCTGTTTAATCTTTAAAAGGTGTATTGAGGGTTAATTTCTGTTGGTTACTGGTATCCTTATACCTAACTAAAAGTTTCTTTAGCAAATGGTGAAACCAATATCAAATTTATTGGTGTTAAAAAGTTTACTCAGAGGCTATATGCACGGTTTAATTTAGGGTGAATAGTGAGCCCACGTGAGGTACGCCGCACCGGCAGATCAAGGTAAGCAACGAATCTTAAATTGGTAAAAAGGGTTTTGTATAAGCAAATGTTAATGGGGGCTTCAGGCTGGTTTTAACAAGAGTCTTATAACACCGCACCGTAATTTAAGCACTAGGTTAAACTTGTTCTTTTTCCTAAAATTGTTTCAATGGTGAGTTCAGTAAATTAATGGAAATGTCAAAGTGACGGAATACTTTTCTTCTGGAGAAAACGTAACATTTTTTAAAACGTCCATATTAACCTGGCAGATAAGCCCTGCGCAAAGGCTAACTGCAAAACTCCGACCTAATCACCGGTCTATTGTACTTATTGTACAAACAGATAGCAACTTTGTTTTTGCTATTACTTCCCAGAAGTTCAAAGGAAAGCCAGAAGACGCTGCCATGATAATGAGCCTGGGTTACCTGCCGAGTATCTGTAAACGACAAAATACAAATGGCGGTGTCGTCATAGTCCACACAGGATTTACAGGTATGATTGAAGCCTAACACGTAAAATGCTATTTTTATAACTAGCACGCACATTAAGAGGTTATGAAAACTCATATAATGATTGCTATGAAACAAATAGGGAGCATTTAGGGGAAACAGGAAAGGATTAGATAGGGGATACCGATGCACATTGTTTTGAGTTATTGTGTAATGCAGAAAAAACAGAGTTTGGACTAAAATATGAATCTCTGGTATATAATCAGCCCTATCACAGAACCATCGTAGAAAACTTCCAAACGGAAAGCTAAGGTACGAACTACAAAAATTTGTGATCACAAAATCCGAATGGAATCGAAGAAAGTTGCCACGCTAAATACCGCCATGCTGGTTTTCGAAATCAGCTGTTTTACGCCAAATGTGCAAGATCATTCACATTTTTCTGCAAAACACAACTTCTTTCGTATATAAAGACGACGATTTTACATTACACTTGGATTTGGTGATACCGAACCTACGAACTTCGAAATTCGTTTCACTCCGAATGGATTATGTGATAGTTACATCGGAAAACTTAGACTTTTTTCGATTATCCTGGCGAGGAGGGTGTTTCGGCTAAATTGATTCAGGGGAGGAACGGACCTGACCAAATATGAGAGATATACTCTAGTGTTGGAGGGATGTAAACTTTATAAATTGTGGCACGATCAAAAAGGGTGAAAAACTACATACCTTAGAGAACCTAAAACACTTTATAGCATTTTTGGCGACTTCAAATATGTGGTCATTCTAATGAAGATCTCATACTAAGTAGCTTTTAGGTTTCTAGGATGCAAATCCCATTCATGGATAGTGGCAGTTGGGGATGATAGGCTTTAACGATTCACAACAACATTTCGCTTTCGAAACATTGAATTTTAGTCGGTTTTTTCTACCCCATGTACCAATGCTATTAAGTTCAGAATGCAATTTGCTGATTACACGCAACCGTTCCAGTTCCACACCCGAGTAGCAGCGACGTGCATTTGGAAACGAATAAAAAAACTGGGGGTTGAGTCATCAGAAAAACATTTAAGAAGAAATTTCACACAAGAGATCATGAATGAAGAGAAGGAAGAGAGTCAGAGACAAAACACAGCCCTGAGGCACACCAGCATTTATAAGGTGAATATTAAGCTTAAAACCATCTTGCACAACTTTTATTAAAAGTCCGAATGGCAGTTTCTAATCCAACGAAAAGAGGCTCGTCGACGTTAAGTCTGTCTACATTCAAGGAAAGCAACAACTGTGCTCTTGAAAGATAGAATCGTTAATTGAAGTCCTCTCTGAGAACCCTGGAGAATCAAGAGATTGTTCAGATCCTTAGAGAACTGACTGAAAGATTTTGGGCCTCTAACTAGATTTAGAGATGCTATTGCATTCCTCCCTCCTCACAGTCGAAAGAGTTAAAGCACATTTTAGTTGTCGCTTGAGACACAAACACTTCTCCCTAACCAGCCATTCTTCGAAACGTGGCTTATAGCTGTTATGATAGCATGCGTCTCCGCTTGAAAGACGGCCACACAAAATATCATTCAGGTCAACGTGCTAGTAAAGGTGATCTACCTTCGCCCTATCTAGTTAAAAAAAAAGTGCCTAACGAGGCGGGCAGTCGTATATTTTATCGTTCCCCAAAAATGAACCAGCATGAGATCCATCATCGGTTCTGGAACCCTCTACGAATATCTGATAACAACATTTTCCTCGTTTAGATTCCACAGTGAATCAGTCCTCTGAACCGGAGGAAAGTTGAAAGTCAATTTTTGACGCAGTATGAGACCGGTGATCAACTTATCGGACTGAGTCAAACGAAATGCTGTTTTCAAGATCAGCACGAGTTGTGCCAGAGATCACTTCTATCTAAATGCGAAATGGCCTTGAGAGTACATTCCATGATGTAGGTGAAGATTCAGCAGCATTTGGAGAGAGCAGAACCCCGAATGTGTATCCCAGTACAGCCAATTCATATTGTTTTTTGAAATTTGGCGAACGAAGCAATAACGTATTACGTGAGATCTTGTTCCATCAAACAACTGAAGTATGATAAGTCTTATCGACGTAGCATAGGTCAAGAGGTTATTTTTCGGCGACAGACCCTATGTGAAGCAGATGGTGTCTGTGGTGTGTGGGGGTTTGAAGTTCGAGTCGTAGAAACTTATAATTGTTTTTCTACGGCTATGAAGAAAAAAAAAACATCGGTCCTCTTAAGATTGACAGAAAAGCCGTTTCAAGACACCATCAGGTTCCAGTCAAAATAAGTAAAGGCTGTGATCGGAAACAAACACCTTGGAGGCTAGACGCAACCGAGATCACTTCGACGTCGTCGGCATATGCTTAGATAAAATTTTGACATACTTGACTTCGCATTACAGAGCTTGGGGAGCCGCGGGGGGTCTAGCGCATTACTCTCAACCATTCCGTATGAGAAGATAAGGGCATCTATATTTTTTTGAAAGGTTAAGAAAGGCTAAGTGAGCAATCGCTTTTCATAATAGTGAAAATAACTACTATCGGAGCACTTGCTGATTTCTTACCGCCAAAGCCGATGCTCATGGAAAAAACATTGCATGTTTCTGGGATTTGAATCTCAAACTCACACGTCAGACGTCACACGAACAGAAATATTACCTATTATGCCACAGACACAAAATTTTTAGGACTCTGGTTTCAAAATATGCGTTCCAATAGAAAAACATAAAAATGTGTAGTAAAATTCAATAAGAACCTTTGAAAACATTAAACAAATAAGTTTAAAAAGATGAGGTAAAGTTTAAATTAAATGTTATTAAACTTTAAAAACTATTTTCAGTGAAACTTGTTCTGTCCTAAAATAAAAATCATATTTTCACTTTAACTTTTCCATTTCTTTCCTATAGATAGTACAAAAGTAAATAAAAGTAAATCAATTGAAATGCAAAAACCATTAAACAATAGCAACGATGATGTTCCAATTAATTTTAATTAGGTTTCAAATTTATCTGCACATTGAATATATATAGAAATGTAAATGCAAAACTACCACAAAAACCCATTTCAATCAAAAATCAATTATTACTCACCCAACGTTACACCGAGCAGTACCCCAGAGAGTGTTACCAAGAGCATCATATTCTCATGCAACCACTTCTTGTACCCAGTTAACTCTATTGGTGCCTCACTGCGTTCGGTTGTCTTCGGTGGCATCTGAGTACCGTTGACGGTAGTACCATGTGGTGGACCCATTTTAGCGAATAAATAATCTGAAAATTTTTCAGATTTTTCCATCGTTTGAAAACCCACTCTTGTTAAAGACGTCGAATTTGTGTTTTTTTATATTTTATGAAATTAAATTTTTTGGCTTTTGTTTTTTCTTTGTTAAATTACAGTGATGTGTTTTCTTTTTATTTTATTTTTCTCTACAACAATTAAATGCAAAAAGTGCGTTTCTTTTTCTGAATTTCTTTGTATACAGTTAAGATATCAGAACAGAAAAGAGATGTGCCCTTCAACTTGGCAGGATGATGATTAACAATAATTTGTCTAGTTTCGGCTAATCCTAAATATTATTGTATCCATTTTTTCTATTTTAAATATTCTTTTTTCTTGTGTGTGTGGGTTAGGTAGTAAATGCAATTTATTTTTGTTTCTTTTCATAAATTTTTTAAATTTTTTAAGAACAGTGTGGAGAATTTCTTTGTTTTCTATTTCATATAGACATTGATAGTTGTTGATTATTTTTATATAAATTTAGTTATTGTTGCTTTCAACGTCTGGTGGCAAACGTTCACCTGAACCAAGGGTTACCGATGCGGCGATATCTTCTTCAGTAGAACACGCCCTTTGAGCCTAGTAGGTTCGTCCTGGACGTCTACGTTAAAGTGGTATTTAAGTAATGGCTCCGTTGTTGTGATTTTCTTAATAACTTTTTAAAACTTAAATTATATTCTAGACACTTTTTGATAGGGAGTTACTTGGTTGGTTTTTAAATGTTTTTATAGTTTTTGCTTAATAAGTCTTTTTCTTTTCTTTTAAATGTAAAGTTTGGTTATATTTTTATAAAATTATTGATTAATAGTCCAAAATATAAGATTCTGGCAGTTTAACTATTGGTTAGTTATTTAAAACACTTTTTGCTATATAAATTCGATATAAGATTATGTAAATGCTTTTATTATATTTTTTTTTTTTGTAAAATACGATTAAGGTGGGTCCTTTATAATTCTGTTTGATATATAAATTATTATATTTTCAATTTAACTTCATCTACGGTTTAACTTTAAAATGTTTTCTTATTCCTCTAGTAGCACTTCTTGGAAAATCGATTTTTCTAGATTCCCCTTTTAATATTTCCACACTAGCAGACGATTTATTTGAGGGTTGAAAATCTATGTCAATTCTCAAATTGAAACTTTTGTTCTATTCACAAGTGTCTACGTGTGTGGGCACATTCGTTACAAATATCCTTTTCTTCTCAACAAAAGCCGGTTTTTCTAATAAACTATTTCACAAAAGATCTTTTTTCTTCATTAATCCAAAAGGTTGAAGGGACTTTTTTTTCTCTTATCTTTTTTTATTCAGGACACAAATCAAACTTTTCCTTTACAATCCGCTCACGACAAGACTTCTGCAACGTTTGCAAGCTTTGAGTTTGTCGGAGGGCATTTTATAAAGGTTCAGAGAGAGGAGAAATGTTGTACCTATAGAAGAGGCTCATCACAGAGAAGATACCCCTTCGGAAAAAGCTTTTATTTAGTTGGTTGGTATTGCATTGCAAAGATTTAAGTCGTAGCGGGGTTTGTTGATAGAGATTAATGAAATCTTCTATGCAATTAATAATTTTTCGTATTCAATCATAGTATCGGTGAAGTAATTGTATGGTTTTGATTGCAGTTTTAAGATTTATGGGAGTTTAAACAGATAATTCGTTTGAATAGAAAGTTATTGGGGTTTCGAAATTGTCTGCACCTTTTAGTTTGATGATAAATGAGATTGAATGGGTTTTGGTCAATAGATGAATCCTCTTTTACCGCATAAATGGATTGATTTGCTAATGTTAAAGGAATTGATTGCAAGAAAACATGCGAACAATAAAATATTTAGGTTTTACATATTCGATGACGCACTTGTAGATAGATTCTTTTGCTTTTAACCCTTTAACACTTTGATTCTTAAGAAAGGTCTAAGTGAATACATTAAAAAAGGAAGCAGACAGCTACGTTGTGGACATGCTGAATAAATGAAAAATTTGTTTTTCTAAAAAAAGTGTTCATTGTGAAGGAGATATGTAAATGGAAACAATGAGACGCTCCAAAGATAAATACGCAATCCATAGATGCATATCAATATCAACTAATAAGATACTAATCCATATATGTAACTCTTACCTTTAGTGAGGTCATTGAGACGTGCACTTAGAAAGTTGCCCACTAGTACTTGCGTGTTCATAACTATCATTGAGTGAAAAATACACAAGACAGCTTATGTACCGATGGTTGCACTAAAATTGCCTTTGTGTTTTTATTGATTGAATCAAATGATGGAACGTGGGGTCGTTAAGGTTTTGGGTTTGAGTAATCAAACAGCGTGTGTAATCAATTATTAATTTATCATTCGTGGGTAGGTAAGAAATTAGGAACCACCTACACCTGATAAATTATTTAGGGGCAGAACTGTTCGCAAATTTTTTTTACACAGTAAAATAAAATCAAAAATTCGGAAAAATGGGTGGCATTGGCTGTGCAAAAGGAGTCATTTCAGAATAGGTACATATACCAAATTTATAGTCAATATATACTAAAAATATAAAAAAAAAATAAATAGGGTGGCGCAACAGAGCGAGGAGACCCAGGGCCTAGTGCATTTCTCACAACCATTGCCTTGTAAGCGAATGGATTGGACCTACAATTTTCTGCCGGTTCCAAACGGCTTATCGACAAAGCGCCATGAAGGCAACGAATTTACTATTGGGGAACTTGCCAATTCCTCACGAAAGGTAATACCCGCGGAAAAACATTCGAACAACGAACCTCCCGGTTAACAGGCGGGCATGCTAACAGGTCACGGGTGAATATTAAGTCATAGATTTGATCTAGTGACTTGAGAAACATCAAAGAATCACTAAAGCAATTTATTTTGGGTTAAAAAAAGGATGTCTGTCTGTTATGTGGCAGTTCACAGTTCGAATCGCAGAAACATCCATTTGTTTTGTCACGTGTATCGCTTTTCACGAGGAATTGGCAAGTCCTCAGAGAGTAGTTATACTGCCATGAAAAAAGCTTTCTCACATAGCCGTTCACGACAAACAAGAGAAATTCGCTAGACCCTAGGGGGCTTCCCGGGCTCCGATGTTCCAACAAATTTACTGATTTTTATTCAATTCAATCGAAGAGTGGGATCGCTTTACGAGGTTCATGATAATTGATCGTCACAATTCTTGTAAAATTCAATGATATATGGTCACTTATCATCAATCCTTTTACTCGATTCCACCTCGTATGCGTGGAAATGATGATCTTCGTCGAAAAGAGCACAAGTCCCTACAAATATTGGTTAGATTTGTTGCTGAAGATGTTTCACCTTTATTTTACTTCAATTTATAAACACTAACCCAATTTCACTTACATAGTTCACAAATTCAGGCAACTGCTTTTCAAACATTCTTTTCCGTCTACTTGATTGGGTTCAAAACCAATCCTTACTACAGATACTCGTATGTAACGCATGGTTCAGTTGCAGGACCAAAATAAGTTTATTGAACATCAACAAAATGCGAACTGTCTCACTGTCTTTCATTGCTTTTTTTAAATAATGCTCTTGTGTGCCTTACAGCCTTACTAGTAAATAATCTATTGCATTTTCCCTCTTAATCAATTTATTTGCAACACCGACAACGCCAGGAACGCTCATCATCTTTAACTTGAACAAAACTTCCGACGTACCAGAGAGTCAACTACAGTAAGGTAGTGCCATTTTACATAAAAGCTGAATTCGACCGATTACCCTCGACCATGAACCCTCTCCAATTTTTGTCAACTTTTTTTTCTCGATATTTTAGGGTTTGTCGCAGTTGAGAATTTCAAACAGACGTAGTAAACATTATTTAAAGTAAAAGTAAAAGTACCCTAGTAAAGAAGAAATAAACAAATTACTTTACCGCCGGAGAAAGCCATTAATTCAATTAAGACGCTAATTTTGACTTCTCCACATAAACATTTTTAGAGTATTTCCATGAAATAAATAAATAAACAGACTAGCGCAACAGAGTGAGCAGCTCTTGGACCTAGCGCATTTCTCACAACTATTGCCTTGTAAGGGAACCTACAATTTTCTACCGGTTTCGAACATTCGAGAAAGCGCTTTGCAAATTATTCACAAACGGAGGACTTGCCAGTTCCTAGCGAAAGGCGATAACCGCGGAAAAAATTTTTTGTCTCTGTTGGGATTCGAACCACGAATCTTTGGGTTAACAGGCAGACATGCAAACCATCACGCTACAGCTTTCCATGGCAGTTAGTTAATCTTAACTTCTAAGTTTTTTTTGGGTTTGATGCCCACGATAGGCATTCTATTTATTATTTTCAAAGCGGATGTTACACAAAAGATTGTTAATGGTATAGCAATCACCTTATAATCGCTCTACTGCGAAAACAAAAAAGTTCTCTACCATCTTCCTGCGTTTTTTGAAATTGTGCTCATCATCAAGAACCGCAAGGTAAAAGGGTTAAACGAAAAAACCAATGTTTTCATTGAAAATATTCAATTTTGCTCAAATTTTGTTTCCTTAGAAATATTTATTCGGTGTAGTCCAGTTCAATTGCAATTGACTATAAGAGAGGCAAAAGTTCACCAACTTTTTGAGAACCTTTTGACAGATTAGAGTGAATGCATTCAGTAATATGTTAGAGTTTCTGTTGAAGGCTCTCAAAATACTATAACTGGAGTAGTCAGACCTAATTACCGATCCATTGCAATGCACAACCTAATAGCTCCCTTCTTTTGTTATAGCCTTTCAAATATTCGTAGAAGAGCCAAAAGAGCCTTCTTCGAACATTATTTACATGAACGTACATGACATAAGCTCAGGTAACCAGCACTCATCATCTCTGCCGAGTATATGTTACATAATTCAAGAAAATACAGATGGGTGATTCCGTAACTTTTCAGATGATTATCGTTCAATCGTCTATCCGTCGTGAAAAGATTGTTTCCTTTAATCTTGCTTTCAGTGGTTGGTGGAAAGCTATTTTACTATTTTTTTTTTGCAGATTTTGGCAACTTTTCAGGGTCTTGAACACGTTTTTTACCTGACTAAAATTCATAAGATAGTTGTCTAAAACGTTACAGAATCCAGACCCAGGACATTCCCAAATCAAGTCGTCGAGTTCTTCACAAAATTAACAGAATTTGGTATCCTTGAAATGCTCTTGTGGTAGAATACATTGAGTAGCAGTGAAATGAATTCAGTAGATTAAATAATTTTGTGCTACTTCAATTTTTGTCTTGTGAGATCTCATGATACAACATATGCCAGAGATGAGGGAAGCTAGCACTTGTTATGTCACAATCAAAGTGACGCCCATGACTTCTACTTCAATAAAACAAAGTTATAACAAAAGTCGGTTATCACTTAAACCAAGGACGCATGCCTTGAACTTTTCAATAAGACAATGCTCCTTTCCACTTTATTTCTATTCCAAAGCAACTAAAACCTTGAAAGTGGATAAAATAAAGAAATAAATAAGCAGGCACAATAAGCTTAGGAAGGGATCCCTAAGCACTTGTCTCCATCATAACTTGGTATGATTTGAAGCCATCAACAATTTTTGGCTGATTACGAAAAGATAAGTGAGAAAGCCCTTTTCATGACAGTGTTATTATCTTCGGAATATTTGCCAATACGGCGTTAAAAGCGTAACCCAGAAACAAACAATTGGATATTTTTGTTAACCCTACGTAGTAGGCACGCACTCTACGACCATCAGTGGTTGTGTACTTTAAACATTTGAATATTTGAAACGCCATTCTACCATTTTTTCAAAGGTTTTGGAAAACTTTTAAGCTTGCAGGTTCACCTATACTTAAAACAAGAAAATCTACTCTGTGTCAGCCAATCTGCTTTTCGCCCTTATCATAGTTGCACAACTGCCCTGTTGAATGTTGTTGAACACATAAGGCAAGAAATACACAGAGATAATGTAACTTTCCTCGTGCTACTGGATTTTTCTAAGGCGTGCGATTCAGTGAGTCATCAAGTCTTATGTAGAAAACTTAGGTATCAATTCAATTTCTCTGAATGTTCTTTGAGACTAGTTTCACCTTACCTAGATAATAGATTTCAGGCAGTGGTGATAAATGATAAAAAATTATGTTTTCCCCGTTTGAGTAAAGGTGTACCGCAAGGTTCCAATACTGGGTCCACTGTTCTTTTTGATGTATATCAATGACCTACCGATTAGTATAGGCTTCCTCTGTAGATATGTAGGTATGCTGTACAATTAAGAAAAAGCTTCCCTTTAGGTTTATTAGAAAATGCTACCTTGACCGCATTATGGACTGGTCAAAAATGGCTCATGTCTTAATCCTACAAAATCAAAGCGTCTAGTGATTTCTAGGAAAAGTATCGAAGATACCTCTTACTTCCCAAAATTATATTTGAAAGACTCCCCAATTGAATTTGTTAGTTTTGCGAAAAATCTTGGCATTACATCCAACTCCACACTCTGTTGGAATGACCATATCCGCTTGACCCTAGGAAACATTGATTTTTCTTCATAAAGTTATGCAGACGCATCAACGTACCTTTACAATAAGATTTCTAATTAATTTGTCTTTCAGGCTCAAGGTCAATGACCTGCTCAAAAACCAATTTATTAACATTCAAAAGGTGGCATAACACTTTCCTGAAATAAGATTTCGCTGTCGCGTTCTACTCGTTCTTTAAACTTAATATACCAAAACGGTACACTTACTTGGTATCAAGTCGGCAATTTTTCATTTTTCCGGTTCTCTTGTAGAACTCTGTGCCTATATCGTACTCAAAATAGGTTGCACTGAGTTGTTTAGGACTGGATTGAGACAATACCTGGAAAGCTTTAGATGATTTTTCTTTTTTCTTGTTTTCCCCTTCTTTTTTTCTTTCTATTAACTTAGTCTTATATTATCTTCGTATATAAATATTTGTTTTATCTTCATTTTTCTTCTTCTTTGCTTTTCTTTACTTTTGTTATCAAGTTAATTGAATTTCGTTCGAAAGCATTTAATTTAATTGTAATTTGATTCTTACACTGTTTTTATAAGATATTGTATCTTAATGTGTAAAGCTGTTGTCGAGATGAATAAATTTGTTTTCGATTATTAGGGCTCGAAATATTTCTTAATTCAGTGAAATTAAAATCTTGCCATTGTAGAAATAAATTTCGCAAGTATTTTTGCATAATTGCTTGACTGTGTACCGCTCCATTAAAGATGGAAAAGTATCGATTTCATCTTACACTGTTAGTTACAGTACTAGTTTCTTC
Organism: Melanostoma mellinum; assembly: GCA_914767635.1. Taxonomy (NCBI): domain Eukaryota; kingdom Metazoa; phylum Arthropoda; class Insecta; order Diptera; family Syrphidae; genus Melanostoma; species Melanostoma mellinum. The sequence continues at coordinate 20,044,381 of OU612060.1, read as the reverse complement.
TTATCACCGTCTTCTTATTAAAAACTATGAACAACCAAAGCAGTTTGGGGGTGCTAAACGATTCATGAAAAGCGATGTATAAGTATGATACATAGCGAAAAACTGACTCACAGGTATTTTTTGTGTGTCATTTTTACTTGAGTAAAAATAAGTCTTACTAAGTATGAACTACATAGAAGAACAACAAAGAGTTTTTCCAAATTATTAGGCCAGAGCATTTAAATTTATCTAAAAGAGATTTGCTCTAAATACAAAAATTACTCAGAATTTTTGCCAAAAAATTGCAATGCTAATGGGAAGAAAATCAATGCAGTAGCTTAATATAAGCTTAGTGACGATAGATACAAGAGATGCCTTTAGCTAACATACAATGACGAGAAATGCTCATTTTGTATGTGACGTCGGTAAATGCTTTTAGTCTTAAATTCATAATTGATAATAATTTTAGTGCTTTATGAAGGCAATTTTTATTCTACAACTGCATTGGATTCAATCGATTGCCATCTATCAAATTTGGTTAGGGATTTTCTATTGAAAACTACTGGAGGGCCCAGATTTCGTAACTCCTTAGATGATTATTGTCTACCATCGAATGTATCGTCAAAAGATTGTGTCACGAAGGATGCTATAATCGTACAAATTCCGGTAACTTCTAGGTTTCAAAATACGTTTTCCTACGTTACTACGTTACGCTTTCCAAAGAACTTATTAGAAAGAGCAGCTTGATTAATTTCATGATAGATTCTTCTCATTTATATTCCGAGAGAATTTTCAGGTTTATAAAACCTTCGCAAAAACTAGACTGTTTTCACTTTCATCTTCTTTTATTGAATTTCTTGAGTGTCCGTCCACTTAGTATAAAACGTAACATGTAAGTTCTTGAAAACAAAACATATTAGAGTAACGAGTTTTGTTTTTGCCTTTTCTTTTTTCAGTTTTAAGTACAAAAAAGCAAACTAAAATGTAATCTAATGACTATTTCATTTTGTGCGGGAAGCCACATTTCCATTGAACATTGAATTGCAATTTGTCCAGGAAAAGCAAACCGGAAAATAGAAAATAAAAAGAGAAATTGAAAAAAAAAAAACAAAAAAAAAACAACCAAACCTAATAAAGTGAAAATCAATAAATTGAATTACGTGCATGGCTGCGGCTGGTTGGTTTGAATGGTAAACACAAAAGAAGATTGGTAACCTCAATGAAAATAAACTTTTATACCTCCTTCGCTTCTTAGGTCAGATAGTTGTTTTTTTTTGTATTGAATCAAATCGATATGATTTCATCGAATGGAATTGTAGTTTCATTTTAAATAACCACCGCACCGTTCCGCTTGCCGGCTTAAACTTAAACACATCGTATTTATGAATGCAAATGTCCTAGAAAGTGAGCATAGGGATGTGAGTTATGTACGCAATTTCGTTTTTTTTATGTCGAGGTCAAGCTCAGATTAATTTAGTGTGATTAAAAAACAACCTTCACAGTCAAAAGTCCCTTCTCTTTGTTTGTTTGGTCTTTACAAATATAAAGACTAGGGAAATAGTATATTTTTCATTTCTACCTTCTTGTAAAAGATTGAATGAAAATAATGTCGTAAGCGAACAGAAGGTATTGAGCAGACAATAGGAGCTAATAAGGGACCGTTCCTTCACTTGAAGTTGACTCCCAACATGCGGACTGTTTAGTAAACATCTCAGATAGAATTTCTTCACTCGAAATTCATAGTCAATAGGGTGGCGCAACAGAGCGAGGAGCTTCACTTCTCACAACCATGCCTGATGGTGAGGGAATGGAGGGGACCTAAAATTTTCTGCCGGTTCCGAACGGCTTTTTTGAGAAAGCGCTTTTCATAGCAATGAATTTACTAACGGAGTGCCAATTCTTCGCGAAAGGCGATAGCCGTGGAAAAACATTTTTGCCTCTGCTGGGATCCGAACCACGAACCTCTGGATTAGCAGGTGGACATGCTAACCATTACGCCACGGGTACCACACTGAGTCAACTAACGACTTCTATTAAGTAAAAATTTATGAGTTTGGAAACAATTAAAAGCTCGAAGTCTTAGTAAATTCACTTAACAGAGTCTTAACACAAATTCTAATGAAATTCAACATAAAAAATTATTACCTAAACAGACTAAAAGTCCCGCCAAAACCATTTTTGCTCTGTCAAATCCTAGTCTCGAAATTCGGAACGCAGAAGGAATAGCACTGGACATTGTTAATCTTCATGTTCTTGTCTTAAGAAGCAATTTTTGAGACAAAAAGAATTTTGGTCAAGAAGTGTATACAGGGTGCGACAAAAGTATGGAAACCCCTGGAAATATGGCAGAATATTCGTTAAAAAAAATCAAAGACCCTATATCCGACGTATTTTTCGACGATGGTGACCTTGAATTTGACCTTGGACGTAACCTTGAAGCCCCAGCGAAAAAACATGTATTTTATTTTATTTATAACGTAGTCATGAGTATTGTGCAGAAAAACATGTTTCTACAGAAAAAAATTATACAAAAACCTTTCAGTTAAGTCATTGAGAAACATTTAAACTTTTCAACTTCCCAGAATGAACATAAAAAATAGGAAAAGAGGTATGATGATTCAGTAGCTAGAAACCAAACAAAATCGCAGTATTGTTAATCACAATTTTCTCTTTACGCATAAATAACAAAATCGATGCCTATCTGAATTTGTTTACATTTTCTCACAAAGAAGCCAGACACATGCTTATGCATACATTGTTTTCAAAGAACTCATATTTTCATTACTCAACCGATTCTAAACCTCATTTCCATTTCAACATGTGCGCCGCTTTGTCAATTGGCAACTATTTTCACGAATACAAATGACTTCCTTATGTAATAAACGACATTTAAAACAATTATTTACATTTACCCCTTTAACTTCATCAATTGATGGGATTTTCAGCCCCAAAAGTGACCGATAGACACATATTGTCAAATCGGCTCAAGAATTATGTCTTCTCTTTGGCACGCGTTTTATTTTAATTTTAGCTTTTTGTATCGGCAATCGCACAAAGTAACATTTTTAAAGAGGAAAAAGTAACGTCATTTTGATATGGTAAATTTGGAATAGAGACAGAGACACACAAGTGCAAGGTTTTTGGCTTTGAGAGACTTTGACAACAAACAATTTGCGACAATCATTTTGGCAGTATTTTTCAGTTTCTTGTTTTGAGATAAATTGGTAATTTTTGTCAACGTTTTGCCACAAATTGCTTTATTTTTAGAAAATATAATAAATTAAAAACAATGCACTTTAATTTGGCGTTTGAGTATAAAATGGATGAAAATGGCATGACATGGACTAATGACGGTACGTGTTACGTCTATAGATAGAAAGTTTTATGTTTTTAATGCTCTTTATTGTGCTTTTCTATAGTATATACACAATTTTATTTTATTACTGCATTGATTCACATTTGTAGAGGTTTTAGAGAGGCAGTTAAGAATTCTGAAAGAGGCAATGATGCTGGGGTATATGAGATACCATATAAGTTTTGGAAAAAGATGAAATACATTGAGCTTACATGTCTCAGGATTTTCATCTCCGAACATACAAGAGGTGGTAGGAGTCTGTCAACGCAATGGATGCAAAGTTACCTACTACCAATGAACAAAAGGAATCAAGAAGATACAAGAGGAAGTTACTCAACGCTCAAGTTCTTGGAGCGGGGTTTAAGTTTAAAAGTTTAAGGATCCTACTGGAAAACGTGGAGATTTTTTAAATGAGTTGCAGGTTGTGCGGTTGACATCAAAAAGTCGATCGACAACCATGAGTATGTAGGAAACAGCAGTTACAAAGGTAAGATGTACGAAGGAACAGTTACAAAGGTAGATTCCAGGCCTCTGGAGGTGTACACAAAGGTTGACTCTTCGGTCCTCAGGTCTTGTTGAGTATTTTCTCGAAGGTAAGGAACCGGACAACAGATTATTTTTTGCTAACGATGCAACAAGTATTTGACGTTTGAAAAAATATCTTAGAATCGTGTTGGTATCGTATAAGTTTAAAAAGACTGTGTCCTTCTGTTGACCTATTTCTTGGTTCTGTTATACAATATTGCAAGCCTAAAAGTCGAGAGCCACTTGTTGCATTATGTCCAGTACAAGTCAAGCAAACTTGTAGCTTTGTGTTAAAGACATTACTTACACTTGTAAAAAAAAAGTTTCTTGTAGTTTTGTCTTACAAGCTCTAGATCCAGACATACCGTTTCCAGACATTTATTTGAAAAGAAATGTCCTTTCCTAGTTAGAAAAGTTTGAATATCTGGGATATATGATCAATACTACAACCTTGCATTTATCTCAACAGCCATCGTGTCACCGTTGGATGCTTTCTGGATGTCGAGAAGGCATTCGATAGCGTATGGATAGATGGATTAATACATAAACTCTACTCGTTTCAGCTTCCACCACCACTAATCAAAATTCTCTATTCTTTTCTTTCTTTCAGAAAATTTTTCGTACAAATGGACAACTGCAAATCCCACACTAAGAACATCGGAGCCGGAGTCGCCCAAAGGTCAAAACTCGGTCCCTTCCTCTACAGATTGATGACGTCAGACCAACCAACTCCAACTGGATGCGAGAATCTCCTCAACGCTGATGACTCGCCAACCTACGCCACATCACTCTCACCATTGCTCGCAGTCAAGAGAGTAGAGGCCCACGTCAGCAGACTATACCACTACTACAAAAAGTGGGGCATACGGATCAACTCCTCCAAATCGGAACTGGTTTGATTCAAGAGACCCTCAAATGGCAGATGTGGTCGGACTGCCACCAAATGTAAAAACTTGGTCCTGAAACTTCCCGATGGATTCATTCCAAACCGAATGTGAAATACCTGGGTATCCACTTCAATGAGCTTTTGAACTTCAATTCACACAGCAGAAAAGCTCTCAAAAAAGCCAGTTGGGCTTTCAGCCGGGTGCACCCTCTGCTGAAAAGAAGAACTGGACTAAGCCAACCGACAAAGTTACTGGTTTACAAGCAACTTCTGCGACCAGTAATTAGCTACTCATTCCCAGTCTGGTTCTCCATTTCGAAGACAGCCATGAAAGAATTCCAGCTCTATGAAAGGAAGATACTCAGGATCTGCACCGGCCTCTATTTTGACCGACGGCGACGAAAGCACTACAGGAACGAGCAACTGTACCAAGACGCCAACATCATACCTCTGGACAGATACCTGGTGCTATCCACAAAGAAGATAATGCAAAACGTCACCAACCACCCGAATCAGCTAATGAGAAGGATGACCACAGAGCAACGCGACATCCGGAACCGAGGTACTTCAGTGTGATGGAGACCCTGATGGACGACAACATCATCAAGGACAACGAGGCATATCTCGTTTTACGTTGACACTGGGTCAGCGCACCGCCGCGCCGTGGCTAAATTGCCAACCCCCACCTTTCAACTACAAACCCGCCATCGATAGCCAGGAATGAACTACCTGAGAAGACGACAAAGTCAACCGACTTCTATTTTTATTACTTTTGCCATGAAAATTATACAATATTCTATAATATTTTAAGTTAAGACGATGTATATGGTTAGGCCCCTTATGTGCCAATAAAACATTATTATCATAGTATCCTAATTAGTTATAAGTCAAATTGTATACATTGTTCAAATAAAAACTAACTAACTAACTAACCTTGCATTTATCAGAGCGGCCTTGCGAGTCCTTTATGCATTGTTGTCAAAATAAAACACATGCAACCATAAGGAGTGGCACACATCTAACGTTGCCTGGGTACCGTTACACAATACTATGAACTACCTGTAATACAAGTTAATTATGAAAAGCGCAAGAAATATCTATAATACAAAGCTACAAGTTTACTTGCTTTCCTACAAGTGGCTCTTGACTTGTAGACTTGCATCTTTGTGTTACACGCCCTTGGTAGTGCATTTAAAATGAATACAGATCGCAACTACAGGTCGCAGTGGTTTCTGCAAGGCTTAAAAATAACTTGTGATGTCGGCATCACTCTCAAGTTGTGGGAAAACTCTACATATATGTATGTTCTGTGCTGAAAAATGTCCCCTTAGCTGAAGAGAAGACTACACCGCAGCTGTGCGCCCAGTAGTCAAATGCAGTTCACAATGTTTAACAATATTCAAATAGTATGAGAGTACCTAAATTAACCGCAGCTAAAGTGTCTCCTAGGATAGCAGGTAAGAATTAGAAATATTAAGTTCCGCGGAAGCCTTCACTTCAAAATGAATCTTTCGCAGAAGAAAGAGCATGACCGGCTTAGTTGGTGTTGTCATGATCAATTGCGAGATCCAAAGAACTCAGCAAAAAAGACTAAATAATACCTCCGACACTTTCACGAAAAAATAAGACCAAAACACTCCTGAACATAAGACACGATATCAGCATTTGGTTGACATTAGACCTGGAACAATCCAAAGAAAGGAGACCTGCCGACGCGACGCCTGCTAAGGTCAACTTAGGGTACCGCAAGGATTACTAGTTTGAAGAAGATAAGAGAGTTGAGTCACGATTTATATTCCCTTTCGAAGTGGCGCCATTAAAGAAGAAAACGAATGAGAAGAAGATAAGTATCAACCAGAGAACTACACGTAAAAATACTCCCAAAAAACACCTAGTTATCGTTACGTTGTGATTACGTTTCACGATATACGCTTTTAGTGGTCGTTTTGTTATCGTTCTGACATTTTCATGAAGCCTTTCCCGTAGTTCATAGTCGGTTTATGTCGTGGCTACCGATGCTTTGGGTGTCTTTTTTTTTGCCTCAGATTTCGTAAATCGTAATACGCGCACTGTTTCTCTCTCTAAGTGTCTAAAGACAATTGAATCTTAAAGTTTTCCTGTGTAAATTCAAAAATTAAAAACTACGTTTTAGGCTTAGAGGAATTAAGAGAAACTTAATTTTAACAACAAACTAATTTATGCAATCCATTAGCTCAAAACTTACAATGTAAATGCTTAAAGGGATACAAAGACTCATGAGGTTTGCATGTTTAATGCCTGGAGAAAGAAGCAACCTTGAACCTTTTCTGTATAGAGTTAATTAGAATATTACATCAGTTGAGTTTCAGTGATGGAATCAAGCCGTTATGTTGCGAACATTTCAACGGTCTGGCCCTATAAGCTAACCAAATAATTAGCATAGATTGGGTCGACAAAAAATGTTTCCATTTCTCCCATGAGACTTTAATTTCTATGGTTTAGATCCATGACATAGGGCTCTGACGTTCCGAGAATTGACGAAGGAAAACAGGAACATTTGAACTACATTACTATCCACAGATTGTTGAAAACAAGTACTTCCCTACTTGTTTCATTTTGATGGAATATGCCAATCAACAAATTTAACTGAGAAGAGGATTTGTGTCTTGCTTTCAATTTCAATTTTTATTAAGAATAAATCAGTTTGTAGAATTAACTCTTTTATGAGTAACATGGCGTCCAAAAAGAAGTTTTTGTTTTGCTTTAGCTATAAAGCTTTCGCAAAGGCATAACATTTTCGCGACTTCCTCCTAACGATATGAGCACAGAGTTGTGTATGTACTTGATAGATATGATTAGATGAATGCTGTGAAGGTATCCAACCATAAAATATGATATCCGGAGTAATTTATATTCATCTTCCATTTAAAGGGGGAATATGTGACGACAAGGCATAAATAGTGTCCCAGCGCACCATTTGTTTATTTGTCTGCCATGAAATGAAGTGAATGTAATTTGGGTCATCGTAAAGTGACAACTAATTTTGTTTTTGTTTTTTGAAAACAAAAGAGAAAAAAAAACAACTAAAAATTTGATGTAGCCTTAATAAACAATGTGAAGGTGTAATAAAAACAAAAAACCTTAATTTGCTTTTATATTGGCAAAGCAAAGCTCAAGATGATGGATCTTTGGATGTTGTTATTGTATGGAGGCTATTAGATAACAAAATACAACTCACTATCTCATTATGTCCAATATGGTTAGTCACAATATTCAACGGAACGTTGCTGCACGTCGGCGAAGACACTGAATCAACTGTGTCACTTTTCTACTTAGCACTAAATAAATAAATAGGGTGGCGCAGCAGAGCGAGGAGCCCCTGGACCTAGCACATTTCTCACAACCATGCCTTGTGAGGGAATGGAAGGGACCTACAATTTTCTGCCGGTTTCGAACGGCTTGTCGAGAAAGCGCTTTTCATGGCAATGAATACTAACGGAAGAATTGCCAATTCCTCGCGAAAGGCGATACCCGTGGAAAAACATTTTTGCTTGTTGGGATTCGAGCCACGAACCTCTGGATTAACAGGCGGACATGCATCACACCACGGGTACTACTTACTACTTAGCAGTAGTGATCTGGAGTGAGCTGGCCCAAAATCGCAATCATTATGGAAAGATGTTGGTTGAGGCCCAGTTTCTTCCCGAAATGTAAGGTCCACCTAAATAAGGAAGTACTAGTGTTCAGCCTGTGGAGTACAACGCGCCACATTGACCTCAGCAAGTGTCGGCAAGTCTCCCCGCTTTGGAAGGTTCCATACCTGAGGCCAACTAAATGCTGATATCGTTGAATTTGTATGTCGAAGATACTGAATATTCCTTTTGGAGAACGCAACTTACTTGACCGTCCTCCTCAATAAAAATCCTGATTCACAATACAGAGTAAAAACCAGTCGTGAGCTGTGGGCTGATCGCCAAGTTTTAGTTATGTGAGAGAGTTCATCAAGCAACGCAGAATGATGAGCTTCTCAACGCTTAGTATTGGAATCTTGAGAACAGCAAATCCTTCGCATAGGCAGGACAGAATGAAATTATGGCAAGTATAACAGTTGGAGTTGAAAATTTCAAAATGAAATCAAAAAGGAGGATCAAGAGATCCAGTGACCTCAAATCATTTTGTAACTAGCATGATTCGACTTGGTTAAGCTTTTCAGTGAGAGAGATTGAGAATTAGGGAATAACACGGAAAATGCTGTCAGACTATTTTTTCGATTCTATTAGTCAAAAAGAAAGAAGGAATATCTGATACACTCTTCAATGTGTATTGGAAAATAATTTTCAGATCACCAACTATTTACGATGCATTGGGAATACAGCAACAATGTTAAATGAAAATCCAAAATTGCAGTGGTTATGAACTCCAATGGAAATAACAAACAAATGAGAAGGTTCATGTCGCATTTTCCAGTGGTAAAAAGTAATGAGCTCTAACAATCAGATTCCTTTTTCTTTTTGAGTGATTCTCTAAGTAAGCTTCATTTATAAAGAAAAGGAAGAGAAAGTTCTGCAATCAAATTGGCTCCAATTTATATGATTTTAACAGTCAAGAAATGTTAAGTTACTCCATTATGCTTCCAAGAAACCATAGTCGACTGTAATACTCATTCGCCCTTCACAACAAAATAAATTCCATTCCTTTTACATGTGCCTTCCCCATGTCATGCATGCTGCGTCCTTGACGAACAGAATTCGATCACATTTTGACATTGTTGTTGATTGTTAAACCAAATTTGATTCGCGAGTATAAAGAGATTTGTCCTCAAAACAAAAAACATAAACCCAAATAAATGAGACTTTCAACTGTTTAATGTTGTCCTTGACATTGCCCTTGCTATTGAATTATAAAAGTTTATTGTATGGGGGACGAATCAATGCATGTCACGAATAAACACATATAAGTACTTCTGTTTGTGCTGCAAGAACACATTGCATGTTTGTTTGTTATTATTTTTGATATCAATTTGTATATGTAAGCTTTGAGTATGGAAGAATATAATAATGATAACATTTCCGCTGCACAACAGTTATTTGATTAAATAATGTTAGGGGTTCAACTGGCTCAGTTTCGTTTTCATTTTTAAATTGGTGTGGTGATTAGAAGGGTGTGTGTCATGTAATTTGCATACTTAGTCTTTGATATAATATCATATGATCCCATTGCCATGATTAGAGGTAGAAACTTATCAAGTGAATTATAATTTCTGCTTCACAATTTTTATCTGCTTTGCCTTTCATCATTGGCATTACAAACAAATATTCATAGCTCTTTGAAAAAGTTTGCTAAGAAGTCGAGTAATTGAATAAAGTCTATGAGATTACAGAAATTTAGTTGCTTGCTTTCCTGAGAAGTTTTTTGAAGTCGATACATAAACTTGTTAATGAGAACATGTGTCTTGCACGAGTAATATTCTAAACAGCTAAATCAAGGCGGGTTAGGTCTTTTCATAGCAGTTTCACATAAACAGATAAGTTTATTGTCGGGTTATTGTGTCTACTTTTTTTACCTTTGTCATGAATGCACCGTTAACAATCGATCCATATTTTTGGACATTTAAACTATTCACATTGATGTTCATTATTTTAATGATAATAGTCATTCAAAAAGTGAGAATCAACAAGAACGAAGTCTTTTCTTGAAATATGCTAATAGAGGAGCTAGTTTGCATTGTGGTGCTCTAAGTTTATACAGGGTGCTTTTTTTTAACTTTAAACTTTCAATGAGTAGGTTGAGAATAATATCTCTTAGAATTTTCGAACTATGTCCTGTCCAACAAAAATCCGCTGTACAGTTCTTATGGGACAGCTTTTTCCAAGTAGGGCATAATGCTAAACGCTAAAGCCACTAAGGTATTAAAATAAATCTAAAATTAAATATGCTAAGGTTCTTATTCTTTGAAGTTTTAAAAAAATCTGCATAAACACGCTGATTGATATTCAATATAACCACAGTGAGAAGTGAATGCCCTGCCCTATAGTCACTGCATTGACAAATTTTTAAATAGGCTGATAAAAAAAAAATAAAAAAACGGGAAGACTTGGCACTTAACTCAGGAACCAACAATTTTTTTGCCGATTTCGTCAGTCTTAATGACAAAGCAAATAAGACTGCAGGTGCAGATGGCCTTGATGCCGAACTTTTCAAGGCAGCTGGAGACCAGTTAGAAAGGAGCATGCACCAGCTGATCAGCATGATATGTTCGGAAGAAAGCATGCCCGATGAATGGAACCTCAGTATCGTATGCCCGATCCTTAAGAAGGGAGACCCTCACAAAATTGCGCCAATTACAAAAGGATAAGCCTCCTTAACGTCGCTTATAAGATCTTGTCTGCTGTAATATATGAACGTCTGAAACCCCACGTCAACAACTTGATAGGTCCTTATCAATGTGGTTTTAGACCAGAAAAGTCCACAGTAGACCAAATTTTCACACTACGGCAGATCTTGGAAAAAACTTGAGAACGTAATATCGATGTTCACCATCTCTTTATCGATTTCAAGGCCGCGTATGACAGTATTTGCAGAGACGAGCTGTACAGAGCCATGTCTAGTTTCGGCATCCCTGCAAAACTCGTACGACTATGCAGGATGACTTTGGAGAATTCACGCTGCTCCGTCAAGGTCGGTAGAGAACACACGGAGACCTTTGACGTCGAAAAATGGGTTTATGCAAAGCGACAAACTGTCATGAAATTTCTTCAACATCATACTTTAAAAGATTGTAAGAAATTCAAACGTCAACACCAGAGGAACAATCTTTCGAAAGTCTGTAGAATTACTCGCCTATGCATATGCAGACGCATAGGCGAGTAATTGTACCTACTTTGACGTACTGGGAAGAAATAAGCGTGATGTCATAGGTGCTTTTGCGAGTATTGAAACAGAAGCGGCAAAAATGGGTTCGATGGTTAATGAGGGCAAAACGAAATATATGTTGTCATCAAGAGCACAGAACATCGACGAATTGGATAAAACGTCACAATAGACAGACATAACTTCGAGGTAATACAGGACTTCGTCTACTTAGGATCCGCTGTACACGCGGAGATCAAACGGAGAATAACTCTTGCCAACCGTTGCTTCTTTGGGTTAAGAAGGCAATTGAGAAACAAAACCCTCTCCAGAAAAGCTAAGGTGACCATGTAAAGACCTTGATCATACCAGTCCTGCTTTACGGTGCGGAAGCAGGGACCTTATGAGGAAACCCTTGGTCGTTTCGAAAGAAAAATCTCCGAATAATCTTTGGTCCCGTATGCGAAGACAATGTGTGGAGAAGAAGATACAACAACGAGCTGTACCGCGACATGGGCATAGCCAGAAGAGTACGCATCGCGAGGCTACGATGGTTGGGTCCTGTAGAGCGGATGGACCCAAACGCTCCGGCTCGACGGGTGTTCGAAACCACATTGCAGGGAAATCACGGAAGGGGAAGACCTCGTCTTAGGTGGCGCAATCAAGTGGATGAAGACCTCAACCGACTTAAAGTGTGAAACTGGAGAGAGCTCTCCCGAAATCGAAGTCGTTATAGAAGAATATTGGTTGAGGCCCAGGTTCACCCTGAACTGTAATGCCCACCTAAGTAAGTAAGTAATGACAAAACACTCATCATGGCAAGGTAATTACTTACAGCTCTCGACGTTTGACGCGTCATAAGATTCTATCAAGAGGCGTTAGCCTTGACCTACTTGAACCTCTAAAAGACATAATTTTGACTTTACAACCGAACTGATTTTTTTGCCTTTACTATGAAATTCTTTAGTAATGTTGAAATGGAACATACCGGAGGTATAGAGTATAAGCATCAGGCCGTTATTGGACTATTACATGGGAGATCAAGGTTCTAACTAGCTGCTCGCGAAGAATTAGCTACTCCTTCCAGAGCAAATACCTGCTGCTACGAAAAGTACTTTCTCCTATAGCCGTCTACGAGTATAAACTTTTAAAACTAAAGATTCCCCCCAGTTTCATAGGAATGATTGTGAGAAGTGCACCAAGGACAAACAAATTCCTTTTTTGTTCGAATATTATTCATTATTGATTGAAATGATTTATGATGCTACAACATTCATTGCTAGCCGAATTCAGTGAGATACCGACTGTTTTCGAAAACCAAAACAACGATAGTTTCGATATAAACTGAGTATGAATAACGAGAATGGATCTATGAAAATGTCAAATCAATACCAAAACTATCGCCAGGAGCAGTCGTTAGTGACATCGTTGGTAAAACGTAAAGTTTGTTGCGGGTATCGATATACGGGCTCCTTGGCCGAACGCATTCATTAGGTTTACAATTTTTTTCCGCTAGTGAAATTACTCTCGGAGAACCAGCCAATTCTTCGTACATAGTGAGGCCTTTGAAAAAACAATTGAATATTTTTGGTATTCGGACTTCGAACTCGGAAGAAAGGTGCAGATATGCTAATCATAACGCCACAAGCTACGACACAATCACTTAGAAGTATTGTGAAATTTTTAACTGTGAAAAGTATAGATAGTAAAAATCACAACTAAACATGGTGACCATATTGAAATTAGTTGTTTCCCTAGGAGGTGAATATTTCATAAAATAATTAAGACGTAAAGTTTATCAAATTTAAAAAAACACACATATTTTTTGATAACAAAAAGAAAACGAAAAACACATCACTGAATTTAAATTAAATTTAAAATGAATCATAAATCAAAACACTCACCTAACAGCAACAGTTTAACGATTTTTTTTGTCTTGCCGGGCGTCTTTAAGAAATGAATGGTGTAGCCCTTGTTCAAGGGTTTTCTTGCAGCTTTCAATATTTACAGCACACAATCCAAATAAAAAATTCTTAAATTATACAACAACTTTATACACAACGCACTTATTCCTTCACAAACATTAAATAAAAAAAGTTGATGAACTAACAAACTTTCTTAGCATCTTATGATCCAAGTGTATCAACAATTTCACTATTATCTCTGAAGTACCCGTTGTTGTAAATTAGCAGGAAAGCTTATTGAAAAATAATTTGTAAACTTTCTCAACACTCTGAAAATAAAAATAAAAAAAATCACTTTGAAACTCTGTAAATTTAAAAACACTTCATAAAAATAAAATAAGATCTTAATTTAAAATTTGGAATTTAAGTAATATTCGAAATATATTTTTTTTTCATAAGTTGTGACTCTTCTAAGCGCGCAGTTGAACTCATCAGCAGGACAGACACTTGCATATAATTATTGCACTTTGCAACGAAAACAAATTCTCGGATTCACCTTTCATAATAATTTTTAATCCGATTAAAAAATTGGATAAATCACAAGGAAGAACTACAAATAAAAAAAAATTGTCCACACGTAACGAGTTAAAATATATTAGTTTTCTTCTTTTATGGCAACACACTGCGTCACGCCAACAGCCGTCCTTATGTGAGGCCGTTGTGTAAAAAAATAGACTTTCGTTTTACAGCTCTTGGCTTTTACGTAAATTGCCCTTTTACACAACACTTAAGAGACATGCTTTAAAATAGCACCAAACTTGTGGATTATTATTTTCATTATTTTTTTACGTTTCTGTTATAAAAAATAACCTTGAAGAGATTTAATTTCGGAATTAGTTATTAATTTTAAATTTATTTAAAAGAAAAAAAATGTATCCATATATGAACTAACCGCAGCCGAAAGAGACACAAAAAGCCACCAATCCGTTCGCTGGCTCAAGTTCACTTAAAATGAAGAAAGCTTTGTAGTTTGTTAGGTCTTACATACGCTTGATTCTTGTGTAGAGTGCCATGGATTGTGTTGTTTATTTTCGTGTTCTTATTTATTATTTCCTTTTTTTGTTGTTTTGTTTTTAAATTCTTATTTTTGTTTTGCACTTGTTGTTACGTGATGTAGTTTCTTCGCTTAAGCTTATTAATGACGCTAAAAAAATTATTTACACAAATTCTCATAAAGGGTTGTGGCATTTGCATGGCTATGCTTTCTTACACGATGCATAAGGCGTGAGGCATCATCAACACCGTCATCTTCAATTCAAAACAAAAAGTTGTAAATAAAAACACAAAATACGAGTATCTACAAGATGTGTATGAAGCATGGTTATGAATCAATTTTTAGAATACACTTAGCAAGAACAACCACAGACAGACATAATATGCGTCAGGTACACATTTTGGTATTGCAATACTAAAACCTGATTGATTGTCCACGGGAGTTCTGGTTCTGAGGAAATGCATTTGCATCCATTATGATTAAAGTTGCTAAAATTATGATCTAAGTTCTACCTCCTCGTGTAGAAAGAGGAATTATTTTTTTCCGTGGGAAATTTCCATTAATATCTATGGGCTTTTGTATCAAGTACGTGATAGATCTAGCTGAGTTGAGTTAGATACACTTAGCGAGAGGGCTGATATCAAGACGGAAAAAAAAAAACACAGAACATCGTCGAGGGAGCGTACATTTTTAAAGAGGTGCCATATTTTTTTTCAATTAGGTAGATGAATGATAGTTTCATAAGTGGAATTCTGTTTATTTTAGTCACATACGGAATATTTTTGGCAAGTGTGATGAGGAAAAGCTTAAAGACTCAGTTGATTCAGCAGGGTTGCCAGTCGTTTGTGAATTTAAATAGGTAATGTATAAATTGTTTCATTTCTAAAGAAGTGAGGTTATTTTAGCAATTGGTAGATTTAAAAAAGGGAACACTCATTCGTCAAGATCGTTATATCAAATAGATTCGCAATTTATAAAATAGATTGGCAAGTGATTCGACGTGCTGAGTAAGGAAGACACATACTTTGAAGTACTATCTTTTCTTTGTTAAAGACATATTTAAACAGAGATGCCGAAAGGAAGTAAATATTTGTGCATCCACGATGTTTTTGGTGTCAGGTTGAGTGCCCCAAACGAGTCATTGAAAGGGAAAGAACAGATGACTGAGCGGTTTCGTTTTAAACGAACCAACACGAATCACACGACTTGCTTTTCTGGGGGAGCCTTGGGGCATAACGCATTTCTCCCAACCATGCCATGAAATGGACGGACAGTATTTGGTAACTTTCACAAGTGTACACACTTCAAAAGAGATACAGTTTGATTTTGACAGTTCATGGCGGCCATGTTGTTTTATCTGTTTCAGACACACACGAGCTCAATCGTTGATGCTGAGACGGACTTGGGACGAGGTCAATTCACAGGAGGCTTATGAGGACAATGAATCCACACAAAATCACTTTTTGATTTGAATTTGAAGCCAAACCCATACTCGTCTCGTTCCTTGAAAAATGAATCAAAGTAGAGTAGTTAGTTACTGATCGACGGGTAGTTGCAATAGATGATTCTTGTCGCAATGCAATTTTAAAATGGATATTGTGGACTATTGGTCTGAGATTTCAATCAAAAGCTCATATTTAACGCACCGAGAAGTGATACCACTCCATTGTACATCAAAACCCGAAGGTCTGTGCCAAGGAACATACGACCAATGACATTAGTGCCTACCAGCACCTTGATCAAAGCAGCTTGAAGTGTACCATAAGACGATTAAATAATGGACCTTTGGGAATGAGCGTTATTTAAGAAAGGTACTGTGGCCATATGAAAGATCTTTTTAATTAAAAAATCATTGATATTCTTACGCTGAATGTACAGTACAACCGATCTCTTCGAAATTTTATATATTTAGTAGTATTTTCTTCTTTTTAATTTACACCTGCATTCGAATGAAAACTCAAACAAACCTATTGGGAATGAATAAATCGGATATAGCACAAAGTTCCTTTCCAATGACTTAGGCGCAGTGTGCACACTGAAAAAAAGTTTCGGCTGGCTGAATTTTTCCAACTGTTTTCGGCTATATTCGATTGATAAGCCTTACGCAGATATTGTTCTACTTAATTTAAACTCTGGAAGCCTATGAAAACGATAACTTGGATAATGCTTGGAAAAACGAAGCAACTTTTCTACGAAGACACCAATTTTCACAACATCGGCCGCCATACACCATCAAACTAAGCCGTCAACAGTGCGTAACGCTGTTTAAAGTAAGAGTTGGAAAAAACCTTGTTCTCAAGTTGCCACTACTTCAAAAAGGAACCACCCCAGGAATGCGGAAGTTGTCAGGAACCATTAACAATCTGGTACATTTTTACGGAATGTCCTGTCTCGCGGCAAATACCGGACATGACCTCAATTGAAGAAATGCAAAACAGACTCCTCAACCCTTCTGACGCTCTCACCATGCAACGAATTGAAAGCTCTAGATCAGCACAAAAAATGGAAAGAGATATAATATCAAACTAAAACTTTCTTGTTAGTTCACCTTTTAAAATTTTGTCTAAACTCAATCACTTTTTATTTCCATTTTTCCTCTCTCACGACATCTATGGTCAAGTTGCCCTGATGTCTTAAATTTATAAATAGCTTATTAAAATTACCCTGTAAGTTATTTTTTTTTTAAATAAAATAAATAAAATAAATAAATTTAAACATTAACTCGTCGTTAGAGAATTGGTCAATTAACTATTGCTTCTTTCGTGCCATCAGGAGGAAAAGATACATACCAGCTTAAATATTTTATTCCTTTATGTTTTTTGAGCTAAATAGAATGTAAGAACAAGTGTATTGTTTTTTTTTTTAATTTTTATAAAAAATCAACAAGAGACAAGGAAACGTGGAGTAACTAAAAGTGTTCAAAAGCCCTGAGCTAAGCTGACGTCTTGCTCAAACCAAGAAGGCTTTAATGCTTGATAAATGAAAACACGGTATCCGTGGCGTAATGGTTAGCATGTCCACCTGCTAACTCAGAGGTTCGAGGTTCGAATCCCAACAGAGGCAAAATGCAAAAATGTTTTTCCACGGGTATCGCCTTTCGCGAGGAATTGGCAAGTCCTCCGTTAGTAAAGGGGCTCCTCGCTCTGTTACGCAACTTTATTTATTTTTTATTTATTTATTTTTTTAAATGAAAATTTATCCATAAAACTCAGGCAGTCTTATTTTCCAAAAGGAACCGGAATAATCTAACATTTGTTTCATTGTAGTTGTAGTCTACCCTGTGTTCTGTATAGTCGTCAACTCTTAGAGTCGTACTCTCAAAGTTACCTTAGAATCACCAGTAACCATACCCGAAAATGACAGCAGATCAACTATTAGTTTAGTTCATGAAAAATGATGCTTGTCCGAATTAGTAACAGATACGCTGTCTAATTTCCTAAGATGCGGCAATGACCTAGAGTGAGTGGTTTTCTAAGTGCATTCTTTAACTTTTTAACTCGCCAGTCTAATTTATAACTGACTTACCCTCACTTAGGCCCGTTGGGTCCATTGTGTTAATTGGATGAACTAAAGATATATTTGTACATAAGCAAAAAGGCACATCGCCAGCCCTACAAAAAAAAAAACAAAAACAAAAATACCAATCAATTAATTGAGTGTCTTTTTCAAATTCACATAACAACCAAGTTCATAAATGAACCTCCTGTTGACAAGAAAGGTCGCTTAATAAATGTAAATTTAAGTAGAAACAAATTGCCCAGGAAATCGTTAAATCGCACAATTCTAAAAGTTTACATAACAGCATCACTCTGTGTCATTTTGAATTTGTTAAAATTTATTTTGTTGCGTCTATTCCTGGACGACCTGGTGTCGCTCTTTAGTTGACTTAATTGCTTCTTTTTTTTGCAAATCCTCAAATCATTTTTGCGAACAGTTTCACCTGTACACTCATTTACACACATCATATTGGTTTATGTAGCTTTGGACTTTGCCATTGTTGGTGGTGTTTTTCCTTTTTTTGCAACAACAAAATAATAAATAATAAAATAATTGGCGAAAACACATCAAAGAAATTTGTAGCTTGGACAGTGCACCGAAATAAATTCTTGAGTAGATCTGCTATAGTCATCGACAAATTGATTTTGTCGTTGAAAAATTTAAAGATGTATAATTTTGGTTTGATGCAATTCACTCGACGCTAACGGTAATACTTGATGTCATTGCTAACGCTGTATACAATTTAGTTTCATTTTTGTTTGTCAACGTGTATTATTTTAGGCGCCTTAGGTGCTCGAGAACAAGAGTAAGAAATGTCCATTTATTTTTTTGAGTTAAGATCATGACGGAAAATGACTTGAACATTAAATTTTTGCCAAAAATAGTTTTAGATCAAATCAGCAATCCAAAATGAGTAAGAAAAAAAAAAAACATGTAATTAGCTTGTGAAAGATATAAATAGGACTGTCACGTTGGTTCGAAGGGAAGTTTTATTCGTAACGCGTAAGTGTTTATGGATATGGACGTCTTTTTTAGTAGGAAAATTTTGATAGAATGTATATTGAAGTTTAAACCAACGACTACTTTTGACTCCGTTTCATTTGTGTTGTGAAAAAATCCTCTAAAAATCCTCCTCTTTTGAATAAAATAAATGAATGGGGTGGCAAGAGAAAGTTTTGGGGAGCCTCAGGGTCTGGGGTTTTAAAAGGTGCGTCGACACTATGCCGAGCGGCATCAATAGGCATATGCCGATCGACAATACCGATTTAGTGTGGACGTCCCGATCGGTCTTCCCCCTTACCGAAAGCCGAATTCGAACCGAATGAAATGGATCCGTATGCCGTTCGGCAAAGTGGGGACGCAATTAAGCGATCTGCAATTTAATTTCGATTACGAAAGGTTAAGTCAAGAAGCGCTTTTCATGTTAGTGTAATTATACTTTCAGAGGAATTGCCATTTTACTTCGAAATGTGATACTAGTGAAAGAAATACTGAAACGTTAACACATGTAAAAACAGTTGAACATGGTATCCATTTCGTCACAGGCATCACGATAGGATCACGCTTAAGAGCTAAAGATTTTATATTAAAAAGGTATTTTGCTCAGGGTCAGCACATAAAAAAATATCAAAATGTAGGTATACCAATTTCTTTCAAAACCGTTTTTGATTTTTAACCTTTTGTTAAACATATTCTTCTACGACACAAGCTTAAAGACCTTTTCAGGCGTCATTCGCACACAGAATTTTTATAAAACAGGGCTATCCGTTGTCGTTTTAATTGGTGTACTGAACGAAGATCTCCAAATAAAGCTTCAAGATTTTTTTCCAGAATCACAAGCGTAAAGTTTTTGGGTTATGAAAAGATATATAGGGTTAAAGGAGGGTCGTAGATCTTAGAACAAGAAAATGTATTCCGCTCTGAAGTCCATGATACGGTTATATACAGACACGAACTGACCAGTGCATTTACATCAAGAAAATTAAAGACCTTGTTGAAATTTCTTGATGCCTTAGCATGAAGAATACCAAGTATTGAAAACAACGAAAATAGTTCAGAACCGTAAGGACTGTTGGCGCTTTCTGATGTAAGCACAGAGTGCCCCACAGGCCGACACTAGTATGAAACAGATAAATAAGAGATGATAAAAGAGAGTTGAAATCTCGTCGTGATCACGATGCTCTTGGCGCCATAAAGGAAGAAGAAAACTCGTAGATAGTAGATCAGACTAAATGTGAAATGCCTCAGATAAATCTAAACCAAAAGTAAGTCATCAAATATTATGTTTACCACATCGAAGCACAGAATATTCATTATAAAGAAACAGTTGGGGTAGTTTATATTGTGCAACACCGGCCACAAAAAATTAGCCTTTGGATGTCTACAGCGATAGAGCAAGTCGCATACGTACCTATGAAAATCTACTTTGGTGCCAAGCAACAGACCAAGCCACAAACTTTAAAACTACGACCAAGCCACAAAGACTTCTAACTTATGTTAAGTAGTAATTCGAAAGCACATCACAATAGATCAAATGGTCAGGCACTGCCTTCCTCAGTAGGAAGAATTGGTAATACAGAATACATTTCCAAAATGATTAGTTCTTTTGGTGCAGGATCCTTATTAAAAATCCTCGGACGGCAACGCTGATATCACCTGATATTTATTGAAAGGTGCAATCGACTTTAACAGCAGTTTCACGCAAAAAGCGCTAAGTGTCCTAATGCAGTACAAAAATAGATTCTGCCGTGCCACACTGGCGTGTCAGCAAATGAAAATATTCGTGAATTAGCAAGAACGGAATTCTAATATGCTTACAGATTAAGCTGTTGACATCAACAAATGAGAGAAACAAACGAGGTATGAAACTCTTTGGAATTAAGAAAACCATTGTCACAATTCAAAAAACAGGAAAGAAACAGCATCTAACGTGAGTCGCTGAACTCTCTCTCTCTCTCTTCAGCACTACTATCGGACACAAGAAAATTAGACTCAGAATAGAGGTCACCTATGAAGTGCACGAGCCACTCTATATACTTTCTTTGTGACTACCCTAAACTCTATGACCTAAGAAACGATTTCTTAGGAAATATTTCTGGGAGGATCTAAAGGAACTCTGCAACATACCCGAGAACGAACTTCTGGAATCAATAAATGCTTTAGAATAAGCATGACAATCCTGAAAAGAATTTTATATTACTAATAATGATAAATTGAGCTTTCAAAATAAAAAATTACGAGGGTCACACATTTCAGAACATCACAAAGGATCTGCACTGATCTAAATGTTATAGAAACAACGTCAAAAACCAGTCTATCAAACCAACAGGTGTTAAAAGGTCCCGATGTCTTGGCGAAGCTTACTGCAAAACTGGCACAAAATGATCCGCAATTCTTCGAATGAATTTCTGCCGATAAAATTGTAAATGTGAAAGAAAAGTGGCATTCTCCACCCCTAATGCCGAATATAAGTCGCGGAAGTTTCATCAATCTGTAGGATAATATACGGGCAGACTGACAGACAAAGCGCTTCCTTCATTAAAATGTTCACAGCCACTCACTTAAATTAGACTTTAACCTGCTGAAGAACTTTTGAACTGCAGGTGCTGATGCGGACCATTTCGTCTAGCAGCATCAAGTATTCAATTCCTTCAAACTTCACGAAAAAGTCCAATCCCATTGCGATTGAATTCAAGGGTGGTTTCGATGCACAATATTGTTTTTGTTTTGTAATAGCTTCACACGATGTCATACACTAAGTCATCAATTTTCTTATTACCATGAGTAGGTTTAAGTAGATTTCCAAGCCCAATCACTTCATTAAAAATCTGAATAAAATAGTCGCTTTGATACCTTCTTCTAAAGTGGACTTTAGTTGTTCTCTCGTATATGCATCACTTAAGAGATAGGGTGTACTCAGCAAGTGCTCGTAAGATCTGAGTTCAAATTTATGAAGTATATTCAAAGTGTTATGGCATCGTTTAAAAATTCATTTTGTTCAATTGTATACTTGGCAATATTATAGTGTAATTTCAATGAATGGAGGTCAAACATTGTAGTTAAGACAATGATACTCAATTGAAATTGTTCCTGTCATGGTTTTTTCAGTGCAGTTGCTCAAGAACTTGTGGAAGGAAAATGAAATTACAACATAGTATTTTCATCAACATTGAGAGAGTTATTCTACCGAGGTGATAGAGGATAGAAACTTGTAAGTTCAAAAGTCCTATTGGTGAATAAAAAAGAAAAGAAGTAAAAATGTGGAAAAAGTATATGACTTATGAAATCGTATGGCATTTTGTGAGAAAAGAAGGCCGAGACTTATTTCACTCTAAACCAAATTTTTGCGGTTGGTCCAAACCTAATTTTTTTTGCTGGGTCATTTATTTCCCCAATTTGTTTGAATTTTTGCATTACAAGGATAAAATCAGAAGTCTATTGTGGTCCAACTTTCAGATGATTCGGAAGCAAGAGGCGAGACTATTCATTGGAAGGCTTAAAATCTTTTCATTTGCATCAAAATAATTAAAAACACGTTCATAAATTGAAAACAATGGAACTATCCGGCAAGCAGCTTGGTGAGCACCCTAGGTTAGGATGGTTTGATTCCGGAGGTGCAGTGCAGCCACAACATCAGTCGGATCACAAAGGATCCATTGCACACTCCGGGTAAGCGGTGGATAAAGAAGTAGGGCAGTGAGCAGGAGGGTGAGTGATTGGTGGTGGTTAGATTATTATGGTAAAGGACTGCCTCATTCAGAGCTTTCGTTGAATTTAGTTTAGTCGCAGGTTTGAGATTTATTTATGTAATTAATTAACCTACAAACAATTTCACAGCTAACAGATAATTGATAGTTGCACTCCCAGAAAAATAATAACTAGAATGTGAATAAATACAAAACTTCTAGTCTAAATTTTTTACGATTAAGACAGAAGATATCTATATTTACACAAGCTTCATTGAAATCCCTATAAGATCTAGATAAAGTTTCATTACTTCCATATATCGATCTTTGCAATTTTTCTTTCAAAAACATTCTCGTGAACCAAATCCAGAACCACTGAACTCTTCTCATTTCCTTTGGATTTAAACGAAAGTCGAGTCATCGAGTCGAGATGGACAAGACATCCGATGTTTTGATTAAGCATAATGATTATTTTCAAAATGTCCTGAAAATCCTTTGCAAACAATAGCTCTTACTGCGAGCAAACTTCCTTGAAACTCGGGGATACAAAGCACATTCTCTACCTGAATCGATATTTCTTCGCCGTAAGCGAAAACCAGAAGACGACAAGTGCCCTTCCTACTTGAAAAAATTTCTTGACCATTAGCTAATATAACCTTTTCACCTTTCAGGTTTGTGTTTAGAGATATGAAGTTTTCCATCTTAATTGTTATATGACATGTTGCTCCAGAATCTACGATCCTTCCGTTGAAAGCATCCGAATAGGAACTAAGGCAAAGTCCCTTCGAATTTTGTTCGCAGATACCTTTGTATGATTTCTCATCCATTGTGTGTATTGATGGCAGTCACGTTTGATGTGCCCATTTTTCTGACAAAAGAAACATTTTTTGTAAAACTTCTTCTGTATTCGATCCGCTGGGTGTATTCGAGTTCTTCCTTAAATATTCATCCAACAATTTTGCCTGCACAAGTCCAAAAGTCAAATCTGCTTCTTCCCTAGCTTCCAACGCTGTTACCAGAATGTCGTATGACTGAGGTAAGCTGCTCAGTAAAAAAGCAACTATCCAACGATCTGTAAGTTCATCTTCTAATGCTGCTAACTTGTCAAACATAGTAGTTAACTTTTCCAGGTGTGAGTCCATTCTTTCACAATCAACATATTTTAAATTGCATATCCCTCTCATAAGTTGGACCTTATTACTGAGAGTCGACTTTTGATGGTACGTTTGTAAATTAAACCATGCTTCCTTAGCAGATATCGCCTTCCATATATGGACCAATTGACTGTCTTCGACTACCAACCCAATTATGCTCCTAGCATCACTATCGCCTTTAGCCTCTGGATTTGTCGAAGGTTTTTAATTTTCGATGGCTTCCCAAGCATCTGCAACAATAACATAACACTACTTTTAAACATGTCCATCTGGGCCCATAACCTGTTGATTCCTAATGTTGAAAATTCTAGAGCTTTCTTCATACTAATTAAAAATATGTCACCAACTAGTAACACATTTATTAGGAATAATAAAGAATGTAATAGACATAAATGAGAAACATACTTGATGAATAAAATTAAAATAAAGCAAAGTGATTTCATAAAAAGTGAATGAAGTTACCAATAGTTTTCCCGGGGCCTGTTTCATAGATCAAGAAAGATGAAGTGCACCTACAATATGTTAGAAAGCGCTTTTCATTGCAGTGTAATTACTTTTGTAGGACCCACTAAAAGAGAGTTAATCTGCCTTAGGAATCCCTCACGTAATGGCATAGCCACTAGATGCAAACATCTGTCTCTGACACTCCCCGATAATACAATTATCACACCTAACCAAAGCGTTAAATATCTTGGAGTCTTAGCTCTCCTTCGTCCTCTTATGAAAGTAAGAGGTGGTTTCCAAACACGAACGAAACTTCTGCTTTACAAGCAACTAATTCGTCCTATACTAACTTATTGCTTTCCTATATGGTACACAATAAGCCCAACATATTTGACCGATATCTCCAGGTGCTATCCATAATGGATCCAGCATTTCGAATATCGCAAGAAGACAGCTTCGGAGACTTCTACGTCGCTGCAGGAAGAGGAACGCAGCACAACAGAGGTTGAAGACACCAAGAGACCCAAAAAAGTGGAAATACAATAGCTTCCAGGACCGAAGCGAAAATCCAACTAATATTCCTCTCCTACCAACATCACAGCCAACGACCGTCAGCACTGCTCAAGCCGACGAAAACATACCAATTATTTATTTAAGAACAAGTAAATGTTAGACAAAGATACCTTTTTAATAAAAATGTATAAAACCCGCCAATTTAACGAAGCAGAGCCCCATCAGTGCTCGTAGATTTTAAAACAATAATGTTAGTCTAAGAATTTATAATTGTATATATCAAATATTGTAAAACAAATGAGCTTTTCAATAAAAACTTAAAATGTAAATTGTGTTACTTTTGGAGGACTTGTCAATTCCTTTGCAAAATGTAATACTCTTTGAAAAACCATTGGATGTTTCTGGAATTCGAGCCTTGTACTCAAACGTAATAGGCCGACATATTGGCATTACGCCACGAGCACCACCTGTCATTGGAAACACTTATAAATTTCCAGTGAACGCTATTTGCTCTGAGCCTTCAACAATTGTAGCAATGGCCCGGCTGTATTGAAGTGATGGAACGATTTTGACATATTCTTTACTTCATTCCTATTTATTTCACGGTTTCTTAGCTACAATGCTCGTTTTACTGACCGGTCATAAAGTATGGCTACGCACTGAGCGGCAAAGCAGAAAAATTAGAACAAAATATGAAACTGGGCGGCAGAACGATTCCTTAAACTGACGCGAAAAATTTCAACCAATTTGGTTTTTCTGATTAGATAGTTTTTTTTTTGCCGCTGGCTGTGTAAGAAGATGTCATTGTTTTTTTTGGTTCGATTCGCTCGTGGCTTTCTTCAGTCTGCACGCTGCAAACTGGGAACTCAATTTTTTTAGGGTATTTTATCTGCCTATTACGTTGGAGTTCGAAGCTCGAACGCCAGAAATTTAAAATTGTTTTCTTTTCTCAAGGAAGTGTTCCGAAGCATTTAAACTGCCGCATGAAAATCTATTTTTCACTTAGCCTTTCAAAATCGGCATTGATCCTTGAAATGGGTTAGGAAATTTGTTGGGACACGTTTTTATAGCCTCTTTGTCCTCCCACCACTTCTTTGACGCAGTATCTGTTATGCCACTAGGTTAAAACCAATATACGATAGTGTGTTATCCATTTGAAGGTTTATATCAATGTGATTTAGACGAACCTCTAGCCGTTTTTAATTGTTCCTTTGTTTAACCCGTAATGCACTGTGGGGAGCAAATCTTTTAATAATATACATAAAACCTCCAAAAACTACTACTCTTGCAAGAGCAAGAGCCTGACCAAAAGACTAGCTCTACTGTAACGCATCGATTGACGTGAAAATGATGAACAGATAATTGAAATAGGTAAGTGAAGTTTATTCCATATTTAGACGAAAAATGTGTAACCTTCGGATGCATTTTTAAACGGCCACCACAGATAGTGAATTGGATTAAGACATTCATTAATTTTGTCTTAAGTACCTGAATAAATGTCATCATAGAAACAACAAATTTCATTTGAATCGATTCACTGGACATCACTCTCATCTTAACCCATAAACTTCTACTTCAATGTACATACGTCACTTATGCAATAAAAGTGCATTTTCCCTAGAAATCATACTTAAATCAAACAACTGCTTCACATTTTGTTGAAAGCTCTTTATCTATCTATATCTTCTGTAAATACCTACACTATCTACCTGAAAAGAAAAAACAACAACAACACTTTTCCCCAACCAGCTGAGCGTTTTCACTTTGAAAATTCGGGGTAGGTCAATTAAGGTATTTCATATGAAAGCTTGCACAGAGCATATTGAAAACAGTGGCGGACGTCAACCTCTTTATGGGCTGCGCAGGAATGCATCCGGCCGGCATTTTTTCTCCTTAATGCACCTGACCTACTCGCTCTTTATGCGTTTGCTTTTGTAGAGAAAAAGCTTTTATCGAAAAAAAATTACCAGACACGAGACAATCTGAGCAGCTGTGGGATTTGTTTACGACCCATCCTTGTCTAACGGTGACGGAAGATACGGCAATGACACATTGACATCGTGCAAAGTGAATGCACAATTTTTTGTTTACGGTCCATCTCGCTCTAGCCATAGTTTTTTGTTTCATGATTTGGTAGACAATTTACGTAGATTGGACGATGTTCCGGACATGCGCTTCGTAGTTCGTACGGAAGTTGGCAAGAAATGCAGTTTGATTTTATTGAATGGGGTAAAAATGGTTCGTGTATACCAAATATTTGGAAAAAAAAAGACTTCAGGCGTTTTCAAACTGTCAAAATGGTTTCTGAAAAGGATATCAAGTATTAAAGTGAGTAACAGGCTTGAACGCTTTTTAAAAAAGGCCATTTTTTAAAATCAAGAAACATTTCAAATTAAATAAAAACATATTTGAAACGGGATGTGAAAGAAGGGAAAGAAGTAAAAAAAACTTGATCACAGACTTCAATTCATAAAATGGCTTACGAGACAAAAACGCAAATTTCATTTTCACACATGTGAATTCTAATTTTTTACTTTATGTGAGCTGATACCTGATAGAAAACGAATAGCTATCACATAGAGGTCGGAAATACTTCTGAAACGATATGGTTCTATTACTGAGCACTGCAGCTCTGTATTTTGAACAAAATATGGTTCGACATTAGAACGATTCTAAAAGAAGTTCCTTCAAAAACAAATCAAGAAGAACATATTTTCCCCTTACCTATATTCAGAAAATAAAATCTAAAATAAAATGTGCCACATCAAATTCAACATTCAATTTGGCAGCAGCCAGTTAAATAGTCAATTAAAAAACTGAAGGAAACAATTTGAGTTTCTACATTTCATATAATCTTTTATTATTTAGTCAAATTGTTTCGTTAGCGAAATGCCCTTCGCATTACAAAAATGCGTTGTTCTAGTTACAGTGATGGGCAAAGTACGGCCCGCGGGCCAACTCCGGCCCGCGATAGCATTTAATCCGGCCCTCTGACGATCCTTCGACATGAACAGTATATTGCCCGCGATAAAAAACGACGGGGCAGATTACTTTTAACGAATTTTCTGAAGGTCTTCAAAATTTAACTGCTCCTATTTCAAAACTATGCAATATAACGCGAAAAAACGCGGGATTCTTAGGTATTTTTCGAAACCAGAATCCTTATCACAATGTTGTATTTTTACATTGTATAATTTACCAGGACGTGCTTTGTAAGGCTGCAATAGATATTACCCATGTACTTAATGTTTTTATAAGACTAATTAATACTATTCGGTTCCGGGGCTTAGTGCACCGGCAATTCCAAGAATTTCTGATTGAAGTCGAAGCTCGAAGCAGATTATTCGGACCTTCTTCACCACACGAAAGTAAGATAGTTTAGTTGTGGGTATGTATTTGAACGGATTTGGAATTTAAAAGAGGAAATACAAGATTTCTTTATGAATAAAACAGACAAATTGTCTGATTTCCAAATCTTCGAAGACAAAGATTGGCGTATCGAATTTGCCTTTTTTACCGATTTACTCGAACACTACAACAAATTAAATAAAAAATTGCAAGGAAAGAACCAATTCATAGATGAGACTTGCGGGTGTCTAAAATCATTTAAAACCCACCTTTTTCTGTTATTTACAACTGCATGACTAATAACGATTTAACTCACTTTCCGCGTTTAAGATCCGTGTCACCATTGAGTGAGAACAGACTGAAAGAATTCAGTCAGGCGTTAAAAAAACTTAACACAGAATTCGAAACTAGGTTTCAAGATTTTAAGAATATTCAGTCGTCGCTGGATGTTTTCTCGATGCCGTTTAATGTAGATCCTGAAAATGTCTCTGCAGAATTGTAGTTGGAAATTATTGAAATGTAGTGCAGCGCCCATTTGAAATAACTGTTCCTAAATTCCCCAAAATAAGAATTTTATAGAACACTACCGAAAGCTGAATTCCTGAAGATAATTTCTCACGCCCAGAAAATTATGGCGATGTTTGCTTCGTCGTACGTGTGCGAACAGACTTTTTCGACCATGAAATTATGGTAAAACTCAATCAGAAACCGACTTATTGATGAACACCTTTTCGTGCTACTGAAAGTTACTTCGTCACAGCTTTAACCTTCATTCGAAAATATTATGGAAAATCAAAAGCAATTTCATACATCTCACACGTCTTCCATGGGCCTTCGAATAAAAATAAAATTATAATTTTGAACATTTGTGCAGGTGTGCAATAGTGAAATGTTTTTTTATATGATTAAAAGTTTCAACACAAAATGTATTTTTCAAATAATTCTGGCCCTCCTCTGCAATTTTTTGAATTTTCTGGCCCCCCATTAAGAAAGTTTGCCCACCACTGTATCTAGTTGAAGACTCTAAATTGGCACCAGTTTGCACTTTTGCGCCATTCCATTTGAATAAAAGAACAATCATTAGGATGATTCTTTCTTATAAGTCCGAAAAAATGTTTTTGTTATATTTTCTTCCCTACTCATAACTTCAATCTCATGAATTTTTTTTTCGAGATTTTGAGAGATTTTGCAAAGGGGTAGATAAATTGATCTGGTCAAGTCGTAGAAGTTAAATAAAACGATTTAAAATCTCCGCGGTTCTGTCAAGTCATGATTTTCAGATTTAAGACATTCCATTCTTTCAGATTAATACGTGCCCATCTGAGCCAATAACGTTACACTTAAAAGTCAGGAGTCAAGAGTTTCATTATAATACATTAAAGCGAATGCAGTTCTCTTTATCTCCTGTGCACAAATAAGACCGTAATAAATGCTGGTGGAAGAATGAAGTAATAGGGATGGCTGCAACTGGGGTGTGAAATTTTGTTGTGATAAAAAATACAATGGACCAACATTTCTCTCAATTTACTTGAAGAAAATTTTAAAGAAAGTGGAAGGAAATTGAGTCTCTCCGATGGCTTTTATTTTCAGGATACACCCCAAAAAGTGCGTATATGGCTAATTTACAATACTCCTCACCTAGTAGCCAGTAGCCACCCCTCAACATGGCCCGGATTTGTCAAAATTGAGCATTTAGGGGATGTTATTGAAAAGAGAAAAGATTAGAGCAAATGACACACGTCATTGTGCTGAGCAATGCTCCAATTGAATATGTGGAAACTGCCAAAAATCTCGGTGTAACTTTTAACCGCTTCTTAACGTGGGACAATCACATTAATGCGTTTGTCGCATTAACGTGCACTACGTGCATTGTGGGCAACCCAGTACTTCACGCCAGTGAAAACACGTATACTTCTTGCCAAAACTTTTACTATACAAATTTTTACATACGGGCGCGAAATATACTGCAACTGCAACTACGCAAGCAAACGTAAACTTAATGTCGCCTTTAATAGCATTGTTCGTTATGTATTTGGCTTACGAAGATACGATCGTGTTGATAATTTTGCTTCTATGCTGCTGGACATGCCGTTTGAAAACTATCTTGAACTCCGTAGTTTGATCTTGCTCTCTGACATATTGCTTACACGCCAACCACATTACTGTTTCGACAAAATCCGTTTTGCAGCCTCTCACAGATCTCGTCAGCTTATTCACCCTCGATATACGTCTCTTACATCTGAGCGCTAATTTTTTGTGAATTCAGTCTGTCTCTGGAATGGTCTACCACGCAATATTAAAGAAATTCAACACTTAACAAGAATTAAAAATGTTTTAAGAACCCATTTTTCAGTAGCCAGTTGAATGAAATTCTATAAATTGTATTAAATATTTTCTTTTCTTTTTTGATATCATATTATTAGAATTATATTGCCTTGAATTTTTCTTTTCCTCTTTATAAACTAATTTAACTTATTGCCAGCTCAACTATGTAAAATTTAGCTTTTAACTATTAAATAAGATATTGTATCTTACAGTTATTTAGCAATCAAGAAATAAAATAAAATAAAATAAAAACCATCCTTCAATTAAAAGTAGTTCAATAAACGTGAAATGATATATGTATTGGTAAATAACAACAAGTAATGAAAAATACAGCCAACGGGATAACTTAAAGGTACCAACACATTGTTGGCTTTACGCAGTAGCCAGATTGCAGATGACAGATGATAGATGATGGAAGAAAGATGATAGATGACAGATGACAGATTTAAGATGGCAGATGACAGACGACAGATGAGAGATGAAAGATGAGAGATGAGAGATGAGAGATGAGAGATGAGAGATGAGAGATGAGAGATGAGAGATGAGAGATGAGAGATGAAGATGAGAGATGGTAGATTATAGATGACAGATGACAGATAGCAGATGAAAAATGACGGATTATAGATGACATGGCAGATGTACTATTTACTATCCTTATTGAAAAAAATTATCAATTTTAGATACTAAACCCAACAAAAAGAGACACCACTTTTAGTTAAATGTTAGGCTGATATTATGCCGTAGTTTGGGCTTTATTTTTAAGAAATTTTAAAAAAATGTTAATTTCTTACGCTGATTAGTATAAATACAAAAAAAAAAAATAAGAAAATACAAAACAGATAAGATACAATTCTGTATTTTTCAAATGCGAGGGACCCATTTACCGTAAGGAGTACCAAACACATTTGGTTTGGCTTTAAGACCCGGCTCCGAATTTTTTTTTGCGAGTCCGCTTACTTTTGCGCCT
This sequence comes from Melanostoma mellinum, assembly GCA_914767635.1. Taxonomy (NCBI): domain Eukaryota; kingdom Metazoa; phylum Arthropoda; class Insecta; order Diptera; family Syrphidae; genus Melanostoma; species Melanostoma mellinum. The sequence continues at coordinate 20,012,916 of OU612060.1, read as the reverse complement.
TCATATTTATATATGCGTAGAAGTTTTAGTGAAAGTTCTCACGAGGAGGTTTAGTATCGTTAGATAAAATGTGGAGATCTTCCAGATACTGAACTTCAAACCCTCCACACCGAACCCTAATGGTATATAAAGTAAAATATCAAGTGACTCGCTAAGTTTAAAAGCGTCCAGAACTTGTTCAGTTCGAAATATGTTTATCAATAAATTTGGCGCAATATTTCGAAAAACCACAATTTCAAACCAAGGGAGTTCACCATTTTTTTCAACGACAACAGCAGGTGCGGGACAAAGAAAGCTACAGTTATGCACATCAGGGTGATATACAGGGTGTCCCGTAATTCGTTTTACATACTTTGGGATATGATTCTTGGTCATATTCTAAGAAAAAAATTGTTCTACAGTAAAGTCCGTTTCTCAAGTTTGACATCACTTTTTGACAATTTAAAAAAAGTCTAACTTTGGTGTACCCTAACCTGTGTTAAATTCAATATCTCTGTCAATACAGATGATAGAGACCTTATCTTAGACTTAATTTTTTGTAGAAATAACAATCTTTAAGACTGTATTTAAGTTGAGCTTTCATAGGTTAAGGGTTGCCAGATTTTCAATTTTAATTGGTGTCCAAATTTTCTTCCCCAAACAAAGTTTTGACTTTGAGGTCATTTTTCCGCAGAAAATACCTGATAAACATAGAGTTTCTTTATTTTTTACAGATGAACAAAACAATAATAAAAAAAAAAACCTAGTAATAAGTGCACTCTAAAGCCCATAGATTTTATGATATTTGAAAAAATACAAAATGGGTAAAATTAAAAAAAAAAAGGATTTTTAAATTTGAGGTTTGTTTGAATAAAACAATAATATGGGCACTTTTAGTAGTTTTTTTTATGTATTTTATACAAATACAGTTATAACAAGTGCTCAAAGTGCCTACGCATCTTAACCTATGAAAGCTCAACTTAAATACAGTCTTAAAGATTGTTATTTCTACAAAAAATTAAGTCTAAGATAAGGTCTCTATCATCTGTATTGACAGAGATATCGAATTTAACACAGGTTAGGGTACACCAAAGTTAGACTTTTTTTGAATTGTCAAAAAGTGATGTCAAACTTGAGAAACGGACTTTACTGTATAACAATTTTTTTCTTAGAATATGACCAAGAATCATATCCCAAAGTATGTAAAACGAATTACGGGACACCCTGTATATTGGGTTAACGAGGTGCTATAAACAACAGCTTAACGCCAGCAGTTTTGTGTAAATCCAAATTTTATTAAATATCAAATAAAAAAGAATAGTTTGTTCCAAAAATATCCTAGTTTTGAGTTTGATCCTATAGCTCAATTTGTATCAAGTTCGAGGTCAATCGACTTCACCATAGAAGCCGCGGATATAAAAAAAGAAATGGGCTACATTACCTATGCTATCATCGTAATTGACTGTGAAAAAAGTTACTAATTGGAGGCACTAGAAAAATTCATTATTGTATTAACTAAAGTTAATAGAACTAAGCCGAGTTACTCAAAGTTTTCGATTTTTTTTTCTTGTGCCATGAGTATATCGCTCGTAATTAGTCACTCAAATAGATGAGCTGAATCCCCCCTACCAAAATAACATTAACTTAACTCAACTTAAATGAACTTTTGTAATATATACGAGTAGCTTGGTAAAGATGCTTGAAAGAGGTTCAAGGTTTACCCGTATGTTGTTACAGGCATAATAAGTTTGATGTTGTTGCTTTTTATTCTTTTCCTTTCATCCCCATCCATGAATCATAATTAATACAGAATGGTCCCTATTACAAATATAAACACTTAATGTCCATGTTAATGTTTTTACTTAGTTCTCTCTATTCTCTACTCCTTTCAATTCTTTTTCCTTTTCCTTTCTTTTTTGATCCGCTTCGTTTTTATCATCTCATAAAAGGGATTAACGCGCACACACCCTTTGCTATTGAACTAATAAAAACTACACACATCCCCATTAGTCTGGCTCAGCAGCCATCTTCTAACACACAAATTGTTATCCAAGTTTATTACCCGAAACGCTCATTTATTGCTTCTGAAGATTCCATTCAACAGTGCTTTACGCTCCCGCCCATTATGTAACGATTTTCTTTCACAAACTTCGCATTAAAACCATTTGCTTCATCCCCGTGCGTCTTGGTATGGTGGTTTGTGTTAATAGGTTTAGACAAAAACTTTATCCATCATCACAAGGTGTCTTTAATTACCCTCTTTGCTGCTGCAATGAAAGGAATTTTGTGGGGGAATTTGTGGCAGAACTAAAATTAGCTTCAGAAGGAAACTACGAGTACCTATTGAATTTAGGTTTAAATGAAGATCGATATTTTGCAATCAACGCAGAATTTTCGCACTTCAAAAGCGATGAATACAAAATTTTAATTGACTTCCTCCAACCTGTTACCTGTTAGTGAAGGCATCTAATTTGCAATGGGCGATTATTTTCAGAATCTGAACTCTGTGTCCCTGTGTGATAGTGGTTCGTCGTTGGGAAAACTGATGAAACGCGACAAAGAAAAAAAGCAATTTTCCTTGGAAACTAACTTTACTTTAAGAAACAATGTCCGTTTACTTTGAAGTTATTTTCAACTCGGAAGGCATTCATACTCAATTTTATTTTGCCTTCCGAATACGTTTACAGTGAAGTGGTTAGAAACACAAAGTGACATTACATTGGGGTTGGGGTTGGTATGAATTCTAATGAATATTAAAAAGGGTATACCGCAAGTATATTCTTTTTAGTTTATGAGTGAGGTACATAAATTATTAGGACATGAAAGGAAAAACAAACCATGAAGGTATGTGAGATTAAGCTCGAAAAAAAGTCACATCCAACAAAAAGAGAATAGACATTCTTGTTCTAATTTTTGATCTCTCCTAAGCCGTCGCTATGTAACTACATTTCTTTTGGAAGATGAAAGCTGAATTTGGAAATAAGAATGGCGTATCATACCGCTTCATTAGAGAGGGAGACATAGGGCAACAGCGAAGAGCTTGGCAGCTATATTTTGAAATAAGATTTGAAATTTAAATGTTTCTTTTGAAATAAGTTCCAGATGAACGTGCTTGGATGATAATGTGTACATTTGGAAGATGCAAACACGGTTTTTGTGGGAAACAGAGCATATGTAAATATAAACATGAAAAAGTTTTCTTGCAAGAATAATTTTGTGTTTTGTTTGAAAAATATTACTCTGAAGTAAAGTAACGCATATTCAACGATCAAAGCGGTGGGCGGTTGGTTTTTGAATGACTAAATTAGGAAAGTATCTGGGAAATTATGAGGTACTGTGTGTTTGTTTCCTTCTCTCTCTCTGCTATGGAAAAAGGAAACGAAGTAGACGTCATACCACAGTTTTCAGCAAAGCTTTTGACAAAATCTCTCACTCTGTAATCCTCTTTAAACTTTCTTTCCTCGGATTTAGCCTTATCCTACTCAAATAGATCTCTTCATATCTTGACAACCGCCAATATAGAGTTAGTTTCCGTTCTACTCTTTCAGATCCATTTGTGGCTACCTCCGGTGTGACCCAAGGCAGCCATCTTGGTCCCCTCTTTTTCATCCTGGCCATTTATGATGACGTTAAAATCTTCAAAGCCATCACCTCCGGTTGAGATTCTCTCCAGCTTCAAAATGACCTCGATTCATTCGTCTTTTGGCATTCTTAAAACTTCCTTGAATTTAACATTCTTAAGGCGTGGCAATAACTTTTTCTCGTAAAAGTAATAAACCTTCCCCCAGATCCTATCATCTTCTGAACCTTCCTATAAACCGTGTGCAGCTTATGCAAGATTTAGGAGTTCTCTGCGACGGCGAAATAAATTTTCGTTCTCATATTGAATAAGTAATATCAAGAGCTGATTCCGCCCTTGGTTTTATCAGGAGATGGTTCAAAGAGTTCCGCAACCCCAAAATCTCTCTATATTGCCTATGTTCGCCCTCTCCTTGAGTATGCATCGCATGATGAGCTCCATATCAAGCGGTTCATATTTCAAGGATCGAAAGTGTTCAACATCGTTTTCTGCTCTTTGCCCTTCGGGATCTCTAGGACGTTAGAAACTTTCTCAGCCTGCCTCCTTACCGCGATCGTCATACAATCATTAATCTCCACTCCCTAGAAAACAGAGGGAATGTCTTTGACATCATATTCATTCACCGACTTCTTACTGGTAACAATGACTGCTCCCCCCTTTTAGACCTTTTTTCTTTTATCACTAATCCCCGAAACGTAAGATCATCCTGATTCTTTTTCCTTCCAGCTCATCGTACATCCTATGGTCTCAACGAACCCTTAACCCGCATGATGAGTAAGATTAATTCTGTTCCTTTTCTTTTCGACCTCAATCTTCCAAGTCCCTGTCTGAAAGTCCTCCTGTTAAACCGTTTCTCATCCTTGTAGTTTCATTTAGTTTTAATTAATTTTAATTAGTTTAAGTTTGGTGTTTAAGTTATGTTATGCTTGTATTAAGCTTATAAATGGGGCGGTAGTCCCACTAAAATTAAAATTATAATTAATCGTAGATAGATAATTGAATTCAATACGAAGTTATTTATCGTAGTTTGCATTTGAGGTTTTACTCGAAGCCAAAATGTAAAATATCAAAATTATCAAATGTTTTCCAGCAAAATCGAAATAGAAAATGAAAATGAGAGAAGGAGCACATTTGGAAAATCATTCAATGCAGGAATACATGCTTTTAAGTGCCACTTAAATGTCCACAAAAATATTCTATGTAGAAAACAATATACTATTTATAAACTACCTACCGCTGGTGGGGGAGTATAATGAGCATTGACTATCTCTATACAAAAAAAAAAAAACAGTATCATCATTTTTGAGCATTTTTTGTCTTGCAATACTTACTATGCTTTATTTAAAATTAAATAACGTAAACACACATTTTTTTTTCATTTTCTGCCATATTTATAAAAATTCGGTTTTTACTGCCACAAAAACCACTTTAAAAGACAAAAAACCTTTTAAATGTAAATATGAGGTATCCGATATGCCTTGAACAATGTAAGCTTTTATTGAAAGTGATTTTTTCACCCTACGGTTCCGAAAAGGAAACAAATGTTATTTCTTGCATTCAAATCAAAGTATTTCATTACAGTAATCGCACCGTTTTCTGGAAACACCGAAGATTCGATACTTTTTATTGTCTCTTCTCTCTCTACTTTTTCTTTTCTATAACATCAATAGGTTCAGTATTTACTATACAAATAAATAAGTTACAGCATTTCATAAATCCCTTTTCCCCCAGGACTTGAATACACATCTAAAAGAAGGAATCTTTGACCCACTAAACCCACCACTATGTTTTATTTTATTACGAAAAAAAGAAACTCAGCGATAATACTTCATTAATGTTTCGCAAGGGACGTTGAGGGGGTTGAAGCCCAACGGCAACTACCGAAGAATAGGGTTTCAATAATAATTACTTTCTCCTTAGATGCATAATATAATGCCATGATTTAAAATAAAATAAATTCAACAGAAGAAATTAAATAAGTGAAATGAAATCAGGTATGTGGTGTATATCGAGGGATTGATGATTTTATTTGATTTTTTTTTTCAACACCTTAAACACCTTAAAGTGCTAAGTGGAAATATATTGTATATTGTCCTCAAGGTTTTCTGTAACTCTTATACTGTGGCGTATAGTGTTGCACTTTAATTAGAAAACGGACTAACAAAACTAGTTTAAAACGTTGTACTTGTATGGATCCAAAGCGTTTCCTCTAATGACTTCTACAGAAGTTGCTTAGATGAGGATTAGGAGGAGACAATCCCACACCTCCTCTGCTCATGTCCTGCCCTCTCCTTTAAAAGAAAACGGTATAAAGGAAACCCAAGCGATCTGGTGAACACAGATCCCCTACATCTCCTTCGCTTTAATAAAAACTCCAAATGGTTTTGTTAAGTGAGGTACTCCCTCGAATAATAATTTTTATGGTATCACAACACAATGGACCTATTATTGGTCTAAGTGTGTCAGTAGTATTCCTGACAGCCATTTTAACCTGACCTAACCTACCTACATTTTCACATACTGAATGAAGTAAGAGTAGTCGAATGGAATGGTCAGTAACAATCGGTGCGTGTGCAAGCGTGTATTTAATCACATACGCCACTACTTCCTGGTACTGCCTGATACAGCGACAGTGAACGGTTGCCCACCGGCATTTTATCGGTACCGATCAGCGGTCGGAGTGTGTGCCAGGTTCCATTCCCACCTTGTTCACTATTGGAATTTGGACGACCGGCATAAAATCGGCCGTCTAAAATTGGTGTGTGTGCATTGGGCCTTAGTGCACAGTGACGTATACGGAACGGCTCAGCGACAAAATAACAACAAAATTGAAAAATAAGCGACATCGCTCTGTAGCTCAGCTTTCAATTTTGGTCTAATTTTGCTGTTTTGCTGTCAATACGTAGCCGTACCATAATGAAGCGCCCGGTTTTCATGAGAGTAGAACACACACAGACACGTTTCCTCACCCAACTTAATAATTTGGCACAGTTGGTCCATTTGCAAAGGTATTTAGACATTACCAACTTTTGTGTCAAGTTTTCTGTTTCTTACGTGCATTGCACTTTCAAATTCAGTTAAAGGCTCGTTGTAGGAGCCTGTTTTAATTGATTAGATGTGGCAAGCAATATCAATCGAAAATTTTGTTATAGCAGGTATTCTCTTCTGATAATCCAAATTGCTTTTTAAACATTGCTCCACTTGCTTAGATTTGTGGCCACAACAAGCACAGAGATAGCCGGGGTGTAGCGAATTGCTTTCAACCATAATTTGTAAGAAGTGAAAGGGGACCAGACATTTTTTGTCGATTCCGAACGGCTCAATAATGAGAGCACTTTTTGTGCTCATTCATTAACTTTCAAATTACTTTTGACAGTTTCTTGCGAAAGGCGAAATTAGTGAAAAACCCATTTGATAATTTCTGCATTCGACCTCCCACGTAACAAGCAGAAAATATTTTTAAAGTTTAAACATTTTTGATAGCAAGTAAGTAGTTAAAAGTGAGAAAAAATAAAAATGAATTTAAAACTGAAAAAACTATATCGTCGCGGGCATAATTTTTTCTTTACCTCGGAGTAATCCATAATCGAATTCGATTGAAGTATGTTTTCTGACTATTAGTACTTGGGAAAAAAGATTGGCAACTTTAACCACTACCCTTGGGTCGCGTACCTTTTTCTCTCATTGTTTGATTTGAACACCCGAGAGGGAGTCGTGTCGTTTCTCTACATAAAACATCCACTAAATAATGAGTCCATATTACTAAAAATAATATGACGGAAACATATAATTCGATTGTCTAAAAAAAAGGCGCTTTAAAAGTTTTTTTAAAACGTTTTGCCTATAATCTTATGGAAACAAGTTTTTTTTTTTATTATTTGGGAGTTCGGTCCAAAGGATAAGAAAAATCCTCGACTTTCCGCTGCCTTAGAGTGTTAAAAAGCCTTAAAGCGGTGCCTTTTGTGTTACAGTTTGCGCAGCATTGTAGCAAGTGATTAAAATTCCGCGATTCGAGATCCCTAGCCATTTTTCACTACAAGAAATTGATGGACTGATTCGATCAATATTTTGAAAGATTAATTTTGCTTGACGCAAGGCCCGTATTTTGAAGAATACTTAGGCTTCAGAAGTCTAAAGCTTAGTTCGAAGAATCTACTCTCGAAATGAGAGGTTTAGTTTTCTTCGTCAAGTAACATAAAAAAAAAACATAAAGAATTGTCAAATTTCAAAAGTGTTGAAGCCTGAAAATATATATATTTTTTGCAAGTGAAGAGCCAAACGAACAGCAAAATACAACTCTTTTGAAGGAAAAATTAAAATTTGGAAATGAAAACGTTTTGAAAAACTTGGAAAAGAATAATTTCTCAGAAAACAAAGAATTTTTAACAAAAAAAAAACCCTTTGAATGTGAGATGGTGCTTGCTCTTTGAGAACAGGACAAAAGGAAAATATTTTGACAAAGTGAATAACTTTAACTACTCGTTGAGCATTAAATTGTCTACAAAAATGTGAATAAAGATTTTGTTTGATTGATTGTTATTGAGATATGGTCTCTTTTACTAAAGGAGAAATAGAGAACAACAATGAGGACCATCTTCCTATCATTAGGTGCTTTTTTGTTACATCTCATGAATCCAATACTCAGTTTAGCAATGCACTTTACCACGGAACACAAAAACAAATGAATGCTGAGTTGAAAGCGCTCACAATGACTTGATTTTGCATTGAGTGGTTGAGGGAATTGCTGAGCTGATTGTAGGATTGCTGAGTTCCGACAAAAACACATCTATCATTAAGAGCTCAAATTTGGTAAGGTGCCCAGCATTCTAGTGTTGGAAGTAAAAATAAAATTCGACATTTTGAATCACCCTATGAGCTGCTTCACTTCTTCAATAAATTTCTTACTTTATAGTTTAAAAAAAAGAAACCAATCAATTCTTACCTTTTGTAGGTACTCAGCACACACGTCAAAAAAATTGGATCATCTACCTCCATGGACACCAAAATTGACTTTTCTAGAAAAAAAATAGAAAAACAAAGTCACAACTACGTCTTTTCCTATTTCATAAAATAAAAGCAGAGCAGTTAAAAACAAATTTTTGGCCACTTTGTAGCCCATTCCACTATAGTGAGTTTCTGGGAGAAACTTAATTCAAATAAAAAATGATGATCCTCAAGAACATGGATGTTACATTGGATCAGTAAGAATAACACACACACACACTGCCGACGCTCTGTCTTGGCTCAGAGAAAACATGATATCCAAAAAGAATATATGCATCCTCTCAGAATCCTCTCAGATAGTCAGGCGGCCATCAGATCCCAAGCATCAAATTCCTTCAACTCTATTTTAGACGATCATTTCTCAGTTAGATGTCAGAACAGTTTAACATTAACATTCACCTGTGTACCCGCTGGGTGCCGCGGCATAGAGACATTCCAGGAAACTGCAAAGTAAATGAACTCGCCAGAAACGGAACACTTCTGCTCTTCTCCACGAAAACGGAGAGAATCGGCATACAGACAAACAAACTCTTGCTAAAGCAGGACGCATACAAGAAACTAATCTGAGATAATGAAGCAGATGTTAAGCGGTCGAACGGTTTGATCTCTCTCAACAGAAAAACATTAGTGCGACGATAGGTGTCATCACAAGACATTGGAAGACATGCCACAAGGCTAGGAGTCATCTCAAACGATTTTTTGGATGAGGAGGAGGAGGAAACTATTTCCCCACTTCTCTGCCCAGCTTTAGCTCACAAACGTAGGATACGCCTAGGTTGGTATTTCTGTGATGAACATAGTGATCTTGCATCGACGCTGTGCATCTCTCCCGCTTCTTTGTAAGCTCGAAATGTGGTAGCACAATGCACCCAACGGGCCTAAGTGTGTTAGCCGAGCTAACATCCAGTTTAACCTAACCTAACCTTACCTAACACTGTCATAAGCAGATCCAACATCTTATTAAGATAGATGTATAGAAGAAAGTTTTTAAACGTTGTGTAGAAGACGTAACAGAAAGACTGACAAAATGGCTGAAGAGATATGGCATCAAATTTGTTTTACTTTTATCACAAAAAATAAAGAGGCGACGACTAAGTTCAATAAGCCACACTGTGAAAAAAGCCCTTGAAAAATACTTCTTCGACGATTTGTTCTACACCTCGAACCTTCCACTGGAAAGCATCCTAACTAGGAACTAATTTTAAGATTTGATCAACATAAATGATTTCAGTTTTTCTCTGTCGAAAAATTATGTAAAATTCTTATACACATGTAAAATGAATATTTATCGACTGTGATAAGTGATAACTAAAAGCTTTTTTGCAAAAACAATGAGTTAATTTCACATTGATACGTCACCGCAGCTTGTAGCACAATTGTTAGCATGTCTACCTGGTACATGTGAGTTCGAGGTTTGAGTCCTAGAATCATTTGATTTTATTTTCACTGGCATCTCCTTAGGTGAGAAATCGGCAAGTTCTTCTATGGTAATCAACGACCATGAAAAATATTTTTTCTTCTAAGCGGTAGAATTATTAAAAAAATTGTAGCCCTCTCGTCACTCATAAGACAAAAGCCTTAATAGAAAGAAGATCGTTAGGCCCCTGTTCGAGCTGGTGGTCGACACCTATTTACTTATTTATTTATTTTGTTGGAGCTGTAATGTTATCCAATATCAAGGAAAATGATTCAAAAACCTTCTTTCTCCTTTTTCCACGCTCATTGTGTTGAAAAATCACAGCCTCACAATCTCAGACCGTTGAGGTCAAAAGTAAAAGGGTTTGCTTCTCCTTCTCCAAATTACCACCAAAGCGAAAGAAATGATTTAGATTGAGTGAGAAATCTGGTTGTGTACACTTCTCAAGCAATTTACTCCACTTTCTTACATCATTTAAATAAATGAGCTTTTAAAACTTACTCGTGCAACTGTCAAATGAATTTCCAACTCAATAAACATTAAGTGGCTCTTGCCCACGTTACCATAACCCAGCTCTTAAAAGACCCTCATAGATTATTGTTACGCGCAAAGCATACTTTGTTTGAATCACCCATTTCTAACCATTAACTTTCGTCCATGCTAACCCAAATATCCACGATAAAGGCCGTTTTCTTTCAGGTTCAAGTACTAAAAGCTATACCAACTCCATAAAATGGCTACCAATTACTTGCATGCAAATTTCTTCAACGGTGTATCCTTTTCCAGCCACACAACCGAAACAATAATGAACATTAATCACATCCCCCACATCCAGTTTCAATTAATCAATTTGCCTCTCAAATATTTCAATTTACAGAAATGTTTCAACCAAGCCGATAACGATAATGGAATTCTTAAAATAGATTGTTGAGGAAACCAAAACTCCAGAGCGGAAGAAGGATGCAGTCCTTCTCGCACGATAAAACTTTGATAAAGAGAATCTACTCCTTCTATCTATACATCTGTGTTGAGATGAGAAAGAAAAAGAATACATTTTTGTAAATCAAGTGACAGATGCTAGAGCATTTATGGTCTGTTAAGCCTATGAAAAATATCCAATTCTTTCATAACAATAAATCATGAAGCTAATAGATTTTCCAACCATGATTCAAGTTCAATGGCTTCAGCATCAGCTGACCCAACCGAAGGCATTCACAGAAATTTTACTTTTTTTTCTTCCTTTGGTTGGTTTGCTCTGAAATTTTATCGGACAGGAAAGTGAAATTATCAAAACAAAAACACAGCCACGTGTTGCCGGTAAAATATACCGAGAGTAAGATTTCTCTCAAATGAGATGAATCTTCAACAGATTTCCCTCCACGCAGGACCAAAAATCAGTCGGGCAGATTGAACCAAATTGAATGGCACTACTTAAAGCGATGTGATCCTGTTGCAAGCTTCAGTTCGTCATCTTTACTCGCTCGGTTTGGTCTTGAAAAATGAATAAATAAAACGCGCATATAACGGTGTATCTCTACAACAACCTGTATCAAGCATCCTTGCATCCTTGGAAAAATGTTTGATATTCACCACATGCCCCAATAAGGAGTGTGGGTTTAACTGAAGATTTAAGTGTGTTTTTTGTCGCTGCGGTGTGAGCGTTTAGTTCATTCTTTGAGACCGAACTCCAAGCACGTATAATAACGCAGCATACCAATCCTGCCGTGACAAGACAATTACTAATTAATTATTCATTTATCAAAAATAAACCACGTCCCTTTCGGCGTGGCGTAATTTGGAATTGTATTGTGATAGCGCAAAAAAGAAATAAATAAATAAAAGAAAAGTGAAGCACTCGTGTGAAAAGTGCAAAAAAAAGTAAGAAATTTACTTCGAATATTCATAGGAGATTGGTGGGTGAAATTTGCCCAAAATTAGTTTTTAAATATTTACACCGTCAATGTGAGTGATGCAGTGCGTGTGAATAATATCGTGGTGATTTCAAAAAAAAAAGTAATAATAACAAAAGTAAAAAAAAACACAATACACTCTACCCGGGGATAAGAACTGGATGCCTTTTTTGGATTACAGAAAATGGAATATAGAGGTATGCTCTTTTTTATTCTGTTGTCAAAATAACTTCAAATTCACGAGGTACGGTCGTTGTCGTCTCTCAATGTATTCATGAGCTTCCTGAGGGTATTAAGCATAAAGGTGGAGCATAAAGTTGGAAAGGTCGTACAATTGGAGGTTTTTTTCTTGGTTTTAATTTTGAATTTTTGATAAAAGCATGGAATTGGTCACGAGACTTGATTTATCGAGTGATGTGAAGTTTATGGAAAAGTTTCTCTTGACATCAACATAAATAACCCTGGTTTGATAAGAATCGCTAAAGTATTCCCTTGAATGAGTTTTGGTATTTGGTTAGAGAAGACTTAAGTCAATTTTTAAGGTACAATTTCATTGAATCACACGGTATTGTTGAGATACAATCGAACACCAATACAATTTGAGTTTACCTGACGCGAAGAAAATTGAGTTGAGAGTTTAAAGAAATTGACTTTGGATTTGTTATAACATTTTTTGACTTTATAAGTCGCAGGATTAGTTTGAAGTTTAAAATAGGTCAGGTTTTTAACCTACCTTGAAAATTTCACTCATTTATTGTCTTTGTTGTGGGACCAGTTTCAAGACACAAATCATTCCGATAAACAAAACTCCAAAAAAGAGGGCAAATTTGATGTTAAATTCTTTATGAAGAAATCAGGTTCATTCTAAGGCTTACCACCAAACATTTCCCAGAAAAAAATCATCAGAAAAGGGAAGCCATACGAAAACAAAGTGGTACCATCTAACCTATAGCAAAAGAAAAAATTCCTATGGTTTAACTCAAAAAAAACTTTATCAAAGAACCCAAAAAACGAATTAGCAAATCTTTTTTAAATCTGTTAACATTATGTGCTCTGCTCTCAAATGATGAGGTAAGGGTTACTCGGTTACTCATACTCTTTTTTTTAGAAATAATTCTATTTCTGGAAGACATGAGCCGTAGATTAAATTACGTGTAGTACTTAGGCTTCTCAAAAGTATATCCTCCAGTAATCCGTGAAGAGTTCATTTTAAAAATTTAAATTTTTTTGTTGAAAGTTTCACACGATTCCGGGAAATTTCGCTGATCCATTTGAAGTGCTTTTTCGTTTTTTTTTTTCTTGCTTTTACCCCCAAGGAGACCTCTTCGCTTTTTGTTTAATCAACCCTACCTGGTTTTTGTATGAATTGTTCAATTTCTTATGTTTATGTTGGAACTGAGTAGCATATCGTTATTATGCCTGTATCGCTCAGTGCTTGGCGATTGTGTTAAAGAAATGATTCGTGAAAAGTGTCAGAATTAGCTCTACTTTGATGGGTACCAAAAATATTTTTCCAAGCTAGTTCACAAAATGTCTAAGTTGTCTCACATTTCCATGTTTCTTGCTAGCTCTGAGCTGCTCTGATTTGTCTTTTCACTAAAAAAGCAATGACTCTAATGTTTTAAAGTTTTACTTTTTCGAAAATTACTTGAACTTGTTAAAAGATTTTCAAAAATGTGTATGCAGTAATGGTTCGTCTTATATGCAAAAACAAATAACAAAATACAACCAAACAGTTAAATATATTATTGTAAGTAAAGAAAAAAATTGCCATTGGAATCTGATCAACTTACTGACAAGTGGACAAGAAAGTGGCAATAGCCACGAAAATTAAAAAAAAAAAAATGTTAGTAAAGTAACTTCATCGTTTATATCCAGACACTGTTTTCTATTCCCGGTACGAAACATAAATCAGTTCACTTGATCTTCACTCACCTAGAAGCTTTTATATTGTTACTATTCTTTCCCATTAAAACTCTACGAACACAGCCTTCAGGGTCGATTCATTTCGGCTCGAGGTACCGAAAGTCAAAAATCGCAAATATTTGAAAATGTAACAGACAGAGATGTTCATTCGATATTCAAGTTAACGGCATAAAACTTTCAATCGTAGGATTATGTTTTAAATACATCGTTCGGGACACATAGATAATCAAAACAGATGCTGTTTTTATCCATAGCCGTGTTTCAGTGGACAAAAATAACTCACTTGCAGAAGTGAACAACAGGGATGGTTGGTAAATGAAGTTTATGGAATAAAGCTGTATAAGTGAGCACAGCGTTTTATTGAGCGCCGGAGTGAAGTGAATATAAAAATTTCCAATAAAACTCGGCTTATATCAGCATGTAAAACATGCTAGTACGTGTTAAAATTTTTGCAAAAAATTACAATTGAGAACTTAGAAAAAGTCTGTTCTAATCCCGGACAACAAAAAAGTTGTTTACTTTTTACAATTTTTATTAATTTTTAAAATTTAGTTTCTCCAACAGTTTTTTTTTGCGAAAGCAATAAGAAAACGAATGAAAAGGAGATTTTGTATAGCACTATTTTGGTTGAAAACCATTTTTCGTCTTCCATCAACGACGATGTTCACATTGGTCGATTGGTTGAAAGTTCGTGGGAATAAAGCGGTTAAACCAACTTTTGGAATCGGCTGAAAGTCAATACCGAGAAGTTAGTGGAACAGAGAAGGAGTTAACAAAAAAACCGTCAATTTCGCACGAGATTTCAAAAAATCGACCAGTGTGATGAACTTGGTCATTGGTTTAAATTTAAAATAAAAATAAATAGGGTGGCGCAACAGAGTGAGGGAATGGAGGGGACCTACAATTTTCTGTCGGTTCCGAACGGCTAATTGAGAAAGCGCTTTTCATGGCAATGAATATACTAACGGAGGACTTGCCAATTCCTCGCGAAAGGCGATACCCGTGGAAAAACATTTTTGCCTCTGCTGGGTTTCGAACCTCGAACCTCTGGGTTAGCAGGTAGACATGCTAACCGTCACGCCACGGATACCACATTGGTTTGAGTTTGGTGTGCCATTTTAACGTGAAATAATTCCAGCCACTCGGATACGGTGCAGCGTTACCTTTAATGATATCATTGGTTAAATCTTCGTCCATCAGAATTCTACGATTATAATAAAAAAAAAAAATATGATAATAATAACCTCTTTATTATTAAAAACAAATTCCTTTCAACATGCAAGACAGAGTCAATTGTATAGCAATACAGGGTATTCTGCACAAGATGCGAAAAAAACTCAGAACAGATAGGAAAGAAGAACGAAAAAAAGAAAAAATTATATGGCAGGGGGTCTATCTCCCTCCGCTTAGGCGGCAGTGTCGATTCTGATCTGCAAAAATTCCATATAGCAACACATATACAGTCTTCATTTAATTTTTTTCCTTTTAATTTTGAACCGCAGAAAACGGAACTGAGTCGCAAAAACCATAAGAGTGATTCTTTTTAATTAAAACGACTCATGAAAGCTATAAAAGTGAACGTTTTTCAACGGTAATTTAGCAATGAATTCAACACTGCCACAACGGTAATTTAGCAATGAACTCAACACTGCCAATTTGTCCCGACACACCCAATTCAGAAAATGAACAGTGTCGACTTAGTGATCCGTTTGGACAAAAAAACTTTGTTTATGAGCTTACGGATCATAAAAAGTTAGCCGAGAAACATTTCCACCTTCAAAAACTATGTTCATTTTTGCCTATTGCATTTGAATAAAACTAGCACCAAACATCCCCTTATACAAAAATCACAACAATTGTCGAATGTGTGCGGTATGTAAATTATGGACAGCGAATATCTACAGGCAAGCCCAAAGGTTTGAGAAATTTCCAAAAAAAAGTTTTGTTTGCCTTACCGAAATTTATTCAAGAATCTGTGAGAAAAAACTTTGCGAAGTTATTTTGTATTGAAAAATTCAAAAATACAAGTTTTGTTCCCTACACTCATGTTTAGCTGCTTGACACTCATCTCAAATAAAAAGTAGACGATTATTATTGCAAAGCAAAATATGCATTTCATTTAATGGAGTGCATTTTCATCTTTTGTCTTTTGGAACCGATAACCAAGTAGGCTATTACATAACATTGTCCCAAAAACATGACAGCTGCAATATTTAAAATTTGCAGTCGTTAAGTTGTCGTATGAAATTCTTGACTTTCAATTGAAAGAAACGCACACGTGATAAAAAAAAGGCATTGTCCCAAAAGTGCACGCTATGTTTACTTTGGGAGCGTCGTCGTCGCGGCAACTTATGCGTTGTGTTTTGTCTAGCGCAACTGAAAGGGGTAACCCAATGAATATTGCACGGGTTTTTGAAGGTTTTGTGTTTGCTAAAATAATTTTAAAATAGGCAACACAAAAGTCAAAAGAACTAGGAATGAGCCGATTACTCATTAAAACTACAGATGAGCTAGGTTTTCACTGGTACTTGAATTGTATTTTGATGCTTCAAATACCCCGATTGAATTAGTGTCAGTTTATACGTTTTTATGACACGTTTAGCACAAAAAAACAAACTTTTTGAAATCAACAACAAAAATACATGAAATAAACTATTTTTCTCCATCGATCTTATCTTTTCACTAAGGGTGTAGGATTCGCTTTATCCGATTCGAGAAAGTTATTCTCGAAACTGTGAATATAGGCGGCGATACCAGCGTTTTTGCTTTTTTAAACTGGAAAATTTTATTTTTAAAAAACGCGACTAACTTACTTAACTGTCATTTTTTATCACAGTAAAATCATGAATAGTTTTACAATGAATAAAAAGTTAATAGTGTTAAAAACAGCGATAGTTTGGCTATGAATAATAGATTGGTAGTATTGAAATGAAGATGGCGCCGACATTGATTTTGGAAAGTGTTTTTTTTTTTTAAACTTGAATACTTTACCAGCTACGAGCTGCGAAAGCTACTACATGGAAGCCAAATAAGCTAAATTTTTGTTGTTATCGCCATACTTCGTGTAGTGTTGGTGTGTTTACTTCCATGTTATTCAGTTTTAATGTTCCTTGTGAAATACTTATTACGGTAGAATTTAAACAAAAAATTCGTTTTTGAATAGTTTTTTTGAAAGCAGTCAATCTTTAAAATGCTAATTTTTCACAATTTTTAACAATTTTTTTTGTCTATTGAAATCCTAATATGTACATATATAAAAAGAAGTGTACGGTTGGTTGTGATCGCATCACTTGGGAACGACTCGACCGAGTGAAACCAAATTGTGGTAGCTTAGGGGATGTTGGTAGATGGTCGATCCGTTCCTGAGTTATGGCCTTTATCCGTAATGTCACGTTTGTCTATATAAAAACTACGGGAAATAAAAGTCTTTTTATAACTTTCAAAATTTGATTGATAATAAAATTCGATCAAAAATACTGCTTCAACTGTTATTTTAGAAACAGTAGAGAGAGTTTTGACAACTAAAGTCACCGGGTATACCGCGCGGGGAAGTAGAAAGTTGAATTACTAGACGCAGTGCCTATGGGTCGCTTCTCATAATAACGAGTGTATTTAATAGAGCTGCCATTAGGAAGCGCGCGCAACGCGTTCTATAAGTCGAAACTTGAATGCTTCCAATTGCTTTCATATTTCAAAACTCTCAGAAATTGTTGGCTTATTTGTTTTCCGAAAGTTAGGAAAAATTATATTCCGTGATGAAACTGATAAGAGTTGGTATATTAATTTCGATTCAGTTCTAAAAAAAGACGATACAATTGCACCAATATTTTCTACCCCGGTGCTTGTACACATAATAAATACACTCAACTACAAACCGTTTGATTCAACAGCCTTTACGGCAAACTAATTTCTACTCAATCAGCAAAAGGATTTTTAACAACCTGAAAACTCAGTTCACCCTGCAGGCCCACAACGGCTTTTCTGAGTTCGTACACAAACAATAACGTTCGTGACTAGTTGGCTTTTCACAATCCACGTAATATTACGGTTTTATTATTTTATCAATTTAAAATCATCAGTCGACACTATCTTCTTATTCATATTGATGTACGGTGTAACATGACATTTTTGTATAATGCAAATCCCAAAAAAAACAAAAAACAAAAACCAATACCGAATTTTGTCGTCCCACTGTCGAATTCCCAAACCAATGCTTATTCAATTCCATTATTCCACAACAATACAAGTAGTAGTGGGGAGGAAAGATAACATTACAATTCCCCAAACGGATTTACCTAATTCAATTTGGCCAGAAACAATTGATTCTGTTCTTTTTTTTTTTTTTGTCTTTTTATATCTTTGTTATATTTTCTCTCTCGTCAGCTTGTCAACTTTCAGTACCATCGCCATGCACCACCACTCGACTGAGATTGTCATTGGAGTGGAGTTCCGATTTCAAAATAATGAAAAAAAGGGTTGGCATCGAAAGGATAAAAAAAAGGACGAATAATTAATTTCATTTTATGCATTCAAGCGTTACTTTTCCCATTGCCTTACTCAGGACGTCCGTCAGCACGGCCACCAGCTCTATGGGTTTATAAAAAGGAAAATGATTAAAGTTTAGATAGCGAAAATGAAATATTGTGGTGATATACGTGTTCTGCAAAAGAGTGCAATAAATAAAAACAAACAAAACTTCTCATGTATGTAGGTACTCGTTTTTTTATCTTTCTTTGAAATGGCGAATGCTTCTCCTCAACACTACTAAAGAGAAAGATACACAGTACACATGGATTGATGGTAACGATAAAGACTGTCTGAGGGATAAAATGGTAACATTTTTCGCCCGCAATACTCTGGCAATAATTCAAAACTAACTTACACGTTAGAGTCTATGATACTGTATTCCTTTTTGTGGATTACTTTTGGTTAATTTATTCCTTTAGTGAACTCTCACATAAAAGAAAGACTCATAGGTAGGTGTACTTCTTATGGCACATCATTCCATAGGTAAATAGAAGTTCATTCGGTTATAGAATTTTTAATTAGAGGCAAGTATGAATAGAGTTAAAAAGATTTCCGCTTTGAAACTTGCAAAATACAGGTACTCAAAATGTATCGTAATGCACTCTTCTATGACCCTTGAGTTCCCCTCTCTGCTAAAGAAATTGGAGATTCAAATTCAAGCGGAAAGCATTTCTCTAATCGGTGAAATATTATGACTAATTAGTTTGTCACTAGTTTCCACAAAACTGAAAATAACTGGAGCTTGACTGTAAATTATAAAACAACTTTTATGTCTGAGCCGTAAATAAGTGCTTTTCAATTTCTCTATGAGTCAATGAAAATTAAAGGCATTTATATGCTGATTCGACAAGTCGATACAAAACTAGGAACTTTTCAGAATAAAATAAATTGATAGGTTGGTGCAACTTAGCTATGGAAACCTAGTGACCTACCTCATTTGAAGGACCTACAACTCTTTTGTCGATTGCGGATGGCCTAGTTAGAAAGCTCTTTTCATGGCAGAGAATTACTTTCAAAGGACTTGCTAATTACTCGCGAAGGCGATAGCTCTGAAAAACCTTTTTTTAAGTCTCTGGAATTGAGACCTCGAACCTCTCACGTACGTAACAAGCAAACGACATGTCAACCAATACGCACTTTTCGCAATAATCATTCATAATTCCAGCTTCAGACTTCTTTTTGACCAAGAGAAAAACTCCTTCTTAACAGAAATTGAAAAATGTCATCGATTTCGAGTTACTTAACGATTTAAACATTCTCATTTAAAAAAATATCACAATGAACAGAAGAAGAACACTGAATTTTCAAAAAGAAAAGAAGCAGCATGAGATGCACTCGTTTTGAGAAAATTGAGAAATCCCATGATAGGGAATGAAATTCGAAACTTTTACCAACAGGTAAAAAGATCATACCAAAGTGATGAGCCTCGAACTTTAGTCTGCAAAGGCCTACAAGGAAACATAGTGATAGAATTGTATTCGCTACTGAGGATCTGGAAAGATCATTCCTGCAGATTGTGGACCCAACTCCGTTTGTCAGGCAAAAAGTTCCATTCATTTTGAACTAACTATGATCAAGAATGCCGTCCTCCCGATTTAGAATTATGCAAACTTAAATTAAATTTAATAAGACTGCAGGTGCAGATCGCCGAACTATTAAAGGCAGCTGGAGATCAGTTGGAAAGAAGCATGCGCCTGCTGACCTGCATGATATGGTCGGAAGAAAGCATCCCCAATGAATGGAACCTCAGTACTGAATGACCAATCCCTAAAAAGGGAGACCTTCACAATTGCACTAATTATATGGGAAAAAGCCGTAACGACGCATATGAGACCTTGTCTGCTGTGATAAATGAAAGCGGAAGGCCCACGTCAATAATTTGATAGGTCTTTATCAATGCGGTACCTAGGATCCTACTACATAGAGGAGAGGGAGCTAAAACTCCTAAGTTCAACCCAGATACTAAGTTTCATCAGAGGAACTAATCGGGATGAACTACTTTAAAAGGAAAAGGAATTTCAAAAAGGCGAAAAGCTGTGATGCAATTTCTTTAACATCATACTTGAAAAGATTGTACACAAATTAAACGTCAATGCCAGAGGAATCTTTATAAGCCTGTACAATTACTC
Source organism: Melanostoma mellinum (assembly GCA_914767635.1). Classification (NCBI taxonomy): domain Eukaryota; kingdom Metazoa; phylum Arthropoda; class Insecta; order Diptera; family Syrphidae; genus Melanostoma; species Melanostoma mellinum. The sequence goes on along the minus strand of OU612060.1, from coordinate 19,992,444 downwards.
GCCTACGCTGGCGATATTGACGCAATGGGAAGAAGGAAGTGTGATGTCATAGGTGCTTTTCCGAGGATTGAAATAGAAACCGCCAAAATAGGTTTAATGGCTAATAAGGGCAAAACGAAGGGGTATGCTAGAACAAGGACAGAGAACATCGAATAAATTGGACAAAACGTCACAACAGACAGACATTACTTCGAGGTAGTACATGTCTACCAAGGATGCGCTATAGACATGGAAAGCAATATCAGTGAAGAAATCAAACGGACAGTCTTACCAATCGCTTCTACTATTGGTATAGAAGGCAATAGAGGTATAAAATCCTCTCTAGAAAAACCTTGGTAGCCTTCATAAATCATAATCATGGATCATGGCGTCGAATCATGGACTTTATCGAAAACGGATAAGGAGTTTCGGAAAAAAAATATTCCAAATGATCTTGCGAAGAAAATGTGAAAAGAAAAAAAATTCAACAACGAACTGTATGAGCTGTACCATGATATGGGCATAGCTAGAAGATCGCGAGGAAACGATGGTGACATTAAGCTTCGCCCCAAAGAGTTTTTGAAAGAACATTGAACAAATAGCCGAAGGAGAAGACCTCGTCTTTGGTGGGAAGAGGACCTCACACGACTTAAAGTCCAAAACTGGATAAAACTCGACAAAAACCGAAATTGTAAGCGTAAAATGTTGGTTGAGGCTGAGGTTCACCTCGAACTGCAATGCTAACCTAAATGAGTAAAATAAGTAGATAAAAAAGAAATGAGAAGATTAAAAGAATATCGTTGTCCGGAGCGCATTCTATGTCATCCATCCCGCGAGAAGCGTTTGGCTTTGAATGAAAGAATGAATAACTGGGCTTCTGTATTACACCTCGACCTTTTTAGGTCAAATGTACCCCCTACTTGTAAAGTGGTATTCCTTAATTAAAGCACTTTATACAGATTAGTTCCTCTGATGAAACTTAGTATCTGGGTTACGCTTAGGAGTTTTAGCTCCCTCTCCTCTACGTAGTAGGATCCTAGGTACTTCTTCCTTTGGTGTATTATAGCTTCGCAGTCAACTAAGAGGTGGCCAGGACTCTTCCTGTTCGTTGCAGTATCTGCATTGGTCGTCATTCTCTATGCCTAGTACTCTTAGGTGTTTTCTTAGTCTACAGTATCCGGTTAAGAACCCGGTTAGCATTCTTGCATTTCTACTTACTTTTATTACGACTTTATAACGTTTTGTGTTAAAAACGCCAAGTAAAAGTTTGGCTTGGCGCATTTTGGCGAGGTCATTCCAGTGTTTTGCTCTCTTGTCTTCCTCCGACTTTTTGATTTCCTTCTTGATGTGGCTTTCTGTCACTCCACAAAAAGGTTCCGGTCCTATGAGTAGTGATCCGGCTCCTGTCTTTGCCAGTTCGTTTGCCTGTTCGTTGTCTATGATTCCTACATTTCCTGGTACCCAGTAGATTGTAACCTTGTCTTTGGGTAACATTGACTTAGTTTAATTAAGTTCGAATATAGACAAATAAACTGGCATTATAAATTAAGGGTGCTCCAATTGTACTAAGTTCATTAGCATATTTTTAAATTATGAATGTTTAACTCGTGGTCCAATTTCGAATAAGAAGTTTTCTTCTTTTCTACTTTTAAATCTTTTTGAACTGACCACAATCAGCCATCTTCTTTTATGATGATGATACTATGATGACAGCTTTTTAAAGTACAAGGATAACAATACTTCATAGTACCTCATCATCCAATTTATTTTTAAAACTCACCCATTTCTCCACAGTAGCTTTTTGCTCAACATATGTCATTTATTCGGTTTTAATTCCACTAGATTGTATACTTGGTTAAAATTTCAAGACATCTCAAATCATTTGAAAAAGTCGTTGAAAATCAAACGAGGTTCAATGACATTTTTGTTTGAAACCTACCTAACCTACTAAAGTTAATAAATTCATCTTAAAGAACCGCTATGGGTTATAAAAGTATGCAATCCTTAACTTTCCGCGCCGTTTCATTGTCAAGAATTTTGTACACAAACAAGTTAATTTGTACTTCCTGAGTGACATATCCTCTTTAATTCTACGGAAACAGAGACGTAACAGCATATACGAGTTTATTTTTTTAGTCATGGCTTGTCTACACTTAAACATAAAGCTGTTGTCTATGTTGTTTTTTGTTGTTTTTTTCGTCGTTACTTTATATTTGACGGGTGTGTGTTTCGAATAAAAGGCATTAACGTGTGAACGATGCTCGTTCATACAGATGCTGAATAAGACTTCTATGCGACGTACACAGATGTATGTTGTTTCGTTCTATACGCCACTCCTTATTTCCATACATTAGAACGGTAGTTACGGATTGTTAAATTTATGAGGAACCGTAGACTATATGATAGGTACCCTTGATTCCCTCACAAAATGTGCCACCAATATATTAATTGTAATAAGTTCACTGTGGCGTATACGCAACCTTTTTCGACTTTCCATTAATCGGCAGGTGTTTAAAAATATTTTGTGGAACAAAGTTGGCACGGATTTGAGTCATAATAGGAAAGTCATATTTTGTATGGAAGAAGAGCAAATAAGTTCTTAAGAGATGGGAGGGTATGCGTGTCAAAATCAGAAATCATGTGTTCAGCTTCAGAGCTGTAAAGTCTGTAATGTTCTTGTCAAACACTTTTGTCAACGCTTTAATTTTCTATGTTTGAAACATCAAAATGCACTGCTAGACACCAACTCATTTACTTTAAAATTGCAAACGAAATTTAACATTTGTAAAGGCAACCCTTTCCGACAAAAAAGTAGCAACACTAATAACACTTCATCAATTAAAAAAAATTAGAAATTTTCTGAGATGATATTTTTAGGTAGTTTCTATAAAAGGGTACGAACAAAGAGAACTCTGACTCATTTAAATTTTAAAATGCTTACTTAGCCTAATTCCCTATTTATTTCTTTTCACAAAATTCTTCAAATCCATCACAGTACAATATGAAGAAACTTTGCAAGCTCGTAAGTTTTCAAATCAAACTAAATGCTCATGCAACATTGATGTAGTGAGAAAAGAAAAACAAAAGAATCCCCTAAGAACAATATAAACTTCTCAAATCTCGCTCTTACATACACTGAAAACTGCACTCAAAATTTAAAAACTAAGATTAATAATGCCTTTTCCAATTTCTTATCCCATGAGTTATGATCCTTCATCCTTGCACTTTACCTATTTTTAAAGAAATCAAATATTTCATCCTCCATCTCCATTTCCATCTCGCTTTTAGTCAAATCCAATCTGTCTGGATTCTCTGCAATCATCCTCCAATTCACCTCAAGCTAAATGACACATAGAAACCTTCAGGTTGTGACTTTCTGATTGTGTTTCGTGAAAAGTTATACCTTGCTCAGTTGAGAGTTGCTCCATAGAGGCAAAAGTTTCTTGTATAGGTGTTGTTGTGTGCTCATTTCTCGTTTTTTTTTATTTTTATTTCTATTTTTATATCCTCGCACATTGCTGTTATATTTGTTTTCATCTAAGCCGTGGAATGTTCATGTTGTCTTGTGGCAAGTGTGTGTCAATGCCAGACCCAGAAACAGCTAAAACAGTATAGGTATATATATCATCAGTGCTGTCACCAGCTTTCACTTCATTTCATAGAGAAAAAAAAATGTAAGTTCCTGAATTGCGACAGAGAAATCAGTTTGATTGCACTATGCAAAAACAACAAACTGTGAGGAACAAAAGTTCAAAATAAATTAAACAAAAAAAAAGGGACAAAGTTTGTCAAAGTTTTCAAATTCGAAAATGTTACACTCTCATTTACGAGGTAAGAACCCACATTTAATAGCCTGGGGAGAGTAAAAGACCGCGTAAGGTAAACTCGTACACAGTACGCCTTCAAAAACAAACTTTATTATTTTTTAGAGTTCATCTTTGAAGCAATGAAGGCATAAACTTTCAGATCTCTTTAGAGCTCAAAGCTAACAACAACCACCAACCCCACCATCACCACCACCACCACATCAACGCATTGGGTTGTTTGAGGGAAAAATTAAACGGCGTGGCGCGATGCATCCACTCTTCCGTGAATGAAACATGTTTTGAAGCGTTTGATTGGTATTTGCTTTGTGCCGTGTTCAGCGTACTGCAAATGGCTAATGAAATGAAAGCCTTTGTGGTTGCTGTTATTTCATCCAGAGGCAAATCGATTTTGACAACAGCGAAAGGGGACACAAATGTATTTAAAATGAAACAACCAAAACGAAATCATAGAACGTTATTCCTGAAACGTACCTACTGATGCCGTAAAAAGAGTTGGATGATTTATTGTTTAAATGCAAAGAAGGAAAAGGTTTCTTCTGTGATTGCTGCTGATGGCATAAATCAAGTTCCACCAGAAACAAGGAAAACCGATATAAAAAAAATAGGGTGGCTGCAACAAATCTATGGGAATATAGAGGCCTACCACATTTCCAAGACCAACAACTTCATGCCGATCCCAAACGGCTAAGTTAGAAAGCGTTGTACATGGCAGTTCACAATTACACTCGAAGGACTTTCTTATTCCTAGCGAAATGCTATTGCCTAAAAAAAGAACAATTCGATTAGGAATTTTGGGATTCGAACGTCGAATTTCTCTAGGCAGCTATACCTGTCAAGCACAATATTAAACTTAACTATGTATAAACTAAACCCTTAGTTGATCTTGCTGTCGTTACTTTTAATGCTCTCCCCCTCCAGTGGTAAGAGGCAATAACACCATGTCATTCTAAATGTTGAATTTGGGTTACACCAACTTCATTCATTTTTTTCGTTATCATTAATTATCCCAAAAAAGGCTCCATCCAAAGCCTCGAACCCTCATTGAAAATAATTTAAAATTCTCGCAGAGTTCCCTGCTTACCTTTATTGCTAATTATTCATTGCTAAAAATTCAAAGCAGCTTCCCAAGCACGCTTTCTCTCATTCCCAACAACTGTTTTAGTATAATAAAAACATTTTAATCTAAAAAATGTCTCCAGTAGTTTGTGTTGCGGTACTCTTTTAACCAACCTTCCCTCAAAAGAGGTCACAATATTTTTTAGAGGTGAAATCATCTGGTTTTTGAAGTGCCAACCATAAAAGTCTCACTAATGATTTTTCCCAGTATACGGAAACATTCTCTTTGATAATGGCGTGCTTATTATTTTGATAATAGTTGGTCCCATTACATTATAGTGGTCTGTTTGAAATTTTTATACTGTCGTAAGCAAAGGGTATTTTGAACATTCATATTCATGAACTTCAGCATCATCCAGAATTGGATTTGACATGGAATTTTTTTCTAGTAGAGTACGGCATTGTGTTGAAACACTAGACTATATGGTGATGAGAAGAAAGAATGAAAAAAATTAAAAAATATTTCTTTGTAAAAAAAAAACTAAATAAGTGGTTTCGATAGTCATACTATCACCTTGAGGAAGGTGGGAGTCCAGCTTTCTAACTAAGCACATTTTTAAAGACACTAGCATCGCAATTTTTTTCTTTTCTTTTTGAAGTGATAACAAGTTAAACAATTTCAATATTAAATAGTCCAATTTCGGTTAGTTTAATTAATCACTTCTGTCGGGCGTCCAGAGACGTACACGTATTTGTCTTTGCAGAATCTTGGCTCGTATCTATTATTTCATCCAATAGCGTTGGATCCAAAGAATGGTGAAAGTGTATTGCTGAAAGGCAAAGGCTGATCAAGGTATACACGAATGAATAGTTGTCCAAATAAAATTATCGCTTTCGAGACTGGTTAACTTTGCAAATATGAAAACACATAATTAATGGCGCCAAGACAAGCTTATAGTTCCTGGAAACGAAAATAGTGAAAAATCCAGAATTAAGTAGGAAGCCTTCATGTCAAAAGTCTTAAAAAAATAGAGCACGAACGGCTCATTTTCTTATTTAAAAGAATTATCTAGAGTGCCAACAAGTGAGCTACTTCGTACCGCGAAAAAACAAAAAGAAAGCAGACCAAAATACTCCTTTTACAGACAAATGCAACGACATCTGCATTTAGTTAGCCCCAGACATAAACCCGTGGTGTGATGGATAGCATGTCCGCCTGTTAATCCTGTCCAACAGAGGCAAAAATGTTTTTTCCACGGGTATCGCCTTTCGCGAGGAATTGGCAAGTCCTCCGTTAGTAAATTCAATGCCATGAAAAGCACTTTCTCAATTAGCCGTTCGGAACCGGCCCAAAAATTGTAGGTCCTCTCCATTCCCTCACAAGGCATGGTTGTGAGAAATGCGCTAGGCCTTGGGGCTCCTCGCTTTGTTGTGCCACCCTATTTATAGACATAAAACAATCCAAAACCGTGAGTTTTGCGAAGCTTTCTGAGGCCAACGCGGCGTATCTCAGGTGCAAAATACTTAAGTGAAGCAGATAAGTACGAAAGATGTGATCCCTTTGAAATCACGATGGAAAAAGAAGAAGAAAAGGATGAAGTTGCTGAAGTCTTATATTTAAAAATTCCAAGCCAAAAGACGTGTTACAGCCTTGCTGACTAGTTAAATGCCTAAAGTGAGTAGTTTTTGTTCTCATTTAATGATGTTTTTAGTAGGCAAAATACAAAACCAGTGAAATGAGGATAAATCATAGACACTGTCGCAAAGGCTGCTGGTGTAACGTTAAACAGCATGCTCCTCAAAAGGTCCGAAACAGTTGACACCAGTGGTATCTGCTCGGAAGAAAAGAAGCTATTAGAGGGGATATACCTGACATGTAACGATAAGTAAAAATTGACATAAATTATCCAAATTATTAGAGAATTCATAATGCACATTTTTCTAAACAACTGTAGTACGATTAGTTTGAAATAATTTTTATGGTCAGTTGCAGCTCAAGCTTTGCCAATTGAAACAATAAAGAGTGTTTCAAGACCGTTTCCCGAGAGTGGTGTGAAACCTTTTTCGGAATTAAATTGCTTTTTATTTTTTAGACAGGTCTGATACTGAACATGTCGTTTTGTTTATTTTAATTTCCAAAGCGAGTTTCACATTCGTAACTGAGTGTGATTTTCCAAAAATTTCCTGAAAACAGTCTGTAGATAAAATGATCATTTTCTTCCTGTTTGTCGTAACGAGTATCGTTGGTGTTGCGAGTATCGTTATCTTAAAGGCATAGCAGCTTTTCCACTTATTTGCTTAACAATAATGATCCGACCATGGTGCAGTTCACGTTGATACAATCAACTAAAGCCTAGAAACAGAAATTGGCCCCGAAATGTGATTGGAATGTGGATTACACTTCAAATACAGCCATAGCTTTGTTTCAAAGCCTCAAACTTTTATAACAACAAGTAATGTGATTTGAAGAGAAACGGTCAAATAAGATAAAGAGAGCGTTTCCCAGTTGATTGATGACAGTTTTTGACCCACTTGGCCTTTGGTGTTCTAACTGATTTAGGGTGATATTTCAAGAGGTCTGTGCTTTAAGTATCAAATGTCATGTCATGACTATGAGTAAACCTCCTTCACTTCCAAAGGATAGGGTAAACCAGCAAGCTGGTAAGTAAGAACAAGTTTTAAAACAACTCCCACACCAGTCAAAACAAAACTGCTTTTTGACTGGTGTGCTGCTTTAATCGAGGGCACTCTTCTTAAAAAAGAATAAAAATAAAAAAGTGAAACGATGGAAAGAACATCATCGTGGCCAATTATTTTTTCTTTCATTTCTATTGTTTCTGTTGCGAAATCACTGATCCGTGTTTTCTAAAAAAAATTTGAAAGACTCATTTTCTTCTATGAGCTCGTTTGTGCCCCTACTACCCACTGTTTTGGCTGTTCGAAAGTTAAACGAAAAATACGAATTCGAATGCTGGCAGTGAAAAGTCAGCTCTTCACTATAGTTACTTTCAAGACTGTTGGCTGTGTCTGCTAGATTGTTTGCGCTCAAGAAAGCTACTCTCAGTGTTTTTTCTCTTAAGTGGACACGCACCTTAACACGTACTGATAGGGCGCTCGTGAATTGTGTCATACAAATCTTAAAAACATGCTTTGCAGAGCTACTTGAAAACTTACAAGCTCCATTTTGAAAACCGATCAACTCAGGCCTTAACTTCCATTTACTCATAAAAGTGTTTCTGTCGAAGTTTTGTTAGACGCTCTTGAACTTAAACATATGTATTTTCAGAGGAACTTTGTCTCATTCCAAAGACGGAATCCTTTCTAGTAACATAATACACCTCGACTTATAGTGCCTAACGTTTTGTCGTATCAAAAAAGGCTGTCTTTCAATGCCTTTGCATCAACGTGTTTTGTCATTTAAATGACTTTTCATTTCGAATTCCAAGAAGCAGCCCCAAGTTGGGCATTTTAATACACTGTTTTGTTTTATTTCTATATGTACGTGCCAATGACACAAACGACAAACGTTTTAAGACCAACATTGCCTAAAAGGAGTGTTTTCGAAGTTATCGTTAAACACAGACAAAGCCTACACGATTTCCAACGAACCGTATGAATAAATTCTCATTTCTTCCTGAATTTCAGGACTCACCAGGATTGCATAAGGATTCCTATATGTAAAATTCATCAAGTGAAAAAGGAGAACACAAACTACAAAACTACATTTCACTGTTTTCTCACAATTTATGACCTGGCAACGCACATTGGTTCCCAAAGCTGAAATTCGTTTTGTTGTTTATTTGAACGAACTATAGGTACACAATTTATAAGTCCCTTCCAGCATTTAAGACTGAATAAGAAATATCAGAATATTTTGATCCTTAGACAGGTACTCGCTCTCCCCTTCGAAAACAAATTCAGAGTCCGAAAAATGCTGTAAGCAAATAGGTAGGTTAGGTGTGTATATAAATTAGGAAACAATTTGACAGCTCTGAGCTAGAAATTTATTCTTTTCTGGTTCTTGAGGCAACCATAGAAATGCAAATGTGTTTATTTACTGTCAAATTCCTTCATGTCTAGTTCTTATTTGCCCATGAATTTATTCTCAAAGCAGGCCTAAGACTCAAATAAATGTACCATCCACTTTACCCTCATCAATATTAATGTGCAAAAACTTTCTGGCTTAACTACTGAGCCTACAACTCTATGAACGGCAGCACACGAAATATGAAATAATATTCCCTTTAGAGTTCTGATTGCATCCAACAATTCTTGCATATAATTCGGATGTTCATGAATTTTAATTGATACAAATAAAACCAGAGATACAATTTTTTTTTGCACCTGCACATGAAACGTGTGTTATTTAATTGCTCAAATGTGCTCTTGATCCAAGCTCCAACACATCCACTAGGAAAGGCAGGAAAAAAGGAGTATAACCCGATTATTATTGCACACGCGTTTGCTTTTTAAAATCAGGTAAAGAATTTAAATTCTACCACCGACAACGACGCGTTAGCTTTGAAATATGCGAAGTATGCCTGGAGCATTTCGTTGGGGAGTAATTAACGTGTTTTATGCTGGCACCTGGCAAAGTTAGTCAGTCAGTCTATTGCTGGAAACCATTTTTTGCCAGGTGGGTTCGTAAATTGTGTGCTCGGTTCAACCCAAAAATATTTACGTTCTTTAAATTGGAAGCGGGTAAAAGTTTATATGGCTGCCGATACGATCTTAAGTTGAAGGGTATAAAAATAAACAAACAAGGGAGAGAGTGAGAAAACAAAAGCAGCAAATTCCGTCAACTATAAAATTTAACAGCACACAACAACAACAACAACAATAGCAACACCATTTTTTTATAGGACGGTCTTCTTTGGAGCGGCTAAAGGATTTCATTTCATTTCAAATTGAAAGTAAGCCCTCCGGTGATTACGGATAGAGTCTTGAAATTTTTGTGGATTTCCGTGGATTAGGGTGAAGGATTTTTATTTTTATTTTTTTTAATAGAGGATATTGCACGCACACAGGGAATCATTTAAACTTAACTACGAGAGTAGACAAATTGCTCTGCGAAACGAGGTAACCCAATGTCTGCAAATGCATTGTTGTTGGGGGCGGGTTCATAAAAAATGATGGCTTTGGGTGCGAGAGGAGAGAGAAATTGAGCTGATTTCATTCTGAAGTGGAAACTAATTCAATATTTAAAATGGGGAGGATTATTTGTAGATTTTTTATTCCAATTGTCTTTCGTTAAGCTCTGAGAGTTTTGTTTGATGTCGAGAAGAAAAACTGTGTTTCCTCTTTTTTATTTTGTTTTTGTTTTTTGCACAAACCATTGCCATCGTAGTGAGTTATTTGAGCAGTCAAACAAAGGAAAATTTCGAGATTATGAAGTTTGTTTTTTCAGCCATGAATTCTTAAGTCGATTAAAAATAAAATCATAAAGACAAAAAACATGGCATTTCAAGGGTTGGGTTCGCTGCCATGACTTTAAGGCGTTTTTCTTTTTTTTTTTTGTGTTGTTAATTGGGTGGGTTTGGGTCGTTTTTAATGCATGGCAATTAGTGCGGATGAGGGATTTGGCAGATTTAACGTCGGTAGCGTTTTTTATTTTGGTTATCTTGCAAAAGGATTTCCAGTGAAATTGAGAAAAAGAATTGGTTTCACCGACCAAAGGAGGTATTCATGTGAATAATTAGAAAAGATGAAGAAACCATAAGAAATTAAATACTTTAAGAAGTGGAAGTTGCGAAAGGATGATCAATTAAATTGAAAATTCCTTTTTAATTTAAAATCTGTGAAAGCATCCAAACAACATGATTACGTCAAAGTTCGGTCTCCATTATCTTAACCCACGTTCGTATATTTTTACACTTTTTTTTGCGTAACACCGCAAGCAAAGTTGACTTAATGGTCCCGCGCCGAATTTGAGCTAACTGCTTAAGTAGGGCTGATTTTTCTCTTATGTGGACAGCGTGTTTGCTACAATGGAAGCAAACTAACAAAGAATAACAGAGATTTATTCTTAATTTTAATCTTATTTTTATGTTTTTCACCACAACTGAAAAAAGAGTGATTCGCTTAGGCACGACATGACAGTGGGTTCATCATTTAGTTGCTGCCGTCGAATCCGACGAAAACTTTAGTCGGATTGCTCAAACATTTATAAAAAAAAGCTTGCGTCTTAGAAGAATTCGGCAGCATCTTACTGATGAGTCCACTTTCGGGCATGAGCGAAGCTTACTTTTTGGAATTGACGTCAGTTGATCTCTTGATCTTTCTTATTTTGTTGATAAATAGGGCTCTATTGAAAAAAATTAGTTTCGAAGGAATTCCATGATACTATTTAAAAAAAGGACTGCTAAGTAAAAGCTTTCATGGTGGCCTTATAAATTGGTTTCCTTCATACATCAGTAAAGGACCACACACAATAGTTAAAGTCAAACTTCTTCTTATATTAAACGGTTTAGGAACTTTAAATTATTTCTTATGGTATTTGTTATCAAAATGTATCGTTTGTCAAAGAAATTGTGTGATGCCATTTCAAGATCTGAACACATCAATTGAGTAGAATGTAAGAATGTGTGTTTCAATTGATTTCAACACACTACAATAACTTTTATTGTATTGGATTATTTTAAATCAAAAATGAGACTGGGAACAACGAATGGCAATACCGAATTAGTGTGGTAGTCGCAATCGAACTTCCTACTTACTCACTTTTTCTTCCTGAAATTCATTACATGAATTTACTCAACCTCTAGTTCATGCGGGAATTGTCCATGCCACAATTGACTTTTGCGCACCAAATTCTCAATTATGATTCTCTGCGAAGCTGGGCAAGGTAGCCACTTGGAATACGTCGTGTTCCATACTAAACGGGAACGTATGCTCCTACTTAAGCCTGAACTACATCGAAACACAAAGTAAAAAGTTTCTTAAAAAAGTCAAATGATATTCCGATACTCCTCTATCAAAAACAAATTTGTATTTCTTCCTCTCAGATTAAAAAAGTGTGTTTGAAAATAGCTCGCACATATCGAAGCTTTCACTTTAGGCAATTTTTTGAAAACAAACACAATCAAATAATTTTGTTTATTTTTCTTGAAAGGTAGCGCTTTCATCACTAGAATCCTGTAGTTTTCATAACAAAAGCTCTTTCATATTTTAAAACCTATTTTGAAAATTATAAAATTGAAGTAAATGTCAACTTTGTTTTCAAATTTTAAACTAAATTGAGGCGTATTCAATTGAATTATTGAACATTAACCAAAGCCAGCTCCCAAAAACAGAAATTTTTCTTTTTTGACAAGTTGCTTATTGTTTTGATTTGAATTATTTAATCGTCAAAAAGCTTTTCGGAGTTTTTCTAATGTTGCCAATAGGTGTCACGCAGTAATATGTGTGTATTTTAAAAGCTTTTACTTTTTTACTTTTTTCACTTTGTGTTTTGATGTAGTTCAGGCTTTATACGGCAGTAGTACACAAACATTATTAATGATCTTCCTTTGAAGCTCAGATTCTGTAAAATCCATATGTATGCAGATGATGGTCAAATGTATCAAAATTATCGCATTGGAATGATAGAGGATGCTACCGCTCGGATAAATGAAGATCTACTGCGGGTTGTTAAGTGGTCAAATCAGAACTTATTGAAACTGAACGCTAAAAAATGTCAAGCTATTGTAATCAGTAGAAGGGTTACTTGATATTTCATACTTTCCTAACATCGAACTAAGTGGTTGTGAGCTTAATCATGTTGAAAAGGTTAAAAATCTGGGAATTGTATTTAATCAAACTTTGTCATGGGAACACCATATCACATGCGCATTGGGAAAAACCTATGCAGCTTTACGAGTACTACACACCTCTGTTAGCTGCCTGCCTATAAGTACTAAACTTACTTTAGCTAAAACACTTGTGCTTCCTGTCCTGCTCTTCGGTAGCCTTATTTTTTGCTGTCCTGACAGCAGAAGTAAACGTAAGCTTCAAGTTGCTTTCAACAACATTGCTCGATTTGTGTATGGACTAAATCGGTTTGACCATGTTTCTGAGTATGCGAATCGTATCTTTGCTATGTCTCTGAACAAATTCCTTGATTTCCAGGCTCTGATCTTTCTTTTAAAAATTAATTCAATCGAAAACCCTTGAGTACCTATATGGTAAACTCAGTTTTCCAACATTACAAAGAAGTAATATTTTGATTGTACCTAGTTTTAACTTTTGTAACTCCAAACGACAATTTTTTGTACACACCGTTGCGTGGTGGGTCTCTGGAATTCTCTGCCTACTCACCTAAGAAGAATGAACAACTGGAAAAGTTCCTTGAAAATCCATTATAGAAGCTAAAATCGAAGCTTTTTCTATTTTCAGAATAACTACTTCAACCAATTTTAACAACTTCTTTCCATAATAACCACTGTTATATTTTATAATTTTAATTTTTTTTTCTTTTACTTTTAATAAATTATATTTTCATATAAATTCAAGTTTACCAACAATGTACAAAGTATAGTAAAAAAGACATAATGTTTTAATATACTTCTGTTATGAATCCAATAGAATACAAATACAAAATACAAAAAAACATGCCGCATTTGAGGTTCTAAGTTAAATTGGAACCACCTTATTTTCATCTATTTTGCCACAAAAAGAAAGGGTATGTTCTTATTCCGGCAGTACAATGGACCCGTAAGTGGTCAAGGTGCTCTAGCTTAGTATCAATCTAGTCTTAAGAAAAAATTGAATGTAAGAACAGTCACCAAATAAAGATGAGAGGTTCATAACAAAGAAGGGGATAAACAGGATGGCACAATAGAGCGAGGAGCTCCAAGGCTTACCGAATTTTTCTCAACTATACCTTGTGAGGGAATGCAAGGGATCTATTTTTTTTTTTTGCTGATTCTGAATGGCTAATGAAGAAAGCAATTTTCATGTCAATGAATTTAGTATTGGAAGAGTTGCCAATTCCTCGCAAAAGGCGATACCCGTGGAAAAATATATTTTTGTATTGCTGTTTATGGAATTCAAAACTTGAAGCTCTCACGTAACAGGTAGACACGCTAGCAATTACGCCACCAGCACCACAGGAGGTTCTTAACGAAAATAGTAATGGAAGAAGTATAGAACACTTCGGAACATCTGAAACGGTCGGAAGGAACAGGACAAGCTGAGCCCAACTTGAACTGGTCTATTCATCGAGCTGACCCAAAAATGTGACTCCACCTTTACGTAAGGCGTTTGTAAAGCAAGTTTCACTCTAAGGTTTACTTTCATTACATCGTCTATTCGTGGCTTGAAAATATCCGTTTAAAGTAGATTTTTACAAAATAAAATGGACTTGAACATGTAAGGCTTATCAGATCTAAAGTTGTATGCACAGTCTAAAACGGAATAATCTCCGTCGCAAGTCTTACATTGTACCCAGATTCGAATGAATAGTATCAAAAATAAAACATTGTAGGGTCTTAAAAGCTACAAAAAGAAACGGAAAAATTAAGTTTTTTTTTTCAATTGGGTGAAATAAGATTTTTGATTTTAGACTTTAGATTTTTGCATTTAACAAGCCGCCCGGTCTTGGTTTATTCCATGTTTGGGGTCGATGAAGCAGATCTTTAAATGTTGAAAAACACCGGGAAAGGGATACCGATGGACATTGTTTCTAGATTTATGTGCATTGTAGTAGGAGAGCCCAAGAGGGAATTTTGCGCGTTACTCAAGCGCGTCAGAAAATCAGGGGGATGAATGAACACTTTTGTAGAGCGTTCAATTTTGAGAAAAACCCCTCTTTAGTTAAAGTGATCCCATGAAATGCCGCTAAGCTATAGAAATTTAAAAATGAAAAATCAGAGTTTCCGTTTATTTTCAATTAGCAGTCTTCACACCTTTTGATCGAGCACGTAAAATTAATATGTGTACATATTTTTTTATTGTATCCAGTCATAAAAAATAGAAACGACAAATAATTTTTACTTTAAAATTGTCGGACTAACAGTACTCCTCCATATAATTGTCACATTATCATCCTAGAGGACGCAGGCATCAAGTTGATCCCTCTGTATAAAAATCTGACGAGCCCGAGTATTTCAAGGTCATGTGTTTTTTACATTTTTAAAAATCAGCCATGACTTATGGTCACGTTTAAATCATCAGATTATTGAAATATACAAAAATCTGACACGCTCGAAAAAAACTTCACAATCCAATAAGTCCCCATGACGCTTTAGTAACTGCAAATTTAGCATCCTGGGCTCCCCTACTATTGTTACTATTGGAAAATGAAACGTTACGACGATGTTCCAGAAAATCAATTGATCCAACAATTGTCACTTATCAACTTAAATGCTCCTTTTGTAATTCTACCAAGTAGGCGCAATGATGTTTGAGGAGCATCTGCCTACAACATGGGAATTGTACTCTAGTTTGGAAACTAATATTCAAACATTGGATTTTAATAAATCCTTTAAACACATTTTGTGATGATGAAGAGATAATCCCAAGAAATCAATTTGGGTTCAGAATATGGAACTCCACAGAACATGCATTGCTCTTGTTTCAAGAGAAAGTAATGCAAGACCTAAGAAACAAAAAATGCACAGTGAGCTTGGATCAGGCTTGGATTTGGCATCAGGGTCTTATGTTTAAGCTTATTCAACTAAATTTTCCACATTGGTTGAGTAGAATAACACTCAGTTTTTTATCAAACAGGTCGAATTCCATATTTATTAGAGCTGAACGTTCAGAATTCTATCCTGTCATCACAGGCGTTCGATAATGGGGCCTATTCAATATTTTTTTGCAAGATTTTCCTCTCTCTGACCCAATGACTAATGAATTAGGTTCAATTCATTATGCAGATGATACTATCCTATTGGCTAGTAGTACCCGACCAACTGTAGCTCTAAGCAAAATAAAGCAAGGGCTTCCTCTCGTCGAAAATTATTTCAAAAAGTGGCGATTCTTGTTCAACAAAAATGCTAGGACGGTGCTTAATAAGGCAAAGATGGTTGTAGGATCGCTTAAACTTCTACTTAATTCAAAGAGCTTGTCAGAGAAAACAAAAATTCTTATGTACAAGACACTTATAAGACCGATTTTGACGTATGGGTTTTGTACAGGGCTTACGATATCACCTAGTGTTGCAAAAGAAATGGAGTTGTTTGAGAGACAAATTTTGAGATTTTGTTGCGGTCTGTTTAGAAGAGCAGATAAAAAGTGGTATTCCAACAAAATTTCATAATGAGATATCAAATATAACTTTTGATAAAAAAAATGGAGCGTATAAGATATCATGAAAACCCACTTGTAAGATCCTTGATGGGCTCTAATATTAATAACTGCCTATTTGATAACTATTATTTATCTCCATTTAATTTTCTCAATGAGGGGTCTCTTTCTCTTTTAGGACAAGATACAAACGAAACTACAAAAGTGCCGTTCTTTGAAAAGGTATCTCCCTTTAACTATAGGGGATGATAATTGTTAATTGTTATGCAAATAAAAAATAAAATAAAAAATAAAGAAAATAAAAGATTTTAGACATGTTTTGGTAGACGTTGCTAACATAAGCCATTGTTCAATGCAGATTGTTGAGCTTTCCTTGTAATTTTGTCTTTAAATTAATAGGGATTTCTTGATATGTGCACTATTTTATCATACCTGATATAAATTAAGATATCCTCCTCAAAACTGTGGATTTTTAGTTTTTAAGTTTTTATAGTTTTAGTCCTAGTCATTAAGTTTAGAAAGCCATAAAAGAGCAAAGCAGAGTATTGATCACCGGGAGCAAGTAATCAAATCAATATGTTAATTATCGAGTAGATATTTTTATTTTTTATAAAATTTTTTGAAATATTTTGAATTTATGTTACAGTCAGACATATCATGAAGTCGACCAAAGATGAAATGCATACCTAATTTTTTTTTTAAATATAAATGTATACAGATTTTATGTGCCTCAATAAAGTTAACTTGTAACTTGTAACTTGTAACATTGGTCTCAGCGTGTCAGTCGTTCTCTTGACAATCATCTAACCTATACATGTCTTGAACCCTATGATGTCTAATGTCTGATATGTTATTAAATGGTACTATGAGATTTCTTCCTGCCTTTATTATTTTTTAAGCCCAATAGTTTCAAAACGGTGACTGAAATTTGAAAGGGTTCTGAGGATCTATCGCTTGAGCATATGACTGTACCGGTCGTTTATGCTCTAAATTCTGCAAGATGATATTTTTGACATCAGCTTACTTCCATATTTTCTACATTGTAAAGGCTTACTAGTTATACGCGCACAAGCAAGGTATTCATAGTGCCATTCGACCTAAAGGATATTTTTCGATCACAGTAAATAGCGGGTTTTTTTCTCGCTTTTATAGTTAATTTCGTCATTAGAATTGCTACTGGTGACTCAATATTTGAATAAAAATAAAAATATCAAGGGGACTTGTGTTGTTGTGATAAAGAAAGACTGAAATTGAAAAAAAAACTCATTGTTTTAAATTTTGTAAGAACTCGGGCTTATTACACATCAGTTGAATAAATTTTTCTACTCCCATTAGTACAAGGTTCTGTTCAAGAAAATAAATTAAAATAAATCGATAAGTGTGCAAATAAATTACATACACGAAGGAAGCTACAGCAAAAGACCATTCATATAGTGCTTTAAAGTTGAATGTGTGTCAAGAAGAAACGTGCACTAATTACAACAACAATTTCCGAAAAGTACTCATCGTGTGCTACTTTCATTTTACACGTCATCTTAAGAAAGAATAACATTCGTACTCCTGTAGTATATGTGTATACCTTGATTTATGAACAAACGTGCTTGTCTCATGGCTACCCCTTGCGCTTGAACCATGACTTTCGGGTACAATGCCACCTCTAGGCACTCGTAGTAGAAAAGCAAAAAAAAAAAAAGAGAAAAAAACATAGACTTTCATTTCGGACTTTTAACTACTTCTATACGAAATTGTGCAACTGGGACACGAAAAATATACAACCGCTGTTTGCGCTGTCACTTTAATATTTCATCTTTTTAGACACGAACATTTTGTTGTTGTTGGAGCTCACTCTAAGGCTGTCAGAACATCCAATCATAAAGATATATTTTCGTTTTCAAACATTAAATAAAGTAAAACCTATCAGGAAGGATATGCTTTCGCATGAGAAGTCATATAGCTCAGGCACGCTAACGCTAAGAGCCGCTTTGGGACTTAGCAAACATCTACGCTACACATAAAGTTCAACTCCAGATTTCATGTAAAGGAATACACTTTAGTTCAATCTCTCGACAATACAATGCCACTGCCACTACAAATGTAACATATTTACTCTTGAAGTGAATAAAAATGCACCCACATGATCTCTCGATGGTTATGTGTATACTCGTATACACACATAAATAAAGAATAAAATAAAATAAAACACTTCGTCAAAATCATACCCACTACACAGAACACAGCACGCTGGTTGTATTCAAGAAAATTACTGCACGCTCAGCATCGTCAAAGGTGTGCTATACAATCTCCTACCAACCGACCGGATTTTATCTGCTTCTACATACTACAAGGAGCATCTGTTTAGAGCTAAGGTTGAAGTTGAAGCACTCAACTTGTATGGTAGGTCTTGGTATATATGGGTAACCTTTGCGAGCAACTTGCCGCACGTCTACTTCAGTGGAAGTGAAGCAACAATTTGTTATTTTCGTTGATGGATCCTGAAATTGAATGAGCCACACACAATTTCGTCGTTTTGTATCCTTTCAGTGTCTTTTGGTTTTTTTCCATTTTTCCGGTATGTTTATTTTATATCAGTGGAAATAAAGCCAACTCACATTTTCTTATGCATATCTGATTTTTTCTTTTACTTGATGGTTTTTGAAGGCAGAAGAAAGGAGAGATTCTATAGAATCACTTTGTTTGCTGGTAAGGACTTTGGTGAGTAAACGGCTTATTGTGTAAATCATATAATTGAAGGATAATCTTGTTTCAGTCAGCTGAATAAGCACAGAGAGTTCTATGTATTTTATTTTCTGAAAGATTAAATAATTATTATTAATTAAAGAGAGCTCTTTATTATTATTCATGCATAAGTTGGCAAGCAAGATACGTAGGTACCTAATCAGGAGCCAGCGATACCGCACATTACTTGCTCTGAACTTATATTGTTTATTCACTTGAAAAAGGATATTTTAACCAACCTTGCGATTATGCTCTCTTAAAATAGCACAAAATTCATGCTCCTGCTCCTTTTGTATTTATTTACCGGCGCGTGGGTGGGTGTGGGGTGGAAACACGGAAGTTAGTTTTTTTTTAACTCGACTCCAAGTTATTCAAAGTTTAAAACGGCGACCTAAAATGTTACTATGACTTCGCATTTCGATTAGAAGCAGCAACTTTAAGGTGTCCCGGTCTATAGATACTGAAAATAGTTTGGCTTACTCTTAGATTATTCGCAAAACCTTTTAGAAAAATAACTTCCACTTTGCTTTAAGGAGTGAAACTTTATAATAAAACGGCAGGATATTTGTATTTCTCTGCTATTTCCATCACCCCTTCCCGAATTTTCAACTGGCCTTGAATATCTTCCTTTTTACTTCTTATAGCCGTCCTCATCAACAAAGTTTTGTTTATGTGGTTAACAGAAAGACTGCAGCTTATACAATAAGTTCCTTGTCTATTAATCATTTTTATTTTATTTAAGGTGGCGCTACAGTCCGGGTCGGACTAGGGACTCAACCAACATGCTTCTCCAGCCAGCTCGGTCTCTGGCTAGCTGCCTCTTGTTTTGCACGCCGAGTTGGTTGAGGTCCTCACCCGCTTGCGCGCCGCCACCTGAGTCGCGGTCTTCCTCTACTGCGCCGTCCCTCGGGATTGGATTCGAAGACTTTCCGGGCCGCAGCGTTGGTGTCCATTCGCTCTACATGACCCAGCCATCTAAGCCGCTGGACCTTGACTCGTTTGACAAGGTCAATGTCGCTGTACAGCCCGTACAATTCGTCGTTAAACCTTCTTCTCCACTCTCCATCTATGCCGACTGGACCAAAAATCACCCGAATAATTTTTCTCTCGAAGCATCCTAAAGCGTTATCGTCAGCCTTTGACAAGGTCCATGCCTCTGCGCCATATATAAGAACAGGGATGATAAGTGTCTTATACAGGGACACTTTAGTTGCTAGAGAGAGAACTTTACTACTCAATTGCCTTCTAAGTCCGAAGAAACAGCGATTGGCAAGAGTTATTCTTCGTTTGATTTCAGCGTTGGTGTCGTTGTCTGAATTAATAGCGGCGCCTAGGTAGACAAAGTCCTTAACTACCTCAAAGTTATAGCTGTCTATGGTGACGTTCTGTCCAAGAGGTCGGTGCTGGGTGTCCTTTCTTGATGACAGCATATACTTATGGTCTTACCCTCATTGACCACTAAACCCATCTTCTTCACTTCCATCTCAATGCTCATAAGCGCGCCATTGACATCACGCTGCGTTCTTCCAATTATGTCAATACCGTCGGCGTATCCAAGCAATTGGACGGATCTTTGAAAGATTGTGCTTCTTGTGTTGACGTGGGAGTTTTGCACTATTCTTTCAAGAACGATGTTGAAGAAGTCGCATGACAGTGCATCGCCTTGCCAAAAACCTTTTTTTACATCGAATGTATCGATGAGATCTTTTCCGACCCTGATGGAGCAGCGTGCGTTCTCCATCGTCATCCTACACAATCGGACAAGTTTGGTAGCGATGCCAAATCTAGACATGGCTCTATATAACTCCTCTCTATAGATGCTGTCATACGCGCCTTAAAATCGATAAAAAGGTGGTAGGTATCGATTTGCAGGGTTTTTTCCAAGATCTGCCGTAGTGTGAAGATTGGGTCTATCGTGGACTTTCCTGGTCTAAAGCCGCACTGATAAGGACCTATCAGGTTTTTGACGAATGGCTTAAGACGCTCACACAATACGGCAGAGAGGATCTTATATGCGATGTTAAGAAGACTGATACCTCTGTAGTTGGCGCAGTTCAGAGGGTCTCCTTTCTTGAGGACTGGGGAAACAATGCTGAGGTTCCATTCATCGGGCATGCTTTCTTCCGACCATATTTTTTGCAAATTAGCTGGTGCATACTCCTAACCAAGTAATCGCCCGCCGCTTTACACAATTCGGCAGTGAGGCCATCAGCTCCAGCAGCTTTGTTAGACTTTAGCTTGGATACTGCTGTCTTCACTTCGTTCAGGTCGGGTTGGCGGAATTGTTGGTCTACGTCGCCTAAATCGAATGGTTCTATCTCTCTAACAGCGTAATTGGATTCATCCCGTTATAGAGCTTGGAGAAGTGGTCTTTCCATATCCTCAGCATTGACTGCGGTTCCACCACGATGTTCCCTTGGTCGTCTTTACAGGCTTCGGCTCGGGGCTTATAGCCCGAGGCTGTTGTTTTTATCTTTTGGTAAAACTTCCGAACCTCATTCCTGCTGTGGCACCGTTCTATCTCCTCGATCGCGTGCTCTCATGCTCTCTCTCTCTTTTTCCGTCTAAAAAGCCGGTGTTCGTCTCTTCTCTTCTTTTTGGAAGAAGCTCATCAGATATTTTTTGTAAGAAATTAGATTCTTTTCACTTGGCAAGGTACGGCAAAAGGGCAGCAGCCAATAGCGAAGAGTGTTTAGTAGATAAGCCGGACGTTAAATTTAAAATTATTCGGAAGGGCATCTACTTTTCTTTCAGCCCCCCAGTTTCACCACCCTTGAGATTTTATGTGAAATTACGGTGCCGTGAAATAAGGTCGAAGGCAATAAGGTCGAATCGGCCTTATTGCCTTTTTTGGGAAATAAGGCCGAAAACAACAACAAAAATATTTTTCTACCTTATTTCCTATTGAAAAGGTAATAATGTCGAAAAGAATAAAACGAAATTATTTGACAAAAATAAGACTGCCAAAAGTTGAGAAATTAAGTCGAAATCCGTTGAGTAATAAAATCGAATTAAATTTCTGTTGGATAAAGAAGAAAGAATTTATGGGGCCGCTTCGCTTTGCTTCTCCGCTACGGGACTGAGGGGTTGAAATTTTGTTTACAGGTTGGGGGGGGGGGGGGGGGGGGCGTTTCTATAGAATTAATTTCAAAAGTTACTTGTGAGTTGACCACCTAAGTTGTAAAATAAATGTTTTAATTTTTCGGTTTAAGTTCTTATTAGTGTTGTGGTTAGAAAATGAAACTTTTTGTGGTTAGAAATTCATAGAAAAGTTTAATTTTCTAACCACAAAACTAATAATAGCTTAAAATTCGCGCGAATTTTAAGCTATTATTAGTTTTGTGGTTAGAAAATTAAACTTTTCTATGAATTTCTAACCACAAAAAAAAAAATGAAACCCCCGACCTCGTGCCGACTTCACGCTGACTTTGCGTCAACCCCGCGCCGATCCCGCGCCGATCCCGCGCCGGCCGCGCGTCACCCCGCGCCGCGCCGACCCGCGCAACGCCGACCCCGCGCCGCGCCGGCCGCGCGGTACACCGGCCCGCGCCCCCCCCCCCCACGGATGAAAAGTTCAACTCCTTAAATCCAATGTTCCCCAGGAGTTTTCTAAAAGCCTTTATAAACAATGATCGCAAAATATTAATCAAAGAAATAAAGTCGAATTCAACTGAGAAATAAAGTCGAACGCTGTTTTCGCCAAATTTAGTGCCACAATGATTTTCGACCTTATTTCCCAAAATTGGTAATAAGGTCGAAAAAAAAATTCGACCTTATTTCCCAATTTTTGGGAAATAAGGTCGATTCGGCCTTATTGCCTTCGACCTTATTTCACGGCACCTGAAATTACAACCACATTATTTCCATCCACTGTACCACAAAAAAGGGAAGCACTACAAGCCAATATGGAGCCTCTTCTTTTACCAGATCTCATGATAGGTGGCTTTGAGATCATCACCGATAATGTGGTTTCAATATTTTGAAACATACTTTAGCCAGTTTTATATGAGAAGAATCAAGTCGAACGGCTTGGACTTTGTTTCTTCCAGAAACTTATTAAAATCGTCCTGAGTTTCTGCCTTAAATTCTTCAAACGTTGATGAAGTTTCCATCGATGGTTTCCTAGACGACTTTTGACCATCAATTGAAGGACACTTTTCCTCATTTCCCAGTGACTTGAATGGTCATTCGTCGTCATAGGTTTCACTGCAAAAAACGATTTTGTGTGTTTACTCGACAACAATGAATCCAATTTACTTACAAAGTGAATTTGGCAAATATCCGCTTTAAGAACCTATTCAAAGTTGTATCAATTTCTGGTCTGTCCTGTTGACTCTTCTTTCTCGAAGTATGATGACGGTTCTTTGCTCAAGAAAGCTCAAATCACTGCAACGTCTCCTCGGCTTTGGCTTGCTTGTTTCAGTCTCTTGTTTTGCATTTGTGTCTGAATCCTCTGCATTCGAATCGCTACTCTGTTGCGGTGTTCTTGAGCCAATGTTATCTGTAGATGGTGTAACAAATACAACAGCATCGTTATTTAAACTGATGCTTTCTTCTGGCTGGCTGTTACTTGCCGGTGATAGATTGGAAAGACTTGATGGTTCATTTCAATTTTCACTGCTTTCAGTTGGTCCGGGCTCCTGAGAAAGTTCAATTTCTCGAGATAGTTTTTCGCTTTCTTCATTTTTGGCTAGCTCCAGAAAATCGTCGACAGTGAGAATATACAAAATGCATTGCTTAGTTCCATGTAGATGGTTGTAAACAGAAATGATATATTTTCCAATTGAAAGCCATTCCAATGTCTTTACTCGAAATTTCTCAAGATCTGGCTTCCCCATTCTCGGATCTTCTTCAGGAATATCTCTGGCTTCGGGGAACATACTTTTCTTCCCTTTGGATGTACGACCACCGGGTTTTACAAATGGTGTACTCCAGATGGTTTGATAGAATTCAATAAGATGTGGGAAGTTTCTGTAATTTCTGTTAGAACGTTTAGAGCGCGTTCATATTTGTTGTTAAAAAAAGATATGTCATCCTTGCGAACTCGTCGATCATTGAAAACATTTTTACTTGGATCAGCCTAAAGCAGGACTATTTTTCTTCTTTTCATTCATTTCGTTCCGAATTTTATGATCTGGTCAGCATCGCAGCTATGTCACTTCTCTTGTTCACATTCGTGATCAAACACATATAGTGGCTCGCGTTGGCTTCAGAAAGCGTCAGCAAGCCTCCCGGCTTTGAAATGTTTCATGTCTGAGGTCTACTAAATCCAGCAGTATTTTTTTTAACCTTTCTTCTTCTTCTTTAGCCAAATTATCAGAGGTTTATATGATATTGGTTTTAAACGGGGTTTTCTGGGCGTCTTCATCGAACATGACATGACATCATTTGTAAGATGGTGTTTTTGTCGTGAGAGCTTCCTTGAATCTTAGAACTCCTAGTTCCATTTAACTTTAACACTCCTGTTATCTTCATCTTCATTTCAGCTGCCATCAACTAGGTCTTATACTTTTGGTACCTCGTCTAAGCCAGTGACGCCTGTGTGAAAGATGAATGCCCAACAGTGGTGTAGAGTGTTTCCTTCAACTTTCTTCGATCACAGCGCTTAGCTTGACCCTTCACTCAGATGAGTATAGAGAGCCATCTAGACCCGATGTCTCCCATCTTTTCCCAAAACTCATATGGTATCTCGTCTAGCCTAGTAAATTTTCCTACTTTGGAGTTCTTTACAGTCGCACTAGTTTCTTCGACTGTGATGTCGGGTATTTCTGTTAAGTAAGGTTCAGCTTGTGGAAAATGCTCTCGTAGAAATTGTTCGTTCAAGAATCCATCAAAACGCAGAATTTTGTTTTCATTCATAAGAATCTTGAGCATTGTTAATGACCTTCGGCGAAAGAATCTTCAGAGCATTTCTCCATCTTTGAGTGGTTATTTTCATGATGGTTACCTATTATTCAAGTTGCTTTCCTGTTGGGTTTGCATCAACAGCTGGAATAGAAATTTCGTTCAACTCTCGAAATGTTTTATGCTTGAAACGGGCACACTTCTTCATTTCTCTTCTGTTTTCACCTTCGAAGCGAGCCCTCTCGTCTGCATCGATTTGTTCATTCGTTGAAAACCGCTTTTTTCTTACTTATTACAGCTTTAGTCTTTATCCATGATGCATTCTTGAACATGTTGTTGGTTTCCTTTTGAAGCACTTATTTGGCTCTAAGCTATCTTTGTGAAGACTATCTCATATACTAGCAATGGAAGGATATTCGTATATTTGGTGTCAGTTTTCCTAGTTTGGGAAACCACGATGTTCGAGTTGAAGTAAAGGACGAATATGGTTTCAGTTTTAATAGTAAAGTTTAAGGTTGCTATGCATTATGTCGTACCCATATTGTCAGTTCATTTTTAATGCCACTGATTGGGTGACCACAGCATAATACAGTGCTAGTGAATTGGGTTTGAAAATCAAGTCTAAGTATGCAGTCACCCATTTCATTATCCCCTTTAATCCCCTGCATAGACAGAAGCTCAGGAAAAAGTGATAACATTGTCAGTTGTTCCAAGCAGTTTTATATTATCTTAAAGCCCATGGAAAAACAATTGTATGTTTCTGCGATTCTAACCTCAAACTCCCACGTAACAAAGCAGACATGCTAACTACTACTAAACCACACAAAAGCCAGATACAATGTTCCAGTCTCTAAAATTGCCCTTTGTAAAGGAAAAAAAAGCATTTTGTATTTCCTGAAAAAATTCCAGTTCTTCAAAATCAGAATGCATCCACAGTGAATATTTCAAGAGCCCAGCACCGCATGTATTCCTCTGCCAACGAAGTTAAACAGAACAAAAAATTCGATTACGTGCTGGTGCTAACATTTGTTTCAATAAAACATTCGAAATAGTGGATGAACCATGCCCTTAAGTAGCTGATGCTAAGTCCTCAAATGGGTGAAAAGTAATCACATACATCCAGACACAATATACCAATTTATTTACATTGTGTTTTTGGATGAAAATCCTTTACAACAGAAATACTTGAACTGACTTTCAAATATATTCTTCATATTTCATGGTGGAATGCATTTTGAGAAATCCGCTTATGAGTTTTTAAAAAATTAAAACTAAGATTCATTCAAAGAATCGGAACAGTCATAGTCATGCATCACCGCACAAATCTAAGCCATGGTTTGGCAAAGGATCAGCTTGTGGGATAAAAGGATTTTTCCAGTACAACGAATACATGAGCTAGGTGAAAGGAGGAGAGAGAATGTGCAGAGAATGGGTCATGTGTTCAGTGCCACTCGTGACCACTAAGAGCCACAGTATTTAATTTTTTTAGGAGTTTCTTCTCCTCTTTTCCATGTTTTTGCTTAGCTGTGGTATCGCCACTCTGGCTGATGGGTGAGGCTTGAACCCAATCAAATAAGAACTGTGTTCGTTTTACTTCAAATTCTTTGTGAAGTACATTCCGTCGAATGAGAAATGTAAAAGGCAACGGAAATAAAATGAAAATGTTGTTTGGAAACATCTCGATGTTGTGGATACTTTAGTTTTGTTTCCTAGAAAACATATCTTCGCTGAATTCATACAAAAAAAAAAAAACTTAAAAGCGTGGTAAGATTAAAAGACATCAAAGTCAACCATTTTCATGCTTTTATGAGTCGCTTAAGGATGACTCAAGTTCTATTTTATTATTTTATTTGAATTAACTATAAATTTAAAATTAGCACTTAAGCTCTGAACTGAAAGTACTAATTTACCTTCTAAAAATATAGTTAAAAACAATTTAACAAATCTGAATTTGAATAAAAAAAATCAATTAAAAATTGCAGGCAAAATAGCGATCATTTAGGGTTTGGCAGTATTTCGTCGAAGTCTCAAAGGCTGAGAAAATTACGTCTCTAAAAACTGACATTTTGAGGTGCATACTCTCGAGTTTACGGTATTACTATTAACGTTCCTACTATCTTCGAGTGCGTTCATTTGTAGTTTCAAAGAAGTGCAAATAGCAGAACAACCTTTTTCCTTTGAATAAAAGTAGCATATGTGAATGACAAAATTTTTCCGATTTTCAAAAAAGGCGATAAGTCAGATCCAGCAAGCTACAGAAGTATTTCAATCCTGAACGCGCCATACAAAATCTTCACGGAAATCTGGAGAAATTGACTGACAATGTGGATTGATCGTAATGATAAAATCCAAGAGTACCAAGCGGGTTTTAGATCAGGATACTCCACAGTGGATAACATTTTCGAAAGGGTTATCAAGGAAGTTCTGCACTTTAATGGAAGGAATGTATGATGAGACTTGATCAACAGTTTGGAACGGTGAAAATATTTCTGAGCCATTTCAAACACAATTCGGTGTGAGACAAGGATGCTCCTTGAGCTCTTTGCTATTTGCATTGTTTATCGATGATATAACAGATTACTTACCAGGAGGAATTGAGTAAGGTAATCATAAAATAAAAGCCCTTTTATTTGCGGACGACATTGTCATAATGGGTAATTCACCTGAAACAAATGATGATAAACAGACTGATCGAGTACTGCAACATGTGGAACCTTACTTTAAATCTGGAAAAATCCAAAGTTATGGTCTTCAAAAGAACTCTGGAAGAAGCGCAGGAAATGAGCATTGGTCTTTCAACAATCAAGCCATAGAAGTATTCAGAGAATATAAATATCTTGGGTATACAGTATACTTCACGCCAACCCTCAATATGGAGAGACACCTTAAAGAAAAACTGGTGAATGCCAAATCAGCAATAAGTTCAACTTGGAATAACTGCTTCGCAAACAAGCATGAAGCTCACAGCAGTAAATATCGAGTGTTTGAAGCTGTATCGGAGTCTGTGTTATTCTATGCGGCGCAAGTGTGGGGTGCAAAACAGTATGAAACAGTAGAGAAACTGCTGAGATATTTTGAGAAAAGGATCTTTCAACTGCCAACTTCTACTCCAAATTATGCGATAATGCTCGAAACTGGACTATCACCGCTCTTCATCAAGACCCTTAAACTTCAGGTGGATTATATACTAAAAGTGCTTAATATGCCTAACGGAAGACTACCCAAGATAGCTGCAATAAACACAATCAGGAGCAAAACCAGATGGTTTGGTGAATAGATGGATCTGACACGTGCATGTGGTACCCCGCTGAATCTTGACACGAACAATATACCATATGGAAGCCAATTCTCTATGGGCTAATCAAGAAGGTTGACTGGATGTGCAGGGATGATTTCCTCAGAGAAGCATCAAGCTCGGTTCACAAGGCAACGTATAGTGTGCTTAACCACAACTTGAAGGAATCAAACTACTTTCGAGACGAATATAGCATCCAACAAATCTCAATGATGGTAAAGCTAAGAGTGGAACTAATTAAACTCAATTATATACCACACCGGGAGGATCTACCACTGATATGCAGCATTTGTAACCAAGGAGTTCGAGAAGATGTTGTTAATTTTTTGGGAAAATGCCTAACATTAAGAGAGACAAGAAGATATTATTTCGGCGTAGACTTTTAAGACGAAGAAGGTATTACTTTTTTGCTTAATGAAGTGGATGTGAAGAAATTAAATAACTATTGTAGCGTAGCTCTAGCTTACCGGGAAAAATAATAAATGAAAACTTTTAAGAAAAAACAGGAAACTAGCGATCGAAGCAATAACTAAAATATGCAACTTAATAAAATATGAAGTACTTATAAAATAGAAATTATGTCAATCGGTAGACGGCAAAGCCATGTCCAAATTGATTATATGTATTGTACATACACACGTACACACGTACACGTACTGTGGAGTGCGAGAAACCACATCTGTACTGGAAAACCTAATCATACCCACTGGTTTTCAGGGCGTAGTCCTAAATTTTTTGGGAGTCCGTATTGCGGTTAGGTTCGCGGTGTAAACTATTCCGTAAAGGAAGGTGCTCGATTAGCTTGTGTCAAATTTTGTCACTCTAGTAAGTTAGTTTAGTTTTCTAGATTATTTATTAGTTTTCAAACATTCTAATGTTTATAATGTTTGAAAACTAATAAATAATCTAGAAAACTAAACTAACTTACTAAAGTGACAAAATTTGACACAAGCTAATCGAGCACCTTCCTTTACGGAATAGTTTACACCGCGAACCTAACCGCAATACGGACTCCCAAAAAATTTAGGACTACGCCCTGAAAACCAGTGGGCATGATTAGGTTTTCCAGTACAGATGTGGTTTCTCGCACTCCACAGTGTAACCGAATAGTTAGAGGAATTTTTCTTCAATCACCCATCGCGAATGCTTCCACTACGAAAACCATACTTAGTATCCAAGTTATTGGCCTATTTAAGCATTCGCATTTGGCTGGAACTGTTCGGTTACTAAACAGACATTACTTTTTTCGAAAAACAATGTATAAGTCCCTTTTTTAGAAAACACAGACTAACCAAGGTAAGGAGCACCTTTATTGAGAAGTTCCGTTGCATTTCGTGCTTTCATCTAACTAAACTTGTCCATCTTATGAAGAAGCCAGAATCCATTAGACAGAACTTTCTGGGTCAGGGTATCTGAACAACAAAATTTGACGATCAAAATCTAGCAGTTTTTCCTTCTTCTTATTTATATTCGGGAATTTCGAATAGATCACAGTTCTCACACTTATCTGCTTCATTCTACTGATCAGCCTGTATACGAAGTTAACATAAGTCATTTACTTATAATTAAAACAGCAGCGGTCCTAGATGGATCCCTTGTGGTAGATAATGCAGGCCTAACATCGCTTGCTATTTATAAAAATGTTTAAAAAATTTACTTATTGGGCGTGACCATTCAAATGCGAAAAAGCCATTTCTAAAGAGAACTACCATAGTCAGGTAAATGCAATATATTTCATGATCATAATCGTTCAAATGTCTTCGAGAAATTAAAGTAACCTTGCATCAGTTTGTTGCTCATCCGCGATTCCTGTTGAGATGCTTGATGCCAGCTCCATTTAATTTGAGCATAAAGTTGACCATGAGTGATTCAAAGAGTTTCGAGATAAAGCTCAATTTTGTGATGCCCCTATGGTTCGAAGCAATGAATCAAGATCAAAAGGTAATGCAGAGCCATAATGATATGAAATATTCTTTTCCACATATTGTGATACATATACCGAATCGTGGATGGAGTTAAAAAATACTCTACACAAAGGCTTAAAGTATTTTCGAAGCATGCATCCAGGAATGTCCTGGTCAAGTGAAATAGAAATATTGACTTTCTAGAACGGAGTCTCTATATCAGTTCCAACAAAAAATGAACGTTGTGTTGGTATCATATTGTTATTCTCACTAGACTTGTAAGCTGTGCTAAAGTATTATACGAATCTGTTGCAAATGCTGTCACTCGTTGTCAATTTGTTTTCAAAGCAGAAAAAAAGGAGTTTAGTTTTTGTTTTAGATTCCGTTTTCCAGCACAATATGCACCAGAAAACTCCAAACTAAACTCAAATATGTCCAATAGTAATATTTCACTTGCAAAATCAAAACTAAGGACAACCGATTGAAAATCTTGCAAATGAAATCTCAAATAACTTATCCAGCAAATACAAAAAGTGATCGAAATTGTCAGACCTCCCACGTTTTGCTCAATCAAAGACATCCATCAATGCAAAGACCTCTCCTTTCACCCTTGCGCTTTAGAAATTATCTCCACTACTCGAACATAAAAGAAAAATGAAATAAAATAAAGCGAAATCATTTTAAATTGAACAATTTTCATTTCCACTTCAATTTGAGTGTGCAATACAAACGGAAATGATGGCTTCAAACCATTCAATCTGATTCTATCTCAGACATACGGTGGTACCTTACCTTTGTGTGTACGAGTATAGCTACAAAGCTACACACAAAGCACAAGAAGGAAATCAATAGGTACACACTTAGAATGATTGTTCAAAAGGATTGGTGTTCTTTTTTTTCTCTTTCTTTTCTCTTTATACTCTCCTTACTTTTCCTTTAATCCTTTTAAACTCACTAAATATTGAATTCTGCAATTTAAAGCCCACGATTGCCGGTGAAATAAAATAGGCAACATGAAAACAGTGAGCGAATGGTTGGTACTGGTACTGAAGTGAAATAGAAATGGTAAATTCTTTGGCAACACAACTTTCCACACCCCACACACTTATAACTGCTTGAATAGGGTACAGCAAATAGTTCTAATAAACACTTATAAAAGAGTATTTGTATTGAAATAAGGAAAATATGAAATTTCAATAAAGTCAGTTATAAGAGTGGATGTGGGCGGAGAGGGAGGAGTGAGGAGGACATAATTTTTATGAATATAATCAAATTTGTAATGGAAAATCATTTATTTTATTTTACAGCTTATTTTACATAAGCCCATCTTCTTCAAATTTTATTAGAAAATTCATAAATTTTATCGACTCAGTTGTTAGCAAGCGTTAGAATGATATAACGTTTTTCAAACACAACAAGAGAGCTTCTGCATTGAAGGCAATTTCAGTTTATATTTCTGTTATTTTTGTTTGGGGTCGTTGGTTTCTCAATAAAATTGAACTGATTTATATTTCTCTGCAAAAGCTCAATAATGTTTTAATGAACGCGCTTCGTGCACATAACCTAAAGGCGCTTAGTTTTATGAGTCTTTTTTTTATATCCTTGTTTAGTTAAAAGAATATTAACAGGACATGATAGCAGAGTTAAGGAACTTGTGTAAGTGTGAAAGAGAACAATGGAGTTTGATTTGTAAAATTGAAATTGAGAGCTCTTTGTTACCGAGTATTATTGCGAATGGGTGAGGAAGGAAGGGAAGGGGGGGGGGGGGGGGGTCACATCTGTAAATTGGAATATGTTAATATATGGTCCGTGTGCTGTGTGTTTTTTTTTAAGAGCAAGATTGAGTAGAAAGATCTCAAACTTTTGTGCAAATCAAAGAAAGCGCACGAATTTGTGGGTAAATTTGTTATGTATTCACCCTCCTCCTTGAAGTAAATGGGTGTCGTCTGTTCAAAGGATATTAATATATTAGGGACCATCAAAGCTTTACTATTGATAGACCGGAAAGCTATTGACTGGGATGAAATTTGCACTAAAGGCCTTCTTGTTTTATACAGGGTTACGCCTCTTCAGACTCTTTGCCTTTACAGCTGTTGACAACACAGTACGTGGGGACTCAAAAACGGAAGTGTGACAATTGAATGTCAAGGTAAGCAATAAAAACCCTGGTCTCAGACATACAGAAAGATGAAAGGAAACGTTGAAGTAATACGTAACGTAACCTGGGGGAGACATTTTGCAAACCGTTACGTTACGTAATATTTTTCCTTTTTTAATAAAAAACTAGGAAAATAAAGTTTCTCAAGCTGGTAGCCATCTTGGTTTATTTTCTATCAAAGTCAAATGTTAATATGGAACGTAATGGTAACCACATTTGACTTTTACGTGGAGGCTTAAGGTTCGAATCCAATTAGCCTTTTGTGAGAAATTGTTACTTCCTTTCGAGAGCTGCCATGAACGTTTTCTATCTTAGCTGTTCAGCATCGGCACTAAATTTTGGGTCCTTGAAATAAGTTAGGCCCCGACGTTTCCATATTCTTGCAGAACTCTTATGAACAGTGTCAACAACATCGAGCAAGCTACCAAATCAACTTTCAAAGACAGTTAGAGTTTCTGAGAGTTTTATTGACGAATGGAAAAAAAATGAAATTTTGTGGCTTCCAAAGAAAGGAGACCCTGCTCAGTGTGAAAAATGAAGAAGGGTTTGTATAGAAAAATGAAAAAAACATATCTAATCGAATAAATCGCCTTGAGGACGTACTTCATATCGATCAAGTCTATTGTGCTGATCACGTCAAGACGTTGTAGATAACCACAAAGAAGAGCGTCGAGCATCGTTCACTTACTCTACGATTCTTTTGAAAAAGAACTCGTTGGGTAAGAAAGTGTGAAATGGTAGAGCGTTTAATTGATAGGTACTAAGGATGGGTTCGAATTCCACACCGTTTTTTTCTGCTTTTTCAGCCTTCCAGTTTCATTTGAGGTTATATAAATAAGGCAAATATAATTCCTTCTGTTTCGTTTCATCAAAGCAAAGACTCATTCACTGATTCAAAATTGTTCATAAATTCTGCGTCGGAAGTAACTGGAAGATGAACGAAAACAAAGACTCTCGTTGCCAGTCCCCTTGACACTAACACCGAGGTAGCCATCGGCTGTGCAGCTGTATACATATCTTATATGCGAGAGCTCCTTGATCTCAGTTTTGAAGTTGCTGCCCAGAATGCATACAAAATAGCTAAGGGTGCAATAACCACTTAAATTACCTCAGTTATGTTGAAGAATGTCGATCGTGATTGGGTAATTGTCGGCCATTGAGGATTGAGTAGGTCGTCAAATTTTTGTCGAAACTGAAAACCTAATCGGAGAGACGGTCGGATTAAAGCTGACTGCTTGAAGTGGTGAAACACTACACAAAAGTTAATCCGGTAAAACCGAGGAAGCTGTCCTCAGATAAATGAGCGTACTCAGCAAATAAGTCAAGGACCCAGTTTGGAACATCAGCACAGGAAAGACTGACACCCCTGGTAAAAGTTTTACACTCTATCCTTCATAAGTGGTTGATGGACAATGTTTCCCAACCCATCACTCAAAGGCTTCCAAAGAAAGCTTCGATAGCTCCGTTCAAATCTAAAATCACTACATTTGTGTGGGAGGAGCATTTACTGTTAGATTAGTTTAGATTAGATTTAGGAGACGGGTAGAGCTTGCTCAGCTCTGGGCAATGCGGTGTCTGAATGAAACCTATTGTGCCAGCCCATGTGAGGATTCAGGGCAGTTCTCCTGCTCCTGAATTGAACCAGAAGTTAGCAATCTTCTGTGGATGAATGAGTTTGAGTTTATCTAAGGGGATGATCTCATAGTCAAGTATTTGCTTTCTAAGGCGGAAAAGCGCTGGACATTCTGTAATAATGTGCAGAGATGTTTCTTAATTTTCGAGGCTTAGTCTACACAGATGGTGTCCGCTACCAGCCTCATTTGATGAAGATGTTTCTTTAAAGAACAGTGACCGTTTGGTAGTTCTGTGCAAATTTTTAGGGTTTTCCTATTCAGGTTCAGTAGGAATTTTGATGTTTTTTCAGTATATTCTGGCAAAAAGAATTTTGAACAGGTTTGGCCAGATGATTTACTCCAAGCTTTATTTGATTCCTCCAGTACGATGTTCTTGGCAGTATGTTTGAAGGTGCTTTTATTTACACCGCAGAAGGGTTCAGGTCCGACGAATGGTTTAGATGCGCCGTCTTTAGCTAAGATGTCTGCCTTCTCATTGCCATCATAGCCTTTGTGTGCTGGGATCCAGTGAAGGATTACAGTGTTTTTCCTTGCTAGTTCAGAGAGTGACATGACTGTCTCTTGGACTAGTTTGGATCTTATGACAGGTGAGCTTAACGCCTTTAGTGCAGCTTGATTGTCTGAATATTGTTTTGTTTTTCGTGTTCGATGAACATATTATTCTCGAATTCGTTAATGGCAAAGACTTCAGCTTGGAAAATGGACGAGTGACTACCCAGTGCCCATACTTACTGAGAAGTTCGTTCTGGGACAGTCACTGAAAATGCCGGAACCTGTACCAGTTTCCATTTTTGAGCCGTCCGTATACCAGACCATATCTTGCCTTGAAGGATGAGGTTTTGTGTTCTCCCAGTCTTCCCTAAGGGGGATGACAATAGAGAAGTTGAGTTTAAAGTTGTACATGGGAATAATAGCATCCAAGCACATACTAAAGGTATTAAGTTTTTCTAGACTTTCCATTATCGACAGATGTCCTTTCGGGTATGGATGTGATTTTATGTGTCCTTGATGGAAAAGACGGTGTCTTGTTTCCATTTTTATGAAAAGGTGGATTGGAGGTAGTCCTGTAATGACGTTTAGAGCGTATGTTGGTGTTGTACGCATGCATCCCGTAATGCATGTTGTTGCCAATCTTTGAATCTTTTCTAGTTTTTGGATTGCCGTTACTTCTTTTGTTTTTGTCCACCATACAACGGCTGCGTACGTTATTGTTGGTCTGACTACCAGCGTATATAGCTCGCACACCATTTTAGGTTTTAGACCCCAGTTTTTCCAGCGTATGCTTCGACAAGTCCATAGGGACTTGGTTGCTCTGCTGGAAATGCGTTCTAGTTGAGGGTTCCATGACATTTTGCTGTCTAGGATGATCCCAAGGTATTTCGATTCCTTGGAGAATGGTATTGTTTCACCACAGAGATTGGGGGGTATAAGAAGATTTAGTTTTCTTCTTTTTGTAAATGGGACAATAATTGTCTTTACTGTTACATTCCATGTGACAGTAAATGCTCACACTGCTGCAAAAGTTTAAACCCTTTAATAAAAATTTCACATCATCTGTCATCAGATCCGGTTTTGAAGCAAGTTCAGCATTCCTAGCTGTTTAATGATAAAATTTGTTCGAGAATCGGTCAGGAATACTCCACTCCATGAAGAAAGTGGCAGTATTTGGTCATTCACTTCGAAAATCGTATTGTGTACAGGATTTATTCAAAAACTAGTTTACTATTGTTTGTTTGACTGCAAACTAATCGCTTATACACGTTTTTTCCTCTTGCACAATGCACAATATTCGTTTCTTCCCAGCACAATGCACAATACACAGTTAAATAAACAAAATCGATTCTGTGCAGCGGAAACATCACTGCCAAAGCCGGGAGGAAATTCACTATTGACTATAGAGCTTCAACAACTAAATCGCATACTTAAATGTAAATAAATAAATACTTTTCGCTATGCGGAGCACATCCACATCCACATCAACATCCCCATTGCACTGACAAATGACTTTGAGTATTTGCCCTGAGTATAGTCAGTCAGTCAGTCAGTTCGTCCTCATCAGCATGTTTTGTTTCTTTTCTAAGTTGCAGCGGAAGTTAAGTTGGATTTTCTGTGAGTGCATAGCGTGCAATGCACACTATTAAATACACCAAACTATGTTCCACAAGCTAATCTTCTATTATACCCATGAATAGATGTCATGGCATCCTCCAAACTCAGCCAGGATGTAAAAATGAAGAATAGATGTGAATTCTTTAATTAAGGACACCGCTTCAGCAAAGGCTTATTTATGTTTCATAATACTGAGAATTTATTCGTTCTTCTAACGTTTGATGGTATATACTGTGGGGACATTGTCCTTGTTGTATATTTGCCGCTTTGTATCTTATTTTCATTATCCTCATCTCTATGTTCTTTTAACCTAAATTTATGCATCCAAGCAAGACTTTGCGCTTTTAAAGCTCACATGCAATATTCACAACACAACAGCAGCAGAGGCTGAAGCAGAGGCTGAAGCATAAGCTGAAGCAGAGGCAGCGGCAGCGGCAGCATCAGCAATTTGTGTCAAGAGTAGAATTGTGCCATGGGTATATGACGATAACGACTCTCTGGCACCCTCGTCATCCTTACCTTGGTGTATTCTTTCTTCATAAAGCCCATAGGCAAAATGAAGGAGTCATTAAGAAACAATGGAAGGAAAAACCAAGTAGAAATAAAAAAACCTTTTAGAGTGAATTATATGATACACTATATGTCTCTCATCTGGAAACGCATTTGAAGGCAAAAATAAAAGAAATGATAAAAA
Source organism: Melanostoma mellinum (assembly GCA_914767635.1). Taxonomy (NCBI): domain Eukaryota; kingdom Metazoa; phylum Arthropoda; class Insecta; order Diptera; family Syrphidae; genus Melanostoma; species Melanostoma mellinum. The sequence goes on along the minus strand of OU612060.1, from coordinate 19,955,982 downwards.
AAAAACACTTTGCTTTAAATTTAAAAGTTTCCTCTCAAAGTATATGCGCCTTTAGGGAGTTGGGTTAGGAGTAACCACGACACGGGTAGGCAAAATAAAAGCAATTGTGTTTTGTGAGTATTATGTTTTCTCAAAATAAAAACAAAAAATTACATAAAGCAACGTTCACCACTTGTATTTTACTGGGTAATCACAAACCTTATGTATCGTAAAGCTAATTTACCCTATGGCAGCGAGAAGGAAAGGAACACAGCAGGACTTATTGTTGTGTTGTACATGTGAAGGAAAGCGCTTTTAGCTAAAAGTAAACTATTTGTTCATACCATTACATAGTTAATGTTGCTATTGCACTTCGTGGTAGGCATAATGGTTTTCAACAAGTTCCTTATGGATTTTTTTTTTGTTCTCTCTTTTAATTGAGCTGACCTTGCACTTCAGCTGTCTTTATGAGTTATGAGTACGTTATGTTATAATGAGAATGTGTTTCAAAGGATGGTATGAAAATGTCACTTAAATATCAAAGCAATGAGGAGAGCCCTCCGCCAAACTGGATAAATGTGTGCTTTAGTTAATTCATTTAATTTTTGTTTTTTTCGCGATTGTTTAAGAAAAACATTTGCTTATATCATATTCATTTCATCAGACGACGCCTACATCGTTCGGATAAGCTTATCTGGAAATTTGAAGAGTGAGAGCGTTGCCTTGTTGGAAAATCAAGGCACGTGTTCAAAAACATTCTCGAGTTTTCTCAGGATCTATTTCCATTCGTTGTACAGGAGTTACAATTTCCAATTCAATTGTGCCTTATTGGGTGATGGTATCCCACACTGAAAAACCTAACGTACGACTGTGATGCTTTGCAGAGATGAGTTCTCTTTCTTCAAAACATGAAAGCTTAAACTTGTTTTAATACAAAAGATAAGACATTTCCATTATTACTTGCTCGGAGCGACATGCTCTCTGGCGAAATTCATTCGCAGCTCCTTGTGCACTTGCCTAAGGGCTGGTTTCTTTAGATAAAATGAAACGCCTGCTTTTAACTATTGTGGGGATACTTTTTGTCTGTGGCTTAGGTAGGCGCGCTACGTATTCAGAATTTAATACAAAAGATACTCACTTTAGTTTATTGAAATTCGCTATTATTGATTTCTCTCATAACTATTCCAATCAATTTGAAATGAGATTGATTTTTATAACTCTGATGATGTTTAAATGGACGAATGGTATAACTATTCGGATCTACATAATAACAAGGTTCGTGGTCATAATGCTTGGTTCTGGGATTGCGGTTTAAGTGATGAAAACTCTTGACAGCAAGGCTTTGCTCTGGGCCCGTATTACGATTTGAGAAACTCGAGGCAAAAAAACGAAACCCAAAACAACGATAGCCAAGACATAAACCGATTGTGAATTAGAACGTTAACAAAACGACCGTCGTAAATGACAGTCGGTATCGTGAGAAGCAATCGCAACGAACCGAATATAATTTTTGGTAATACGGGCCTGTGAGCGTTATTTCGAATCGGTTCTGAAATCAGAATCCGTGTAATGAGGATTCATGTCTGAAATATTTGTTCTAAGGTTGTTTTCCAAAGGATAATAAGTTATTCGTTACCTGAACTTTGATCAGGGTTGAGCTAGATCTCTTTAAGAACACTATGATTTGAAACAAAACTATGTTTTCGGCTCGGTTCGTCAAAACGTTAAACTACGAAATCACCGCTCATCCTTGTAAGTTCTAGAAAAATACATGACATTTGGCAGCACAGCCCGTTACCTGTCGTTACTTTTGGGGCAGTTAAAGGCAAATCAAGAGCTCAAAAAACACTCAGTTTGTCATTCAGAGCGAGTTGAGGTCTTTCTTAAAATTCTTTGTGGCGAAACAGGTTGAACTGAGGGCTTCAACGAACAATTCTAATAATTCTGTATTTCACGGCTTTACTTTGGGATGGTTTTCTAGAAGGATAGTGTAATAACTAATAAGACTACAGTTTGTGCTCTCAGATGACAGGTGCCACTTAAACCGACAACGAGGTATTGTGTGATGTATAAATGCAGAAAGAACGTATGCCGATTGGCATTTGGCCGAAGCTGTTGTCATGATGTGGTGATTTGATGGCCATGCAAACTCGACGTATAAGGTTCAAAGCCCTCGGCAGTGACGACCTCGGCGAGTCAACCTACACAAACTAGCGCGATCTTTCATTGGGAGGGGTATGTATAAAAAAGAGCATGTATATCACGGACCAACTATGCGCAACAGATACTATGAGAAGTGGTGAAGAAGTGATTGCTTTAAATTTAACAAGATGAATAGATTTTTCGTTGAGTTTGTACACAAGTGCTGCCCAATGTCTGATTGTTTCGTTAAAGTTGTGATGCTTCTTTTGCGAGGCTGGGGTATACTCAGGGTGTCCAGGGTCTACCCAAGGAAGCGTCGTAAGACTTGGGTTTCGGCGGTCCAACTTCTCAAAATGAAGACGCGGAAACGGTCAATTTTAAATTACAACTCTAATTTTTATTGCTAAAAGTCTCTTCAGGATAAGTTTACAATTCTTTTGTTTTTACAATTTTTGCAAGGTTTAGTACGGTCAATAATTTCTCGAACGAAGCACAATTATGATGCTAATCCAAGGGCGGCTGGTATGGATCCTCACTCAAGTAAAAGCGATGTCTTCTCTCGGATACAGCGTTGTCCTACGGCTACTACTTCCTCGGTGCGGCGGCGGTGACTTCTTTACTGGTTCTGCGTTAGGCAGGGCGCTCTATCGGCAGCCGCGAATTTCGTGGGAAAGGTCTGCGTTGTATGCAAGCCAGAGCAATTTATGGGCGGCTGCGGACTGCATAGGAAACGCCTGCTTTGTGTCGTACGGCAGGACAATCTATCGGCGGCGGCGGACTTCGTGGAAAGTGCTTGCGTCGGCTCAGAGGCACAACACTTTGTCGGCGACGGCGAACTTCGTGGGAACTGTCTGCGGTCGGATAACAAGGAGAGTTCAACTCGAACAAATCGGAGTAATTCGATTACCCTCTGCGGTGACTAAAAGTCAAAGACGGCACCACATGCTCAGCTAAGATAACCGGGGCGAGTGGAACCTCTTTGCACAGAATAATAAAGACAATACCAATTGCTCAGCTAGGATAACCGGGGCGATTGGAATTTCATTGCACGGAACGGGAGAAAGCGCATAAAATTCTTTCTCATTTTTGGTGATTAATTCACCCCTATTCATAGCTTTTGCTACCAAGACAAAATGTGAATTAAAATGCAACGACAAATTTCCATATAAAAATTCGATGTCAATTGCCCATGCATTTCTCCATACAAAAATGCACATGAAAGATACGCCGTGGAAAGGTAAACACAATTTGGCCTTGGAGTGTGTGTTTATTTTGCGATAAGCATGGAGATGGGGATTGCTATTGCAAATCTCCATGATTGAATGTACATGTTCGATAGGCAAGCGACGTTTGGCCTTGGACTGTGGGCTTGATAGTAAAATGAATGTGTGTATCGTTTTAGGGTGGCCTTATGGGTGAGATAAAAAAAGAAATTGTGACGCTTCGTCACAAAGTTTAAAATTCGAATCCCAGAAATACCCAATTGGTTCTCCTTAAGCATCTCCTCTTATGAATTTATTGGCAAGAGTTGTCACAGTTCTTCTTTTCCCTTTCCCGGAATCAAAAGAATCGTGATCTCGAAGGGATCACAGATCTCTCTTTTTACTGATTCACACTACGCCGACAGAGAGCTGTTACAATCTACTATGAAACCGTTCCGAAACGGCAAAATTTGAGGGTCCCTTCCATCCCTCACCAGTATGGTTGAGAGAAACTAGCCAGTGACAAGGGCTCCCCGAGCTTGTTGTTTGCTCTGTACACACAATTTGGTCATATCTTATCTAATACACGCACCCTAATTATGGCAGCAATTGGAAGATTTTCTATTTTATTCGAATCAGTATTATGGCGAAAGGTCGAGAAATTTGCTAAAGACGGACACCATTAAGTTCCTTAAGTCCACTATTCAAAACCCAAACCAGAAGTCTTACTATCACGGAAACATTACCGGAAATTTTTAAATTTTTCTAGATTCTAATCAATCAATCTCAATGACAAAATACTGGACCGTTTTCGAAAAGCCTTGTATCGATAGGTTGGAAAAGTGTTAAATTATGTGGAAGGGTAAATATTTCTGTCTGGGCGGTTAGATAGAAAAATTCATTTATGATATGACTCAAATTAAGCGAAACTTAATGCCAAAAAAATCAAAAAAAGGTGTACTTAACTTTCAGACTGTTAGACGATGTCAATTGACAAGGTCAGATCGAAAAGCTTTTAATAGAAATACTGTCCAAATCTGCGCATTGAAAAAGAGTTTAGGATCCCAAAAGAGTAATCAAAATTTATAAGACAACTGTGAAAGAGCAATCCTCAAATTACTGAAAATGAAGTGAGGTGAAACAATCTTTCCACACTATCGTCGACAATAGACGATTTGACGATAATCGTCTGAAAAGTTACGCGATATAGGCATTGGTGCAGTCTACAAGAAAAACGTTATTTTTTGGTACTGATTTGAATCAGCTGATAGTAAAACTACCTTATTTTTCATCTATACAATTCTTTTCTCCACCTCTTCTTAAAATCACTCCAACAGATTGCAGATTGAAAAAGCGAGAGGAAGGATGTTCCACATCAAACAAATTTGTTCGACAAACGACAAACAGTCAACACCACTGGAGTTATTTTGGCTTTCGCTACGTTTCAAGTTTCATTTTTTAATTTATTACTGTTCGATTTTTAGTTCCCACTTAAGTCGAGTTCAAATAATTTTCCAGCTAAACATTATGTTTTGGTCATAAGCAAATATATATTGCGATCTGGTGGACAAATGGCTGATGTGAAAAGCAACAGAACTACACTACGTGTGTGTCTTGGAATAAGATAGCATATGCATTATTTTAACTGCAATCGCTGCCACCATTACGTAAAAGGCTTAATGTTTCATTCATTACTTCACTTCTTCTCCAAACAGTCTTAACATTGGGTGCTACTCCGCCATTTGGTCATAATTTTTTTTTCACTTATTGAGTCGAGTTCTCGGGCACGTACAATAGTGTTTTACAACTCTCTTACTCCTATGATGTCTCCTTGCAAATTCACGAACACAGAATCCTCGTATCTTGAAAGTATCTATTTCTTCAATTGTCAACGTGCCGTGCCTTCAGTTCCAATTTACATCGTAAATTCTTTTTAAAGTAAATGTTTTTACCCTTCCATAAATATTTCAATCAACTATTCACACACCCTTGTTTCGAAGTTCATCGTTAGATTTGAAGTTATTTCGATAAATTTCCCTTTTTCATCCCTTTAACTTTATGATTTTATTATGGAAAAATGTAAAGTTGCTCCCAGGTGAAGTAGGTGAATATTCATACATCACGGAAAGCGGTTGTACGCATATTTTTTATTTTTATTGGTCTATAAGTTTCCTATAAGATTGGCAATAAAGAGTTTTACTTTAAAATCAAATGTTAAAAAGAAATATTGCCGTGTAAAGTTGAAAAATTGAAAATTCTGCAAATAATCCACAATATTTCAGAACATTCGTAGGAAATGGAATTTTTGTTGGCAAGTAATTTTTTTTTTTAAATGCATCAGAAAGAAGACTTGAGCAATAGGCTGAAGACTGATACTAAATGATATGGAAGAAGGCAGGCACGATTTTGGAAAACGCTTTATCAACTAACCAACAGGGTTATACTTTACTGCCATTACGTGGGAGGTACGAGTTTTCGATCCCAGAAACATCTGCCATCCTGAACAGCCTTTCGGAATTAGCAAGGTTCCTTCCATTCACCAGGTACGGTTGAGAGAAATGCTCTAGGCCCCGGTACTTCCGCTCTACAGCGAAAAAAACAACAAAAATTTAAGGGGCTTGCCTACTTTTTCGAGCTCAAATATAGGTGATTTTTTGAAGGCGTGTAAAAAAAAAACTATAGCTTCAAATGTTCTGTAATCTTAGGAGTTTAAAAATTTATTAATATTAATATTCATGTCAATTTTCACGAAATTTCGAGTTGAAATATTGAAATCCAAAAGAGATATGGACCATTTCTTGAACTTCTTGAAATTAGAAGACGTCAATTTGCCACTTTTTTTCAATTTTTCTGGTACCTCCAACAAGAAAATAAAAATATGGCGTTAAAGTAGACCCTTTTTCCCATACAGCCATCTATAATTATAGTGAAAAATTGAAATTTGACAAAATGGCAGCAATTTAAGAAAAAGTCTGCCAAAATTACAATTTTCATCCGATCGTAAAAGTTGTAGATGGCAAAACATATGGAGAGTATGCAGTTAAGATTTCAAGAAGATTCGTTAATATTTGCGTGAGTTACAGCTGCGGCAAATTTGAAAAATGCAATTTTGAGAAAAACGCATTTAAAGTTTTCAGAGCAGTTTTCGATTCAACTAACAGGAATGGAGTACAAAGGATTTATAAGGAATTGTAGGACATTAAGGACGAGGCAGCTTTCGGGCGCCCCACCGGGTTGGGATGAATGGAGTTCGAGCGCCCAAGATGCTTCTCTTCTATACTCAGCTAATTCAAAAATTTCCAAGTTATCATTCGAATATTTTGGGACATCGTTTTTTAGATGTTTACCAATCGAAAAATTAAAAAATAAACGATATTTTGAAAATGAGAAACTAGCCGAGCTCCTTAAAACAAGTTAAAGAAACCGCGCCCTCTTGCGTTTCAAAAGTGGTCACTGACTATCATTCTATCATTTGGGAAGGTACCAACTTCATTACACAATCGAAGTTGAACGGAGTTGCAATTGCCATGCCGAGCTGGCCCACGCTGTAGGATATTTGAAAGAAACTCCTTTAAGGAAAAAGGTCACTTGAGGTGGGAATGAGCAAGATTTGGGATACATCATCTGTCTAAGTATTTATTATAAATGATCCAACTCTCAGTACCAAAACAGAATTTATCCTCTGTGCTCCACTAGAAATCTTCACCAACGTATTTGAAGCTTTTTGCTTATTAAATTGATTACGTGACGTAACCTGGCTTAAACTACATTAAACTTACTGTTTTTTAAAATTCCAAAACTTTTATTTTTCAATGGGTTCACTATCATCTATGTACTCTGAACTGTAGACAGGCCTAACAGTTTGATTGAAGGCCAAGTAATTACTATTACATCATTATTACGTCCCGTCACGTGAGATCTTCGAATTGCCTTTGCTTTTATGTGCAAAACTTTTCAACTGATTTATTCATAATCCTCATACTACATAACCTTTTACTGTGTCCTGTCCAGTCTCCTGTGGGTGTGTTAGATGAAGACAAATCATGAAAGCTAACATGATAACGTAACGTCACAGTTACTTTACGTCTCTACATCTCGCGCACTTAGTATTACTTTTGATTTTCATAACTTTCAAAATAAATAGACTTATATATAAACACAATAACGCAACGTAATAATGGACTAACTATTATTCATCACACCATAAAAACAGGAAAATAGATGGGCTAACAACAATCATTGATAGGCTTTGCTGAATTAGGTAATGTTATATATATTGTTGGTTTCTTTAATGTCAGATATTTGATTGATGAAGCGAAGCAATTTCAAACAATTCGATTTCAAATATGAAAAAAAAGCCTATTGGGCAAGTCATGCACAGCAAATTAAACTAAATTCACACTTGGTAAATTTATATTATAAATAGAAATTTTAATATCCAATAACCTCAACAAAAAACAGGCGACCTCATAATTCCATTATTGGCTTTATCTATCAAAGTCATTAGGCTGCTCTCAACAATTTGTTGAAAAAAAAAACTTTCCACGAAAATTTAAATATCACCCATTTAATTAGAAATATCAAATCACGTATGCATATAATTACGAGTATATTTATAAAAAAAAGTGCAATTCTCTGTTAATGATTTCCATTTCCCAATGAGATTTCAATTTTTGTTTCAGTTGTTTTTATCAACTCTGTGTAATTAGTTTAGCATCCCCTCCTCTTTTTTGTGCAGAAAAAGCAAGCGCAACTATTTGCACATTAATAAATCACGCCGATAAACTAATTATTTTATCAGACAGTTAACTAAAAATTCAATTTCCATTCATTCGACGTTAACTCGAGAACGGTTTGAACTTTGCTCGTTTTCAATCGATTGCATGTGAAAAATGAAAATGCGAAAAATATAAAATCACAAAAACAGATTCGGTTAGCAGAATAACCTCGATTCCTCGAGAGCACTTACATATTAAATAAACGAAATAAATTTCATTTTTCGTCAGCTAAAAGATACAATATCCTTTTATGTTGCAGGTATTGGGGCATTGTAATTAAATCGTCCGTCGCAGCGTGAGGTATCATCATAAACGCACACAGACTCTGTATATCCGGAGTTATTGCGACAAAACAACCACTGAGCGAACGTTCCATAAAAGTAATAAAATATACAATTCGGATATCCTCGACGTCATTAAAACGTAATTGTAGTGAGGCAATAATCCAATAAGATGTCCTCGGAGAAATAATAAAATTTCCTTTAACTTATAACTTACCATTGTGCTAAAGTAACGAACATAATCATAACGACAACGTGCTTAAGCTAAAATGTTGCTTATGATGATGATGATGATGATGATGACGACAATGATGACAACAGCAGGCACAGTTGAAAGCCTAAAGGACATTTCAGAGTAATTCAATGGAGAAGAACAACGTTTCAAAATCACAACCAAAGTGTAAGTCGCAGTGAACAAAGGACGAAAAGGGCACAATATGTAGAAAAACGACTAGTCTTTGATTATTCTAATGGTGTACACATTAGAAGCACTGTCCGTAACAGTTATACGATTATGGCAAAACAATTAGCCGTATCCTTGGATTTGATCTTGATTATCATCCTACAACATCTTTCTTCGTTTGGGTTTGCCACCTCCGGTGACAATAGACTACAAAATCAAGGACCTAACCTCAACCCGAATCCGAGACCATTGTTACAAGAAATAATAATCAACAATGACAATGACGCTAAGGAGATAGTAAACACAAGCACTCACATTTTCATCAAAAAGTCTGCATGTAACCAAAGTGATAATAGTTCTTCTGTCCGTCCGTGTGTGAAAGTACAGAAACAACCCACCCAGTCCCACCAATCACAATCCTTAAAGAGGAAAACAATCAAAGGACGCTTGCCCTTGCTGCCAGCTACAGAAAGCAATCTTCAGTTGAAGTTTAACAGGACGAAAAAGGTAAAAGCAAAGAACTCTCGACGAGAGCTTTCTTTGGTGATGCACGTTCAATCTCGACAGCATCACCTCATTCGACAACAACCACAACAACAACAACAGCAACAACAACAGCAGCAACCACAACCGTTTCCATTCAAGGTAAACCAGGTTTTTGAAAGCGAACGCAAATTTCGAAGTGGAATCGCAAGCAATGGCAAAATTGTTCTATTGGGTTTGTTTGAACTATCGACAAGGCACGGCCCCAGACCGGATGGGCTTAGTGAATTGGGGGCGGCCATGATGGCCGTGCAGCATATAAATCGAAAGAAACTCTTGCCCGGCTATACATTGGAACTAGTGACAAACGATACTCAGGTGAGTGGTTTTCATTTCTTTTTTTTTTTCTCTTTCAGATATAAATCCTCTTCAATTTCAATACTTTTGTTCATTGAATGGAGTGTTAGCCTTTGCCTTATAACGAAGTGTTTGAGCTCAAATTCTTGCGTCATGATCAACTCCTGCAGTTGGCGTATGGCTTTGAGTTCGTAGAGCGGTGTATTTACTTCGTTAAGAGCTACACGCGTTACATTATCCGAATGAAAGGGAAATACTCAATAAGTAAACGATTTCTCTTTCAATGGCACACTGTGGGGTCTGAATCTCTGAATGCCCGAAAGTGGGAGGATGTTGGACTATCTTTGGCTTGTTGTTTCGATTTTCCCAGATGAGAGTACCTTTCAAATATTGTTCTGGTGAATCGGTTGATTGGTCAGAGTTAATTTGTGTATTTTGTTTCTGGAGGTTGGTTTTACATTTAAAAAAAACCTTATTGCGTTAGACATTAGAAATTGTCACTAAGTTAAGCTGAGACTTCTCCTTGGTATAAAATTATTTAACAGAAAACAATGAACAAATTTTAGTATTCACAATCTCTTGAAGCTAAGACTTCGCAACACAAATATATGGTGCGAGGCATGCCATACTGGCAGACTGACTTCATTGCGAAGGCAGCGTAACTATCTTTAATATTTAAAGTTCATTGAACAGGCTTCAGCAAAGCCAATTGGAATAGCGTTTATGTGGAATGCTTAAAGGCTTGGAACATACTCTTAAGTATTGATAACAACACTCTCTAAAAGACTCTGAACTACCTTTTCTAGATAAATAGGCCGTTGACTTCACTGACTTCGCATCTGCGGACAAGTTCCCTTCACCAAAAATAGGAATTACACAATAAACTTGTAAGGGGTTCCACCCTAGGTTATAGAGACTCGAGGAAAATGTTGTCTGCCTGGCTCACTAAAGGTTTTTAGGGGTTCGTTTCCTTAACAAATAAAACTTTTTATGTGCAGTTTAAGTTTTCAGGGGCTTTTCACTAATGGAATCCAACTCAGAGGTTGTGTTCCGATGTTTGTTGAATCGTCCTCTGATCCCAAGTCCCACACCTCATGAGCATGTTTCTCTTTGTTTCAAAAGAATAGATCCTCAGATAGGGCAAAACACTTCGTCGCAAGCTTCCACATCTTCTAGAGCACTTAAAAACGTTAAAAATGTAGAGCTGCTTACCAACTTTGAACAACTTCTTTTCAAAAAAATTTCTTTTCACGAAAAAACTCGATGGGTTGTGATTAGTCTCTCAAGGAGTTTTTGATATTATTTTCAACCGAAATATGTTGTGAGGAGCTAAGTAACAGAGTTTTTGAGCTCACCTTGAATTTGAAAGAAAATCTCGGATGATCCTGAGCAAAGAAAGAGAAGCCCCGTGACCTAGCGAATTTCTCACAACCATGTCATGGAGGGGACTATAATTTCCAGTCGCTTCCGAACATAGCTAATCGAAAAAGCGTTTTTCATGGCAATAAATTCATTATCGGAGGGCTTGCCAATTCCTTAATTCCTAGGTGAGTAAAATCATTTCTATGGTTCTGTTGAGATGAGAACCGTGAACCTCCCACGTAATAGTCGGACTTGCCAACCGCTACGCCACGGACACCACTAGTTGTCTTTAGCTCATGTCACTTTCGTTAGAAAATTTGGGTTAAAAAAAACCATCACAAACCTTTTTTAATTCCCTCCACCGGTTGTTATTGACTATCAGCAATTTTTTGAGGAAAATAGTTTTATTTAAACAAGAGGCGATTGGCTTTCCTCAAATTTCCACAGTCCAAGAGAGCAATTACACTGCCATGGAAAATGTTTATTCACTTAGGCGTTCAGAGTCCGCAAATGAATTTAGGTTTCCTCCATTACTTAACTATGAGTCCTTAGTTTAAGTTCCTAAGTAGACATTTTCATATTTGTTTACAATACGAAAATTACTGAGCGAACGATCGACAGAGGATTGCCAAGAACTTTCGAAGCTTGAAAAATAAAGAACCTTTCAGACGAGAAGCCCACAGCCAATGTTTGGCTCTAAAAGCAACCAATGACTCAAGTATGAAGATTTGTTGGTGTATTTTAAATTGAATCAAATCAATTGGTCTTCAGTGGCGTCATGATAGATTTGATTGCAGGCCACTGAAGGACGACTCTTGATGAACGGAAGAAGAGCCAACACCGACTCTATGTGGCTAACTGTGAGGATTCTTATTCGATCAATATACACGCCGAGCAAATTCTACACTGCCAACCACTAGGATGAGGCCACAAATTTTGCGATCGATTTTCGCTTTTTATACCTGGTGGAAGTTTTGTACCCGGAAAAGTTTATTGCCAGTTCAAAGATACGTTTTTTTCCACAACAAATTTATAAAATTAAAGGCTTAATTCGAAACGACCTTTGGAATTTCCCAAAATCAATTGATTAACTACTGAAAATAGGTATAAAAAGGTGCTCCACAAGGATGAGGCCATTGCGAATATTTCAGTGCAGGAGTGCACATGTGCGAATTCTTGTATAAAATATCCGCTTTATTTAGTTTGAAACACACATGGGTACCGAAAAGACTTTGAAAGCGTCAGAAAGAGCAAAAATATATGCTTTCTAGGAAATAGGACTCTCAGGCCTTGAAATAGCATGGAGACTTAACAAAAGCAAGACAGTTGTAAACAATTCTTTTGCTGATCCACAAAACTATGGCAAAAATCAAAAAGGACGCACGGGAAAAACCACAACACCAAGAGAAAATCGGTTGATTCTACGACTTGCCTCAAATTCCACTTTACCAGCGACTATGGTAGGGCCAAAAGCGGTGTTTCAGCCAGCACAACAACGGTTCGAAGAATAATTCAAAAAAGTGATACCATTCAAAGGAGGAAGCTAAAAAAGAAACCTGTTTTGAAGCCAGTACACAAGGTGCACCGTAAGGATTTTGCAAGACAGCATGTTGATTGGAGCAGTGAATGGAAACGCGTTGTCTTTTCGGATGAAAAAAGTTTAACTTTGACGTTCCTGATGGTTACATCTTTTATTTCCATGATATTAGAAAAGATGAGCTTATTTTGGCATGACACCATAGCCGTACATCAGGTGTAATGGTGTGGGGAGCTATTACCTACTATGGCACGAATAGTAGAATTGGAGTTGGAGTTCTTGTCCACAACAATTAACGAAAATAGCTACAAATGTTTCCTGGAACGGTCATTTCTAAAAATGAAAAACATTTTTGGACCACTGACTTGGATTTTTCAACAAGATAATGCCCCAATCCACACTAGCAGGGCTGTCAGAAGCTGAATTCAATCAGAAGACGTGGAATTTTTGTCATAGCCGCCATATTCACCAGACTTAAACATTATTGAAAACGTTTGGTCATGGCTATCTCGTAAAGTTAATGTAGGTCCCCTCCATTCCCTTTTAAGGCATGCTTGCTAGAAATGCGCTAGGCTCTGGGGCTCCTCGCTCTGTTGCCCACCCTATTTATTTATTTTTTTTTACGTCATATCTGGAAAAAGACAGAAGTTGGAATGTCAGTACCATCTTTTGGAAGATCAAATAAACTTGTAACTTTGTGGTATAGAAATTTCTTACACTCATAATTTACTTGTAGTGTTTATCCGCTCTAAAAGTATCCATTGTAGCCTCGCGAATCGCGATGCACACTTTTGCCAACGTTTATGTCGCGGTGTAGCTCATACAGGCCGTCGTTGAATCTTCTTCTCCACACCACCGCAGTTCGTCGAAAAAATGTTTTCAAATCTAAACAATAAATTGACACTTGAGATATTTCACTTCGAAAACTTGAAACAAATCATCATTGTTAAATCGATTAAACATTGAAGAGCAATTAGGTATCCACATATTTGCTACATCGCAAACAAACTTCAATCCCACTCTAACCATAAAGCATTAGAACTTAATAAGGACAGACACAACCAACACTCATCTTCGTAGAGAACGAGAGTATATAGACAAAAACTATTACACACAAAAAGGCCCACAAGTTTGAAATTCCCAATGTACTTTTCATATTTACAGTGTGATCCTGGAGTGGGAGTGGATCGATTTTTCCATGCCATCTATACCCAACCCTTAACACGAATGCCAATGCTCCTTGGATCAGCCTGCTCCGAAGTAACCGAAAGTCTGGCAAAAGTTGTACCCTATTGGAATATTGTACAGGTGAGTGGATATTCCTCATAATCCCATCTATAAATTTTGCACAGGAAAACTTCAACATTCTAAATGACTTACTTTTCGAAAATATGCTTCAGTTACTCAAATAACCCATGAAATTGTTCATTTCCCATCCCTAGAGTTCGCCCTTTTTTATTATAATTTTTTTTCATATTATTTTTTGTTTAGCCACCCACACCCTCTCTCAGATTTTCAAACAAAACATCAAGGAAATCATCCTTTAGATTCCTAAAGCTGTGTGCATGCATTACACGTTTTCAGAATTCCACTCGATTGCACGATTCAAAAATTTCCCCCGAATTTCCTTGAATGTCACTAAAGATGTGTCGTCGTTGGCATCGTCCGCATCGTCGACGTCGTCATAGCGGTTGTGTTATACAGAGATTTCTCATATCCTTGCAGGTATCTTTTGGGTCGACATCTCCGGCTCTGAGTGATCGTCAAGAGTTTCCGTATTTCTATCGCACCGTTGCACCCGATTCATCTCATAATCCGGCGAGAATTGCATTTATACGAAGATTTGGATGGGATACAGTTACAACGTTCTCTCAGAATGAAGAGGTGCACTCGTTGGCCGTAAATGACCTGGTTACAGAACTTGAAGCAGCGAATATATCGTGTGCGGCAACAATCACGTTTGCTGAAACGGATTTTCGAGAGCAATTGCTTTTGCTAAGGGTAAGTTAATGGCACAGTAATACAGATGTTTAGGGGTTTTGACTTGGGGCGAAATAAAAAGAAAAACGTAAAAACACTTTTGCTACACGTTAAGTGAAATGGAGCCAAAACCTGTAAATCGTCGTGCTCTGGTGGGAATTGAATTTGCAATTCGAAATGCATGCATGGGAGGTAAATGTCAAATGATGTGGCTGCACATTCCTAAATCGCTAAAGTGCTTTTAACTTTTACTTTTATTGTTTATCCGAGAGTTTACATAGTAATAAAGACTTGTTTAACTTTCGCAATCGAAAACGTCCTTTCCGCACACAACGCCACAAGCAGTAAGGGGTTTGTTCTGCTTCTCTTGAGGGATGAAGGATTTTGGGAGGAAGGAGAGCATTTGAATGACAGTTCGGTAGTGTTCATTCGAAAATTGATTTCATTTTTTTATGCCTGAAGGGATCATTCCAATCAAAATTGAATTCCCAAAACTAACTTCGCATAAAATTGAAAAAAGATTTTCTCTCATGGAATTGAACACAACCCAAAGTTGAAGCACTTTCTTTAACCATCATTTCATATCAATTTCACAGACCGCTGTCAATGATGAGACCACGCACTGTGGTCTTTGCGTTCCAGTAACTAATTCGTCGATAGTTTCACGAAATGTGCTGCAGTCCAAAAAATTTAATTAACTAATAAAAACACTAAAACCAACACTTGGAAGTCTTTTTCGATTTAAACTTAAATTTCGACCACTGATGACAAGGCAACTTGTGGTAGAAGATAATTAAAATCAAATGAGCGACACGCCACGATGCAATTGTGACGTGACGTTTGGAAAAAGAGTATAGACAGTGAAGGGTTGATCTTTGCAAACAATAAGCGGCAAGGTCGTTTAAACAGACTCCGAAATAAAAAAAAACTAAGAATCAATGTAGAAGAAGACAAATTTAAAACCCCCTGAAGGTAAAAAGTCAGGTGTATTAGGCTGGTTTCTGGGAAAAAGAAAATGAAACTTTGACAAAAGAAAAGCGAGAAGAGTCCAATCTTTTGAGCTCATCCAATTTTTTTTTTAAATTTTTCATCACACAATGTCCTCTGGGCATGACTACCTCTTTACCAATATTTTTCTTTCAAATCACTTTTCATTTTTTTTCCCCCACAGGAACTCGACACCAGAATAATCATCGGCAGTTTCTCCCAAGAACTGGCTCCCCGAATCTTTTGTGAAGCTCACAAATTGCGAATGTTTGGAGCCGACTACGTATGGATATTGCACGAAGAGAGCATGGGGCCACCATGGTGGGATAGAGTTCCGCAGGCCTGTTCAGTACCGGAACTCCGGGCAGCTGTCGAAAATCTCATAATTGTGTCCAGTCACAATAGCATTGTCGGTAACAACAGAAGCCTGAGTGGACTGGTGAGTGTTGAAAAGGAACAAATAACTCTGAACTGCACGTGTGATAGGCATAATTAAAATAGCTTCAACCCGCAGAACAACGCCATGTTCAACAATGAGCTCATGACCCAATTCGATATAAGCAATGTGGTTTCGAAATATGCACCGCAAACATATGATGCAGTATGGGCTATAGCTTTGGCTTTGCGTGCCGCTGAAGAGCACTGGAGGCGTGAGGCCATCCAATCAAAACTGGATCGATTTGATTACACACGGAGGGATATGGCATGGGAGTTCCTCCAGCAGATGGCACGGTTGGATTTTCTTGGAGTGTCGGTGGGTGTATTTTTTGTTCTTCTATTTCGTTTTGTAGACATCATCTTTTCATAACTATATATCACAATTCGTTTCTTAATTATTTTTTATTTGATGATGATGTTTTAAGGCTTTTTGGAATTGTGAATTATGTGATTTGTGGTGCAGTGTAGAGTATGTGTATCTACGTTATACAATATTTTTGAAAATTCAAAGGAGCTTTTGGTTGGGTAAAATGCGATAATTTAAGGATTTAAGGAAAAGAAACGACTTATGGAGCAGAGAAGAAAATGTGATTAATAGATTTTGTTTCTTGAGTAAGTATTTTACTGACAGGCAATTTCTAAAGAGGATTAAGGCAGTGTGATTGAGTTCATGGCAAAATGGAGTTTACGAGATTCAACTTTTCATACTCTTTTATCCTACAAATGACAACCCAGATTTTTATTAACTACAAACAATAACTCAGATAGAAAAAGAGTTGTAAAAATATACTAGAATCGAATGGGACTATTTTAGTGTAAAAATAATAATAAAACATAGCCCACGAGACTATGTTATGATACAGGGTGTGGTCACATAATAAAGAAAATAAAAGCAAACACTTACCCGAAAAAATAAATTGCGATAGCGTAGATCGCCATAGTACGTAAACCGTGGAGGCTTCCATTGTGTGAATTTTCCGATCTGTAAAAAACAAAATAAGGAATGTAATACAATTTTTTATTTGCAAGAAAATGAAGAGAAGTACTAAAACATCTCATAAAAATGGGTTCTAAGTAGCCCCAGGTAGAAATATCGTAGGTTTGTTTGTATCTATATCTATATCTATATATCTATATATCTATATATTTTTCTATATATAAAAGAAAGTCGTGTTAGTTACACTATTCATAACTCAAGAACGGCTGAACATCTGAAAATTGGTGGGGAGGGAGCTTAGGACCAGGAGACGGACATAGGATACTTTTTATCCCTATATTTCTATGGGAACGACATCAATGCAATACGTTAGGTTTCGTTATATGCAAAACACTATTCTTTAAAATAAAAAATAATAAAATAAAAATTGACTTATCGTGAGAAATAAATTAGATTTTTGTATGAAATCAATATTAAGTAAATATAATATAATCTACTTAATAAAGCCATTTAAATAAAGTGATGTGCATTTAGCGGTGCATCTGGAGAATGGTCAACGAGTATGTTTCACAGCTTCGAATGCTATGCAAAGTGCTGAAACACCTCCAGCAACTACATAGACAAATTTCTTTGCGTTCTCCCAAAGCGTTTGCACGAACTTTGCTTTACTCAGAGATTCCACATTATTATATATGTATGTACTTCGAATGCTTCATCGAAGAATTTTCAAAGACGGAAGCAAGGCGGTGCGGTCCCTGGGTATCCGGATGTGCTTTATATTGATGCTCTTGGTCGTTTTTATACAGTTCATCCAAAGAATGATGAATGTTTCTTTTTGCGGTCGTGCTGCATGTGAAGAACTGAACTTATTAGAAAACGATACCAATTGGGATACGACAATCGCTGAAGCCATTATCTCTGCATCTCCAAGTCAGATACGCATCATAATTTCGACATGCTTTCCATCAAACCCATGTAACCTGTGGCACAAATATAGAAAATTGATTGACAATGTAATTTACGTGACGATACTGAAAGGAAAATTCAAAGGTGAGGAAGTTCTCATTCCGAGGATCCCGATGATCCCAACCGGTATGCCGTTTGAATTTAAAAGACTTCAATTTCCGATCCGTCTTGCATTTATCATGACCATCAACAATTCACAAGACTAATCCTTAAAAGTTTGTGGTTTG
The DNA here is from genome assembly GCA_914767635.1 of Melanostoma mellinum. Classification (NCBI taxonomy): domain Eukaryota; kingdom Metazoa; phylum Arthropoda; class Insecta; order Diptera; family Syrphidae; genus Melanostoma; species Melanostoma mellinum. Next base: position 19,937,923 of record OU612060.1, on the reverse strand, counting down.
ATTCTAGAATATCCATGTTTTTCCCATGGTCAATTAAATGTATATATGTAATGTTCGCGGGTCGGAAGACTATCTGCGTTGTTTGTTTTTGCGCCTCATAATAAAACAAAAAATGTCGTGTATCACAAGGTACTTAAGTGATGGGCAACCTATGTACTAAAATACAGAAACAGTAATGAGTTGTTAATGTGGGTACTTAATTTTTTATAATAAATTCAAAAATCTGCATATTTATTGCTTAGGCGGAACAGAGACTTTAAAATTCTTTCAGCATTAGGGGTGCTGCATTATACTCCTCCATCAGTAACTTAGACTATATTTCATCTCTACAATCCCACAGGAACAGAAACGGAAACGAAAATGGGAACATTAAAGTTACTTCACCGATTTCAAAAATTCTTTCAACTCAAGGATGTTACATTATCCCTCAGTGACATAGACTTATATTTCACGGGAACGGAAGATTCCCACAGAAACGGTGTCGCAAATGGAAACTTAGACACTACTGAACAGATATCAAAAATTCTTTCGGCGTTGGGATAGTCCCACAGTAAAAAAGATTACATTTCATCTCCATATTCCCACGGAAGCGAAGATCGAGAACGGGAACATTAAAATTACAGACCAGAGCAACACCGGGTGGCTCATGTAGTTATTAATAAAAATTATAAGTTGATGGCAACACTGCACTTTCTTTAAAATTTTATTTGGTTTGTTGTTGAAACGATATCTCGTATATTCTATACATTAATAGTTCGTTGAAGCACAATATTTCCTAGTCACTATCTTCCAGATGCATTGTACACAAAAGAGTTTAGGGCCAAACTCTATCGAGTTCCTTTGAAACATTAAGCGCAATAATCTTACTCCATCAAAACGATGTGAAGATCTATTCCACTATTCGGAGAAATATGATATCGTATCATCAGTGGACCACATGCTACGAAAGGGGCACCGGTCATATAGAAGCTTTGTTCTCCTAGATGTGTTTTAAGCTGATGATTAATTTAAATTTCCTTGAACTCGGAAGTGCGATGGTCGATAATTAGAAGACTGGCTGGACAAAGTCTATTTCCATGCACTCGGGAATAGACTTGTAGAGTACGATAAATGGAAGGGCTTGCGCAGTAGTTTTGATAGCCGTGGAAGAACACTTTTGCAGAACAATAGCAGGCATACTAATCTGAGCCAGCGGGTTTACGAATGTCAAGACTGGTCTTGCCACTATACAAGCGCGAAAAAATATTTGACTTAAGAAATCTTTCACGAGTAACGGCGGAGTCATGACAATTTCTGGAAAGATTTGAAATTGGGGCAAAATATCTCGCAGAAAGTCAGCCTCATCAATAGACCTAGCCAATGCAGTGTTATTGAAGAAAAGCGTTGGGATCGAAAATGTTTTCTATTTTTATTATTATCTAATAAGAACCTGCAAAAAACCTCTCTTTAAAGGCCCTCGAGTTATGGGCGTAGCCAGGGGGGGTGGGATTCAGGGGTTGGGATCGTGCAACCTGTTGGTTCCTACTTTAGATATACTGCTTAACACACTGTTGTTTTGGTAAAATTCGGGACCTTTTACCGGCTGGAAATCAAAAAACTATGCTGGCAATGTGTGAAGCACGGTGGGTTCACAAGCATGAAGCCGTCATGCGATTTAAGCAAATTTATCCAGCTATTGTCAATGCACTCGAAACTCCAAAACAGCCACAATAAAGAAACATCGCAGCAAGCTGTTCAAATGCTTAACACACTTCGATCTTCGAATTATGTAACGTGCCTAGTGATTCTTCAAAAAGTCATGAGCTTTACATTTTCGCTATCAAAACAACTGAAGTTAACACCGATAACAGCATTCAGTCACGCGAATAAAGTGATTAATGCTTTTCAACTTTTGAGAAATAAATTTGTCAAAGAGTACGATCATCTATATTAAGAAACAAAGGTGATGCTCGATGAAAATGCTGGTACACTGCAAATGCTACCTATCGTTGGAAGGCAACTTAATCGCTTTAACACTTCTGCGAGCTTTGAGATTGAACTCTTCAGTAAGAGACATGCTAAACAAAGGATCAGATCCAACTTGGGTTTCGTTAAGTGCTTAAACAGCACAGTGTGGAGGTAACTCTATAAAAAGAAATCACGACAGGTATAGATGGGAACGTAGGACTCCTTTAAGACGCGACGTGTTTTTTGTAATTTGATTGAGCTCATATCAACTTAACCAGCAGCAGAGTTGTCGTTGAGTGTTGCGAGTGAAAAATTCTACTTATTAAACTTCACTCATTCTCTTTTTCCAAAATATCTTTGTATTTTTTTACTACTCAGCCCTGCAAATTGATTTCATCAAACATCTGCGAGCACAATGATCTATGTACCTTCAACAAATTTATCATCTAAGATACTTCTTGAGAAGAAAAGGACCTTTTTAAATTGTTTTGGTTAACATTTTTGTCTAAGAACTTTACCATTTAATATAATTTTAAATCAGAGCTAACTTCATTATGTCGCTTTTTGGATGTCGGTGTGCTTTTTACCGTGTTTGTTTTCAGCTGTCAGTGCGTGTTGTGTTAATGCCGAGCCTTTATCATGTCGGTTTCTGGATGTCGGTGTTCCTTTATCACGTCGCTATATGACTATCGGTGTTCCTTCATTGTGTTGGTTTTCGGCTGTCGATATGCCTTGTCGATATTGATGGTTAGCCTTCATTAACTCGCTTTTTGTCAGTCAATATGCCTTCATAATGTCATATTTTGGCTATCGGTGTGCCTTCATCATGTGCTTATTTGGCAGTCGGTATGGGGTCGTATCATAAAAAGATTTCTCTTATGAGTTTTTTGAAAAGCGTTAAAAAAGTGCAATTTCAAAATTTTTTGATATATTAAATCTGACATTATTAAAAAAATTCATTTGAGTATTCCTCATTTAACTCTTGGCGAGCTATTTACTCATACTTAACTTTGGAAATCTGAGTGGAATGTCATACACACTACGAACGATTTATATGGGAAAAGACTGAACCAATCGACTCATTCAAACCACTACATCCTGCAATATTCAAAGTAATTCTCTCGCATTTTCAACTGTAACGCAGCGGGATGCTGTGTTACCCTAAAAAAAAGATGCTCAAACTTGTATCCTGGATACACCCCACACCTAAAATCAGGAGAAATCAATAATCTAGCTGATAGTCAAACAAACTGTCGAATTCAATAAATCAAAATTACACACCCATTATTCATTCAAGGGGAAATGAAGCTCACATCACTTTTTTTTTTAAAGTTCGTTAGAGTATTTTTGTTTTCGCATTTGTTTGCATAAGATCTCAACAACTGATTTATTTGCATTTTAATTTGAACTACTGCTATCAATTTCTTTTTTTTATTGCAGGGTCCTGTTTCCTTCAGTGGCCCCGACCGAATTGGAACAACAGCTTTCTATCAAATTCAAAGAGGCTTCCTGGAACAGGTGGCCTTATTTTACCCGGCCGAGGATTTTTTAGATTTTCAATGCCCAAAGTGTTATGGCATTAAGTGGCACAGCGGACAAGTGCCAATCGCGAAGCGAGTGTTCAAAGTTCGAGTGGCAACCGTTGCTCCATTGGCCTTTTACACAATTGCCACCCTTTCGTCCGTGGGAATAGCGTTGGCTTTAGCTTTTTTGGCCTTTAACTTACACTTCCGAAAATTAAAGTGAGTGTACTGAGAACGAAAATGAAAATGGCCATTGTCGCTTCGGTTTTGCTTCTTATTTTTTTTTTTTTCTTTTTGTTCTTAATTTTTTGTGTCCTTTCGGGCTGTTCATACTTAAACTTTTACCACAATCCAATTGGTTGAATGCACACTTTCAGGGCAATCAAACTTTCAAGTCCGAAGTTAAGCAACATCACTGCTGTCGGATGTATCCTTGTGTACACAGCCGTTATTCTCTTGGGGTTGGATTACTCAACGCTGCCATCGGCGGAGGACTCGTTTTCAACAGTTTGTACGGTAAGTTCCCTCCACCTTTTGTTCTTTCGCAAATATAAAAATTGATGCCATCTTGAAGAATTTTCGCCCTTACTCGCTGGCTAAAATAGCTACAAGTATACGAGTATATATAGCTACCGCTGCAAGGACGCTACCAAGGTTTTTTCGCTCTCTCTCTCTCTCTTTTTTTTTTATTAAAACACAAGTAGTCAACGATCCGTTTTGTAAACATGATTGTTAATTATTGAAATATTTTCTGAATACTAATTAGTAAATCGATTTTAATTGAAGGGAATGAGCCATGAATACTTGAAATAGTTCAATGGTTTCTGATTCATTCAGGAAAAGCACTCTTGGTTCATTATGTGCACTGAATTGTGGTCTGGGGATTGCTCTTGCGGTAAACCTGCAATGTAAGCAACTGGTTTAAACATTCACTTGTGGTTGGGTCAGTAAATAGTTCAAGCAATGCATTTAAAGGTTTGCATTGTGTATTCGATATGAATATTCATGTTGGATCAAATGCTATCGCATGAAATGAAACTACAGTTATTTAAGTTTTTATTTAACGAACGCCAAAAATTAGTCTGCAGGAAAAAAAAAAGACTAGATACTCCAATAACTAACGAATAGTTGCTAAACATTTCCTCAATTATGCACTTGCGGGTGAAATTTGTTATTTGCACAGTACTACCTGCAGACAAAGAAATTTCTTTGAGGTTCTTATAGCAGCTCAAAGAAAACTACCCAGGTATATGGAGGAGCTCCTCATTAACATACCTACCCTCATTATCGAGTTCTCATGTCCCAAAGCTAAATAGTTTTCCTTTTAATGAGCACAATTCTTATCAAACCTCATAGGGAACAAACTTTAACATCGTTAAAATAAGTTGTAATAAATTAAGGAAAACTCCCCTCTGGGTCACATAAAAAACACTGAAGTGAGAGGGAAAAGTTTTAACATACCTGCGTAGGTGTGCTGGTCTAATTGAAAGACGAGTGCGTTTAAGAGTCTCATACTAAAGACACAAAAGTGCTGCATTTTACTATGAGAAACTTTTTTTGTTTTTGAAGAATACCACTTCGAGTTGTAGCATGAAAACTAGAATAAAGCACAAATTGGCCAATTTGTTACAACCTGTGACGCAGCCGTTTCCTGTTGTTCATTACATAGTTTGTTTAGATTGAAAGAAGCGGGTAACATCGATTGATCTTGAATACAAAGTTTTGTCTTCACGTAAGTTGAAGTGGTATTTGACTAAAAGAATGGGAAAGTTCATCGTGTGAAGTGAAGAAACTTTATTTATGATAGAAGGTATGTACAGCAGCGGTATGTTTTAATGAGAAAAAAGATATCTGATGGTAATTACTCACGTTGGGCGTTTTAGAGAACAGGCTTTGTTAGATCAAAAGAAAGTTTTTATTTTTGAAGACTAAATAAACGTCGATTAAACTTAACGTTCCGGGTTTGGGCGCCATTTAAAACTCAATGGGGGAGCGTTTCAAGAGGAATTCAACTCTGAGACTTTTAACATGATATCGTTTTTCGTCTCGACTTTTTCGAGAACCAAATGAAATAGAGACGTAAGAATAGTTTCATTGGAAGTATGGTTATTTAATAAACAGCTGACAAGTTTTCCTCAACATCTGCTTAGACGTTTTTTGTGGAAAATAATAAAAAACAGGAGAGCTTTGGTACACATGGTCATCATAGCTTATCGTCGAATTATTCCAATAAAAGAAATTTTAACGACCCGGTGGATGTTGGACTTGTAAAGTTATAAGATCCCTTAACAAAAATTTGACAAACAGAGGACGCAGAAAAAATATGCCTGGCAAAAATTTTTTACACCTCATATACTGGTCTTATGCAAGCTCATATGAAACTATAAGCGCTTAATCGTTTGTGATAATAAATAAATGAATAGAGTGGCGCAACAGAGCGGGGAGCAACGAAGAATACAATTCTCTCAACGATACCTTGTGAGGGAATGGAAGGCGCCTACTATTCTACGCCGATTCCGACGGGTAATCATGAAAGCGGTTTTCATGACATGAAACTACTATCGGAGGAACTAACAATTGCTAACTTAAGGCAAAATCTAAGAAAAAAAATATTACTGATGTTTCTGCGATTCGAGCTTCCCACGTAACAACCCCCGGCGCATGATAAAGAAATCAAATTCATTGGGAAAGAACACTGAACATTGAAAACCACTTCCACCTCTGGATATTAGGTGGGAGAGGGGAATTTTAAAGTATTTTAATTTTTTTCTTTAATTTAAAAAAAAATTTAATTAATGCATAATATTATCTCAAAATTAAAAAAGTAAAACTGACGAAGCTATGAGTATATGAGCGATTATTGCTCCATGCTGGGTTTTATACCTGGGCGGCAGCTGCGCATTGCATTTTTCGACCCCAAACAAATTCCTTCATAAACGGGACTGTTCCGGTCTTGTCATTTATATTAGAAACATGGTGTATATTAGTCTGTACATCAGTTGACCTTAACGATGTTTTGCGTTTTTCAAACTGTTTTTCTGAGACTTCTCATATTTGAAGTCCGTGTGCACGATAACTCAAAACCAACTGGACCAATTGCTTTATTTGTTATATGTAAACTTCAAAGTGACATCTATTGACCACTCCCTCTAATCTATTTTCCCTCTATTGCGCCTCGAAAAATGGTTCATATTCTGGTGGTACGATGGAACTGTAATTGGTCTGAAAACACCAGCTTAGTATGAAATCGTTCTTCTAAATGGCAATCTGACGGTAATGTATTAACTTTCGTAAGAAGTTGGCGCCCAACGCAAGGCTCAATTTGAAAGCAGTCATAAAAACCACGGTGAAACAATCACTCACAAATAATATTTGAAACGATTTCAATTCTTCTAAATTCGCCTTGGACTCGGAAGATTAACACACATGGCTTTATTTTTCCAACCCATTTCGCTGTTTTTTTGGGATAGAAGGTGTACCTAAGTACTTTTTTTAAATTGTGGGAAGCTCCAATTTCCATAAAGGTTAAAAATTATAAGAAATAAAGAAATAGGAATTCTTCGAAGCGGCTTTCTTATAATATATAATATAATTGTTACGAAAAAATTTTCTAATTTATCCATACGTCCTTACCAGTACACGCAATATTAGCCATTCAATTTTTTTGATAACTGGCGCCCAGTGCAAAACCTTTATCGAAAACAATGAAAATTTTCTAATTCATTTACTCAATTTCAAAATGCTTTTAATTAATAAAAATAATTTGCATATAAACTAGAATCTTAAAGGTTTTTTTAAAGTTACATAGAAGTTTGAACAGGTTTCGCTTTTAGCTTTTGCCGAAGTTGAAAATGCATGCCAAAGCATATACTACTTGATAAGCCCTATATATATTAAAGCTGCAAACTTAGTGCGGAAGATCTCGATGCTTAGAGCACACTTCAGTGTTTCATTAGCTCGTACATCGTTATTTGGGTCCGAACTTTGGTTTGTTAAGGGTCAATGTTGCTTCAAGCTCTATTTCAAGAGTAAACACTATCTTGAACTGTTTGGTCTTCTAAAGAGTGTTATAGAGGCGGCAGTATTTGTATGAATAAATCGTAGTGGGAGTAACGCAAATGTAAAGTAAGGACTTAGAAGATACTTTAAATTCTTACCTAACCAAAAAGTTAATTGCTGTATTTAAGTAAACGACTTTGTATAACAGCGCTGTGTTTTTCACTTCAATCTATCCCAATGCTCGAACATTACTCAAAGTTTCTAACAAAATCACAAGTTTTCTGATCAAAGATCATATCTATTTTCTATGTATTTGATTTATCAGACATACGAGTATATGCAAATTTCAGAATTCAAAACTATTTGTCTAATGAATACCTACGATCCGATCCCAACACTAATTGAAGTTATTGAAGTAAGACAATACAGTGAAAGAAAACAGTTTCAGAATTTCAAATCAACCTGAATGTGGTGCAGATCGTTCAAACAGCTTAGATTTTTTTAGTCTATGATAACGCATAGTCTAATGGATAGACTGACTTCGACACGTTGTTGGTTGTTGCGCATATTCCTTTCTATTCCAATTGGTTTGATAAACGTCTTGCATTTATAAGATTTCACTGACAAAAAACTGATACTTTGCGTGATGAAATAAGTACTAAATAAATACACACTGACGTCTAAGGCCAAAGTTCTTTCCTTTTTGTCACAGAAACTTGTCGTAAACCGCAGCAAAAACAAAAGAGTTGAAGCAGAAACTTATTTTTCTAGGAGGAAGTGCAACAGGCTATTTGTAAAAACAAACCATAAGTGTTTTTAAAACGTACTGAATTCTACAACCAATTGCAAATTTATTTGAACTCTTAACCCAAATAGAAGCCCCTATCCTGTTTTTCAAATAAACTTACATCTTCATGTTCCAAATATTTTAATGTATCCAAATTGTCAATACGAATTGTTCCTTGAAAGAGATAGAACAAAATACCCTGCGGAATGCCCATCGTAGTCCATACGGTTATTTGTTGCTCCAACATAATTCCCGCTGGCGATGATGCCATTGCAAGAGAAAACTCTTGTGATATCAATACACACGTTTACATATTTGATTTTTTTTTTTTTTTTAATTTTATGTTCTTTATTGTTGTTGGTAGATTATTTCAACTGAATCACACAAACTGTTTGGATTATATGACAATCCTACAATTTTTCACAACTTTTTCTTGGGCGTATCTTTTTCTCTCTTAACTTTCAAGATCTACTTGTCATTTTGTCCATTTGAGTTCACCACTTCATTTGAAATTTTTCCATAAAAAGAAAAAAACAATTTGTCTTATTTTCCGTCCGCGAGCTATGAAACGAAAATTGAGAAAAAAAACTTCAAAAATGAGTATGAGAAAAAAACCAAAACAATCCTCTTACAGGTATACTTTCTAACTTAAAACAACGAATTCAAAAGAATTCTTAGCGCGCTAGCGAGAAGAAGACAAATTTAATTCAATGATCATGTCCGTTCGGGATCGCCAATATCTAACCATGACCTTCTGGAGGAAAATAGCGCACCAAAACACACACCAGTGTGTGAATAAAACAGAGCACTGCCGCAAAGTACTTCTTCACGTATAATTCCCTAGGTATTGTCGAGAGATTTTTGGTTCTTGGATGCATGTATGTCTTGACCTTGTAACTATTAAGCTTGGCGCACGTCTTCGTGCCACTTTTCAACTGACGCGACGGTGTGTGTTCATAATGTCGCTTTTCGGCTGTCGCTCACAAATTTTACTCTATTAATTTTTTTTAAAAGGGTCTCAAATAATTCTTCATAAAATGTGAAGAAAGATATTTTTTGGGCCCTTTTCTGTAACCGAAAAACGAGTGTCAAATCGGCATGAGTAGTCAAATAACCTCTGAAATCACAATACAGTATATAACTTCCGTATTTTTGGAGTAAATTCAAAAACTTTTCTCCAGCTTTTGCCTGTTTATTATGGGTTACCAAGAGTTGTTAATAATGTCCGTAGCGTAATGGTTAGCAAGAGTGTCTGCTACATGGAAGGTTCGGGTTTCAAATCTCAGAAAGATCAGAACAAAATGTTTTTTAAGGCCATTCTCCTATGAGGAAATAGCAAGTCCTTCGAGAGCAATTACATACCGCTGTCGAAAGCATTTTCTAACATAGAAGTTCAGAATCGGCTTAAAATTGTAGGCCGTTGAAAAGCGTGTTTTTTTTCCTTTTCCGACGTTATGAGCAACATGCCTCGAAGGGATCACAACTCTCCCACTTAACTGCTTCACACTAGATCCGCTAGTGGTGTCCACCGCCCACATCACAAATATCGTCTCATAAAAATCAAAGACATTCTAATTTTCCTCTTTACCATTGTTTTCCATCCTGCATCAACTCAATTACTTTCACGGTGCTAAATACTTTTATTAATGCTTTCCAATTTATCGTCATCATAAGTTGCGGTTGATTGGGTCCTGTTCACTTTTCTTCTGTGTCTTAAAGCTGCTGTTGAATCAATATAAAGAGCACAAGTCGAATGAGATATTTTCGGTTATGAACCATGCATCCTGTTCCAATAAATCTACTCATGCTTGCTATGACTTTTGGCTCGCTCGTGAAACGATTATCTGCGTTTTATTTTTGGGGCAACATCATCCGCACTTTTCCCGCATGTGTTTGGTAGTTTGACTCGCACCAAACTAATAGTGGTCAATAATACTGGAAAATAATTGCAACTTCAACAGACTCTTTTATTTGTTAAGGCTCATTACTCACAAAAGCTATGCAACCTGAGAGTAATCAAACAAATATTTAAATTTTTGATGTCAATCAGCGCGTTCGATAAATTTTAGATTTCCGAAAACCTAATCAGCTTTCGCCTGTGATTGGATTTTCAACTGATAAATCTGATACAACTGGTCAATTGAAGCTCAGAACTAATTAAATCGTAATTGCATTGAAGCCAGAAAGTGTTAATGAAAGCGCATTGAAATGGATTATGTGCGTCACTACACACGGTTGTCGGGAGTTAATGTGATATGCACTTTGGCAGTTAAAGCAATGAAGCATCAGATTGAATAAAGCGACTTTATAAACATAAAATTAAGGATCACTCCTTTGCTGTTTTGCTTTTATGAATATTTACTAAAAGTGGAAATGGAGTTCGGCATGCGTATAGCTGAACAATGTTGCAGTCTTAACTAATCTCAAGTGGGAAGCTCTCTACCTTCTATATACCCGCAATATATGCCAGGCTTGGCTAGATGAGTGCTTCTTAGATCAATTTCAAAATAGAAAAACTGCAGTTTCCCGATCAAATGCTCTTCCACCACCATTCTCACTCCAGCAATTTGTTTAACCACTTTCTTAACCTCAGCTCCGAATATTGAATGAAGCTCTCGAGGAAAAGGAACCCAATTACTTCTCCCAACCGAATGCTCAAGTCTAGTCGCATGAAAAACAAGCATTAGAGGAAAACCTCATTTAAAATGGCGCGTACACAACATAAAAAGACTTCATGAACTCAAATGCTTAACCGATTAGCAAGCATGCCGCCAGCAAAATTTATTGTTTGCATCCCTCGGTCAAAAAGGCGTGTGTTGCGCCCACAAGACTCAAGTAGTATGTAGAATAAGGATGTCGATGGGCCTCTGTTGAACAGAATGAATTTTATGTTAACAATTCTAAGGAAGTATAAAATTGTGCCCACATTTACACAGTAATGCGAAGCAGCAGTTGTTTAGGTAATTTTGTACGCCTATAAATGTCAAGTATTCTTTTTATAGCCACAGCGATTCCTTCTCTCTCCTAACAACTTATTTTGATGATGCTTTTTCATGCTTTCCATGAGGGCTGATAAAACTCCAAGGTAACTACACTGTGATGCTTTTCGTTGCCAGAATACAGTCCTTCATAACTTCATATGAATAGTCAAGGCCTGCAAACTCTGCCAACAATAGATTCCAGAGACAAACTGACGTATGTTAGTTGTGACATAGGAAACAAAAAATGTTGATTCACTTAACTGACGTATGTTAGTGGGCGTATTCTTTGGTTAATTTAACAATTTGCCATTTACAAGCAAAAGAAATCCTCCGGCACGAGACATAAAAAGCAAGCGCACGTCCTTAGCTGCCAATCACCACCTCCACAGCGTACACAAACAAACGAACTAGGGTCAATTTTGTTCTTAATTTCCAGCATTTTGCACTCTTCTTCCGAAATGTAATTATTCCCGTTCCAGAGAAGCAATCTTAAAAAGATATTCATCCCTTCATCAATTCGCATTCATCTGGTCTTTTATTTGCCAAACATAACTGAGAAAGTTTGTTTAATTCAAGAAATATTTACAAGAACACTGATGCCGCCAGTGCCTTAAACCCTTACTCAAAATCACACAATTTATTTTAAAACTAAAATTTCAACTGACAACACTGAACCTGAGCACCTCGTCTGTTCAAGATAATGCCCATTCTTCATGACTTTTTCCATTACTCCAACTCCAAAGCAACGATCGTTAAAAAAAAGAACTTTATGTTTATCTTTTGAATTTGCAGAGCCGAATGTCCTGTTGAAGGCTGTCAGACACTGTCAATCCTCTTATCAAATGCCTCAAGCCCATTGTGTTGGCGGTGTGAATGCGAGTGCAAGCTTTGCTAACTCCCACACAAATTCTTTTTATTTCATTGTTTTGTTCGTTCCTTTTCGTCAACGGGTGGTTTATTTTTAATCATCTCGGAACTCTAAGGACTTGTAGGACTCTCTAGCAATTGTCTAGGAAAGATTAATTATTTTCCTGAGAAATGTAAGGAAAGATTAAATTGATTATTATCGACTAAGGAACGTTTGAATAATAAGAACCATCCGTACCATCACCATCACAGCATCGCATCGCTTTCAGCATTAAATTTGTTATTATTGCAAAAGATAATCCCAAGGAAATGTATACCAGCTCCCTCCCTCTCACACTCTCACTCTCACTTTGAGAACAGAACCAGTCAAGCCCATCTCTTAACATCCGAAACCTTTTACCTTTTGGGATGGCCTTTTTAACAGCAGACAAAATTTAATACACATTTATAAAACTGACTCGACAAGCATACGATATCCTCTCTTTTATCCTTTTCCGTGTAATTTATTCGCTTCTTCACTCACACATGTGTATGTGACTTGTTTAAATAAATTTTGTTTGATTTTGCAGGCTCGCGTTTATTTGCTGTCCGCGGGATTTTCACTCGCCTTTGGATCGATGTTTGCCAAAACCTATCGTGTCCATCGCATATTCACTCGCACGAGCAGTGTTTTTAAAGACAAAATGCTGCAGGACACTCAATTAATATCACTGGTGGGAGCGCTGCTGCTGCTTGATGGATTGGTCGTGACGTTGTGGGTCTTCACCGATCCAATGGAAAGGCATTTGAATAATTTAACATTGGAAATCAGTAGCAGTGACAGGAGTGTTGTGTATCTACCACAGGTAAGTGGCGAAGACATCCATCACAAGTATTTAGAGAAAATTTTTGGCAGACAAAGTGGTTTTGGTTTTTGGTGGTGGGATTTTGAAGCTAGAAACTTTTGGTAAGGATTTGAATATGCGATTGCAATTGACATCTTGAATGATAAGTATGCATAGTGATTGAGTGATGTTTGTTTTTATTCACTCAACATCGCTTGATTGATTGGTGTGGTTTAGGTGAGGGAAAACAAATTGCAGTTTATCCGAGATGACATTGACATGAATGATAAGATATCCTGTCTGAGACAATTATAGGTGAAAGAATATATATGAAAAAGTTAGATTCCTTGGTCTTATATTAGGCCGTTAGGTGTTTCAAAATCAAAAAGTCTTGTAAGCCTGAACTTGGACAGTTGATTTTTGTAATATGCTTCGTCCAGTTTATCAGGAAATCGACCACATGTTGGAAGTTAGTGTCGGGTTGTGTTTTGTTTTGAGGAAAGTTTGTTTTGTTTTGAAGAAAGATTATGAATACCAAAGGTGATTTTTTGAGTAGATTGCAAGACACAGCTCAAGCCCTCATGTAATTTTAACTTCTTCGAGAACTCGGACTTGAATATATAGAGTGCAAAGTGGCGCAATAAAACTCGTCGATCTTTGGGGCCTTACGCGAAACTTGTTGGCGAAACTCAATTCTATACAAGACCTTTTCCTTTTCTTCTTCTTCTTCTTTACCGCATCACGACCATCGTAATCTCGAAAAGATCAAAACTCTTCCACTTATCCGTTTCACTCTACACCGTATACCGGCGCAATGTACTATAGAAGGTTCAAATAATTCTGATCTTGCAGTTGCTCTCAGTCAATCAAAAAAATTAGAAAACGGAATACCTGCAGTTGTAGCCAATCAAGGATGACACTAGACCAGATTCTTTCATACAATTTGGTTTAAGTAAGCGTTTAACTATTCAGAATGATCATCGGGAGATGTTGTTGGATTTTTCGTTTTCAAGTTTACTATCGAAGACGGATCTGATTGGTGTCAACTTGACGACGCACAGATGTTGAAATTCATAGTTCACATCAATTGTACTTGCCTTACATCCTCGCGGTAACCACTGATGCTTGAATGAAACCAACCGTAGGTGACTTGCCAAACTATTTAGTGTCGAAGAAAGCTCCCAGGCCCCTGTACCGGACTATCCACTTCTTTATGCAAAAGGGAACTACAAAATCTGAATCAGGTACTACTCTGATTCAAGTGTGTTGTATGAAGCAGAAACTCAAGCACTTTTACGAACGTTTCACAATTCTAAGCATTAGTATTCAAAATTATTACAGGGCGAACACGTTGCAAGAGACTAAGCTGCTTTGAGGAAGTGAGATTAGCAGAACTTTTAAGTCAGCAAATATCATTTAGCTACCCCCTTTCTGAAAATAAATTGGCTATAGGAAGACGGAAGAGCTTCTTCAAAAAATTTTAAATGTTTTCCAACTTCCTTTGTATTGTTTGCTACTCCAACTTTGCTCCCTATAAAACATTAGACATCTTATAACAGATTCAAAGAAACAGCACTTTGCAGAAATTGGTAGCTCCTTATGATAAAAATGGAACGTATAAGGTTCAACAACGTTTTGGTGGATGATTTAAAGATGTTAAGACAAACTTATGATCTAAATAATCGAACATGTGGACTTCGAACAAGAACACTTACATACTTACTCAGGTGGGCATTACAGTTCGGGGTAACCCGGGCCTCAGCCAACATCCTTCTGTAACGACTTCGATTTCGGGCGAGCTCTCTCCACTCTAATTCGGGTGAGGTCTTAATTCACTTGATTGCGCCACCCAAGACAAGGTCTTCCCCTTCCGCGATTTCCCTGCAATGTGCTTTCGAAAACTCGACGAGCCAGAGCGTTTGGGTCCATCTGCTCTACATGGCCCAACCATCGTAGCCTAGCGATGCGTACTCTTCTGGCTATGCCCATGTCGTGGTACAGCTCATACAGCTTGTTGTTGTATCTTCGGATCATTCGGAGAATTTTTCTTTCGAAACGATGCGATGTAGGGTTTCTTCATCCGCTTTCGATAAAGTTTCTTGTGCCGTACAGCAGGACTGGGATGATCAAGGTCTTATACAAGGTCACCTTGGTTTTTCTAGAGAGGGTTTTGTTTCTCAATTGCCTTCTTAACCCAAAGAAGCAATTCGTCGATGTACTGTGTCCTAGTTCGATGACAGCATATACTTCGTTTTGCCCTCATTAACCATCAAACCTATTTTTGCCGCTTCTGTTTCAATACTCGCACAAGCACCTATGACATCACGCTTATTTCTTCCCATTACGTCAATATCGTCTGCGTAGGCGAGTAATTGTACAGAATTTTGAAAGATTGTTCTTCTGGAGTTGACGTTTGAGTTTCTTACAATCTTTTCAAGTGATGTTGAACAAATGGCATGACAGTTTGTCGCCTTGCTAAAAACTTTTTCGACATCAAAGGTCTCGGTGAGTTCTTTAACGACCTTGACGGAGCAGCGTGAATTCTCCAAAGTCATCCTGCATACTCGTACCCGTTTTGCAGGGATGCCGTGCAGCTCGTCTCTGTCATACGAGGCCTAGAAATCGATAAAGAGATGGTGAATATCGACTTAATCCTCGGGTTTTTTCCTAGATCTGCCGTAATGTAAAAATTTGGTCTATTGTGGACTTCTCTGGTCTAAAACCACATTGATAAGGACCTAACGTGGAGTTTCAGACGTTCACATATTACAGCAGACAAGATATTATAAGCGACGTTAAGCAGGCTTATCCCTCTATAATTGGCGCAATTGTGAGGGTCTTCTTTCTTAAGGATCGGCCATACGATACTGAGGTTGCATTCATCGGGCATGCTTTCTTCCGCCCATATCATGCAGATCAGCTGGTGCATGCTCCTTTCTCTTTTTCGAACAATAACAACTATGGGAATATTGCTGTTAGCAAATATTGTAGAGTAAAACCAAGACTTGTTCATTTCTCGTCGATGGGGCATTACACCGACCACACAAAATTTTGCATAAAAACTTAGATTTCAAGTCTTTCAAAGTAAAGCCAAGACAAAAAAACTTGAGCCTACCTACGAATCATTTACAACGCTGGAAATTTGCTATTTGGGTCCTTGCAATGCTTAAAAATGACCCGAACTTTCATTGAAAAATCTTCTTGAATGTAACCCTTATTTTCATCTCGATGGATAATTTGACAAGTCGAACTGTCTCATTTGGGGCTCGGAAAACCAATGGCCGTTCCCGTGGTGTGATGGCTAACATGTCTGCCTGTCAACCTAGAGGTTCGTGGTTCGAGTCCCAATAGAGGCAAAAATGTTTTTCCATGGGTATCGCCTTTCGAAAGGATTTGGCATGACGTCCGTTAGTAAATTCAATGCATGAAAAGCGTTTTCTCGATTAGCCGTTCGGAACCGGCAGAAAATTGTAGGTCCACTCCATTCTCTCGCAAGGGCATGGTTGTGAGAAATGCGCTAGGCCCTGGGGCTCCTCGCTTTGTTGCGCCACCCTATTTATTTTCTTTTATTTAAAACTAACCCTCTCCATCCTTACCGAGTGGTTGTTAGGTGCGGTACTGTCGAAAATGAGTCTGAAGCAACTGTTACTAAGCGATGATTGATAATTTTGTTTAGTTGGAGAGGGAACTTTGCATCAAAACTCTCCTGAGCGGTGTGATTTCTTTAACAAACGATCACATTAATAAGTTGTAGATTTTGGAGAGATTGGGACAAGTAATAAAGCAAAATTTTTGACGTCCCGTCAAACACAGATTCCTTTTTAGGCCGTACAAACGAAGTTTCATTTTTCCCTTTTACTACAATCTTCCAAAATTTAACATTCTCTTTCCAAACCCTTGCGAGGATATATTTGCTGACGGATTTATTAAGAAACAACGTTTTTGAAAAGCAGAAAAGGTAATGGGCCATGTAATAAACCTTGCGGAATACCTGCTAGCACAGGGAGGGATCCACAAAGTTTGTGTTAAAATTAAACCCATTTCTAAATTAAATTGTGGTAGAAAATATCAAAAATGAATTAGATTGAAACACCTTCGACGAAGAGATACAAAAACCTTTACTCATTCTAATCAAAATACCCGCGAATAGGGTTCACCTTATATTTTTTATTATACTCAACAGAAAACAAATTTTTTTATGAAAGGAATAAACTTTTCCTCACTTTTTCACTCTCCATTAAATTAAAAGCAAGATTGAGAATGCTTTTTGTCATGTTCAACCCACACACCAAAAAACTGTTGGCATTTTGAACTTTTGGATCTGCTTTAACAGCATGAACCTCAACAGAACCGATAAAACTCAGCAGGCTATTGTCAATAAATCAATGACCCACTCCACATGTTTGTAGGTGTCTGTATAGGTATTCCAAGGACTTTAACATTTTATTCTCCGATTTCCAAATAATCTCACTTCGGTTTGCAGGCATTGGTCATTTGAATTTACAAAGCAATAAAAGTTTAAATTCCAAAATTTAATGAACTATACATTCGCAACACAAAAGCCATTGACAAACTTTATCCTTGAAATCCCCATTTATAGTCATTACAGTTATTGACATTTTCTTCAAACTAATTCCGATATAGACCTTCCTACCTGAACAAAATCATCATCATCGAAAAAAAAAAGAAATAACTCAATTAAAACAGCTTTGTCTGGTGTACCTACATCGAAAAGCCATAAAACCCACTTTTTCAATGACATTATTATGAAACCACAAAGTCCATCCATATACACAATAGCCCATCATACCCTCATGGGTCATAGCCCTCTAAAACTTGCCCTTTCTGCATGCAGAGAACTTAAAATGTAATTACGTTCTGTTCGTTTCGGTAGATTGATTTTTGTCTCCACACAACACTATCTACGGGTAAACCCATCTAAAGGCAATCAATTCCTGTTGTTCATCCTGTGCCTGTCTAGATTCTACCTCTCTATTCATAGTAAACTACAATTTTGTCCATTTATATTCAACAGGTCGAAGTATGTCGCTCCCAACACACCCAAAGCTGGTTGGGTGCTCTGTATGCGTACAAAGGTTTGTTGCTTGTGGTTGGAGTCTACATGGCATGGGAGACGAGGCATGTGAAAATACCCGCCCTCAATGATTCTCAATACATTGGGGTATCCGTGTATAGTGTGGTTATAACCAGTGGCATTGTCGTTGTCCTGGCCAATCTAATCTCGGAGCGTGTCACTTTGGCCTTCATCACAATCACAGCGCTCATCTTGACGTCAACAACGGCTACATTGTGTCTGCTGTTTATACCCAAACTTCATGACATTTGGGCCAGAAGTAAGTCAAGAAAGGAGATTGTGTGTTGAAAGGAGGATTGAATGATTGTTGAAACTTGCGTGTTTGTTTTTTTTTTTTTTACTTTCATTTTCTCTATACTTTCTTCTCTTTGCTTTTCTCTCACTATGATTTATCCAGATGACATAATTGACCCGGTTATTCATAGCATGGGCCTCAAGATGGAATACAATACAAGAAGATTCGTTATCGATGACCGGAGGGAGTTGCAATACCGAGTGGAAGTGCAAAATCGGGTATACAAAAAGGAGATTGTTGCTTTGGATGCTGAGATAAGGAAACTCGAGAAGATGTTGGAGTCAAGTACGTCGACGGCAACGTCTTCAAGTACGTCAATTATGGGACAGCTCAAGGTGAGTATTGGCTTGCTTCTTCTTGATGTCATTTGACCAGGATCCTTTGATCCAGGCAAATGTGTGTGTGAGTGGATTTCGTTACGTAAACATGAATTCGGTGGGATATCCACCACCAAGGAGAATTTATTTGGATTAGAAAAAAGAGATTCACTTTGAAGAAGATTTTTTCCAAGTCTAAAGAGGGTTGAATATCTTCTCTTTAGGCTTAGATAGACAAATCGTCTGGGTAAGGATATCTGTTTATGAGGCCGGAAGAGGTAAAAAATAACTGCCATTGCTTTGATGTAAATATGTATATACACGTAGCTTTAGAAATCTGAGGCTACACAGGCCTAGGAATTTGCTTTTAAAGTTTTTGATTAGCTCATGGAAGTTACTATAAAATGAATTCTTTTCAGCCTGAGGTGACAGTCATTCCGCCGCAAAAGCCGCAGAACAAAGCTCGTACTCCTAGCATAAGCGGCGTCATACCCAACCTACTACTCTCCGTTCTACCACCAGTTATACCACGCGCAAGTTGGCCTTCAGCCGATTACATGCAGATGACTATGCGTCGTTCGGTCACTTTTGCCTCCCAGCCCCAGCTCGAAGATCGAACAATCAATGAATCATGCCTCCCAGCTGCTGATCTCCTTAACCTACGTCTCGCCCATCAACACGCCACAGAGACAAAGACTGGTTTCATGAATCGAATACGAGGCATTTTCTCGCGCACCACATCCAGCAACAAAGGTTCTACTATAAGTTTGGGCGATCAGAAAGGACTAAAGGCAGCATTGAGAAGTCACATGGGTATGTTTTCCCGTCTCATACCATCGTCAGAGACGGCATCTTGCAATGCATTGTACAACAACCAGAATAACTTAAAACCAATTCAAAAGCTCTCATTGGCGAAAAGCGGAACTGATATAGACGTCACTCCCATCGATCTGCTATTTCTTCATGACAAAGTCATCGCATCTGAAAGATCCTCGAGTTCAGCTGGTGAAATTGGAAAGTATGTTAAAGTTCCCGAAACCAAAGTCAATTTTCAACTGCCTGCAAATAGACGACCATCTGTAGCAATTTTACAACCAACTCTAAGAGAACGTGTTCGAGGTTCACCACGATTCCCACACCGAGTCCTTCCAACGTGCAGCTTGAGTGCTCTCGAAGAAGGTGACGATAGAGGAAACTCCCCTAACAAAACACGTGCCAATCTAAATCAAGCTTCTACAACTGGCAATTGGAAATCCATGGAGGTGGCTCCAAAATCTACCATATCACTGGATGATCCCGATTCCGATCAAATATTTGTTCTTCCCGATGTTACATCCTAACAACAAGGAATCAAATCTCTAACATTTCCTTTAGTATAGAGCAACACTACAATCAATGAGACCATTCGAAAAGCAGTAAGCAATATCTTTTAGTTGCATCTTAGTCCTAAAAGACTCAAAATATATTTTCCAAATTTATAAAATGAGTGTGTAGATTGAACCTTTTCATATCGTAAAAATAAAGCAATACATATATAGAGCCAAACATATAAGAAAAACTATAAATGTGATGTAAAATTTTGTAAAACTCTATTTTCTAAAAACAGTATCTTTTAGTTTTGAGTGGGTGTATATAGAAAATAAACAGGGGAAAACACAAAGTATTAGACGCTAAGACTATCCCGATGTACCAAATTTTGTCTATTTACGTAGGAAACATTCAAGCAATATTTATTTGGTTGTTTTCATTTTCATTATTTTTCTTTTTTGGAATATTCAATGAAAACGAAATGAAATTAAATGTTCTTAGCTAGATTAAGATGAATTTTAGAAAGTAAAACTATAAAATAGAATGATTTCAAATCTCTTGCGAACAGTTTGAAAATGTTGTTACTGTGAATCAAAATAAGAAAACAATTTGAAAATAAATCTATAAAAAAAGATGCAATTGGTGTTTGTTTTTGTCAGTACATTTTGAAATCAACCGACCTAAAGTGGCGAACTGGAGAGAGAACGACCAAAATCGAAGTCGTTATAGACGGATGTTGGTTGAGGCCTAGGTTCACCCCGAACTGCCCACCTCAGTAAGTAAGTAACATTTTGTAATAAGGTTTCAGGGTAGGTTTTACAAAAAATTTTGGATTTAAAATAAAGGAAAATTATTTAAGGTTCAGAACGAAGCATGATTCAAATATATACATTTTATAGAAACGAAACGGATTTCTGGGTTTGACATTATTGAGAATTTTATTTTATTCAGACCTATCAAAGATTCCACCGTAATCGAAAAAAGTCCAAGTTTCCCGATGTAACTATCTCATAGTCTATTCGGAGTGGAACGAATTCCAAAATTCGTAGATTTGGTATCACTAAATCCGAGTGGAATCTAAATTCGTCATCTAGATATACGAAAGAAGTTTGGCTTGCAGAAAAATATGAATGATCTTGCACATTTGGCGTAAAACAGCTGATTTCGAAAACCACTATGTTGGTATTTAGTGTGGCAACTGACAATGCTTTCTTCGATTCCATTCGGATTTTGTGAACAAACATTTTCGTAGTTCGTAACTTAGATTTCCGTGTGGAAGTTTTCTACGCACTTTTCTAAAACGACGCAATATAAATAACTACATTTGCTTTATTAAATTCTTTGGATTTCTGTAAAGATTTACTATTTTTGTGTAGGTGTTGCCGTTGTTAAAAATATGTTCTTTTTGCATTTGAAGTATTTCTCTATTTTGTCGCTGCGTCTTAATGGGAAGTGGTAGAAAATAAACCCGTTCCTTTTGCAAAAAAATATCCCTGACATCGAACTTGAACCTGATAAAAAGTACAATACAAATGGAAAAAAAACTCCTTCGCTCTAGGGGAATACGTTCTTTGTAAAAAATGTATTTTTAGGAATAGATAGGGTGGCATAACATCAATTCTCTAGCTATGAATAAAGAGAACCTTCAAATTTCTGCCGACTCAGAATGACTGAAAGAGAAAGAGCTTTTCATGACAGTGTAAATACTCTCGAACAACTTAACAAAACGTATGTCGGGAGCAAACATACGACAATAAAGCAGCTCTAATTTTGTTAATTATCAAAACTTCATAGTGTAAACGCTCTTAGATAAGCATTTCAAAAGAAAACAAATAAGTCTAACCAGATAAAGTTTAAAGTCGGTTATCCAGAATTCAAAATAATGTAATCTTAATTTAAGCAATGTTGTAAAGTCTCAATAAAATTTGAATTGAAATGGAATTGAACAACTTGACAAATTCTCGGGGTAAGCGATGCCCTCGGAAAAACAACTGGATTTTTCTGGGATTCTAATTTGAAACTTCCACGTACATAGTTATTATACGCTGCAGGCACAGCGGAAACTATTGATCTTCATGAAAATTGTTAGCTGCGCTTCCATTAATGGGGAATTTTCATAACATTTTAAGAGCAACTTGAAGGGGCTATACACAAAATTCCTACACTAAATATACTTAAAAGCTGAGTGTTGTTCAAGCAACAATCTCAAATGCAAAAAAAGCGCGGGGTGTTTGAATCCAGTAAGCTATTTTTTGGGGTAGAATTTATCTATCTATATATGAATTGCTACTCGTTAGTCTGGCTAAAACTCGAAAACGGCTGAACGGATTTATCTTATCTTGATCTTAAAATGTTCGTGTAGGTCTAGGGAAGGTTTAAAAGCTTTTATTTCAGCCCTATACTCCTACGGAAACAGAAACAGGAACGAGAACGGGAACCTTAAAGTTACTTGACAGATTCCAAAAATTCTTTCAACTCTAGGATGTTACATTATCCCTCATTGACATAGACTTAAATTTCATTCACATATTTCAACGTTAACGGAAGATTCCCTCGGGAACAGGGCTGGAAATGGAAACTTAGAAAATACTGAAAAGATTTCAAGAATTATTTTGGGACTGGGATGCCACATAATCCCTCAGTAACTTAGCGTAGATTTTATCCCTATAATCCCACGGGAACAGAAACAGGAATGAGCACGGGAGCCTTAAAACTACGGACCCGAGCAACGCCAGGCGGCTCAGCTAATTAAATAACAAATAGTAAGATTATTGGATTGTTTGTTTTTAAGAACTCTTTTGATTTTCGCCTTGTAAGAATAAAGTTTTAAACTTTTTTTTAGTTAAAAGTGCTACTTTAACAATAATCCAAACTATTTTTTCATATGAAATGACCGCACATTGAACTTTATTCACCGCACAAAACGGTGATACTATACACTTTGACCTAAGCAATGACAGCGTCTTCTAGGCCTTTGGTAGAGATAAGGATCTCGAAGGGATATAGGGTTCGAAATGAAGTGGAAGTTCTTTGGTTATTATGTAGTCAAGAAGAAATGAGTAAAGTAATAAAGGCTCGAAGAAAATTTTAATTTTGGCTCAGACCCAATAAGGGTATTGTAAAACCACTTGGTGGTCTCAGTGACCATGTTGAACGTAGCAGATGCTGACACTTTGGTGTACTCTATAAGTGTCAAGAGCTTCAGCAACGGGACGGGAACAACAACCTTAGCGGGAACTTGGAAAATATTGGAACAATTTCCAAAAATTTGTCAATGTTTGAATGTTTCATTGCTCCTGAGTATTAGACACTATATAGCCCTCCCATATTCTTTCGGGGACGGAAACGGGAATGGCGAAATAACCAAGAAACTGGAAAGTGCTGAAGCGATTACAAAAATTCTTTCACTGTTAGAATGCTTCATTGTCCCTGAGCAATCTAAACTATATTTCATCACATTTTTACCACAGAAACGGGAACGGGAATCAAAAAAAAAAAAAAACACTTTACCGATTTCAATGTTTATTTTTCTTTTACAGTACTGGGGCGATTCCAAAAACTATGTCATCTTTAGAGTGCTTAACTGTGCTTGAGTAACATAAACTATATTACACATCTCGTGTGAAATGAGGTTAACAACAAATATCAGCCCAGACACACTATCAGCATAAAGAATTTAAAAACCCATTTGCAATGTATACTCTCTGCCTAGAACTAGAAGAAAATAGCAAATCTCCTTCATTGTTCACAGCAATGTAAAGATGAATGAACTATACCCGATTATTTACATTTATTGTTCCCTTTTTATTTTTTATCTAATGAGAATAAAACTTCCAACTCATGAAATTATTGTATGGTCATCGGTTCTATGTTTGTGAAACAAATTTCAGCCAGCTGAAATGTCTGTGAGTGGGTAAAGAATAATACGCAAGAATCCATTACACACGAACCGGTGAAGCTTGTACTAGCCGTGATATAACAGTATTTGCATCGATTGAAATTCAATAGAAAAGTTACTTTTTATATGCTCGATAGGTGTAAAGACACGATGGCAGTAAATAATGATTGCGAGAACGTGGAGTACGATGAAAACTAAATAAATTGAGCGGCAAAACAGAACTCGGGACGACCCGTGGCCCAAATCATTTCCATCAACTTTACCTCGGTAGAAAATGGAGGGAACCTACAAACTTTTAGCAGATTCCGAACGACGAAGTAAAAAAACGCCTTTCATTTCAGTGTAATTATTTTGGGAGAACTTGCCAATTTCTCGCGAAAGGAATTGGCATTGCGTTTCTGTTATTCGAATTCCGTCCTTGAATACTCACGTAAAAGGCAGACATGCCACACATGCATGTCAACCATTACGTCTTATGACTACCAAATCTACTACCAACTCTAAAACTGAGAAACTTCTTAGTCTTTGAAGTTGTAGAAAGCTGTGACTATTTTCAAGAACTTTAAAGTTGGGATGCACCAACTGTGAGTCAGACTGGACAGCTTTTTACTAACAACTTGGTTCAACCATCTGTCCCTTTTTACAATGGGTGTGATAGTGTAACCTTTTGGAAAGACCAAGATCAACTTTTACTTATTCATTCAATTGATTTGACGATAGCTTAAGGTCTAAAACTGAAAAATTTGTTAAAGATATATTTTACCAGGTGACAAGCCCCGGCGGCAGTGGCGGGCAGATTGGTCCTGCGATGATCTAGGCTAGAGCATAGACACACGGCGCCATTTACTAGGAAGTGGAGGTATTGTACTTAAAAATGTATGTTGACATCTATGGAAAACTAGCTGACGCTCGGGCCATACGGTGATCGAAATGAGAAAATTAAGAAAAGTTGTTTCAAATGGTAAAATGGGGATGAATTATAGTTTATGTTTGTCAGGAACAATGAAGTAGTTGAGAGAACTTTTGAAATCGCCTCAGTAGTTTCCAAGTTCCCGGTTATGTTTCGGTTCTCGTTTCGTTCAGCCTTTGTTATTTCTCAGGCTCCAGAACATTTTTGTACATTCAAATTACCTCAATCGTTTTGCAGCTTTTCAATACAAACACAAAGTAAAGGGAATATGGTGGTGAAAATGTCGTGTTACTCAGGGACAATAAAAGACTCTAACGTAGATGGAATTTTTAGACTTTTTTCGAAGTTTCCGGTTATGTTTGGGTTTCCGTTCACGAGGGAACATGGAAAGGAAATATAGCCTATTTCATTTCTCAGGTTCAATGCAAACGTTTAGTTCCCGATTATGTAATGATGAACGCCATATAATACGTTTTGGTACTCGAAATTGGGAATAGTCCCCGATCTTGCTGCACTGTTTAAAATATGAAAAACGTAGAATTTGCATTAAAAAAATAACCCTTTATTTGGCACCAAACACGCAATAAAAATATTTTGCGCTTTACGTAACTTCTGTAGTTCGCGCATTTAGCGTTTTTAGCATATTTTGTGTAATGTCCTTGGTGTTCTCATGCGTATTTTTTTAAATTAGTTTGTGTCTTACATAATTTGCGTATTTCGCGTATTCTGCATAACTTGCGTATTTTGTCAAGTTTGCGCACTTTGCGTATTTTGCTTACTTTGCGTACGTTGGATAGTTTGCGACTAGGGGCCTTTTGCGAATATATTGCGTAATGTGCTTGTTATACGTAAGCTTATATTTTGCGTATTGATGTAATTTTTTTCGTAATTTGAGTTGTTTGCTTACTTCGTTTGTTTGCTTTGCGTTATGTGCGCATCATTTGTACTAAGCTTTAAGAGAGTTTTTCGCATATTTTACGTCATTTACGTATTTATGATAATTTGCGAATTTGGGTAATTTTGGAAGCTTGCGACATTTTCTGAATTCGCAACCTTTGCGTATTAGCGTTTACGTAATTTACGTATTAAGATTGCTCTGCAATTCGCAAATCAAATCAAGTTTCACATTTTTTGCTATTTCGCAAACAAAAAAAAAACAAGCTTGAGATTTTCATATACATATGTATGTAACTACCAACTCTATCACCTAAAAATGTTTGTAATACAAGTTTGATCTTACATCACATAGATCAATCATTCGCGACATTTTATCAATAAACAAATTTAACTTGATGTTCATCTGATGCCCTTCCAATATCCCTATGCACTTTACTCCATTATCCAAAGCAATCTACTCCCCATTACATTCAATGAAACTCAAAAATCCTTTTGAGCTCCAAAACGTAAGGAAAATTTAACAAAATGTTCAACAAAACTTTCAAGTCACATTGAATTAAAAAGTTTGCCTTGAATACAGCTCAATATGTCATCATAAATTGTGCAACGATAACTTTTTAAGCGTGATAATTTATATACCCTCTGGGTGTGTATAACTTTGGCCTGCACTACAAAACCATTTTATTTGTGTTAAACCGCAACTACTTGAGTAACGAAACGAAAGGATGCAAAACCAAGGAACTTGTTGCATAAATTGAGTTGTTTTGTACATGCATACTTCACTTCTTACAAATGCAAGTAAGAATAAATGACAACCCAAAAGTTTCATAATCTATGAGTAAAGTTGTGCTGCAACAGCACACTTTCCATATACAAGACTCCACTTAACATCTACTTTGAGTAATCTTCTATGACCTTAACCAAATAAACGTATATTCCCTAAGTTGGAAATTTGTGCTTTGACCAAATAAATATTTTGGTTTAAAGTTGCCTAAGAGAATTAAGATTTATAGAGAACAAAAAGAAAAAGAAAATCAACATGAAATGAGTTTATGCAAATGCGATTAGGAAAGCTTATTCAATTAAAATTAAATTTAATTTGTTTTTTTACTCGTTGTGATAAGAGTTTGGGCGCAATGGCAAATGAGTACCTATTGAAAGTTAAAGCGAAATTCAATTTTGTTTTTGATGAAGTGACTGGCGGAATAAGGAATAAGGCAACATCGTTGAAAAGTTTAATACACGAGTTCAAAAAGGGTTGACAAATCGAGAGAAGGCATGTGATTTAAAACGCGACCAAAATTCTGAAATGTATCGCTCTCAATGTTTTGAACCAAGAACAAAAGTTTCGGAAGGATTAAGGGAATTCGATCAGAAAGCAATTGTTTTTAACAAGATTGTCTGGCGATTTATTTTCAATCTTAGGACCTTGCCAGCAACCATTATGATGGTAAATCTCGAGATTTGAAAAATATTAAAGAACTTTTGAATTGCGACAGAATAAGTTTTTCATAAGCGCCTTAGAACATATTTCGTATCCGGGTTTTTGGAGTTGTATCCTCACACTGAAATCGCAGTTGCGGGCGATTTCAATGTGCACAATTCTGGTTGGCTTCGACATTCTGGCACCCGAAGGAAAATGTGTTGAGATCTTCGCTGAGTTTAACGAATTAACTCAACTTGTTGATGAGTCCACTCGGGTTCCAGATATTGAAGGCCATGCGGCCAATACTCTTGACTTATTTCTCACTTCTCATCCCGAAAAATACAGGGTTGTAGTATCATCTCCTCTAGGCAAATCGGACCATTGTGTCATATCGGTAGATTTTTTGCTTTCCGTCACGGTAAAAAAAGATAAAGTCTCTAAAAGAACTGTGTGGCAATATGAGAAAGCCAATTGGGACGGCCTGAATAATTTCTTTCGAAGTTTTAATTGGTCATTGTGCTTTCTCAACGGAAACGTTGATGCATCAGCTGATATTAAATCTAACGTAATACTCAACGGCATCCCCAAAGAAAATTCGTGGTTTGATTCAAGCTGTTAAGAGGCGATTAGGGATAGAGAAAGTAATTTTCGAAAATATAAAGACAACCCTACTGTAGAAAACCGAAATTTGTTCAAACGGGCCAGAAATATCTGAAATGCTCTCTCTTTTATCGCTTTTTTCACACCAACAGTGCTCTATTGAAATAGCCAGCTGCATTCCTCCCCTGAAATAATTTAGCCGCAACACTCGCCTCGCTATAGGAATGCTCATCAGTTCTACCTTGAGCCCAACTTCGGGCGTACAGTCAAGTATAGAGATTCTTATTTTAGTCGCACCACCCAAATGTGGAATGCTCTACCTGATCCTGTTTTTCCCCTGCATTACGATTCGCAAAGGTCTCCTATTAAACCCTCTCCTATTTTCCAAAATGCTCGCACTGTGTTTTATAGCATTATAAGGGTATTCATAACCCCTTGATGTGCGCGTTAATTTTAAAATAGGTTAAATTTATATTTCTTTCTCTGTCACGAGCCTAAAGGAGATGATTACCGATTAAGCTTTCTTGTCATTGACTCAACGAAACTTGAGAAAATTTTATACTTGAAGATTTCTTGGCATTTTAATAATAACAGCCTTTCGAATTTCAAGGGCCTACAATTGTATGCCAATTCCGAACGTCTGTGCGAGAACGCTTTTCATGGCGGTGTTTTACTCTCAGAGGAATTGGTCTCAAGAAAGCCGATACACGGGGAAAAACGATGTAATGTTTCTGGTGGTTTTCGAACCTCGAACTTCCTGCGTAACAGGTAGACGTGGTAACCACTGCGCTTCAGGCACCACTCCTCATATTTCTCCGTTTAAGGGTGGAAAACAAATTTTAGACAAGTCTAAGGCTGAAAACACACAACCTAAAGACCTTTCTAAACAGCAGACTCCTTCTATAGATCATTAAACCATGGATGATACGCTGTTCAATGTCTGCGTCGCAAATACAAATAGGCCTGCCGCGACGACTAGACAAGAAACACAAGAACACAATCAATAAATATTCAGACAAACAATGAACAGTGAACATCTTGTTTACGAATACTGCCTGCCACTGCCTACCTTCCTTAGATTTTTGAAAGCGAAAAACCCTCATTAAGACCGTTCTTTGGCACCGCACTACGCCACTGCTCCATTTTCACGTTTCACGATGGTTCATCATTGTAGGTCGTAGTGATGGCCAATCGCGAAGGAGTTTCAAATACTTATCTTTCCCAAATCACTACTGCCCCAAATTCGATCCCCCTTTTCCCAGTTAAAATATAATTCTATCTAAACAAGATTCCCTCTTGAAATCAGATTTTCACCGAAATCAAATATCACCCAACCATCATCAATCGACACTTCTATTCAGGCATCAGTCTTCATCCATCCGTCTATTTTCTTAGTATAACTTACCTCCGTGGAAAATGTTCTACACCCAATTTCCACACCTCCTACCCTAGAATTAATCTTTCATTCAAAACCTTCTTTCCCATAGAATTCCACCTCTTCTACAAAGTGGATGTTTGATTTCTGTAAAGCAATAAACATTTCACGACATTTTAAAACAAACTTTCTCTCCGAAATTTCAACCCCCAAGTCACTCGATGTAGATCCCATTCCAAGAATTAACTTCCCTTTCGATTTTGTCAACCTCTGTCAAGAACAAAATTGATACTAAAATTTACACTGTCAATTTTGAAATCAACAAATTTCTTAAGATGGACGAACCCTAGTATTAAACTTGAACCTTACTTTCCCTTCTTCTTCTCCCAATAACGAACGACGGAAATCCGTTGTATCTTCAAATCACAACGAAATGATTGTAAGAGGGTTTACGAAATATGTTTTCTTGAAAGTTCACCAGTTACTTGGCATGGGAGACTTAAAGGCATAGGAAAATCTATGAAGTGATTTTTATAACAGAATTTTGTTTGTTTATAAAAAGGTTCATATTTTTATATGCTCTTAACCTTAGTTTGCATAAAGTCAAACCGATGGGGGAGTTAGTTTTGAAAATAAGCACAGAGGACCAAAGTCCCTTTCTTGGGATATAGAAGGTGACTTTAAAATTGATTTAAAATATATTTGGTCAATATTTATGAGCTGAGTACAATTTTTGAGATAAAATTTCAACGATTTAAGCATCTTTGGCCTTACATGGCAATATTTCAATTTATCTAAACAGGTATAAAGATTTAAGTTAGCATCTTTGCCTTCCACTTGGCAAATCGAAAATGGAATCACAGAAACATGGAGTTCTATTTTCAAGGTATCGTCAAGGAAATTTTAGATTCATGAGAGGAATGTATCAATGTCCAGCTTTCCCTGAGACTAATGCACCAGAATATTTATGTTTTACAATAATTTATGCTGCGTCGCGTCGGTGTTGTATTCATCAATTTAGTGAACATTTTTGGACAGCTGGTAGAGAAAGCAGACAAATTCAATGGTCTCTGCTGAGGCTGTGTTGGTATTGTTAATGTTGATGAAAAACTCTTCCGTTTCGAAGCATTGTTCAAAATAGCTGCTTTAGCTGCACAGCAACATCCCTTGTTGCGCTATTTCTTGGTTATAGCCAGTGAGGCAATGGGATTCATTTACTAATTACAACAGCGAGCTTGACGGTGATGGGTGTAGCACTTGAGAAGAAGCATCTGCTGACACCAGGGAGTTGCAAATGTTTCCTAATGTTCATCAATTGATACCTGCTAAACATTTTACGGTTTTTCTAGACCCGTTGCAAGTGAAATGACTTTTTCCAAGGTATAATTGACGGTGTAGTGGCAATAGATCTTTATATGCAGACCATTGTTTTGCAAATGAGCGCAGCGGAACCCGCTTATATAATCAGCCATTAAAGTAGGGTAGCTTAGAAGTACAAGTCGCATCATAAAGTGGGTGGAGTTTTTACTAAAGAGTTATAACCTTGGTACTCCGCAAAGTACAAGAATGTATTTTACGTTTATTTTGTAGCTTTTTATGATGCAGTAGACTTGTTGGTGCCCATGGAGTAATGGTTGGCATTGGCATGTCTGCTTGTTAACGGGAATTCGAGTCCCAGAAAAAACTAATGGTTTTTGCCACGGGTTTATAAATAAGAAATGTTTATACAGGGTGTTTTGCATACGGTGCGACAAAAGCTGAGGATGGATAGGCTAGTGACCCTTGATTAGATAAAATTTTGTAAAAATTTAATTTAAAGAGAAAATTTTGACTTTGAGACTTGATTACTCAAAAACTATTCACTAGATTAACTTGAATTAAACTTTTAACTAAAGTACACTTTAGTACGTTGCATTAGTAATTTTCTTTAAGTCATTAAGCCAATTTTATAAATAAAATAAATGGCTCCTTCCGCCAAAACGGAATGAGACGGACTCCCTCTCACACGTTTTTTATTCTTATCAGTCCTGAGGTACTGTCGCATTTTATGAGGTTAGGTGTTGTCAGGAGCGTGAAAAAATGCCATTTTTAATATTTTTTTTACAAGTAATTAAGTTTGTTATACATAAGTAAAAACATAGTGTCAGTTCATCAGACATTACTTCACTAAAATTTCAAAAAAAAAAATTAATTATTTTACAAATTATGGTGGTCTAAGTTGAACAGGTTTTAATAATGGGTCCTTGCGGTGCCCACTGTAACTCAAAAAACAAAAATCTTTTTTATAATATGAATACCCTTAAAATGTTATAGAACAGTAGAACACAGTGCGAGCATTTAGGAAAATTGGGGAGGATTTGAAAGGAAACACCGATGCACGTTGCTTTTGAATCTCTGCGAATCGTAATGCAGTGGAAATAAAGAGCCAGGTAAAGCATTCCACATTCGGGTGGTGCGACTAAAATAAGAATCTCTATAATTGATTGTACGCCCGAAGTTGGGCTCAAGGTAGAACTGATGAGCATTCCTAGAGAGGCGAGTGTTGCGTCCAAATTGTTTTAGGGGTGGAATGCAACTGGCTATTTCAATAGAGCACTGCTTCTGAAAAAAGCGATAAAAGGGAGTGAGACAGGCAACGTTTCGACGACGTCCAAGAGAATCAATCGATTCTACGATTGAACATTCACCTATCAATTTGAACGCTCTATTTTGTACCCTATAGAGTAGGTGCAAAGATGTTTGAGGAGCACCTGACCAGATATGGGAGTTATACTCCAGTTTTGGGCGGATGAAGGCCTTATGAATTGTAGCCAGATCAGAAGGGGTGTTGATGAACTTCCTGCATCGTCTCAAGAAGCCTAAGCATTTAGCAGCGTTTTTGACGACTTCGAATATGTGATCGTTCCAACGAAGATCATCGTTTACACACATACCAAGCACTGACAGCTTTTCAGTTTCTTGGATGCAGGTACCATGGATAATGCCAATGGGGGAATGTTAAGCTTCGACGACAAGAGACAGCATTGAGTTTTCGAAGCATTGAATTCTACTCGGTTTTTATGACCCCATGTAATAATGCTGTCAAGGTCAGAATTCAATGAGCTTATCATACGCAACCGTTCCAGTTTTACATCCGAAGAGCAGGGACGTGAATTTGGAAACGAACATGAAAAGATGAGGGTCGACCCCGGTCGAGTCGTCAGCAAAACAGTTAAGCGGATGAGAAGTTTCTGACAAGAGATCATTCATGAAAATGAGGAAGAGAGTCGGAGACAAAACGGAGCCCTTGGGGAAACCAGCATTTATGCAATGGGTATCAGACTTGAAGCCATCCAATACTTGTATTGAATGGTTGGAGAGGTAGTTTCTAATCCAACGAAGAAGAGACTCATCGATACCAAAAGCTGGATAAAAGATGACAAACTCTATCAAATGCTTTAGAAATATCAAGCGCAATAATCTTACTTTTTCCAAAACAATGTAAAGATTGGTTCCACTTTTCGGTGAGATATGATATAATCAAATCACCAGTGGACCGTTCGCTACGAAAGCCGTGCTGACGGTCATTAAGAAGCGTAGAAGAAATCATCTTCAGAATAACGGCGGGGATACCATCTGGACCAGCGGATTTATGTATATTGAGATCTTTGAGGACTCGCTCTACCGAGCGAGTTCGAAAAAAAAAATCTGCTTCACCACAGAATCTACAGACTCAAGCTCAAATGGAGCCAGCTATCAGGAATTGTCGAATTCAAGGTTCGAACACCACCAGAAACATTAAATTGTTTTTCCACGTGTATCGGATTTCTTGAGACCAATTCCTCCGAGAGTAAAACACCGCACCGCACCGCCATGAAAAGCGTTCTCTCACTTAGCCATTCGGAATCGGCATAAAATTGTAGGCCCTTGAAATTCGTAAGGCTTTTATTATTTAACTGCCAAGAAATCTTCAAATATAAAATTTTCTCAAATTTCCTTGAGTTGATGACAAGAAAGCTTAAACGGTAATCATCTCCTTTAGCCTCGTGACAGAGAGAGAAATATAAATTAGTGCTCTTAATTTTACCCGGGTAATACCCATCATTACAATTACCCGGGTACCCGGGTAGCGCGGGTATTACCCAAGTTGGCGGGTACCCGGGTAACGCGTCGGGTACCCGGTTACCCGACAAAATAAGTTATAACTGACAGTGTTATGTTATGTTTAAAATTATCGATCAATCGCCCTTTATAAATTATCATTTATAAAGGGCGTTTTTATACATGAGCTCCGCAGACTCAAATCTTAATTGATATTTGTATTTTTATACTAACATTCAATTGCTTAATTTTATTTCAGTTTTTCGAGCTAATCACAACAACACAAGATGCACGGTTGCCAAGCCTATCATCAGATTCCTTTGTTTTTATGTGTTTTACTCCTCATCCATATTATTTTTACATCTAAGCCAGGTAAGCAGTGTGTGTTCGATCCTCATAAATTTCAAGTGGCAAAATGATATTACGTAAATACACATAAAAACAAAGGAATCTGATGATAGGCTTGGCAACCGTGAATTAGCTTAAAGTGTTTGCGTTGCATGTTGTGTTGTTGTGATTAGCTCGAAAGGTTCAAAAGAAATGAACAAAGAAATGTGTTCTTATCAGATTACCGTTAGAAACTAAAAAGGAAAATATCAGTTTGGATCATATCCTCCAAAAAACCCTTTAAATATGTAAATGTCAGTCTCTCGACAGCATTCATTCAAGGCATTACTAGTGAAAAATAAATTAAAATGAGTGAAAGGAAAAAAAGCTGGGTGTGGCGTTTTTGCACGATTAATGAAGATGGTAAAGATGTTGTTTGCAATATTTGTGGTACTTTACTGTCTTATAATCATTCGCCATCGGTCATAAGCAAACACCTGAGAAATTTTCACAAATATAATCAAGAAACACCGTCACCATCAGATGCTGACAATAACGGACTAATTAGGTGAGAGAGTTATAACAATATAATTTTCATAAAACATTCCTGTATAAAATTGTCTGTGGTGCTGTTTTGTGAAAACAATTTTTGAAAATCTTTTTTAAAATGGTTTATCAGAAACTTCTTATCGGTCTCCCAGTTTTTTATTTAAAATGTTAACAAGTTTCTTATGAGTTTTTTTTTTTGTAATGAAAGCAGTTTATTTAAACAAATTTAAAAAAAAGAGAGTTTCTTCTTATATTGCATGCAAAATTATTCAAATCGTTGAAACCGTTTTGGAGAAACTGCATAACTTTAAGTAGTTGTAAAAGCAAGCAAATTTATAAAAACTTTAATTACTTCCAAGTTATAAATACTGTATCTAGCACGTTTGAGCAATTTCATGCGACCCTGTGAACATTAAAGTGAATTGTTGGTTTGAACAAAACTTAAAAAGTTTGATAAATTTGGGCCAAGCAATGCGGTTTGGAGGGGATATATTTTTTTTTTGTATTCGGTAGAATGCGTTTTAAAAAAAAAAAATCGCAAATGCATTTTTTTCGGATAATTCTCTTGACAAATCGCTTTAATGGTTTAAGCCTTTAAGTTAAATTCTCTTTTTTGTTGTATATTTATTTTAATACCTCTTCTACGAGTTCACAACCTCCAACAAAAAAAAGAAGACGTAATAACGGTACCTACCTACAACGCTCACCGCCAAGAACAAATCTCACAAGCAACCGCCTATATGATTTCTGTAAATGGACTACCAATTTCTTTTGTTGAAAGCATTGGATTTAAACATTTTATGTCTATTGTTGAGCCCAATTACGAAGTTCCCGTAGCTGCGACTATTTTATCCCGGTTGAGACTTTTTTATAATCAGGTTCGGGAAAACATTCAAAATGCGATAGGTTCTGTATCTTTCGTAGGCTTAACTACAGACGGTTGGTCGTCCAGAGCTCAGGACTCGTTCATATCGGTTACCCTACATTGTATTGATGATGATTGGAAATTGAAGAACTATACATTGTGTGTCGAGTACATGGATGATAAGCACACTGCAGAAAATCTAGCAATGCTATTAGAAATGGTAATAGCCTAATGGGAACTGCAAGGAAAAGTACATGCTGTTGTTACTGATAATGCTGCTAATATTGTATCTTCAGTTAATATTGTTGAAGAAATTCAAAACAGTGTTTGTTGTGCAGCACACACCCTGCAAATCTGTGTGAAACGTGCGTTAAGATCAGTAGGGCCATACATGAGCGTACTAAAAAAAGTGAGCAGTTTAGTAAGCCATTTCCATCACTCAAATGTTACTGCTTCAGCTTTAAGTAAGAAACAGCGGCAACTCGGCTTGCAAGATTTAAAATTAATTCTGTGCTGTGCTACAAGATGGAATACATCTTATTTAATGTGTGAAAGACTATTAAAAAATCGAAGTGGCGTTGTTGCGGTTTTAGCAGATAGAGAAGTTACATCACCAATGTTAGCTCGGAAGCTAGAAATTAACGAAAGTGAATGGACGCAAATTGAAGACATTGTAAAAGTTTTGAAACCATTCCAATTTGCAACTACAGTACTTTGTGAAGAAGATAACGTAACAATTTCCACTCTTCGACTAATTATCTATGGGCTATAAACACCTTACCACAAATATCGAAGACAGTGAAAATATTGGCAAATTCAGTGCTGTGTTGAGAGAAAGTTTGAAGAAGAGGTTCAAAATGGGCCGGCAGGAATGCGATGAAGTTCTCATAGAACAAGTTTCCTCTTTTTTGGACCCAAGATACAAAAACTTGGAAATCGAAGTCGTAGAAGTGAGGGAAGTAGTAAGAAACCATGTACGTAACTATGTGGAAAATTCAAATTCAATCCAAAGCACAGAAGTTGAGATTCCAAGATGCAGTGCCATGGACTTCTTATTAGAAGCTAGATCAGACGGTGTATTAGAAAATGAGTTTGACACTTATTTGGGTGAACCACAGATCAACCACAATGTTTCTGATATTTTCATATGGTGGAAAAATAATGCTAAAAAATATCCAAATCTTGCATTGCTGGCCAAAAAATATTTGTGCATTCCAGCCACATCAGTTTCCTCTGAACGGTGTTTTTCCGCTGCAGGAAACATCGTAACAAACAGAAGGTCTTCACTTACGCCAGAAAACGTAAGCTTGTTGACATTCTTGATGAAGAATCAAAAATTGTTACAACCAAGCTTTTGAAT
Organism: Melanostoma mellinum; assembly: GCA_914767635.1. Lineage (NCBI taxonomy): Eukaryota > Metazoa > Arthropoda > Insecta > Diptera > Syrphidae > Melanostoma > Melanostoma mellinum. Next base: position 19,901,693 of record OU612060.1, on the reverse strand, counting down.
TAAATTAAATAAATACACGTTTACATTTTAATTTTATTTATTTAACTGTGTGAAATATATTCTTTATTTTAATTATTAATTTTTAATGAAATAATGGAATAAAATATTTGATTTAGCTTTCAAAAAATCGTTCTCTTTCTACTTTTGATGTAACAGAAGGAACGCAGGGCCCGAGAAATAGTGGGTACCAGACACCTTATAGTACCCGAAATCTGACGGGTACCGGTACTTTGGTACCCGGGTAATACCCGATATTGCGGGTACCCGGGTACCCGGGCGGGTACCCGGGTATGCGGGTATTAAGAGCTCTAATATAAATTCAACCTACAAAGGTATCGAAATTAGTGGATTCGTTTAGAAGCTTCACAAAAAAAAAGAAAATTTCCATCTCGTTTGGGTTGCAAATTCATATACGGAGAGACTGACACAAACATTTTCGGAACCCACATTTCGATTACTTTACAGTTCCAATGCTTTGTTTGAACAAAATCTCAAATTGCTCTCCCGCACGAATACACAACTCTACCCAAAGGACTTATAAATAATCAAAAGCGAGAAACGAAAACAAAGTTCAAACGAAATTATGGAAGCTATCGATTCAAAAAACGACGAAATCTTCACCTAACCGTATGTTTGACTGTTGGTTGACAACGTAATTTCCGTGTCTTTTTTACAATCACTTATTTCTCTCCCGACCGATTAGTCCCAAACAAAAAATCTTAAAAAATACAAGCCCTCCAAAGTGTACATCCTCATTTCCCAACACAGCATCTTATAGGTCAACCTCGCCTACACTGAAAACTCAAAGAGAAACAAACGAAAACAAAAAATAAACGTCTCAATTAAATCCAATTGACCATGTAATTATTTTTTAATAGAAGTAATTTTAGGGTTCAAATCCTAACAGCAGAGATTTCGTGTACGTACGTACCGAGAAAAAAAGAAAGCTTTTCTTATAAATTTCCCATGGGCAGTATTTTGAAAGGAGGGCATCGCATCGGCAAAACTGACCTTAATTCGTATCTTCTTTGGACAAATCTTCTTCCTTCCACTCGAAAGATGAAGGTGGTGGTTATCACTTTTGATGATTGGGTTTACTGCCACTCGAGTTGATTTCCGTTACAAGATATATCTATCCCCTCTCTTACAATTGACATAATGAATCCTTAAAACTACATTATATTGGCAGGTCAGGAAATTGTATCTGAGATAAACAATTCTGCAATTTCGATTTAGTATTGTATTGGAGAGGAAAAATACATATATACAACAACCACCACTCACCCAAAGAGGTTTTGTGGGGCCAAGCAGGCGTGTATATTACTTACACAGAGAGTTCTTACTTAGCTTAAGGCTAACCATTGGTTTTATGGACATGTAAATGGGTGTTATTTGATTTTATGTTCAATGATGCAGGGATGTGGATTTATTTGCTGAATAACCAATTCGTTTGGTGTTTGTTTGAAAGTGGTAGAGAGAAATTTCAATAATGTATTAAAAAGGGATTGTGTTATTAACACAATAAGAATTGTGGGCTTAGTTGACACTTTTGATAAATAGCCTCTTAATAATCAGCTTAAATAATAAATTGGTTTTACGATTAATTGACTCTGGAAAAGGAAACCCTTGTGTATTTTGTAAAACGATAAAGGGAAGAGAAACGAATGAAAAGAAAAAGAAAACGAGTTACTTTGACTTGGGAATAACAATTGTAACATGGAATTTCTCTTACTTTGCTTTGCTGACCTGTTTTACTTTAAGGAATTACACAAGGAACTTATCCGTTGGGAGTGTGGGTTTTCTCCATCGCCAAGGAGATTATTTGTACCATATACAAAAAACAAAAAAATGAAAAGAAATAGAGATGGAGAGACCAAACTAACAATACATTACGAGGGACGATAGCAAAACCAAATAAAATGTGTTTTCCTTTTTGTCTGTATGAAGCAACTGTAGTCGAAAGTACTGTGGACTTCAAATTTATCAGCTTCTTTCAGTGGACATAGGATTTAAAAAAATAAGAAAATATTCTACGTCATATTCGCAGGTCACAAAATGTTTAAATTCAACAAAATATCTGAATATAGCCCATATATAGAGAAGTAGAAAACAGCTTTTAACTTTATCTCCAAAGGCGGAGTTTTTTTTAATTTTTGAATCCCACCAAACAACAAATAAACGTACCACAGCCACAACGTATCAATAAACTGACTCCAGCCAACTTGACAAGCTCAGTTCAGCACATGCACGAGCGAAGATTCCTCAATCTGTTCGGAGACTACCCAACAAACGAAATATTGGCTGGCATACCGCAAGGAAACGTACTAGGTCCAATTATCTTCCTCTCGATTAAGATAAATGTGACTCAAGCGGAAGACACTGCATTACCCACGACTTATCAGACTTCGGTTCCAACGTTCGTTTCCAACGACACACCCTTTGTTAGCTCTCTTGAAAAAGCTAATCTTTTTGCGAAGCAGTTCGCAGCCAACTCAACGCTTCCAGAAAGTGTTATGGCTCCTCCAGTACTTGAGCGCGTGATTGCATGGGACCAATCTACTTTCGCAATCGCACAGTGGCAAGAGTCTTGAAAGATTTCGACATTCATAAATGCGCTGGCCCAGATAGTATCCCTGCTATAGTTCTGAAGAGGTGTTCTTCCACGCTGTCAAAACCACTGCTTAAGCTCTTCCATTTTTTCTATACTGCTGGGATTTTTCCGAGCAGATGGAAAACTGCTTTTGTCCAGCCCGTCCCTAAAAAAGGCGAATCTTCCTTACCCTCGAACTACCGTCCTTCTTTCTAAGGCCATGGAAACGCTGATTAATTATCAGCTTAAGAAATATCTCGAAGAACGAATTCTTCTTGATGACCGACAGTATGGCTTTCGTTACAATAGGTCCACTGATGATTTGTTGGTATATCTCACTGAACAGTGGCACAAGTCTTTACATCGATTTGGCGAAAGTAAGGTTATTGCGCTTGATATTTCAAAAGCATTCGATAGAGTTTGGCATCAAGCTCTTATATCTAAAATGCGTTTCGATGAGTTTCTTGTAATGAAATAAATAAATTGATAAAGTTTCAAAAACTTTGAACTGTCAGCTGTTTATTTGTTTGTTTTATTGATAAAGTGTTTAGTCACTAGTCAGCATTGCAGAATTCAATACGTAAAGAATCGAAAAGAATGAGTAATCAAAAAAGGGCTAGTTATGGGGACAATTATTTGTTGCGATGAAGTGACTTTAAACTTCTTTTTTACTTAAACGCGAACGCATCAAATTTGAATTATCGGAGATGCTTCATTTAGCCAGCCCGGCAGAAATTTTTCAAGTATAAAATTAAGTGCAGGATCTTATTAGTTGGTGGTTAGTAGCGAGGGTATTCCCTTACCTTTCTTTAAGTTCAAACAATCCCCTCGTAGTTTGAATGCTCCTATCAAGCTCCATTTTCATTTAAAATTTAAGGTCTTGTATGTAGTTTTTTTAAGTGTCCGATTTAGTTTACTGATTTGGGGGAAATTTGCAAAGCAAAACGCAAATATGCAATTTTTTTTTTTTTTTTTTTGTATTCCGAAATAGTAAGGTATTATTTAAAGCGACTCCTTATTGACTTGTCCTCCAATTGTTTTGTCCTCTCCCACAGCTTCTCTTCTTATTTGCATATTCCATCCCAATCTTTGGGTAGAGGAAATGCTTATGAGCTTACTCTCCTCTTGTGTCCCCTACACAAAGGAAAACAAAATCAATTTGTTCTGTGTCCTTTGTGCGAGTCAAGAATGTTTTTTGTCCAAATGTCTATTGGGCAAATTTCATAACTATGGCGCATTCTTGTGTACCTACACCATTTCTTTATCTCTTACACCTGTTCAATTGCCATAGCCCAAGGTTTCTGAAATCAAAATAACAACATAAAGGAAATCCTCTTACTACTTTTTTTTGTGGTGGTAAAGTGAGACGTATAAGAAACTAGCAAAAGAAAAGAAAGGAAGTAACAACAACTTTGTGCCGTTCCTCGGTTACGTCTTAAATTTGTCCCTTAAATGTTGCAATTTGTTGCAATTTTTTTCTATTCTGTAGTGAAACGGTGTTTCCGTGGATTCTTGGCTCTTTCCGCTCTTCCTTATGTTTAATGTCAACCGCAATTTCTTGCCATACCTTTTGTGTCCTTTCACTTAAGGTGCGCTTAAGATTGCATAACATAATAAAATGCAGACACCTTAAACAAGGAAAATCATGAATAAAAAAATACTTTTTCTTTTGTCTTTCTACTCTGACGCTTGTGGGTTCTTTCTTCGGGAGTTTGCCAGTTGCATTGAAACTTTTTTTATACTTTGTATGGTGAAAGTTAAATTATGCACATTTTTTTCCAAACCGTTTATATTTTAATTTCCTTTAATGTTAAACTTCAGCTTCGAGGAGTTGGTGAATGCATTGCGGGCATTAAACTTTAATTAAAACGAAGTAGCACTAAGAAACATTCACTTGTTTTTTTTGTGAGTAACATATTTTCTTCAAAATCTAATCAAAGCCCTACTAAGCAGTCTGCACACATTCGGGAATCCGTACCTAAACAAAACAATTACTTTTCTGTTTAAAATTGCATTTAATGAAACCTCAAGACGTATGCTTCCACATCTCCCTGACAATTCCATCACATATACAATTCTCTTTTCTGGCTCGTATAGAACTCCGCAACAACTAACAAGAATTTTCTGCAATTTTCCTAACATATTCATGTGACGTTGTCAAAATGAAAACATATATCCAGAGAAAAATGTTATTTTGTTGACGATACAAACAAGAAAACAACAGGAGCTATTTTCGAGGAATAAAAATAAAACTTTTGAAATGAACATGCTGAAAAGCTGAATGAATGAACAAGACGTTTATTTAATGACAACATATGCTCCTTTTGTTGGTACCGCATGGAGAATGGGAAAGGAATTTTATTTAAAAATAGCATTTCGTTTTTTAGAACAATGGATTGATAGTGAATTGAAAATTTAAAATAAATTTAAGACTTAAACTTAAGGAAGGAACAAGTTTAAAACTAATGTGTTGGCCTTCATCTCAGAGCATGTATGGATTTTATAGGATATCTTTTGGACTGAATTCGACTTGCATATGGAGACCTGAGATCCTCCACTAAAAACTGCAGATTTTTTCAATTTTGGTGGGGTAATGGTCGCTTCACAATTAATGGTGGTAGAATACTGTTTTTTTTTTTTATAAAGAAAAGAAAATTTTATTGCCTCACAGTCGACGGGCAGAGAGTTCGCCAATTCAACGAGCTATCCGCGATCTTGCCTTACTTTGCTATGGTGTTTTTGTCTCATTTTTCTGTGGGTCTATCCTTCGAACGTGACAACACCAGCGAAACTGGCACTGCGCTGTTTTCTGCCAGATGGTACTTTAAAGTGAAGGCTTCTTTGGATCCTAGAACTTCTAATCCATCGAGCTTATATCGCCTTCTGTAAATAAGTTAGTTAGAGGAGAAAATCGTCAGTCGTCCTCCATTTATTCTCATTGTTCTGCATTTTGAACCGTGTGACATTCTGAATCAAATATCAATCGACTGCAACGCCACATGATATACCCATTTCGTTTGACAAATTTAAAATATGGCCGGCGCGCTACCGAAAAGGATCCTTTGGATTGATTTGTTCAGTTATCTTTGTTGTATCAGCTTAGAAAAAAAATATAAATAGGATTGCACAACATAGTCTGAAGAGGCCCGGTGCTTAGCGCATTTCTCTCAACCATACCTTGTGTGGAATTCAGGGGACCCACAATTTATTGCTCATTCCGAGCGGCTAAATGACTTTCCATGGCAGTTTTTTTTTATTTTTTTTTTATAATTTGCGCGCACTCAAGGGGTCGTGACTACCCTCAACATGTTAAGTAACACAGTACAAGGGTTAAGAAAAAGGGAGAGAGTTTTAAAGGAGATACCGATGCACATTAAATTCAACGCGGTTTATCATTCCTCACTGGACAATGCTGTCTAGATCAGAATTTAATGAACTTAACATCCTTTGCCGCCCTCGTTCCACGTCCGAAGAGGAGGGATGTGAACTTAAGAACGAATATGAAATACTGAGGGTACTGTCGTCGGCAAAATAATTTAGTGGATTAGTAGTTTCAGACAGAAGATCGTTAATGAAAATTACAAAAAGTGTCGGAGACAAAACGGAGCCCTGGGGCAAACCAGCATTTATTTTGTGGGTTTCACATTTATAGCCGTCCAAAACCACTTGTAATGAACGGCTAGAAAGATAACTACTAATAAAGCGAAGAAGAAAATCATCAAAACCGAAAACACACGCATTTTAGATAAAAGAGCTTGATGCCAAACTCTATCGAATGGTTTTTTAATATCAAGCGCAATAATCTTACTTTCTCCAAACAGATGTAAAGACTTGTACCACTGTTCGGTGAGATATACCAACAAATCACCAGTGGACCTATTGTAACGAAAGCCATACTGTCGGTCATTAAGAAGCTTTCGTTCTTCGAGATATTTCTTAAGCTGATAAATTGATCATTTACTTCAAAAAGATAATGACAGGATATTCGAATAGAGAGATGGTGGCCAAGGGACGCTTTCATTTTTCGGACTGGTTGCTGTGGATGAGAGAGGTCCGGGAGGGCAAGGACTTCTAGACTTCAACAATGTAAATGATCACATGGTCTCAATCTGTATCTGAATTAAGGCCAAACTCAAAAACATGATCTACTTCCTAGCCGAGACAAAGGTGAACGATGACTTAGCTAAAAAAGGATAATAAATAATAAATTCCCGAATTACGACGCCAGGTTTGTTCTTTGCGAAAAAAAAAAATTCGATACTTTCAATTTTTTATTCGGTCGTTATCGTCTGTATTTTCGCGTTCGACTATCACTGAAACCAACTCAAATGTCGAATTATAAGATTTGTTCACTTGACTGCTTTCATCATTCACAGTAACAGAAATTTTTTTCGATATTGAGATACGCAATACCAAAAGGAAAATTTATCGAAGCTTTCGACCCTTGTCGCATCGAATGTTAGACGACACTCGCAATAAGGGCCTAAGTCAAAACATTGGCAAAGCATTTAATTCGCACTCGCAAGGGGACGTTGTGTGTTTCCAAATCGGCGATCAGCCAAATAACCAGTACCTTGAATGTTCCGACATTAAGAGGAGCCACTTATTAGTAGCTAGAGTACGAATGTCCACTTATCTGTTTCACAATAGCAGTAAGCCACCACCGAATAAATACTACGACAAAATAGGCGTCACGTATCTCTCATCACAAAACCCCGATCGCTAGACACATCCAGAACTTTTTTCCAACAAGGAAAACACCAAATGAAGAGAAGTGGCAACACTTTTGAATAATTACTTGTGGTGTGTCAAACCCAGACTAGGCAACTACAACACAACCCCAAAACCATGCCTGCTGGCAAATGCAGCTAATACAAGCCGACAATGCAGACTGGAACCAGAACGGCTAAGAATGCTGCCCACGAGCTTCACAGGAACACTTCTTCTTTTTCCTTTCCGATGTTACGAGCATCCTGATCTGGAAGGATTCTCACTTATCTGCTTTACACTTGTTATTCCCCCATAGGAACGCTCGTTAACCTCAAAATGCCCCAGCAAACCTCCCGATTTTGAATTGTGTCTAAGGACAACTAAATGCAGACTTCGTTCTATTTGACTGTATCAAAAGTGCTTTACAGGAACACTGACCTTTCATTAGGGAAAAATCGGGTCCTTAGGGGGGGGGGGGGGGGGCGGGGTGTTGCGGCGCGGTGCGACGTTTGATAAAACAGTTTAAAACGATTTTTGCAACCTCCGGGAGCGTCATAGCATAAATTAACGCCACGCCGCTGTGAAAGGCTCTCAAAAGGTGAATGAACCGCTTACTTCCAAGGCAAGTTCTACAAACGAATTAAATTAAACACTCAAGCTTGCAACGGTTCTGATTTTCACTGTTCATTTTTTGTTTTTTTTTTTAGAGAGAGAAAAAATTAAACACCGTTAGCCCAATTTACCAATTTAATGCTCAAGTTCCTCTTTTGAATGAAAATTACGACCGCCATCCCAATTGCCCTCTTTTGTCTCAATTAAGTTTCATGTCGACGCCGATGGCAATCGTTTTGAATCCAACAATTTGAAAACAGTTAAAGGCCAAGTAAAAGTCTAAAGGTCACACAAATGAACCTCACTTGCGACTTCAGTTGGTTTCTCCAAAATCTAACAATTTTCTTCTACTTCTCATTTAATTTCCTTTCGAAGAACTAAAATTAGCAAAAACCAAATCGATGCCGTCCCTTCGCCATGTACTTCTAATTCGGTGTAAATTTATGTTCTAAAAGCTGCAATTTAATAATTTACATTTTGCCAAAAGCAATAAACACCACGACCCTTCTTAACTGATGAGACCTTCGGGATTGAGATGAAGTAATTTCTTCAATAAATTCAATTCCCACTCTCTTGCTTTTTATTATCGCCGATAACAACCATCGAGAGTTAACGAATACAATGAATATTCAAGTTTTCTAGGTATCCATTCTTAAGAGTATGTCCTCCTCCTCCTTCTCCTCCACATACATAAGACGAAGAATTTCCTACTTAGAACAACTTTTTTTTGGCGCTACCTTCGCAAGATTCCTGGCCTACCTACCTGTTGCGAGTGTTTTCATTAATTGATATTTATTTTGCAAACCAATCTTACTACACACCGTATACCCTTGAAATTGATGCTATAAGACTTTTGTTGAATTCCACACAGATCAAATATACATAGGAACAATATAAAAAAGGAAAAGGAAAAAAAAATGATAAACAAAATTAAGAATGTGCTCAGCTCTGGCAAATAAGAATGTAACCACAGCCATTACAAATGACGCCCTTGAGCATTGTTAATTTTTCCAATTTGTTTTTACGGTCTTTTGATTTTATTTGCATTGCGCCGTGAAAGTAATTTCTGTTTCGTTGATAAGGAATACAGGGCAAAAAATTGAGATAATTTAATAAATGAACAATGGTCTGTAATATTTATTCACATTACTCCGTTGTTAACTCAAGGGCTATTTTGTTTTTGTTGACTTGCAAAAACCAGAACGGGCAATTTAACGTATGGGAACTTGTGTTACAGGAGGCGTGTACAAATTGCCCAATTTGGGGACTATTCATATATAAGCAAGAGGTTGAGTAGAGTGTTATTGTTGAATAACAAAATTTGTATTGGACAAAGAACAAATTAAGCACTTAATCAAGTGTCACAGTTCATTAATGCAAACTGATGATTTCGAAAAAGTTGAAAAAGATGTTTCGTGAAACTAAACAATGAATTTAATTTAGAACAAAACATATTCGAATTGGGATTGCCAGAGGAAAGATGCCAATCATGTTACTTACTAACTTTAGGTGGCGCTACAGTCCGGGTCGGACTAGGGCCTCAACCAACATGCTTCTCCAGCCAACTCGGTCCCTAGCTAGCTGCCTCCAGTTTTGCACGCCAAGTAGGTTGAGGTCCTCTCCTACTTGCGTGCGCCAGCTGAGTCGCGATCTTCCTCTACTGCGCCGTCCCTCGGGATTGGATTCGAAGACGTTCCGGGCCGGAGCGTTGGTTACCATTCGCTCTACATGACCAAGCCATTTAAGCCGCTGGACTTTGACTCGTTTGACAAGGTCAGTGTCGTTGTACAGGCCGTACAATTCGTCGTCAAATCGTCTTCTCCACTCTCCATCTATGCAAACGGGACCAAAAATCACCCATTTTTCTCTCGAAGCATCCTAAAGCGTTCTCGTCTGCCTTTGACAAGGTCCATGCCTCTGCGCCATATATAAGAACCGGGATGATAAGTGTCTTATACAGGGACACTTTAGTTGTTCAAGAGAGGACTCAATTACCTTCTTAGTCCGAAGAAACAGCGATTGGCAAGAGTTATTCTTCGCTGGTTTGCGCTGGTGTCGTTGTCTGAATAAATAGCGGCGTCTAGTTATAGCTGTCTATCGTGACGTTCTGTTCAAGACGTCGGTGTTGGGTGTCCTTTCTTGATGACAGCATATACTTGGTCTTGCCCCCGTTGACCACCAGACCCATCTTCTTCGCTTCCGTCTCAATGCTCATAACGCCATTGACATCACGCTGCGTTCTTCCAATTACCTATGTCAATATCGTCGGCATATCCGAGCAATTGGACGGATCTTTGAAAGATTGTGCCTCTATTCTTTCAAGAACGATGCTGAAGAAGTCGCATGACAGTGCATCACCTTGCCTGAAACCTTTTTTGACATCGAATGTATCGGTGAGATCTTTTCCGACCCTGATGAAGCAGCGTGCGTTCTCCATCGTCATCCTACACAATCGGATAAGTTTGGTAGGGATGCCGAAACTAGACATGGCTCTATATAACTCCTCTCTATAAATGCTGTCACATGCAGCCTTAAAATCGATAAAAAGGTGGTGGGTATCGATTTGAAGCTCCTGGGTTTTTTCCAAGATCTGGCGTAGTGTGAAGATTTGGTCTATGGTGGACTTTCCTGGTCTAAAGCCGCACTGATAAAGACCTATCAAGTTGTTGACGAATGGCTTTAGACGCTCACACAATACGGCAGAGAGGATCTTATATGCGATGTTAAGAAGACTGATACCTCTGTAGTTGGCGCAGTTCAGAGGGTCTCCTTTCTCGAGGACCGGGGAAACAATGCTGAGGTTCCATTCATCGGGCATGCTTTCTTCCGACCATATTTTTTGCAAATTAGCTGGTGCATACTCCTAACCAAGTAATCACCTGCCGCTTTACACAATTCGGCAGTGAAGCCATCAGCTCCAGCAGCTTTGTTAGACTTTAGCTTGGATACTGCTGTCTTCACTTCGTTCAGGTCGGGTTGGCGGAATTGTTGGTCTACGTCACCTAAATCGAATGGTTCTATCTCTCTAACAGCGTAATTGGATTCATCCCGTTATAGAGCTTGGAGAAGTGGTCTTTCCATATCCTCAGCATTGACTGCGGTTCCACCACGATGTTCCCTTGGTCGTCTTTGCAGGCTTCGGCTCGGGGCTTATAGCCCGAGGCTGTTGTTTTTACCTTTTGGTAAAACTTCCGAACCTCATTCCTGCTGTGGTACCCTTCTATCTCCTCGATCACGCGCTTCTCATGCTCTCTCTTTTTCCGTCTAAGAAGCCGGTGTTCGTCTCTCCTCTTCTGCTTGTAGAGCTCGTAAGCAGTTCTAGTCTTTTTGTGCAGCGCCGCTTTGTATGCTTCCTGTTTAGCGGCATGCCGGCATTCGTCGTCAAACCAGGAGTTTCGTTGTGGTGGCCGTGTGAAACCCAGCACTTCAGAGGCGGCATCTCTGATGGCTGATTGGCAGTGCTGCCACTGGTTCTCTATACTTGATGCTGGCGGCATAGGACTCCTTAAGAGGTTGTAAGAGACTCGATCGAAAAAGGACTTGGCGATCTCTTGCGATTGTAGTCGTCCAACGTCGAATTCTCTCACAGTATTTCCTTGTGTTGGCTTAGATCGGGATATTCGCAGTTGTACCTTGGCTACAACAAGGTAGTGGTCCGAGTCAATGTTGGCCCCTCGGAATGTTCGGACATCCTCTATACTGGAAAGATATCCTCTCTTTCTAATTTGGCATTAAAATCTCCTAGAACAATCTTAAGGTCATAGCCAGGACACTGCTCATATGTTTTGTCCAGGAGCTCGTTGAATACGTCTAAGGTGTCTTCATCCTTTTTCTCTGTGGGGGTATAATGAGGCTTATGTTGACGAATTTTGCCTTGATGCGGATTGTTGCTAAGCGCTCGTTCACATAGTTGAAACTCCAGACTTTTTGCCTAAGTCTAGTTCCAACAACAAATCCGCATCCAAACAGTCGCTGCTTTTGCTCTCGGTAGCAGTCGCCGTATAGATATCGCAGTTTTTTAATCCCATCGCATTTCTTGGATAGCGGTAATATCTGCTTTGTAGCAGTTTAGGGCTTCCGCTAATTGTTCGGCTGCACGTGGTCTATAAAGGGACCTTACATTCCACGCACATATCCGAGGTTCGTTGCCCGTTTTTTGAATGCCAATCATCTAGCATAAGATAAACATGCACATGTTGGCTTACAACTTCTAAATAGGCAAATATCGATTGAAAATCATACAAATATGCTGAATAATTTCTTGAATTTGTATTTACAAATTAAACAAACAAAGTCACAACTTTCACTAACGATGAGATGCACCTCCTCCCACTGTGAACCAACCTCATCGCATTTTGCAATCAGCTTTTCTTTCCTATTTTTTTCTCTTCTGTATAAATTCATTCATTGAAGCTAACGCTCAGCTCAACACAGCCTTTAACGAAGATTATAAATTACAGAACTCTGCTGTTTTCGATCAAGATTCAGCGATGGTAAGCGTTTACGTTCAATTTCCATGCAGAGAAATAAGTGCTTTTGTGAATTTTCGCCGCTGCCGATGTCGGTGCCAACTTGATTACTCCCAACATAAAATCGAATTTTCACACTCCTCTCAAAATGAATCAAAGTATCCTGTTTGCCTTTATAGGTGGTACCTTGCATGCAAACCCCATCGGCTGATGAAAATGACAGAATTTTTCCTTTTTTTTTTTTTTGTTTTTGGCTTTTTTGCGTGGGTTAAATTGTCAGCTGAAATTAAATTCATTGCTTTCAACGAGGGAAAAAGCCTATTTGCATTTTCATGTTCCTCATACTGTTTTTCATTGTTCATCTAGTTGATAAACATGATAAGGATGGAAAATTTGATAGGGGCTGTGGATAAAATCGACGGTCTGAGCTGTTGTACTTAGTTGGGCTTATGAAAAGAAATCATATGATTTATTTTGATGTTTTTTTTTTTTTTTTTGCTTTCTCTTCATCTACTCATCATCATCGTTCTTCGTTTATTGTTATAAGGACTTCTGGAGAGAAGAGGGTGAATATCAAAGGAAGGCGGTGGGTTTTTTTTAAAGCTCATTTGGAAAATATGTATGAGATTCACCACTTGAAATTCAGGCTTGGTGTTAAAATATGTACCCTTCGAGAAGAAAGTCTATACAGATCGACTAAGTGAGAGTGGCTTTATAAAAAATGGTTTTCTATACTCGTGAACATTATGGGACTTACCAAAACAAGTGATTTGAAGAGTTCTACAAATGGTGGGTGATTTGTTTAAACGTGTTAATTTGAACTCGTGCCCATAGGTACCTTCCAGAAGGCAAAAGTTATGCATTCGATCAAAATATAGAAAACGTGTAAAAATTTTAAAAAGTTTTATAACATAATGAAAATAAGCGCTTGTGAATTATAAAAACTTCGATCTTCAAACTTCAATGCTAGCTTAATTCTTTCGCTTTTTGGCTGTTGGGACGCCTTAATCATGCCAATTTTTTGTCGTAGCTTTTGATGTCAGTGTTCCTTGATCTCGTCGGTTTTTTTGGCTGACGGTTTGACTTAAGCTTTTCGGCTGTCAATGTGTCTTCGCCTTTCAACGTTGATGATCCTTAAGTCTCTTGTTTTGTGGCTGCCTGTTTGCCTTTAACATGTTGCTTTTTGGATGTTGGTGTGCCTTGAATATTTCGTTTTTTAAATGTTTGCATGCTTTGACCATGTCGCTTGTTGACTCTCATACACTTTTTGACCGTCAGTGTTCATTATTCATTATGTTTCTTTTGGATGTCGGTGTGCCTTCATTTTGTCCTTTTGTGGGTGGAACTTTTTATGTCACTTTTTAGCTGCCTACATGCCTTCTTCATGTCACTTTTTGTTCGTGTGTCTGCATCACATCGCATTTGGATGTCGGTGTTCTTTAATCATGTCGCTTATTGGCTGTCAGTATGTCTTCATCATGTAGCTTTTGGCTGTCGGTGCACCTTCATTTTTCTCATTTTAGCTGTGGGCATACAATTCCTATGTTGTTTATTGGCTGCCATGAAGACCCATCATTCCTCATTACAGTTGTCTCCCAAAAACTTAACTTTACTAAATTTTTCCGCGCTTTTGGAAAAGGAAGTATAACTTCAAAAAAAAAAACAGGTAAGAAGTTACACTACTATGGTTTAGCAGAACTGAAATAACTACGGAGTTCGTGCCGTATGACACAACGCTTTGCTTGTCAAAGCAATTAATTAAAAACGAAGTAATCCAATGGATAAAGAATATTTGAAGTCGGTCCAGTAGTTTTTGAGTTCTCGTTCGCGCCGGAATATGAGACAAACTAAAGCCTATGTTACTGAGGAGTTGTGTCACATAATAATGATTTAACAAATTTCAAAAGTTATCTACAAACTTATAAAATCCAAACTGAAGTTAGCATATCGTTTTTGGCTTTAGGGGGGTGTCGTTGGACAACTCAACTTTGATACATAAAATTTCCAAAATGCGCCAAAAGAAAAACAATTTCAAAAAGTTACGAAGTAGACGTCATTATACGAAATGACCTCTAAATGTTTCATTCTATTTAAGACTTCATTTGCTCTGTTATCATCTGTCATCTGTCATCTGTCATCTGTCATCTGTCATCTGTCATCTGTCATCTGTCATCTGTCATCTGTCATCTGTCATCTGTCACCTGTCATCAATTTTCTATCGTCTGTCGTCTGTCATCTGTCCTCTGGCCTGTTAACTGTCCTCTGGTCTGTTATTCGTCATCTGTCATCTGTCTTCTGTCTTCTGTCTTCTGTCTTCTGTCTTCTGTCTTCTGTCTTCTGTCTTCTGTCTTATGTCTTCTCTCTTCTGTCTTCTGCCGTCTGTCGTCTGTCGTCTGTCGTCTGTCGTCTGTCGTCTGTCGTCTGTCGTCTGTCGTCTGTCGTCTGTCGTCTGTCGTCTGTCGTCTGTCGTCTGTCGTCTGTCGTCTGTCGTCTGTCGTCTGTCGTCTGTCATCTGTCGTCTGTCGTCTGTCGTCTGTTGTCTGTTGTCTGTCATCTGTCGTCTGTCGTCTGTCACCTGTCATCAATTATCTGTCCTCTGTCCTCTATCCTCTATCCTCTGTCCTCTGTCCTCTGTCCTCTGTCCTCTGTCCTCTGTCCTCTGTCCTCTGTCCTCTGTCCTCTGTCCTCTGTCCTCTGTCCTCTGTCCTCTGTCCTCTGTCCTCTGTCCTCTGTCCTCTGTCCTCTGTCCTCTGTCCTCTGTCCTCTGTCCTCTGTCCTCTGTCCTCTGTCCTCTGTCCTCTGTCCTCTGTCCTCTGCCCTCTGTCCTCTGTCCTCTATCCTCTGTCGTTTGTCGTCTGTCCTCTGTCCTCTGGTCAGTAATGTGCGTTTCTACTCCAAAAAGTCTCTATTTCGTGTGTTTCTCATGGTCATTTGGCAGCATAAAATTTCATGCCGGAAATTATTGTGAGTGAAACGAATTTTGCTCTCTTTTACTCACGTCTGCATACATTGTCCAAAGTACGACAAGTCCTAAAAGTCAAAGTACATATTTTGTTAATCAATAAACTACCAAAAATAGTTGACTTTTAGTTTCGTGTGAGACCCTCGGGGTAGCTTTTATTTGTTAAAGAAGTATCTATTCGACGTATCCATACCCAGCATAGGATGTCAATCAATATTTTTAAAGTCTTTTTAAATCGCAAATTGTGCGCAGATAGAATGTGCCAAAAAAAAAAAATTTAAAGAACAGCCACATTAGCTCTTCAACGTACAGAGCATCATGATAGCTATTTCACCATTAACCGTGATCCTTCTCCATGCATCGAAGAAGTTTGCAATGAACCACAGCATACTTTTGCTACCACGCATGGTTGTTTAATCCTGTTGTGCTTTTTATGTCTATTACCGCAGCCTTTTATGCTTGCCTATGTCTTCAACGCAGGCCAATACAACCCCATAACCATTTTATACAGTCTTTTCCCCGATTTATGGCTCAGTGAAAATAAAAGAATCTTGAAATTTGTTTTGTATCGCACCACTTAACCACCTGAAACAATATTCAATAGGAAAACAGATTTTGTTTTAGTGCGAACAGTAAATTTTTATATTTCCAGCCTGAAGAGAGGATTCGCTTCCCGAAAACACATTTCTTGTAAAAACAAAAATCAACCAATTAAGTGGCAGTAAAAAGTTTTACAAAAACGGAAGTGAAAATATAAAAAGAAAAATTCATTTTTATTTTATTTCCGTGCATACGAGTATGTAGTTAATGTATTGCAAGTTTGTATTGAACGTGTTTAAAGGTTTTTCAAAATTAAGTTCACCGCGTAGCTACTACCTTATGAAACCCAATTCATTCGGTGAAACGGAGCGAGAATCTATGACGGAGGTCTTTGAAAACTACAACTGCGCTCTGCACATCTTTAAGTTAAATAAAATGTGTCTTCTTCGCAAGGATTGGCAAAATGCCAATTGTTAATAGGCTCGAACTACGAGCTGCCGTACTTGGAGTGCAGCTTGGGAACTCTATTTGTAATTCGCATATAGTTTTTCTATTAGTCAAAGGTTCTTATGGTCTGACTCCAAGACTGTGCTATCTTGGCTCCGAACTCTACCCAGAAACTTTAACAGTTTGTAATGTACAGAGTAGGTGAAATTTTGGAATCCTCGAATCTTTTGGATTGGAAATGGATCCCTTCAAAATTAAATGTGGCAGATAAAGCAACAAAATGGAGATACAATCCTGAGTGGGATGTTTCAGATGAATGGTTTAGAGGACCTGGTTTTCTTCTAAAAAATCCAATTGAATGGCCGCAAATCCAAATTAACACTAACGAGATCCGTCCCCATCTGCTTAAGATCAACCAAATTAAAAATTCAATCAAATTGGTTGTTGATGTTTAAATGGTAGACACGTGCACCCAAGAGGACAATAGCGTTCATAGATTTTTCTTAAAACCCACCTCTGTCTATCAACTCCTACTCTCACCTCCACGTGGTGAACATCGGGTGCCTAGTACCTCAACTGGAGATTGGGTCTCAACCCTAGTGGAAGGTTGTTGGTGGCAGCAAACGAGAGAGGGGGGGGAGAGGTGTTCCCACTAAGGCACCTCTTCTTTCATCCAGACGGCAGCGGAGGAATTCCCTAGATGGAATCAACGGTGGCGTCTACAGTTCCAGTCAGGTTGAACTACTTACAGCCATATTATTGACTCACTTCAAAACTAGTTTTTACATAGAACTAGTTTTCAAAAGTTTCCTAGTTTCAAGTTTTGAACAAATCGGTATTATTCAAAAAAATAATGACGTATAAAACCCGAAATCGTAAAACTAGTATTTGATAAAACTAGAAATTCATGAAACTGGAAATATCTAGTTTTAAGTATTTCAAAACTAGTTTTGAAGGCTCTTTGTATTATTCATCAAAGGCAACAGAGATTAAATTAATTTCGAAACGTCATCAAATAATTTGAGTAAGGAAATAATTTTAAAGATGGCGCGTAGAATGATATTCCACGAATTGGGGCTTCGAAATAGAAAATTAAAAAAGACTACGTACATTTATTTTATTTTTATATATGTACATACATATGTACATATGTATTTCTCGTTCAAGATGCGAATAATATTCGTGCATACATTCAAACGTTTGAAAATTACAGATTTTTTTTTTTTAATTTTCTATTTCATTTCCAAAATCACAGCAGCTTCTTTGATAGAACTAGTTTTTTTTACTCAAAACGAGAAATGATTTTCAAAACTCGAACTAGTTTTTCTTCAGAAATGAATAATGCCAATTTTATTCTAGAACTAGTTTTGATTAGTTTTTGCAAAACTTGAAACGAAACTAGTTTTACCTGAAACTAGTTTCATTTCTAGTTTTACGAATTCTCAATAATATGGCTGTTAGTGAACACCTTATAGGGCTACTACAGCATATTTGGAGCCCAGGCCTATAAGGAGCGGTTTATCCGGCTTCCCATCCTTGGAGCTATACAAGGATCTGGTCCTCCAGGTTGGGGGTCGTGCTGTCGGGGTGACTTCCCGGCCACGTAAAGCAATTGTTAGTTGCGAAGCACCAACAAGCCTCGGATACGGACGGATTTACTGATGACGAATCTAGCAAACGAAAAACGGACAACGAGCTTCGGATCTGTACGTGGAATGTTAGGTCCCTTAATAGACCACGTGCAGCCGAACAATTAACGAAAGCCCTAAACTGCTACAAAGCAGATATTACCGCTATCCAAGAAATGCGATGGGATGGGCCAGGTAGACGCAGACTAAAAGACTGCGATATCTACTACGGCGATTGCTACCGGGAACAGAAGCAGCGACTGTTTGGATGTGGATTCGTTGTTGGAACTAGATTCAGGCAAAAAGTCTTGAGTTTCAACTATGTGAACGAGCGCATAGCAACAATCCGCATCAAGGCTAAATTCGTCAACATAAGCCTCATTTGCGCACACGCCCCCACAGAGGAAAAGGATGAAGACACCAAAGACGTATTCTACGAGCTCCTGGACAAAACATATGAGCAGTGCCCTGGCTATGACATTAAGATTGTTCTAGGAGATTTTAATGCCAAGCTAGGAAGAGAGGATATCTTTGGTGGAATAATCGGAAGATACAGCCTGCACGACAACACCTCCGATAACGGATTCAGGCTGATCGATTTCGCTGCGGGGCGAGACGTTCTGGTAGCTAGTACGCGGTTCCAGCACCTCAATATCCACAAAGGGACATGGAAATCTCCTGATCAATAAACCGTCAACCAGATTGACCACATTGCGATCGACGCACGGCACTTCTCCAGTATAGAGGATGTCCGAACATTCCGAGGGGCCAACATTGACTCGGACCACTACCTTGTTGTAGCCAAGGTACGACTGCGGATATCCCGATCCAAGCCAACACAAGGAAATACTGTGAGACAATTCGACGTTGGACGACTACAATCGCAAGAGATCGCCAAGTCTTTTTCCGATCGAGTCTCTTACAACCTCTCAAGGAGTCCTATGCCGCCAGCATCAAGTATAGAGAACCAGTGGCAGCACTGCCAATCAGCCATCAGAGATGCCGCCTCTGAAGTGCTGGGTTTCACACGGCCACCACAACGAAACCCCTGGTTTGACGACGAATGCCGGCAAGCACATGCAGCTAAACAGGAAGCATACAAAGCGGCGCTGCACAAAAAGACTAGAACTGCTTATGAGCTCTACAAGCAGAAGAGGAGAGACGAACACCGGCTTCTCAGACGGAAAAAGAGAGAGCATGAGAAGCGCGCGATCGAGGAGATAGAAGGGTGCCACAGCAGGAATGAGGTTCGGAAGTTTTACCAGAAGGTAAAAACAACAGCCTCGGGCTACAAGCCCCGAGCCGAAGCCTGCAAAGACGATCAAGGGAACATCGTGGTGGAACCGCAGTCTATGCTGAGGATATGGAAAGACCACTTTTCCAAGCTCTATAACGGCGATGATGGACCCAATTCCGCTGTTAGAGAGATAGAACCATTCGATTTAGGCGACTTAGACCAAGAATTCCGCCAACCCGACCTGAACGAAGTGAAGACAGCAGTGTCCAAGCTATAGTCCAACAAAGCTGCTGGAGCTGATGGCCTCACTGCCGAATTGTTTAAATCGGCCGGCGATGACCTGGTCAGGAGTATGCACCAGCTCATTTGCAAAATATGGTCGGAAGAAAGCATGCCCGATGAATGGAACCTCAGCATCGTTTCCCCGGTCCTCAAGAAAGGAGACCCTCTGAACTGCGCCAACTACAGAGGTATCAGTCTTCTTAACATCGCGTACAAGATCCTCTCTGCCGTATTGTGTGAGCGTCTGAAGCCATTCGTCAACAACCTGATAGGTCCTTATCAGTGCGGCTTTAGACCAGGAAAGTCCACCATAGACCAAATCTTCACACTACGCCAGATCTTGGAAAAAACCCAGGAGCTTCAAATCGATACCCACCACCTTTTTATCGATTTTAAGGCTGCATGTGACAGCATTTATAGAGAGGAGTTATATAGAGCCATGTCTAGTTTCGGCATCCCTACCAAACTTGTCCGATTGTGTAGGATGACGATGGAGAACGCACGCTGCTCCATCAGAGTCGGAAAAGATCTCACCGATACATTCGATGTCAAAAAAGGTTTTAGGCAAGGCGATGCACTGTCATGCGACTTCTTTAACATCGTTCTTGAAAGAATAGTGCAAAACTCCTACGTCAACACAAGAGGCACAATCTTTCAAAGGTCCGTTCAATTGCTCGGATATGCCGACGATATTGACATAATTGGAAGAACGCAGCGTGATGTCAATGGCGCGTTTATGAGCATTGAAACGGAAGCGAAGAAGATGGGTTTAGTGGTAAATGAGGGCAAGACCAAGTATATGCTGTCATCAAGAAAGGACACCCAACACCGATGTCTTGAACAGAACGTCACGATAGACAGCTATAACTAGACGCCGCTATTAATTCAGACAACGACACCAGCGCAAACCAGCGAAGAATAACTCTTGCCAATCGCTGTTTCTTCGGACTAAGAAGGTAATTGAGTAGTTGAGTCCTCTCTTGAGCAACTAAAGTGTCCCTGTATAAGACACTTATCATCCCGGTTCTTATATATGGCGCAGAGGCATGAACCTTGTCAAAGGCAGACGAGAACGCTTTAGGATGCTTCGAGAGAAAAATTCTTCGGGTGATTTTTGGTGCCGTTTGCATAGATGGAGAGTGGAGAAGACGATTTGACGACGAACTGTACGGCCTGTACAACGACACTGACCTTGTCAAACGAGTCAAAGTCCAGCGGCTTAAATGGCTTGGTCATGTAGAGCGAATGGACACCAACGCTCCGGCCCGGAAAGTCTTCGAATACAATCCCGAGGGACGGCGCAGTAGAGGAAGACCGCGACTCAGCTGGCGCACGCAAGTAGGAGAGGACCTCAACCTACTTGGCGTGCAAAACTGGAGGCAGCTAGCTAGGGACCGAGTTGGCTGGAGAAGCATGTTGGTTGAGGCCCTAGTCCGACCCGGACTGTAGCGCCACCTTAAGTAAGTAAGTAAGTAAGTAATCAAATTGGTTGATGAGAATTGTTTTGGAACCTGGAGACAGCTATGGCGATCAGTGGCTTACGTCTTCTTGTATATGGAGAAGCAAAGAGACGCAAATTGAAAGAATTCGAGGCTATCAATGTTATAAAAGCTTCATATGCCGAAAATGTGGAAAGATGCGACTTTAAAATAAAATATGTAGTTCTATCATATCTGAAGCCACCTTAAAATCTCAAATACTTTTGTATCGACAATCTCAAAGGGATGTTTATTCAGAGGAAATAAATATTTTGAAAAGAAGTCCAGACAAACCACATACTCTGTCGAAAAGTATAGTGCTCTCTGTAAGCTTTCTCCATTTGTGGATGAAAAAGGAGTTCTAAGAATGCAAGGGCGAACTGCCTCCGCTGATTTCGTTACCATGGATTGCAGGAACCTTATCATTCTGCCAAAGTCGCAATACATTACTCACCTGGTAGTTAACGATTAACACCTAAAATACCTTCATTTAAATCATGAGACGGTTCTGAACGAGATACGTCAAAAGTTTTACATTTCCAAGCTGAGAGTTCTGCTTAAGTCGGTAAGGAGAGACTGTCAGTTTTGTCAGATTCAAAGAGCTTGTCCTCGGATACCTGAAATGGCTAATTTGCCTAGAGCAAGACTTGGAACATTTTTTAAACCTTTTTCGTTTGTTGGAGTGGATTTCTTCGGCTCGATTAATGTTGTAGTTGGAAGGCGGAACGCAGATTTAGTTGTCGTAGTGGACAATGATATGCCTAGGAGCTGCTGGCCAAAGGGGCGTATTGTGGATGTGACCCTGGGCAAGGACGGTCAGGTTCGCCGAGCGAAAGTTCAAACGAAGTCGGGTCTGTACGAGCGACCGGCCATTAGTTATCTGTGTTAGATGTTGCTGGCAAGGGTCAGGAAAGTAAGTGGTATGTTGGCGCAATCTATCAGCGAAGGTAATGCAGCGCTCAATCCTGGAACGCAGTCTTGAACGCAAACCTTTTTCTTTTCTGGGGTACATATACGGCCATTTTCTTGAAATGCGACCATATTTCTTTAAAGCTACACAGACCATAGTTGAATGCAATCAGATCCCTAAAAGTTGTGAACTGAGGTAAATTTACATATAATATGCAAATAAAATTAAAATAAAGAAAATATATTTTGCAGAATTTTTAAGCAAAATAAAAGCGCAAAGAAAAAAGTGTTTTTATTGCTGTAAGAACTTGTGTGACACGCGCTCTGGTAAATAGGAGCACCTTATGCACTTAAAACGAAGTCATATAAAAACTAATGAGCTGGTCGCTCTAATAACCAACTTGATATCAGACGGAAAAGAAACTACAAAGTAACATCAATCTCAACCCAATATAAAAGAATATTAAGCTTCCTCGAAAATCAAGATGCCTATTCAGAAAGTGAAACATTTTGAAATGACACACATAAAAATTGGAACTCAGAAACAGAAAAAGTTGAAAAGAAAAAAAAAGTAATTGTGCTTTGTCTCACACCCTGTTACATTTCGAAAGAATTGGAGACTCTCCATTGTATTCTTTATTTGTTTGAGAAGATTGATGATCGATGATGATTAATATCCTTTCTCCTCTTTAATGTTTGCCTCACCATTTTCCCAATATCTGGTCCTAGAACTCATTCTCTTTGAAAAAAAAAATGAAAAAACAGATATCCAACTTCTTATCCTTTATTTAAAAGGGCGCCTCACACACACACGCCCACTTCCGTTGTAAAACTGATTCAAAGCAAGAAACCTCCAAAGCCTTACACAGAGCAAATATTTTGCGTATTGTATACAATTCCCAACACTGATGGACTACATTTAATCCTTAATTTTAGCCAAACACAAAAAATTCTTCACAAACGGTCAAAATATTAAGAGTTTGACTAATTGTACACCCCAAGAGGAAAATATTCCACAATCAAAATAAATTGCTAAGAGTTTCGTAACACCCATTATATCCCTACATTTCCAAAAATGAGAACTCAAATTTAATTATTATCAAAGCTTCAAGAAAAACATCAACAACTACAATTAAGGGTTCTATTTTGTCTGTACCTTCTTTCCTTTTTCTATAATTGCTATATACATACTTTGAACATTAACAAACGCATTTCTCATAAGAACCCATTCCCGCACAGGATCTCAAGGGATATGAAAATTATTGATTTTTTGTCTAATCCTCTAGATACTCGTACAAAAAAAAAAAACAGAAACAATTTATCAAATTTTAATGAAAATCAAAGCAACAGCAAGTGTAAATTAAAAGCTATTTTCGTCTCAGGTTAAGTAAATAGACGTTTTACCTTAGCAAAGCAATTTCTGCCAACAACTGAATTCTTTCTGTCATGTCGTATCGTAGCAAAATTCTAGACAGCGTCGGTATCCGTTTCTTAATTTTATGCTGGTTGGCTGTTATAACCTTTGTCCTTTGGCAAAAATTTCTGGATCTAACATTTCATTCTGATATCACCTAGAGCTTTGTCAACCAAACATAAATAGGAATGTTGTAACGCCAATACGACGACAGCTACTAGAAAACTGCTTTTTGTCTTATAAGTGCGATGTATACGGGGGAGGATGAAGTGAAGCCAGGCGGAGGCTTATAAGAAGTCCAGTAACGAGTCACGTAATAAGCATTACAGTGGCAAGGCAATGCCCAAGCGGGAGACACAGTCCTGCGAACCTGATGTCAATTAGGCTGAGTAGACTATTAACTGGATTTTAGAAATGACGCAAACATATAAATGTACATATTTATTTTTTCATTCTGTTATTTTTTTGTGGTGATAGACAGGCGATAGGCCCCTGGCTTTTGGTGGACTTAATTGAAAATCTGAAGAGGGATGTCCCCCTGGGGGAATTGCTAATAGACTTAAACGCTCCCCTTGAGGAGGATGTTCAAAATTAAGGGTGTTGCTGAGATAAATTTGATATCTTTAGTGTGATGAAGAATTTGAGCCATGAAAGGTGTCCAAATTCTAAAGTGCGAGTTGACTTAAATTAGACTGTGAAATGAAACACCTGGATAAAAATCAATAAATTATTCCATTCTAAAAGCAAGCCAATTATTATTTCAATGAAGTTCTTTTGCGCGTAGCATCTTGTGAGCGGAACAAATTACAATCACAAAATAAGAAACTCAGCAGAGAGTTTAAGAGCCTTTTCCCCGATTCAAAACATGAATACCTTAATTATTATCAAAATCAACACTCATCGAAGTTGAGTCCAGAGTGGCGCAGTAGGAGGAAGAACTTTTATGGGGCTTGGAATCATTTTCTTCCAATTGTCGATCTATTTTACTTTATGTTAAGTAACCACTGGATCGGAAGGAACTGCAGCTTATTTTATAATTAATTTTATCATCATCATCAGTTGACTCATTAGTTTTTTTTGCAGGGAGCCAGTTTTGTGCCGTAGTCAAAGGTTCTGGTTCACTATAATATTCCTCCAACCTACGTTTGTTCATTTTATGTCGATGAAACTAATTCAAGTGGTTCCTGATTTCGTTGAAAAACGTGTTCACCAAAATCAGTCTCTGTACATAACAAAACCGTGTGTTGTATCAGCAAATAAAACAATAAAATTAGTGGAATAGGTGCCAAGTGGAAGCTTTATATTCAAGCACAAGTTTTGACTATTGCCTTTAAAGAAATGTCGCAAAGCAGTCCTTAAAGAAAAAATAGCTCTAAATTAGAATCAAAAAGATAGAGTAACAGTTGGTTACTTAAAAAGGACTCTGCCGCAGGCTTTGGCACACTACGTTTCTTCATCGCGTTCTGGAGAGCTAAGAAAAACAAAAGTTCTTCGTGTGGCCAAAAATGCGAATGGTATCGCTGGATTGGACTTCTGGTTGTTCGAATTCTGAAGTGTTTTTGAAAGGTCTTCGAAAAAATTCTAAGGTCGTCGTAGTCTAGCCACTCCAATAGACTCAATTTGATGCTACGAGCACAATGGTCTTAGTAAAGATTAAGAACTGATGTGATACGAGTACTTCGATGTAGGGTTCAATACGATCTTGTTCTCTGTTTGGATCTATCAAAGGCCTTTGTATGTAAAAGGTAGCCATGATAAAAGATATTTGCAAACAGCTACAATACCACACATCAAATCAAAGAGAGCAGCCGAATTGCTTTTTTCAATATAACAAACGACTAAACACTAGTCAGGTATTACAATTTGAGCCGTTGAGTTTTCAAATGGATGTACCACAAAGTTCGATTCTCGGACCGATATGGTTTTCCACCCTTCAAATGCGTGTTCAAATCACCTCTTATATTTTTATGCAGATGATGTACATCTACTTGTTAATGTAGATAGCTCTTTTAAGCACCCAATTCTTCTCGTCCAATCCCAACTCAGTTTTGTTAAAACTGTCAACAGCTTTGGAAATAAGGCAAATAAATCGCTTTCTGAAAATCGTAAGAATTATTTATTTTATGTTAAGCGTTACAAAAGACTTAGTAAAAAGAACTTAATATTTTACTTTACTTCAAGCAGTTGGCCACAATATGAGTCTTGTTAAGTCAACTTTAAGATTTTGAAGAAACAATGTTAAGCAAATGAGAAATTGTAATTTCCATTTGAGTTTTATTTTTTCAACCAAATGGTTTCCCTATCAGTGTTAGAGGATGATATTATAACCGCTTCATACATTCAACAATCCAAAATGTAAGTTACTAAAGTGGCTATTCAAAGCCTACTTTCGATGACCCATCAAGTTAGTACAAGTGAGAATTAGTTTAAACTGATCGCAATGGAAGAACTTAATGTTTTCAACGCCAAGCACATGTAGTACCTCTTTCTCTTTCTCTCTCTTCTTCTATTATCTCTATCTCTATCTCTACCTCTATCTCTATCTCTATTGGCATTAGAGGATCCCTATGGCAATGGATGGAGAGCTATTTCATATGAAGAGCTTTTAAAGTCAAAGTTGGAAGCGGAATGAATCGAGAAAGGGTTTTGCGCACAAGGAGTACCACAGGGTTCAAAACTTGGTCCAGTTCTCTTTATACTATTTACAAATGCGCTTCTTCAAGTTCTTAATATCAACACTGTTTTTGCATACGGCAAAACGGCAAAATAACAACACTTATTATTATAATGCAACAGGAGTTTGATGAAGTTTCTAGATGGTGCTACGATTTTGGATTGCTCGTAAATGCCACCAAAACGAAGCTTATGCATATTCACACACCAAGTCAGTAAGAAAAGAGAATATGTACCTTCTACCAAAAACCTAGCTTCTCGACTCAGAGTTACATCACAGTGGACCAATAATCAAATCGACCACACTACCATTCTAGATAACTTTAGATTCTTACCGAATCGATACGACTACACCACCCCAAGTTGGTGTTTGACAACAATTTCCAAGTAACCATACCTTCAAGAGAAACCTGGGAAAATGGCACTCTTTTGGAAAATGAAGCAATACACTTTTACACCAATGGTTCAAAAACCAGCGAAGGTGTGGGAAGTGGAATCTATTCAGACAAACTGAATCTCAGTCTTTTCTTCCGCCTACCCGATCATTGTAGTGTGTTCCAAGCGGAAATTCTGGCGATTAAGGAGGTGCTGTCTTGACTCAAAGAAAACGCCATATCCTCCACGGATATTCGAATCTTCTCAGACAGCCAAGCTGCCCTTAAATCTCTTGCCTCTGTCTCTACAAAATCCATCACAGTCCAAAATTGTAAAATGTCTCTGAGGGAGATGTCAAATCAGTTCAACATTCGACTTTCATGGGTGCCAGGGCACAGAGACATACCAGGCAACTGTATGGCAGACGAACTAGCCAAAAAGGGCACGACCACTTTCCTCCGCTCAGAATGGAACAACATAGGTGCACCTATCGCTGCATGTAAACTCCTACTTAGACAAGACGCTTCAAGGATAACAAACACTAAATGGACTGAGAGTAACAACTGCCTTGTAACCAAAAAAGTTTGGCCGTGTGTAGAATCAAAACGCTCGAAGAGGGCTAACAACCCTGAACCGCCTGTATCTAGATTCTACCATAGGTGTTCTTACGGGACACTGTCTAATAGGGAGACAAGCCAAAAGACTTGGTGTGCTTTCCAATGATTTCTGCAGAAGCTACATGGACGAGGAGGAGGAAGAAACCGTTCAACACCTTCTCATCTCAACACATCTCGGTGAATTCTTCTTCGATGATACTAGCGACTTAGCTTACATAGACCATAAAAGTCTTTCGAAATACATTAAAAGTTCCGCGTGGTTCGACTAGCAGGTTATTAACCGGCTAGTCCCGTAATGGAAGATTAATAAGTGATCAACTCGTTAATCTTACATCGGGTTTCTAAGATCAGTAGCTTGCTGATCTCTGTGGTATCACAATGGGCCCTTGCGGCCTAAGTGTGTCAGGCAATGTACTCATTGGCTGGCAGCCATTTCCACCTTACCTAACCTAACCTACCAAAACCGAGTATGTCCAACGTGGCAAAAAGGTGATCCAATCGAAATTTTAAAATGTATTAAGTATCTGGGAGTTGCAATAGATAACCGCACTTTCTATATCGACAACATTAGGCTTGGTATGAGAAGTGCTATGTTTGCTATTTATTTATTCAAAAACTAGTTTACTTTTCGCTGTTTGAATCCCGATTAAGGTACGGAGTACTTGCATGGGGAAACGGTTCTAAAACACACACTGATAAGCTTGTTAATTTTTAACATACATCATCAAAATCTATATATATAAAGCAAAGCTGATCATTTGTTTGTCCGCAAAAATCTCGAGAAATAAGCCACCGATTCAATTGGTTTTTTTTTTTAAATTATTCAAAATGTTAATGTGACGGACATAGGCAACTTTTTTAAAATTTATTTTACAATTTTTATAGATAAAAATGGGAAAAACAACCCATATCGGCCGATTAATGAATTTCATAATTTCTACTTAAAGTATTCATTTGCTTAGCTTTCAAATTTGTTTTGAAGAAAATTTCAATAAATCAAATCATTTTCATTTCTAATTGAAAGTCTTTCGAAGATACAAAACAATATTGGATATATGCATTGAGGCATGCAGCGACTCTGTGTTTATATACGAAAAATGAGAAAACGAACCAAAAGTGTGTGTGTGTGTATGTATTTTTTCACATGTTCGTTGGTATGACAGGACGATGTGCCTTTTGTTTTGTCATAAGATTCTTATAAGCATGAAAACCGGTTTGCACATGTTTTCTATTATTATTATTGGTAAATATTTTTGAAAAAGAGAAAAACAAAGTGAACTATTTTCTAAACGTGAAAAAAGTAAAAAAAGTGTGAAAAATAAATCGTGTTTTATTGTAATTTATACAATAATTGCGTCGTCACATTAAAAAAATATTTGCATTACTGTCGCAGGAATTTTTAACAGGAAATCTAAATCGAATCAACTGACATTCTGTGAATTGTGTGTAACGTCTGAGCGGCGTTTTGTGTACTGTGAAATTCGATGTGAGTGTTGTCCGTGTAACGTTTGATATTTACGATTGTGCCCTTTTTAAAATATAGTGTCCAAAAATTTTATTTTCATTTTCCATTCTATATTTTTTGCAAAAATTGAAGTTATTTATATATTCCAGCATCATTCAAGTGATTTTCTCTTTTTTGCTCGAGTTTTGCCGACAAGTGGAAAAAAATATTTGTTCTGTGTAGTGTTCAATTCGATATTGAAATGTAAAGCCTTGCGCAAACCAATGCGTTGAGTGCGTGCGATGCGATTGCGTTAAGTCAAATCCCTATGCATTAAGTCAAACGTCCATAAGATTACATAGGGATTTGACTTAACGCAATCGCATCGCACGCACTCACCGAAGTAAATTAATTGTGTTTTTAGAAAGAGTGAGTGTGAGAAAGTTAGTGAGAGTGAGAGTGGGATTGAGAGAGAAAGAGAGATAGAGTGAGAGAGTGAGTGAGTGAGTGAGAAAGAGAGAGAGAGAGAGAGAGAGAGAGTGAGAAAGAGAGAGAGAGAGAGAGTGAGTGAGAGAGAGTGAGAGAGAAAGAGAGAAATGGAGAGAGAGAATGAGAGAGATGGAGAGAGCGAAAGAGAGAGATGGAGTGAGAGAGAAAGAGAGAGGGTGAGAGAGAGAGAGAGAGAAAGAGAGAGAAAGAGAGAGAAAGAGAGAGAAAGAGAGAGAAAGAGAAAGATAGAGAAAGAAAGTGACTGAGAGTGAGAGAGAGTGAGTGAGAAAGAGAGAGAGAGTGAGAGAGAAGGAGACAGAGAGAGAAAGAGAGTGAGTGAGAGTGAGAGAGAAAGAGAGAGAGAGAGTGAGCGAGAAAGGGAGATAGTGAGAGTGAGAGTGGGAGTGACAGAGAAAAAGAGAGTGAGATAGAGAGTGAGAGTGGGAGAGAGAGAGTGAGAGTGGGAGAGAGAGAGTGAGAGTGGGAGAGAGAGAGTGAGAGTGGGAGAGAGAGAGTGAGAGCGAGAGTGAGTGAGAGTGAAAGAGAAAGAGAAAGAGAGAGTGAGTAAGTAATAGTGAGAGAGAAAGAAGGAGAGAGAGAGAGAGATTTATGGAATTTTTTTATGTAACTTTTATGGATTTGAACGAATACAAATTTTGTAGTGTTTTAATGCATTCTAATGTGTGTAAAGAATACGATTGCAATTAAATGAATTTGTTCGAGCCAATATTCCAGAGTTGAACAATGAACAATAACTGTTTACGAATCAGTTATAAATGCTGTTAACCATCAAAGTGGTGGAATGTACTTTTTAGACGCACCAGGAGGAACTGGAAAAACATTCTTGATTTCATTGAAACATTCTTGATTACGATCGAAAAATAAAATCGCTTTAGTATTGGCTTACTCTGGTATTGCTGCCACATTGTTACCAAACGGTTTTCGTCAATTTACACAAACAAAACAGGCACTGATCAATAGCGTATTCCCAAACCTCAGCCAGCAGTACAAAAATCATGTTTGGTTAAGCGAGCGAGCAATATTGGCCGGTAAGAACAAAGATGTCAGCGATCTTAACGAAGAAATTTTGAAAGAACTACCTAATTAAATTATCCTACAGAATTCTTGAATTCACTTGATATGCCAGGAATACCACCACACATTTTACAGCTCAAAGTTGGAGCGCCAATTATTTATTATGCTTCGCAATCAACCAAAACTTTGTAATGGCACAAGAGAAACATTAATGGAAAATGTCGTCGAAGCAACAATTTTGAACGGAAAGTTCCAAGGTGAACATGTTTTGATTCCTCGAATCCCAATGATTCCATCTGATATGCCATTTGAATTTAAGCGTCATCAGTTCCCAGTTCGTCTTGCATTCGCTATTGCTATTAATAAAGGGCAAGGATAGTCTTTGCAAATGTGTGGTATAAATATGGAAAGCCCTGTTTTCTCGCATGGACAACTGTAAGTTGCATGTTCTAGAGTTGGAAAACCATCTGCTCTATTTGTATATACAAGTAATGGTGAAAGAAAAACCAAAAACGTTGTTTACCAAAAAGCGTTAGAATAAAAATTAATTAATCGAAAATTAACTTTTTTTTTTATATTAAGTCGTTATTGCCTGGCGAAGCTGGCAGGGTTCAGCTAAGAATTAAATTTCCTATTTTTTATTTTTAAAATTCGACGCGAAAAATTGTGAATATGTGTGTAAATGTCATGTTTAGTGCCCGTGCGAAGCCGGGAAGGGCCGCTAGTAATTGATAAAATACAACCTTTATTTCAAGTTTCCAAGTGTAAGCTATATATTTAAGATGACAGCAATACTGGAGTATTACGATGTTCCGAGATGTCAACAACGTATTTCGCACAACATCAACACCAGGAGACGAGCGCAGGACCTACTCGAAACACCGGCTGTATGAAATAATTATGGAAGAAGACAACTTGACTCAAACTATACCATCAATTGTAAATCAACTTGCACACAAAATATCCGAAACTTAAAAAAACGCTAAGAATGTGTCAAAATTTTCTTCTTAAACTTAATTTGAAATTTCATTGAAAGCTTGTTCTTTTATACTTATTCGAATTACAAAAAAAGCATTAAAATTAGGTTATGAGCCAGTCATTCATTTCTATCTTCCACTATTCACAGATCAAAGGCCAATCATGAATGCATAAGGGAGTACAGGCCCTAATCTCAAGCCTTAAGGTACAGCAAACTTAGTTGGAAGCACTTCACCACTAAACTCCAGTAGCTCGAATACTATTTAGAAAATTTTAATTATTTGTATACCACGAAGCACAATTAAACTGAAAGCCTTTAAAATCGAAGAGTGGTTATTATTTCATGAAGCGCCTCAGATCTTTAAACAAAGTGTGATGTAAAAATCAACCAGGAGAAGAGATATGATTTTCAATCGAAAAAACTCGGGTTAATCCGGGCCTGGTGAATGGTTCCCATACACATTC
This sequence comes from Melanostoma mellinum, assembly GCA_914767635.1. NCBI lineage: Eukaryota > Metazoa > Arthropoda > Insecta > Diptera > Syrphidae > Melanostoma > Melanostoma mellinum. The sequence goes on along the minus strand of OU612060.1, from coordinate 19,870,339 downwards.
CCCTGAGCGTGTTACATATTTAGCATCCACCACCAGCGGTTTATCTATAATAAGCAACGCAAAACATGGTTTAATCTAGGATAAATGCTGGTGGAGGTAGCCCTTAGGGGATATTCTAATCCGAATACCTCGCATGGGTATTACATTAACTCGTGTTGTGCGAAACTCGGACTCCTGTGTAATAGTTCAATGCGTACATCTGTACGGTGTACGCCACAGGTACCAAGTTTGTGTTTAAAGAGCAAAATAATTTGAAAACTGTATTTAGTTTTCGATTGCAATTGAAACACAAAACCACAGTAAAAACGAACCTAATCAAAGTAATTTAATAGAAACATAGAAAATAGCGCACGGACTCATAGCTTTGATTTATTTTAGAGAAGGATACATTTTTCCAATGAACTTTTGTAGCTTGAGTTAATCAAACAAAACTCAGAGGATTTTTCAAGCAAGATTTTTCTCTTTACAAAAAGTAAACCAAATTCTCGAGAGCAAACGCAATGCCCCACATTAATAAATCTCTACTTGCCACTGTGGCATTATATTTCAAACCTGTCACCTCACATACTCACAACCAACGTTTATAAACCTGAATTTTTATATTATAATCCCCTTCATTTTCAAACCACAAATCTCGAACAACAGACGAAAGAGAAAGAAAAAAAAAACAAAAACAGAGGGACATCAGTCCCGTCGGTCGCACTTCCTTACAGGACAATCCAAATTACGGTGAATATTATCTTTTTATGAATGATTCATACCCGAAAAGTAGAAAATTTAAGAAGAAAAGACCTAATGCCCATAATAGAAGCTTATTCCCTAAAATGCCTTTGAGGACGGACAACACAGAAACCAAAACAACAAAAAAAAAAAAGAAAACAGAAATAAAAAGAAAAACCAACCAACACATAAAACTCTAAATCGAATACAATAAATACATGTGAGTTTGTCCTTAAGCCATGGATATGCCCTAATACACTTCGAGGCCAATGTTTTCCAACCCACATAATCGATTTTATGTCATTTTAACATTTTCGATGTTATAGGAAAGAAGAAGTAGTATAAGGGGCAACAAGGATATGTAAAGAAGAACTACTTTGCAGAAAGTAAACAGTAAAAAACAAATGAAGGTGCCAAGTGTAAGGAACGAGCAAATAACTGACCCCGCCGTGGGGAATTGATCAATGAATCCTAGTTTTGAAACCAAAATAAATCCTTCACGTCCTTCGTCGTCGTTGTTGTTGTCGTCTTCGTTCGGTCGGTCGGTCGGTCGATAGGTAGAGTGTTTTATTATTCTATAGGTTTTAGGTTTATTTATTGCAATTGCTCACGTGGGATTGGGTTCTAAGGATGCAACCCAAAGGATTCGTGTTTATCAGATGTGCTGGTACAAGGCATTGTCTTTGCATTACCATCGCCGCGCCACGCGCCGCACCATCGCATCGCCACGTCAAAAAGCTAATCCTGCCAGATGAATTAATCTCCTTCTCATAGCTTTGACGTGTATGAGGGAATGCATCATCTCTGCAAGATGGATTAAAAGTTCTCAATTTGAATTCACTTCTGCTTGTTATGTTGAAGGCACAATGTTACATTTCGCGTAAGATAGTGTATAGCTCACCTTCAACCCGCTTGATATGTATGTTCACACAGAGGAACTCTGTGAGCCAGCAGGGTTCATCTTCAATGAGATTTCTGCCCGTATTTCATTCAATTCAAAAGTTTCAAAATTGTATAGAGCTTTGGTGTAGAGTTTTTTGTTCACATTTCTATGCATATCCTGTGAACTTTGTTGTACTCAGATTAAAATCGTATCGAAAGTCCTTGTGTGAATCGGGTGGATCCACCGACAATATTAGGAGTGCTTTGACATGCAAAACTCTTTAGTCGCAGAGTACCTACATTGATGTTGTCTACACCTTCTATTTGTATCCTTTGAAGCAGGTACCGCCATCCTAAAAGTTATTCTCTCTCCAGTTTATGTTGCGGGGAAGTGTGTGGCTTAGGTACTCAGTGCTGCATGAATTTTTGATAAACTTAGTTGCGGATTGAATTTAGAAATAGATTTATACATACAAAACCGACGTTATTCTGCTGTACCATATAATGGAATAATATCCTTTAAAAAAAAACCTTTTAAATGCTCGAGAGTTTAGTCCTTGGAGCTGTGAAGTGGTGAGACTGCTGTTCTTTTTTTCTATGCTGTTTAAATATTGGTTTTGACTGTTACCTTGCGATCAAAGTTTTTGTTTGAAACTAAGTTTGTAGGATGAACATTTTTTTTTTTTCTTTTTTAATTAAACGCTGGGTCAATAATTACTCAGAAAAGTCAGAGCTGAGTGGATGGAGGGAGTTTCCAAATTCTCAACTTTTGGGAATAGTTGCCGTTTATTCAAATTGTTCCTTGAAGCCTAATTTCCGGTGCTAAGTCATTTAATTGCAGCTTATGCAACAAATATTATAAATTTTAGTTTAAAAAATTCAGTATAAATTCGAAATTTCAATTTGCTTGAGGAAACGAAAAAGTCGGGTAGAGGATTTTACATTCAAACCGTGCCCTTAAATATAAATCAGTACACTTGACTATACGTCGTAAGTCATTTGCATGAGTTTAGGAATACTACTCTCTAAAGCACTTTTTGTGAAAGAAAAGGATAAAAGAGAGAAAGAAGGGTAAAAAATGACAATGAGCAGGAGAATCAATTGATCCAATGTAACATTTTCTATCAGCTTTAATGAACGGGTTTGACCACAAGTAGGTGGAAGAAGTTTCGAGCAGCACTTGACCAAATATGGGAATGGAATTCAAGAGCAGGTATAGGTTACGTTAGGTAAGATGTGGCTGCCGGTATATGGACACCGGCACACTTAGACCACAGAGGGTCCATTGTGATACCACTGAGATCAGAAGGTTGATCACCCTCTGATTCCTGTCTAGAGGATTAAGGAGTTGAAACAGAAATACCCTATATTTGAACCTAGACTTAAGAGTTGATCACCAGTTAGTCAAACCATCCAGAACTTCGTACGAAGTCTGTTAGCAAGTGCAGGGCATGAGCAAAGGAGATGTTGGATTGTCTCCTCTTCCTCCTCGTCCATGCAGCTTCTGCAGAAGTCATTTGAGTAGACACCAAGTCTTTTGGCGTGTCTACCTATCAGGCAGTGTCATGTAAGGACACCTATAGTGGAACTAATGTGCAGACGACTTAGATTCAATAAGATCTTTGAACGTTTCGAGTTCACACATGGCCGAATTCGTTTTGTCAAAAGACATGTATTACTGTGCCTTCATCTAGTGCTCATCTTCTCAGAGGCGTTCTGCTTTAGCAAAAGCTTACATGTAGCGATAGGTATACCTTTATTGTTCCCTTCTGGTCGAAAATGAGAAGTCGTTCCTTTTTTGGCAAGTTCGTCTGCCATGCAGTTGCCTTGTATATCTCTGTGACTCGGCACCCATAAAAGATGAATGTTGAACTGTTCTGACATCTTGTTTAGAGACGTGCGACAGTTTTGGACCGCATTAGATTTTGTAGAAGAAGAGCTTTGAGAGCAGCCTGACTGTTCGAGAAGATGCAAACAAATGTGGAGGATACGTTTTCTCTAAGCCAGGAGAGGACTTCTTTTATCGCCAGAATTTCCGCTTGGAACACACTACAGTAGTCAGGTAAGCGGAAGATAAAGCTTAAACTCAGCCCTTTCGAGAAAATTCCACTTCCTACACCATCATAGGTTTCGGTTTTTTTTTTTCTATTGGAGGTTTTTAGAATACTAGCTGGAGCACACAGACCTAAATACCGGTCCATTGTACTACCAGATAGCAACCTTATATTTGTTATAGCTTTCCAGATGTTCGGAGAAAAGCCAAAAGACGCTGCCATGATAAGGAGCTTAGTTACCAGCTCTCACCATGTCTGCGCCGAGTATCTGTAACCTCATGCGAGAAAAAGCAGGACATTCACAGAGGAAGTGCTCTGCGGTGTCCTCATCTTCTCCACAAGATTCACAGAGTGTGGTATCACTTAAGCCTAACACGTTTAAATGCTTGGCAAAAGAGAAGTGCCCGCTGGCAACGCCAATAAGCTTTCTACAGTCTTTTCTGCTACGAGCTACCAAAAATGTTGCAGTCTTCTTACTAACGTTGGGAGCATACGCTTGGTTTGTCTGCATCCAATGGAGGCATACCATCTACGGTTGTGCTCTTCACTTATCCAATCGTTGATTGAAGCCCTCACTGATGACGCTGGCAGACCTAGCGACAGTTCAGGTCTTGAGAATGCTGTCTGAGATCCTTGCCTAGTAAGTTTATCGGCGATCTCATTTCCAGTTATGCCGTGATGGCCCGGAACCCAAATGAGACTCAAGGAATTTAATCTTCCAACCGCATTCAGAGAGCTCTTGCATTCTTGGATCACTCTCGAAGTGGTTAGAGGGTTGAGAAGGGCCTGAAGCACAGCTTGGCTGTAGCTGCAAACAAAGATACTTCTCCCCGTCCATCCATTGTTCGTTAAGTGGCTCAAGGATAAGCCTCCGATTGGAAAACGGATGCGTATGATCCCAAAGATGAGTGCAGTCGTATGTCGTCGTTCTCAACAAAGGCATCAGCACAAGAACCCTCGTCGGTTTTGGAGCCATCTGTGAAGATACGATAACAGTTTTTCCAGGCTCAGATTCTGGAGCGAACCAGTCCTGAGCCGAAGGAAAGTTGACTGAATAATTTTGACGCAATTTGAGCCTTGGGATCATCGTGTCAGACGGCATATACATTAGACGCGAGTCAAAAGATATGTTGCTTGCAAGTTCCTCAAAGCTCCAGTGCGAATTGTGCCAGAGACCACATCGCTTTAAACGAGAAATGGTCTTGAGAGTACACCCCACGATGTAGGTATCAAGGGGAGGAAGACTCAACAGTGCGTCGAGAGCAGCTCCCGGTGTGCTGGGGAAGGCCCCAGTAACACCAAGACAAATTGTTCTTTGAAGTTTGGCAAACGAGGCAATAACGTATTTACGCGAGAGCTTATTCCACCAAACAGCTAACGCATAGGAGATGATTGGTCATATCATAGCCGTATAGATCCAAAGGACCCTTTTCGGTGAAAGACGACACCATGCCTTGCCAAAGGCTCCTTTACATTGCCAGAAGACTGACAGTGCTTTAGTAGTTTTATACTCAACATGTTTAGACCAAAGAAGCTTGTTATCCAGGATAACTCCAAGATGTTTGACTTCATTTGAAAAGGGAATGTTGACGCCTTTAAGCGTAAGTTGGGTCAGACCAGTCAATTTTCTACGTCTCGTGAAGAGGACAACCTCGGTATAGGTTTAAGATCCTCCATTGTAGAAGTGTATGAGAGTACCATTTTCCCAAGCTTCTCATGAGGGTATGGTTATTTGGAAATTATTATCAAACACCAACTTAGGGGTGGTGTAGTCTAATCAAGTAGTCTAATCAAGCCGGTAAGGTTTAGTAGTATGTCCAGGACATCCAAAGGAGTTGTCCTTAGCGCGACGCTGATATCCATACTTCCCGTTCGCTGTAGTTTCAGTTTGACAAGCTTGTTATAGCAGGTATTGGCAGATTTTAAGCTTCATTTGCGTAAGACGATCCTTACAAAACTCATATACAACTCTGTAGAATGACTTTGGAGAACTCACGGTGCTCAGTTGAGGTTAGAAAACCCGACCAAGAACTTTGATGTGTATATCCTTACCAGACCATATCGAGGTAGAAAAGTAACAAAATTCATTAAGCTTTGTCAATTTTCAAAATTCAATAGTTTGTGCCAAAAACTTTCATTAGAGTAACATTTCCTTTGAGGTTTTGTTAAAAAAATAGTTTCTAATGAACACAAACCACCGGTATAATTTCCGACACAACCGTATGAGCATAACAACAACAGACCAACATGAACTCCTCCATTCCCTTTATATCCATTCAAATGTCAGCAACTTAAAAAGTGTAGATAAACTCCCGAAATTCTCTACTCTGTTTTAAGTACTCAATGGTATTCCAACTAACTAAACTCTCTTCAATTAGAATTAAAAAAGAAAAAAAACTAAAGTATTTCAAACACTTTCACCATCAACCGCACCTCCTGTTACAAGCAAATTTTAGAGGTTGGAGGTCAGCTGTATACTTAAAAGGATTGCAAAAGTTTCTTCAATCGATTAAACGTTCAAATAAACAGTCGTCTCTGGCTTTTAATTGAATTACAGAAAATGGATTGAATTTAATTAATCAATGAACAAAAGAAACTGAAAGTTGTTCAACTAAAAGAGGATATAAAATTTTGTATTCAAAGTTCAAAAGGATACCCTCCCCCAAATTTTCGTGACGGGGAAAAGCAAAGAAATGTGAGCTTTGCCAACAAATTAATTTATAAAAAAAGAAGACTATAGTTGACAGATTCGGCACAAGTACAAACATAAAAAAAAGGTTACCCTTTTTTACCCCCAACACAAACCTCTTTCACATCATGGCGATAATAGTACACAAATCTCTGAAGCGAAACATCAAAAAAAAAAATTCTGGCAAGCCTGCTTGACTGATTCTTGTGCCCCTGAAGTAGCAGAAGCTTCAAAAAGACTGTAAACAAAGCAGACTATTCCAGGAAGGACTGTTTCATGCGACATGTTTCTAAAGCGGCTGTAATTTAATTGCTTTAAACTGATTCCATTTCCATTACATATTTTTTCTGAAAAAAAGAATTTTTTAACGGATGTCGTTTCATCATTGGGCTCAATTTGAAGAAAATTAGTCAACTTCATAAATTTATAGAGTGAAAAAATAACAATGAAATTCAATGGAGCCTGATTCACAACTTGGCATTAACGCGGAACGTAAGGCTGATTCGAGCCTGAAAAATAAAAATAAATAAAAAGGGTGGCCTATCAGATCTTGGAAAAGGACCTTATGGTCTTAGGCATTTCTTTGGTTGATTCCAAACGGATAAGTTTTTCATGGAATTACTTTTGGAGGGCTTGCCTGTGCCTTATGAAAGGCGATACCCATGAAAATCATATCATTTTCTTTTCATATTAGGTCATATCTCGAAAAAGGAAAAAAATTATACGCTTTTTTTGTGGACTTTAAAGCTGCGTTCAACACGATTGCCCGAAAAGCTATTTTCTATAAACTGAGTTGTCTTGGAATGTCGACAAAAATCCTTAATATAGTAAGGTGTCTATACGAAAACATGAAACTTCTACCTGGTTTCAATCGACGTCTGGCGTCAAACAAGGTTGTTTCTTAAGCCCTCTTCTGTTTTCACTCTTTATGGAGGACATTTCATCGGTTCTTCCAGGATATATTCGTTTCGCTGGTGTAAGTATCAAAACACTGCTTGCGGAAACTCCACAAATGATGCAGATGATGATCAACAGACTCCAGAATTACTGTCGTTAAGTCAAAAATAGTGATCTTTCGAAATGGAACAGGCAGATACGCCAGAGAGGAGAAATAGACGTTTGAAAATAGGGACTTGGAGCTAGTAAAGGAGTACAAGTACCTTGGAGTTTTAATTACACCAAGCTTTCTTTCAAAAAGCATCTTCAGGGAAAATTGGCAGAATCCAAAAAAAACCACTAACTGTAACTGGAGAGGAGCTCTCAGCAGGAAACAGGTGTCCCCGAAGCCCAAATATAAACTATTCGAAGTGGTGATGAGGTCGATCATGTGCTATGCTGGACAAGAATGGGGTTTTTTGCAGTATGAGGAGGTAGAAAAACTACTACGATACTTTTTTTTAAAAATGTTCCGGCTCCCCGAAAATACCCCTACATACATGCTACATTTAGAGACTAGCGTTGCTCCACTCTATACATTTTCGCTCAAACTACATCTCAGCTACATCAAAAAAGTTATGTCTTTTGAAAATCACCGCCTGCCAAGCATTATTGCGAGGCAACTACATCAAAAAAAGTCACAGTTTTTTTACAGAATGGTCGCGACTGGAGCTGTTACACAACGTTCAATTGGTTGAGAGAGAATGGGAAACTTGGGAAGGAAGCTTTCGAGAATTGCTGACAAAGATTGAACAGACAAGTTTCTCAAGTTCTATGGAGCGGGCCCAATAAAGTGAAACTCGAAACACCTATAAGCGTCTCCAACACAATCTTGTCGTTAACAACTACTTTGACGATCGATAGGGTATAGACACAATCTCTACTGTTTTCAAAACGAGAGGAAAGCTACCTCGCTTAACCTACTGCTCTATCCTCGAGTCCATTCGGCGAGCACACTGGGAAGAAGCGTACTTGCTCTTAACGAAGTTATTGAAGTACTAAACGGAGAGAATTGGAACGTGCTATACAGCTTCGTAAGAACTGCAATAAGATATCGAAACCAAATTACACTGCCAACCACTAGGATGAGGCCACAAAGTTTGCAATCGATTTTCGCTTTTTATAACTGGTGGGAGTTTTGTACCCGGAAAAGTTTATTACCAGTTCATAGATATGTATTTTCCCACAACAAATTCATAAAATTAAAGGGTTTATTCGAAACGACCGTTGGAATTTCCCAAAATCAATTAATAAACTACTGAAAATAGGTATAAAAAGGTGCTCCACTAGGAAGAGGCCACATGCAAAATTTAGAAAAAAACAAAATAATGAGTGAAATGTTTACATTTTATGGTTATTTATTAATAACGTTTTTTTTACATTAATAATGAGTATGTCCACCATTTTTGGATATAACCTCTATTAGACGGTTTGGAATAGAATCATGCAGTTTTTTTTTTAATAATTATATGAAATTTGGGCCCGGGCACTACGAATAGCATCAATTAAAGTGTCCTTGTCTTCAAATTGTCTGCCACCTTCATAAACTTTACGAGATAGCCATGACTAAACGTTTTCAATAATGTTTAAGTCCGGTGAATATGGCGGCCATGACAAAAGATCCAAGTCTTCTGATTGAATCCAGCTTCTGACAGCCCTGCTAGTGTGGATTGGGGCATTATCTTGTTGAAAAATCCAAGTCAGTGGTCTAAAAATGTTTTTCATTTTTAGAAATGACCGTTCCAGCAAATTTTTGTAGCTATTTTCGTTAATTGTTGTGGACAAGAACTCCAACTCCAATTCTACTATTCGTGCCATAGTAGGTAATAGCTCCCCACACCATTACACCTGATGTACGGCTATGATGTCTTGCCAAAATAAGCTCATCCTTTCTAATATCATGGAAAGAAAAGTTTTAACCATCAGGACCGTCAAGGTTAAACTTTTTTTCACCTGAAAAGACAACGCGTTTCCATTCACTGCTCGTATCAACATGTTGTCTTGCAAAGTCCATACGATGTTCCTTGTGTACTGGCTTCAAAACAGGTTCTTTTTCAGTTTCCTGCTTTGAATAGTATCACTTCTTTGTATTATTCTTCGAATCGTTGTTATGCTGGCTGAAACTCCGCTTTTGGCCCTTACCATAGTCGCTGGTAGAGTGGAATTTGAGGCAAGTCGTAGAATCAACCGATTTTCTCTTGGTGTTATGGCTTATCCCGTGCGTCCTTTTTGATTTTTGCCATAATTTTGTGGATCAGCAAGAGAATTGTTTACAACTGTCTTGCTCCTGTTAAGTCTCCTGGCTATTTCATGGCCTGAGAGTCCTGTTTCCTTGAAAGCATCTATTTTTGCTCTTGCTGTCGCTGCCAAAGTCTTTCCAGAACAAATGTGTGCTTCAAACTAAATAAAACGGTTATTTTTAACACTCTCTTAGATATACAAGAATTCGCACATGCGCACTCATACACGGCAATATTTGCAATGGCCTCGTCCAAGTGGAGCACCTTTTTATACCTATTTTCAGTAGTTCATTAATTGATCTGGGGAAATTCCAACGGTCGTTTCGAATTAACCCTTTAATTTTATGAATTTATTGTGGGAAAGTAAGTACCTATTAAATGGTAATAACTTTTCCGGGTACAAAACTTCCACCAGGTATAAAAAGCGAAAATCGATCGCAAAATTTGTGGCCTCATCCTAGTGGTTGGCAGTGTATAAACGAATCTTTTTAAACTACATAATGCAATACCAAATTCATCAAAAATTCACTAGATCTCGAATTTTAAATGAGCATTTACTTAAAATTTTAACTGATTAATAAATAATAGTAATTGTAATCTTGTTTTGTTTAGAATATACTCTTTTTTCTGGGCTGACGGCATAAGCCAATGCTTTCTATTGTGAATTATTGTAAAACAAATCGAAATTCAAGTTAAATAATAAACACATTATTAACTACATTTATTACATAATTTTTTTCTGACTTGAGCCTCGAACCTCCCATGAACAGGCAGACATGCTAAACATCACGCCACAGGCACAAATAAAAATAAATAAATAGGGTGGCGCAACAAAGCGAGGAGCCCTTGGGCCTAGCCCATTTCTCACAACCATGCCTTGTGAGGGAATGAAAGGGACCTACAATTTTTCTGCCCATTCCGAACGGCTAATCGAGAAAGCGCTTTTCATGGCAATAAATACTAACGGAACCCCTGCCAATTCCTCGCGAAAGGCGATACCCGTGGAAAAAACATTTTTGCCTCTGTTGCGATTCGAACTCTAACCTCTGGATTAACTGGCGGACATGCTATCCATCACACCACGGTTATTACACGTCACAGGCACAGGCACCTCGTAATTTCCGTTTAATGGAAATATCATTAAGTGCGACTTAAATTTTTCTTGTCCAAAGAATGTAAGAAAACTGAACTCGTTCTCTTCGCCAGGAAATACAAAATTCCTCAACTAATAACTCCATCAATTAATGGAATCTCACTTGTACTTTCAAACGAAGCCAAATATCTAGGTATAATCCTAGACAAAAAGCTAAATTGGAAAGCCAATATACAGGAAAGAATCAGGAAATTCACCGTAGCTTTATTTTCCTGTAAAAAAGCCATTGGCACTAAATGGGGTTTCTCCCCCCAAATCACCCACTGGCTCTACACCGCGGTCATCAGACCAATACTCACATACGGAGTAGTGGTGGTGGACCGCTCTTGATAAAAGGACCTACTGCGATAATTTAAGCAAGGTCCAACGAACAGCCTGTCTGTGTATAAGCGGAGCACTGAGATCAACACCCTCAGCTGCCCTAAATACAATCCTTAACCTCGCACCACTAGATATCTTCAGCAAACAAATGGCCGCCAGTGCAGCCATTCGTATGAGAGCTATCTCCCAATGGACCGTAAATAACATCGGTCACACTACAATCCTGAATTTATTCGGATCAATCCCCTGCCACTCCGACTACACCATTCCCCAATTGGTTTTTGATAATAAGTTCCAAGTCTCAATCCCACCGAGAACGACCTGGGAAGACGAAGAATTTTTGAGAGATGATTCAATTCATTTCTATACAGATGGTTCAAAAACCGAAGAAGGGGTAGGCTACGGGGTGTACTCAAACCAACTTAACGTAAGTCTTTAATTCCGCTTCCAAACCATTGCAGCGTGTTCCAAGCGGAAATTCTGGCGATCAAAGAGGTCCTATCATGGTTAAAAGAAAACGTGATATCCTCAACGAATATCCGGATTTTCTCAGATAGTCAAGCAGCTCTCAAATCACTCTGCGCTGTTTCTACGAGCTCAGTAACCGCCCTTAACTGTCGAGTATCTCTTAAGGAGATGGCTGAACAGTTCAATATTCACCTTATTTGGGTGACGGGGCACAGAGATATCGTGGGTAACTGCAAAGCCGATGAACTCGCCAGAGAAGGAACCGTTCTACCGATCTCAACCAGCAAGTTGAATATTGTTATACCAATCGCTACATGTAAACTTATGCTAAGGCAAGAGGCAATGGATAGAACAAATTATAGGTGGAACAATATCACCACGTGTGTGGCAACAAAACGGATATGGCCAGGACTAGATCCAAAACGCACAACACATTTGTTATCCATTACCAGATTGCAAGTTAGCTCCGTAATCAATGTCATCACCGGACATTGTCTGATAGGAAGACACGCCATAAGACTTGGCGTTCCCTCTAATGACTTCTGCAGAAGTTGCTTAGATGAGGAGGAGTAGGAGACAATCCCACACCTCCTCTGCTCATGCCATGCACTCTCTTTTAAAAGAAAACCGCATCTAGGAAAATATTTTCTTGATGATCCAAGCGATCTGGCGAACACAGATCCCTTGCATCCCCTTCGCTTTATTGAAAGCTCCAAATGGTTTTGTTAAGTGAGGTATTCCCTCGCATAATTTCTATGGTATCACAATGGACCTAATATTGGTCTAAGTGTGTCAGTTGTTTTCCTGACAGCCATTTAAACCTAACCTAACCTGTCCAAAGAATGAAAAACTCTTATCAGCACAACGACCTGCACCTGCGCAGTGTGCAGTTGTTTCTTCTCTGTTTTTAAGACAAAAATCTCCCTGACAAAATGACACCATTACGCTGACAACAGCGTTAAGCCAACGGTAACCATCGCATTCACACCCTGCGTTTTCCTCGGTGAATCTAGAACCCAACTTTAACCATCAGCAACTTTCCTTCTTTTTCCATACAACAAAATGTTCCCCTCCATTGTTGTAGGAAGGCCTAAATAATTGTCTGTTAAATGAAACAATTCTCCACAGTCTCGAACTAATTCGATTACGGAAACACTTACTAATTTTTCTCATACGCAGTGTGTGGAAAATTAATTAAGTTTTTTTTTCTGAACAAGGCAAACCAACCGCTTCAACGAAGGCAAATAACTTCTTTTAACTTAGTTAAATTGAAAAATATTCCCTCATTTATCCTCATTAAATTCCTTAACTCACACATTATAAAACTTCACTCTCAATTCCTATGATTAAGACCAACTTCCAACAAACTCACACACACCTGATTGTATATCATTATACAAATCGCATAATTGCCAAGGAAGTTTATATCCAAAAACAAAACATTTCCCGGTAACAACATCTTACTGTTGAATGGCATATAAACAGATGGCTTTTATAATGCGCTTCTAATAGGTATTTGCTCGTGTTGCGTAAAATTGAATCTACAAAAACCACCTTCGAACGAGGCTATACTACTCGTATGTGCTTCAAAAACCCATGTTCTTTTCAACACAGCAGCAAAAGTATGAGGCATGCAGCAGCATATTTTGTACATCCTCTGCTTATATGAACAAGCAACAAGCTGTGTCTGTGTAATAATATTCCGTCTACGTGTACGTCATATAGCACCAGAATTCGAAGGTGTGTTGAGAATGTTATTGAAAGTATGCTTAGAACGTTTTGTCGACTATAGTGGTTTCTGTCGAAAATGTGGGCGTTTTTCAAATTTTCCTCTGTTACGAGTACCTACATTTTCATCGAAATATGATTTTAATGGGAAAACAATTTTTAGCCTCTGGCAGCAAGAAAGAGGTAATTGTTTGGATATATGTATTGTTCAAGGATGAGTATAGGCGAGCTCTAGGCGATGTTGTATTACGAGTAGTTCATTAGTTATATGGAATGTTGGACGGTATAGGAAAGTGCATTTTCAATTTGCTGACATGCCTGTGTCCAACCGTTGAAAAGTTTTCAAAAAAAATGACAAATCTCTGTGGCCATAAGATTTTGGTTATTGCTATTTTATCTGCAAGAGAAAACTTTTGGGATGGCCACACCATGCAGGGTGTTTCTAACATATAATTTTATATATTTGTGTAAATAAACTTTTAGCCAGATGATGGATTTGTTTTTATGTAAATTTTTAATTCAACTTCATATTTATAAGCGATGAAATATTTTCTTTCAAAACAAAAGTATTTTCCTTATAATTTTGTAATTAAAAAAAAATTTACAGAATTTTTATTTTTTGGACAATTACTTTATAATTTAAGCATTTTCTAACAAATTCTTAAAATTAAGAAGAACATATGTTGCGCACTTTTGTAGTCAAAATAATAAGCTTCCACGTTAAGAGGTTAGTGGTTGTCAGAATTTTCAAAAAATCGATTTTTTTGAAAGTTTGAACTGAATCTGACAGAGATCTTTCGAGTAATTTAGCGAAGAATAAAAGACTCTCGAGGGATCTGGTATGGACTGTAAAACTTTAAATGCGTTTTTCTCAAAACTATGTTTATTGAACTGATGACCACTGTAACACAAAAACCGCTCAAGAGATTTGAATGAAACTTATACAGCTTTTAGAAAACATAAAAAGCTAGTGCCTGATCGAAGGATTCTTTTTAAAACTTCGGTTTTTTCCGAAAATCAGATTTCTGAAGCCGCCATTTTGTTAATTTTGAAAAAAAAAATTCATTGATCAGCGGTTTTTGAGTTACAGTGGTCACCGCAAGGACGCATTATTAAAACCAGTTCAACTTAGACCGCCATAACTTGTAAAATAATAATTTTTTTTTTTTTTTTTTTAATTTTAGTGAAGTAATGTTAAAGTATAATGAAATGATACTATATTTTTACTTATGTAAAATAAACTTAAACTTAAACTATAAACTTTTAGCAATTTTTGAGGTAAATTAATTAAACAATTAAATAAATAGAGCGACACAAAAAAGCTTGGGGAACACGTAGCTTTGTGGGTTTTTTTCAACCATCTTACCTAAACAATAGAAAGGATCAACATTTTTTTCGATTCCGAACAACAAAGTGAGAATTCGCTTTTCATGGCAGTTTGATTACTCTCGATTTTCATCGATTTCAAGGCCGCGTATGACAGCATCTATAGAGAACAGTTATATAGAGCCATGTCTAGTTTTGGCATCCCTACCAAACTTGTCCAATTGTGTAGGATGACGATGGAGCACGCTGCTCCATCAGGGTCGGAAAAGATCTCATCGATACATTCGATGTCAAAAAAGGTTTTAGGCAAGGTGATGCACTGTCATGCGACTTCTTCAACATCGTTCTTGAAAGAATAGTGCAAAACTTCCACGTCAACATAAGAGGCACAATCCTTCAAAGATCCGTCCAATTGCTTGGATATGCCGACGATATTGACATAATTGGAAGAACGCAGCGTGATGTCAATGGCACGTTTATGAGCATTGAGACGGAAGCGAAGAAGATGGGCTTAGTGGTAAATGAGGGCAAGACGAAGTATATGCTGTCATCAAGAAAGGACACCCAACACCGACGTCTTGGACAGAACGTCACGATAGACAGCTATAACTTTGAGGTAGTTAAGGACTTTGTCTACCTAGGCGCCGCTATTAATTCAGACAACGACACCAGCGCTCAAATCAAACGAAAAATAACTCTTGCCAATCGCTGTTTCTTCGGACTTAGAAAGCAATTGAGTAGTAAAGTCCTCTCTCGAGCAACTAAAGTGTCCCTGTATAAGACACTTATCATCCCGGTTCTTATATATGGCGCAGAGGCATGGACCTTGTCAAAGGTAGACGAGAACGCTTTAGGATGCTTCGAGAGAAAAATTCTTCGGGTGATTTTTGGTCCCGTCTGCATGAAGAAGAAGATTTAACGACGAACTGTACTTAATTACAGCTTAGATGGCTGGGTCATGCAGAGCGAATGGACACCAACGCTCCGTCCCGGAAAGTCTTCGAATCCAATCCCGAGGGACGGCGCAGTAGAAGAAGACCGCGACTCAGGTGGCGCACGCAAGTAGGAGAGAGCCTCAACCAACTTGGCGTGCAAAACTGGAGGCAGATAGCTAGGGACCGAGTTGGCTGGAGAAGCATGTTGGTTGATGCCCTAGTTCGACCCGGACTGTAGCGCCACCTTAAGTAAGTAAGTAAGTGATTACTCTCGGAGAACTTGCCAAATTCTCGCAAAATTATTGGAAAAACAACTCGACTTTTTGGGATTTAAACCTCGACCTTTAACGGAATAACACCTGCTAACCAGTATAGCCCCGGGCACTCCAATTTTATATCTTGAACAAAATGAGAGCACTCAAAATCACGTCTCTTCAATTATTTTTCGTTTTGATTCACAATTCTAAGAATCAATTCAGAAAGCATTAACATTTAAGTTGGAAACGTCCTGTATAACATCTGAATGTGTTTTCCCATTCGTTTGCATTCATGCATCTGCAAATCATTTGTTTTGCGTGATGAAAATTCTCCATGGACGGAATCTCTTTTCGGTTTTGTTTGTGGGTTTTTGAGATATTAGTTACCAATTATGGAAATTGACATTCTCAGATAACCGAGAAGAAATGTTGAAGCAAAAATTTATTCTTAAAATGGAATAAGGATGGTTTAGAAAAAGAATTATTCATTCAATTTATTGATACGTAGAAGGAATAGCAGTCGGTGCCTGTTCATGATCTAAGCTCACAACTAAAAAAGTATCTTACATAGTGGGACAATAACAAAAATGGAATAACACTGTCCTACTAAGATTTCTAGTTAAATCTGTGTAATTCAGTCACTACTTTCAACTCAACTTTCAGTATTAACTAACTAACTAAATAACTAGGTAACTATTAAAAATACCAAAAATTAGTCCTGAAAAATGAGGAGTCATAGCCTTATTTTGCTATTAGTTTAGTTTAGTTTATTTTGCCAAAGTAAGACAACATTAATTATAAAAAAAAAAAAAAAAAAGATTGCACTACATAGAAAATAAAATAAAATACATTTGTTGTACTACGTATTGTAAAAACAATTTTTTTCATTAATAAAACGGATTTGATATGTAAGAGATTTGCTAAAGAAAAGAAAGTCAAGAAGAGTCTTCAAAGGTCTTTCTATTTAGAATTTTTCTCCGGAAGTTTTCTCTATTCATATTTACATTTAACATGTCAAGATATTTATTAAATGTTTTTGAATATCTATTGAAACATTCATGAGAAGCATAATTAGTCCTTGATTTGCTCTCCTTGAAAAATTTGGTATGTCTTAAAATACGAACGTTATGATTTACAGATATTTTGGAACACTAAAATGGTTAGTTTATATTTCCAATTAAAAGATCGAACGCAAATAAAGCTTCGGACAACTCTCTACAATTTACAAGGCTGCACATATTAATACGATTTAGTCGATGTGAGTAACGAGGTAAGACAAAATTGTCGGGGTTCCATCCAAGACCTCTCAGGGCGAACAACAAAAATTGCTTTTGGACAGATTCAAGTTTCTTTATATCAACAGCATACAACGAAGACCATACTACACTACAGTATTCTAACAGTCACCGTACCAATGCACAATATATAGCTTAAGTGATACAGGAATCAGTTAATTCCTTGGATCTTTGCTTAACGAAACCAAGCATAGCCATAGTCTTGGAATGAACTTTATCAATATGATATTTAAAAGTTAGTTTTTTGTCAATTAAAACTCACAAGTCTTTTACTACGTCAATTCTAACTAACTTTTGTCCGTCTATGGAGTAGTCAAAATTTATTGCACATGTTTTTCTTAAAAGAGAGATTATATTGCATTTCTCCACATTTAACATCATTCCATTAGCTTATCGTCGGCATACATCAGAACCTTACAACCTTCAAACAGTAAGGGCAAGTCATTA
The DNA here is from genome assembly GCA_914767635.1 of Melanostoma mellinum. NCBI lineage: Eukaryota > Metazoa > Arthropoda > Insecta > Diptera > Syrphidae > Melanostoma > Melanostoma mellinum. Next base: position 19,852,888 of record OU612060.1, on the reverse strand, counting down.
ATAAAAAGGAGAAATAAAAGTGGGCCAAGATGGCTACGTTGGGGTACACCAGAAGTTACATTAATTTGACGTGACAAGACATCACAAAACTTGACACACTGCGTCCTTTGCGACAAATAAGATTGGATCCACAGTAATAAGGTGTCATGAATGCCATATTTTTTTAAATTTAAAAATAAGCAGATTGTGATAAACTTTGTAGAAAGCTTTGCTGAAGTCAGGATAGATAGCATCAACCTGGTTCCCTTTTTCCATTTCTAAAAGAATGAATGAGGTATAATCTGCTAAATTGGTAGTTGTAGATCTACCTTTGAAAAAGCCATGTTGATACTCGCTTAAAACAGAAATCAGCTCCACGTTCAGCTTGTCAGTTACCAGTTTCTCAAATAATTTGGGAATAGCTGACAGGATTGCAATACCTCGATAATATTTGATGTTGGACCTGTCTCCGTTTTTAAATATTGGCGTTAGAAACGAGTTACGCCACTTGTTTGGAAATATCCCATTAGACAAAGATTGGTTGAAAAGTTGAAGCAAAGGCTTAGAATTAGTTTCAGCGGTCTTTTTTAAAAACAAAGGAGGAATGCCATCGGGACCACTACCTTTGTTAACATCGATAGTTCTAAGGTTAAGGTCTTCCATAGTGATTGATATAGGGCTTCGGCTAACATTGCGATCCGTAATGCAATTAAAATCATTGCTGTCAAAAGTGATTGGATTTGAATATACAGATTCAAAAAAAGAAGCAAAAAGTTCAAATATATATTAAATATTTCCGAGCAAACACTACTTCCAGAATATATGGTAGAAGGGTTAAGTTAGTTACGTTACGTTTATTGTTATTGAATTTATAAAAGTGACGAGGATTCTTTTTTAAAGAGATCCTGATTCAACTGTAGTCAGGAGAATAGCCCGAGGCTGTCCATTTACGATGAGCTTTATATTTACGATTTCTTAAATTAGTTAACAATTGATCATACCAGGGAGGGGCTTTAAAAGAAGTGATAATCTTTTTAGGAACAAAATTTTCACAAACCGAATTTAAAACTTTATACAATTTAACAGAAAATTTTAGGAACAAAATTTTCACAAACCGAATTTAAAACTTTATACAATTTAACAGCCTTTTAATTTACTGTAGAGGGTTCAGTAAACCATTCAATGTTATTTAGGTGCAAGTTGATTTGATGATAATCAGCGTTTTTAAAATCAAAGAGTAATCTCTTCTCATCAATATTCGGTCGAGTCTTGTCGCTATAGAAAAAGCTTATTTTAAATGTCTTGTAAAAAACACTTGTTTTGTTTAAGATGATAGATGATTAGTTGCTTATCTTTGACGACCCTATTAATTTGTATATTAGTTTCTTTAGCTTCTCAAATAACTTTTAACATTACACAAGTGAACTTCGAAAAACAAGTGAACTCTTAAACTGTTCAGCATACGTGGAACATTAAATTTACATATCTTTGGTTTATATTCATCTTGCAGGAAGGTTTTAGTCCCACGAAATCTGTTCATATCCCTACTGGGAAGTTTTAAGAACAGCCTCAAACTATGTAATGGTGCTTTCATTAAAGTTTGACTTTGGACAAAAGTCAACTTCCTTATGCACACCTGAGAAAAGGATACTGTAATATCATTTAGGGCGGCAGTGAGTGGTAGAGAATGTGGTCGCTAGGTCAGATGCGTGGGTTTGGATCAATTTTCAAAGCATAATTATTCATCAGTCATTAAGAAGGCATAGTTAGTAGCCTTTATTATAGAATTTGAGTAAGAAAATCAAATAATCTCAACTCAACGCTGAAAAATACCCATAAAAAAACAAAAGACCGGGTAACATGGAAGCTCTCCGCAGAAACAAGGACCAATACACCTCACCATTGAAAATAATTCACCAAGAGGAATTGATATGCTGCCTACATAGATCAAAGCGTAGAGGCTCTTGAGATTACTTCATCCAAATCAAATGAGAAGATTTGTATAGTATTTTGCCAAAAATGATTACAATTACTGATGCCTTTAAGGGACAATCAACTGATTCAAAATAGTTTCCCCTGTCTCCTTTTTGTCAAAACTTTGATTTGCAATTAGAGAAACCTTTTACATATGCCCTAACGCCCTTCTAAATCTCCAATCTCTAATAAATTACTTTAATGTCAAAGTACAAGAGCAAAACATAAAAGCAACGAAAATAAAAAACTAAACATAACAGACATAATGGGTACTTGGGAAACAGACACCCAACAGCGCTGCTTGTTAATGTCTGTTACTGTCAGGATGATGGGGCGCGAATGAAGAAGCCATTCCTAATTATTGCAGGGGTGAAAAATACCACCGAGTGATGACTGAAATGTTACTCATACAGCTGCTGTAGAAAATTAATCAATATCCAGCCAAACAAAGTCAAGGTAAAAACCGAAATTAAGGTCACATAAAATGAAATCTGCAATTATTCTAATCATCGCTGTTGAATTTTTAATAATAGCTTCACAAGGACTTTGATTCAGGAATCAGAAGAACCAGGGAAGTTAAATTAATTTTAATTTCAATTTTTTTTTTCTTTTTTTTTATTTTTTTTTTCAAGAGCTGACAGAAGGGCTCTTATCGTTTGCTTTTATTAATTGTTAGCTGCACTGCTTCCTTCTTACCAATCTGCAATCCCTTTATTAAAAGCAACTAGCTCTTCTTGATATTTCTGGTTACTTTTCAAGTGTTGAATATAGTTATAAGCAAAGTTTTGGAATATGCTGCGGCTAATATGGGTTGGAAGAATGAGGAATTCTCAAGTAATGAAAGTTTGAGATGGTTTGATGTTGTTCAAAAACGCGCATCGTGTTTTCATTAGCCAGTCACTGATTTATCTAACATGACATTTTTGAACATAGATGCAGAGTTTAACCATGGAAACTCGATCGATTTTGCAGTGTAAGATGAGCCCCAGTTTATATGAGTGAAGTTTAATTACGCACTTAATATAAATGTGAGTAAACATCATTGTACTTTCTTTGTTTGTTGTTATTTTGTTGTTTTACGTATTTTTTTGCAAAGGCTGCTCAAAAAAAATCTAAATATTTAACTGACGTTTGAATGGCTTCCTTTGAAATAAACCCATTTCACTTTGAATCTAAACTAATTGTTGTACTGAAGTTTGAATCAAACGTAGAATTTAAACTTCTTATGTAAAACAAGCCATTTAAATAAATAAATAGATTGGGGCAACAAAGTGAGGAGCCTCTGGGCCTAGCGCATTTCTCACAACCATGCCTTGTGAGGGAATGGAGGGGACCTACAATTTTCTGCCGGTTCCGAATGGCTTAATGAGAAAGGCGATTGCCAATTCCTCGCGAAAGGCGATACCCGTGGAAAAATATTTTGCCTCTGCTGGCATTCGAACTTCGAACCTCTGGGTTAGCAGGTGGACATGCTAACCATCACGCCATGCCACGGGTACCACAAAAAACAAGCCATTTGGCGTGTCCAAAAAGCTCTTGAGACGATTACCTATTTGAGTTTAATTAAACAGGTGAGATGGCCTCCATTTTCGGTATATTATACTAGGATTTACATCACCTGCAGACTACTTCAGCAGGGAAATGTTAAAAAGATGACCCTTGTACGGTTCTTGCAAGACAAACTTAAAAATCTTAAACGTAATCACTGAGAGCTTACTTCATTCTTTGCCTTAAGCCCTGTTATAACTACCGAGCTCTATTGGCAGCCCAAGGACGGAATCAATCAATTGAAGGAAAATAAATAAGATGGTACAACAAAGCTTAAGGAGCTACTGGCTTAGCGCATTTCTCTCAACCATAGCATATTGAGGAATGTGAGAGGCCTACTATTTTTTGCCGATCTCGAACGGCTATTCATGCAACAAAATGATTCGCCAATGGAATTTTTCAATACACCTTCACTCAACAAGTTACATTTCACATTGAGTTTTCACGAAAAGAGCTATAGCAATACAGACGAAAGCGAACAAAATGGAGTCTGCTCACACCCTGCCTGATGAACAGTCAACTATTGGAGATAAGTGTGAATTTAGTATCCAGTGCTTTTTCGCAGTGAACTAAGTGTTTTGTGCTACCTCATTGAGATTTAATGTCCAGTTTTATCCCGCTGTGAATTTAGTGTCCTGTTCCAACTCACTGTGAGCTTAGCGTTCATCGCTATTTCGCTGTGAATTTAGTGTCGTGTTCTATCTCGCTATAAATTAAGTGTCCCAGTGCTATCTCACTTTGATTTCAGTGGCTTCTGCTATCTTGTAGCAGAACCCCTGCTCTCGAATGTCTAGTCCCGTTTCAGGAATCTTCAATAGGAAACCTTTTCTTACCAGAAGTGATTGAGTATTTTTGTTTTAACGGTCACACTACTTTTTTCTGCCCTCTCAAGTAACTCAAAAAGGTGGATTTGAACAAACCTTTTTTTACCCCTCAAATGGCCTGTGTAAGCTCATGTTTGTTACATATAAACACGTCCGCATAACCCAGCGAAGTTACATCCTTCATCCTGTAACAAAGGTCTATCTAAAGAACCTGGTAATAAGATATCGAAATTTCAAAGTACACCATCTTTTAATCGATTTCAAGAACGTTGGACGCGTATGTAGGTACGATCTGTACATGGCCATATTCAGTTTTAACATCCCTGCAAAGCTCGCTCGACTATCCAGGATGACTATTAAGAATTCACGCTCATCCGTCAAGGTCAGTAAAGAACTCACCAAAACCTTTGATAGCGTCATGTGATTTCTTTAACACCTTACTTGAAAAGATTGTGCGAAACTCAAACGCCAACACCGAGGAATAATCGTTCAAAAGTCTGTACAATTACTTGCTTACGCAGACAATATTCACTTCTACACCGATGGTTCAAAAACCAGCGAAGGTGAAAGAAGTGGATTCTACTCAGAAAAACAGAATCTCAGTCTTTTCTTCCGTCTACTCGATCATTGTAGAGTGTTCCAAGCGGAAATTCTGGCGATTAAGGAGGTGCTGTCTTGGCTCAAAGAAAACGTCATATCCTCCACGGATATTCGAATCTTCTCGGACAGTCAAGCTGCCCTTAAATCTCTTGCCTCTGTCTCTACAAAATCCATCACGGTCCAAAATTGTTAGATGTCTCTGAGGGAGATGTCAAATCAGTTTCATGGGTGCCGGGACACACGGACATACCAAGCAACTGTATGGCGGACGAACTAGCCAAAAAGGGCACAACCACTTCCCTACGCTCAGAATGGATCAATATAAGTAGGTATACCTATCGCTACATGTAAACTCCTACTTAGGCAAAACGCTTCGATGATAACAAACACTAGATGAATTGTCTTGCAACCAAATAAGAGAGAACATCGAGGAATTGGACAAAACGTCACAATAGACAGACAATACTTCGAGGTGTAAGTAGATTGCTTCGTTTATCTAGGATCCACTATAGACACCGAAAATAGCCAAAGTCCGGAGATCAAATAAGAGAATTACTCTTGCCAAACCGCTGGTTCTTCAAGCTAAGAAGGCAATTGAGAAACAAATCCTTTCAAAGAAAAACAAAGGTAACTCTTTATAAGATCTTGATGATCCCAGTCCTGCTTTACGTCGTGTCGCGGAACCGTAGACATTATCTATAGCGGATAAGAAAACCCTAGGTCGTTCGAGAGAAAAATACTCCAAATGATATTCGGTCCCGTTCGTGAAGACAATGAAGTGAAGACAATGTGTGGAGAAGAAGAGATTAAACAGCGAATTGTATCAGGACATAAGCATAGTACCCATCGTCCATCGAGACTCTACGATTGTTTGGACAAGTAGAGCGAATGGACACCAAAGCTATGGCTCGACGGGTCTTCGAAAGCAAGTAAAAGTAAAGGAGTGCAAGGAGAACACCTCGACTCAGCTGGAGCAATCAAGTTGAAGAGGACTTCAACCGACTAAAGAGTTCAAACCAGGATAGAGTTCGCTAAAAGATGTTTTTTGAGGCCTAGGTTCACCCTGAACTGATATGTCCCCTCAGCAAGTTCGCTTTAAGAATGATATCCAGCAATCGGAAGATGAGGAACGTTAAAGGTACATAGATACCAATGTTTCACATTGAAAAAGTCACAATTAAGAAGTAAAAACTCCAAAAATATTCCATAGAACATTTCTCACAGGCAATCAACGCCTGTTAATCAAAAATCAAAGCAAATTGCTTAGAAAAATAGAAAAATGCTGATCAATTATTCGATAAAGGAACTCACCACGAAAAACATAATCCAATTTTTAAATACACAAAACAGATTTACAGATCTTTTGCACCCGCGAGGGACTAAAAAAACATCACAAAATAAAGCAATTTAAATGGAAACACCCTAAGAAACCGAGACTATATCAATTAACTTGACCAAAACATAACACAGAACTAAGAAATTGAATTGATAGACTTGATGGACAAAAAATTTCAATTATACGACATTTCTTCAATAACTAATCGGATAAAACACAAACTACACGACTTGGGGAAACCAATTTATATAGAAAAAAGCACTCCGATTTTACACCACGCACCATCGCGACTTAAATTTACAAGAAATGCGCTTCAACCAACAAAATTCAGTTGCAAATCAACCATTTAACAATAAAATCGAAAGAAATTATGAATTTGAAGTTGAAACTTTACAAATATTCGCTAAAATGAATATTTTCTCTCGAAATGACAAGCACCTGTCACGGTCCATTGCAGTTTGACAGAATTTGATAGTTAGATAAGACATCTGTCTCTTTCTTTCGTTCATGGTGAATTAGATACTACAAAATAAGCCGCTAAAGCATTTAAATTCAAATAATTTACTTCAAAACAATGTTTGAACATTTTTGGAGAGATGTTAATTGTTCTTCTGTTTTTTTTTTTTAGTTGATCAACTAACTTCATATATTTACACAAAATGTTCAAGAATCGATCGACAAGGTGTCGGAATATCCAAAGTGCCTACAGAGCTTTTAATATCTTTCTTTTAGCACTTAAAAATCAGATTTTCTACAAACTTCAATTCACCATGAGGAATACTAGAGTCAGGTTTTGATAACAAATATTGATTAAATCTTCTTGAAAAGAAGTCAGGACTTCGGCAAAATGACAAATGATTTACTTGTATATAGAAGTCAGCACGGAGATCAATAGAACTACGATTGCCAACTGCTGCTTCTTTGGGTAAAGAAGGCAATTGGAAAAAAAACCCTCTCTATAGAAGAACCAAGAGTCCGACTTACGGTATGAGTGGAAGCATGCTCCTTATCAAAAACGAATGAGGAAACCCTTGGCCGTTTCAAAAAAATACTTCAAGTGATCTTTGGTTCCGTATGCGAAGACAATGTCTGGAAAAGAAGATCAAGGAACGATCTGTACCGCGGGGTGCTAGAAGAGAACGCATCGCAATACTACGAAGGCTGGGACATCTAAAGGGGGTGGACATCAACGCTGCGGCTCAACGGAATCTTCAGAACCAATTCAGAGGGATTTTCATGAACAAGGGCCAACCTCCGAACTACGGGACTAAAACTGCGCCATGAAACTAAGAATCAGACAAAGTCAAAGAAAGTTATCATGTAAGTTTTTATACAGAACAGAAAATCGGAATCTGAGCCCAGATATTCTTCGCAATTTTTATAGGGACCTTCTATATCCTGGTGGAGTAATACATTCCTTCCAATATGCTGTCCCAGGGATCCAAAATGAAACACTCGATGCTACTATTACGGTACAAGAAGTGAGCCATACACTTGACTGTTTAAAAAAGGGCAAAGCACCGGGTCCAGACTCCATTCCGGTAGAATTTTATAAGAATGGCTCGAGCTTGCTGAAAATCAAGCTTCGCCACTTAATGAACAAAGTCTTTGAAAATGAAATGGCACCGCAAGGATTCAAAGAAGCATTAATTTTTCCGATACACAAGAAAGGATCATTAGCTAACCCAGAAAACTATAGGGGAATCTCGTTCCTGAATGCATCACATAAAATTTTTACGGCGATCCTCAAAAACGGCTGGATGAATGGATAAGGCAGAATAATATCCTGAAAGAATACCAGGCAGGGTTCAGGTCAGGTTACTCTAAAGTTGATCAACTGTTTGTCCTTACAAGCATTGCGGAATCGTTCCAAAATCAAAACAAAAAACTTTACACGTTTTTTGTGGATTTCAAAGCAGCTTTCGACTCCATTGACAGAAATGCGTTGCTTTATAAGCTGTACTTGAAAGGAGTATCACTTAAGTTTGGAACAGTCTTACAAAACGTATACACAGGGAACCAAGCTGCTATTTGGAATGGAGAAGAGATGTCAGACTGGTTCGAGACAAAATCAGGTGTGAAACAGGGATGCGCCTTGAGCCCAACATTGTTTTCGTTATTTATAGATGATCTGCTGGATGGACTTCCGGGGGGTGTTCTTTATGCAAATACATGCATTAAGGGACTGATGTTTGCGGATGATGTATGGTGTTGTTAGCTAGCTCCTCTGAAAGTCTTCAACTAATGATAAACCGGCTTGGAGACTACTGTAAGCTCTGGAATTTGACAGTGAACCGAGAAAAATCCAAAGCAATGATTTTTAAAAAAGGAGGTGATAGAAGAAGTCGAAAGAACAAATGGAACTACAATGGCGGAGAATTAGAACTGGTGAATGAGTTCAAGTACTTAGGTGTGCTTCTTTCGTCAAACCTCAATTTGAGTAAACACCTCAACGAAAAACTATCCAAGGCAAAAGCTGCAGTCAATGCGACGTGGAAAGGATGTTTTTCAAATGGAGCAATTGCGCATAGCAGTAAATATAAAGTATTTGAAGCAGTGGCTGAATCAGTTTTGTTCTATGGGGCACAGGTGTGGGGATATAAAAAACATGAGGCAGTAGAGAAGCTCCTTCGGTTCTATATAAAACGAATTTTCTGTATTCCTGTTAATGCTCCAAATTATCTATTGATGATCGAAACAGGGCTTTCACCCTTGTTTATAAAAACTTTAAAGTTGCAGATAGACTACATACTAAAGGTAATGAAAATGGCGGATACAAGGCTTCCAAAAATAGCGGCGTTAAAAACGGTGGAAAACAAGTCAAGCTGGTATGTGGAATGGATGGATCTGGCGCTTCAATGCAAGATGGAGGTTGATCTTAGCATTGGAAATGTAGATAACTGGGGTTCTATTTTATATCAGCTGGTGAGGAAAGTTGATGAACTGAAGCTACTGGAGTACAGAGAAGAAGCAAAAGCTTCGGTACATAGAGCAGTGTACAGTCGCTTGGACCACAATTTGGCAGGAAAAAACTATTTCCATGATAAAAACAGAGTTCAGGTTATATCGAAAACTTTTTAATTTGGCCAAAAATGCGCTAACTTATAGGAATAAAATAAGGAGTGGAAACTTTTGATAACTTATTTATTGCAATTTTTAAATGATCGGGCAGACGGCATAATGCCATGCATATATGTTTTTATATTATTTTAAAGTAGTGAAAAATGAATTTGAATAAATAAAAACTAGTCTAATCTTAAATCTAATCTATACAGAACAGAATTGTGGGTTAACCGACCTAGTCAGCCCTAGTGGGTTATCCATCGAATTGGCCAACTTGCCGCTAACTTCGTCGGAGGTTCAATTTGCAATCGAGGCATGTATCATCGAAAAGAAAAAATCTAAAAATTCGACTTATTGTTCTTCTAAGTAAATGCCGTGAGAGGGATTAGCGTCGAAGAAAATCGGAGACTTTGCTGTCAAAAATGTCACAAAAATATGAGTTTTCTCAGCCATAGACAAAAAGCATTCTTATAATGGTGGAACTTAGACCCTTACTAATAATATAAATGCGAAAGTAACTCTGTATATCCGTCTTTCTACGTGACAATCTTCCGCCCAAACTACTGAACCGAATTAAATGAAATTTTACACAGAGATGATCTAAGACCTGAAGAAGGTCATAGGCTATATTTCATTCGAATATTCCCACGCGAACAGGTCCTTACTAATGTTAAACACGCAAAAGTAGCTCTGTCTGTTCGTCATTCTATGTTACCATCTCTAGTCCAAATTACTGAACCGATTAAAACAAAGTTTTGTACAGAGGTAGTCTAGAACCTGAAGAACGACATAAGCTTTATATGTTATCCCTATATTCCCACAAGAATGGGAAAGTAAACGGGAACCTAGAAACCACAACACCGATTTCAAATTCGAAATTAGCTCTGTCAGTCGGCTTTTCCAATTATATGAATTTTAGTACATAGATAGTCTAGTCTGACAAAGGCTACAATTGTCATCCCTATACTCCCACGGGAACGGGAATGTAAAAGTCATTATTCCACACGGATGAAGTCGAGGGCACAGCCAGTTGGTTATACTTAAGGAAAGTAGCATCTAAGCTTGGTTTGATGTTTTTTTTTTTTTTTTTTTTTGTTCAAAGAAAATAATTTTCACACATTTGTTTAAAAAACAACTAAAGCAATTTACAAAAACAGAGAATAAAAGTAGCAAAAAAGAGCTCTGGACAAACATAACTCCGAAGACACCAGGAAAAAGATGGCCTCAAAAAATTCACAATCCAAAACCTGGAGACTTGTGGTGTTTTTTGGTCAGTGCAGCATTTGCCACAGCGGATCATTAGTGTGGAGCAGTCGGGAACGTATTTTGAGATAACTTAGCTCATGCGGCCGTTAAAAGGGAAATGAGAAGTTTGAAACAATTCCTCTATTACACCAACGGAGAAATAGTGGTAGTAATTCTACCAGTCTTTGCGAGCAATGCATATGCAAAAAAATTGAAACATTTTCCAGTTTAAAACTTGATTTATGAGAATTAAAACTTCAGACTCGGTTTTAAGCTTACCTAACCTTCCTCTCTTTCAGTTAAAAAACAAAAAAAAAGTGTATGCAAAAAGTTCACTATTATCAATCAACTGCATGTCAATGCACAAAAATAAATTACATTTGGTAAAAATCCTATCCTTTAAAAAAAAAAGATAATAAATCGACGCCATACTTTATGAGTAAATAAAAGAGGCATAAATCTTGGTTGCATTACCAAAAAGTGTGTTACACTATAAATAATAAATATGTTGACACATGTACATGTTTCTTTTTTTCTTTTTTTTGGTTCGGCTATGGTCAACCGGTCGAGAATCATAAATTGATAACAAACAATAATTTAAGGTTTCATTGTTTGATCTAGTATCCAATTATGACAAAAACATCAAACCTCTTATGTCTACAAAATAAATTTATTTTAAGCCAAAACAAATCCTTAAACTCAAAAACATAGTCAACAGACAGATGGGGAATGTGCATATGTTATGTACATACAATGTTCCTTTTTCTGATGATATAAATGGTTCATGTGAGCCGAAGACTTAAATACACCCTTCAAGAAGCCAATTGAAAGGACATTGTTTTCATTCTTCAATAATTAAAGTGTGTAATGTGTGTCATGACTGCTGGTTACATAGTGATTTACTTTGGGATTATAGCTTAATTTATTTTCAAATGAAGTTTAATATTCGTCCTGGCATGAATGAGAAAAGGATACCTATGGATAGGTGTGTGTGTAGTGTATGTGTGTAGGCATAGGCGGAAGGAAGGTTACATTAATTCAACAGTTTTGTACTCGCTCTATAGGGACAAGTATTGGTTTCATCGGTTTTTTGGTTATGGTTCCGGTACCAAAGTGTTTAATTATTCGAGCTTCGAGCTTTTACATCGAAGTTCTAAGTTAGAGCCAAAATACTTTTTCAAGCCAAGGCAAGGCCTGCTTGAGAAATTACTTCTTTGAAAAGCACTCCCCCACTTATGTTTCGGAACCGCATAAAAACTAAAGACTCCATATCTTTTAATGCTTAACAACATACCCACAGGGATAGTGTAGAGAACATGTACTAGACCTTGACTTATCCCGTAGAGCTAAATTTTTTATGTGTAACATCTTCATCTCGCGTTCGTGCAATATGTGAGAGTGATTTCGTGAAAATGAACGGAACTGTGTATCAGGATGCCGAAAGAACCAACCATCTACTTTTAAAAAGAGTGAACGCTTTTGTGAGCAACATTTCTTCTATCGCTTTTTTGCAATGTGTCGAGGTGTCGATGTAACACGACGAAACCAGGAAGGTTATTTTAAAATTCAGATAAATTTAATCCCGGTGATATTATAAAACGACTTTTAACTCAAGTTCTGTTAACGTCAGAGTGCTCGATGTGGCTTGATCACTTGATGCAGATTTTCCACCGCATCAATTCTTGTCGTCAAAATTTGGGAATTTTACACCGTCCAACTGTCACCAGTAATTCATCAAGAAATGGCAATTTTAGTGGTACGTAATTACTGCACATTTGATGAACATTGTTTCACCACATCAGAAACAACATCACCATTTGAGGTTCGTTAACGTACTCCCAGAGCAAGTAGATGCGACCCAGTCGACTATATTACTTAGATACGAAAGTCACTGACACCGAACAATTTATCTTTGTTGAGTGCCACAAAAGGTTTGCGGCAATACTTGGAAACACATATACCTAAGGTTTTTAATGAATACAAATGCTTATAGATGTTTCCTGGCCCAGTATCGTTACGTGTGACATTAAATATTCTGATAACTTGTGATTAAAGGTAAAACATGGAGATTAGGAAAAGGTCCTGAGTAGAGAGAGAGCCTGTCTCTTTAAAATAACTCCATGATAATAAATTCTTACACTCTTGGGAAGTGCCAACAAGTTGAGGTCTTATCAAATCAAAAACAGGAAATTTTTTATCAACCACATTTGGTCCTGCACTAACAGTTCAATCAAACCAAAAACACACAACTCCAATCACACATCTGGATGATTTCTATTTAAAATCGACTCTACAGGAGACCTTTTGTCATGAACTTTGACATTCCCTTAAAGAGTTTTATGTTTTATTAATAGAGCCAGAGGGCACATTCAAATATCGTATACACCTGTTCTATGGGTAGATTGTTTTCGATTCATTGCACTACAAAGGTAAAGGCTGTGAATGCAAATTCATTTTCTGTCCAAAACACTACTTACCAGCCTATGATGCTTGTCATTTCTATTAAGCCACAAAGCATCGGTTAACATGGTCAATTTTCACTCTGGTGCATTTACCATCATGATGAAATGTGGGAATTTCCTGTTGAGCATAAATATGACAAGAGACCGGAAAGTCATATAGCTAAAAACAAAATTTCAAAGTCCATTCGGATGGTATACCCATTGGGACATGAGTTTCAAGTTGAAAAGGAAATGAAAAATAATCTTACACCAAATTGCTTAGCGGGTAGTGACAGTGAGAGGGGCGATACTTGAATTTACATAACAATTTGCTAGAAATGGCAAATGCATTCCATGATTCTCAGTTCACTTTGGAGAATTCGAGACCAAAGTTGAATTCTATTTTCATTGTATCCGTGCTATACGAAGGGAAGTGCGAGCGAGTGTATTGCGGAATGTGGTATAGAAGCTGGCAAAAGTAGATATTTAGGAATATTACAATGGGAATTGCTTTTGAAAGTGCAATGCCACATATGAGAACTTAGCACCTTAGCTGTGATTCCTATATGAACATTGTTGTAAAATTCCTGTAGTATAATGGAAATGGTAATTAGACTTTAGTCTGAAAAGTAACAGCTTGGCAGTTTTCCAACTGTAGCCTTTTAGCCAAATGATATGGTTAAAATGACTAAACAATTAGTTTTTGAAATTAAATTCAGCATCACAACAATTTTGTTTCGTTGTTAATTTTCGGTTAAATTACTCGGAAACAACTCCCACGATTTTAATTACATTTAATATGCTCTATGAATAAAGCCTTGATAGACTCTGGTGTTCAACGCACACCAAGACTTTTGGGATTTTTTCATTAAAGTGTTAAAAAACTTATTCAAAAGTTTCCATTTAGGTACAAATCTCACTTTGGGACAAAAGTTTGTAAAAAATAAACTAAACTTTTTTAGGCTATCAAAATAGAGGCGCAAAGAATAAAAAGGACGAGGTTATATGCACAAAAACACGAACTAACACGACCCGTTTGATAAAGAAATTAATAATGATTTTGCAATCTCTCCTCGTCCCTCGAAAACAAAATAAAGTGAAAACAAAAGTAATCAAAGCACATGCATATTTAATCATCATCATTCACTCATTTCTACACCTCTTTCGACGAAGGTTTCAAAACCATAGCCTATGCACCCACAAACCCTAGCTGAGCTGCTGCAAACAGCACTTAATAAGCTTAATAACTGGGCTGTAGATTGTGGTCTGAACAGCAATCCACACAAAACGGAATTAGTTCTCTTTACGAGGAAATAGAAAATTCCGGACTTCAGACCCCCAACTATTAAAGGGGTAACTCTCACACTGTCAAATCAGGCTAAATATCTAGGTCTCATTTTTGACAAAAAACTGACCTGGAAAACCAATATTGAGGGAAGAGTAAATAAAGCCAACGTGGCACTCTTCTCCTGTAAAAAAGCCATTGGCTGTTTACATCGGTAATTAGACCGATACTCACATACGGGGTGATAGTCTGGTGGACCGCACAAGATGATCAACTACAACAAGCTGGCCAAAGTTGAAAGAACGGCTAGTCTGTGTATTAGGCGCACTGAGGACAACCCCATTGGACGCCCTCAATGTACTACTAGATCTCACACCCCTAGACATCTTCAGCAAACAAGTCGCAGCTAGCTCAGCTACTCGACTCAGAGCAACATCACAGTGGACCAATAATCAAACCGGCCACACTACCATTCTAGATAACTTTAGATTCTTACCGAATCGATCCGACTACACCACCCCCAAGTTGGTGTTTGACAACAATTTCCAAGTAACCATACCTTCAAGAGAAGCTTGGGAAAATGGCACTCTTTTGGAAAATGAATCAATACACCTTTTACACCGATGGTTCAAAAACCAGCGAAGGTGTGGGAAGTGGAATCTAACTGAATCTCAGTCTTTTCTTCCGCCTACCCGATCATTGTAATGTGTTCCAAAGGTACTGTCTTGGCTCAAAGAAAACGTCATATGCTCCACGGATATTCGAATCTTCTCGGACAGCCAAGCTGCCCTTAAGTCTTTTGCCTCTGTCTCTATAAAATCCATCACGGTCCAAAATTGTCAGATGTGTCTGAGGGAGATGTCAAATCAGTTCAATATTCACCTTTCATGGGTGCCAGGGCGCAGCGACATACCAGGCAACTGTATGGCAGACGAACTAGCCAAAAAGGGCACGACCACTTCCCTACGCTCAACATAGGTGCACCTATCACTACCTGTTAACTCCTACTTAGACAAGACGCTTCGAGGATAACGAACACTAGATGGACTGGACTGGAGAGTAACAAGTGCCTTGCAACCAAAAAAGTTTGGCCGTGTGTAGACTCAAAACGCTCAAAGAGTTTGTTAGCCCTGTATCTAGGTTCTACCATAGGTGTTCTTACGGGACACTGTCTAATAGGAAGACACGCCAAAAGACTTGTTTTTTTATATCAAAATTTAATACGAGAAGTTTTATATGAAATAAACCCGTTAAACTTAAATCCAGTCTCGTTTTTCTATAGACCACAATATTGCCACAGTCGAAATTTATTCGTGGAACAACAAAAGAGCGTTTTATTTAATAAAACGCTCTTTTGTTTTATTTAATAAAACGTTCTTTTCTTGCTCTACGAATAAACTTCGACTATCAAATAATTAGATTGAATTCGCGTTGCTAGAACCAGCAAGAGTAACAATATGAGGGTTTCAACTCAAATGATGCAATAGGCTCTTGCATCAAAAGCACGATCAGGTGTCCTTTAACGGAACAAAGGGTTCTAAGGTATTGAAAGAATCAACAAAAGCAACACAATGTTTTTTCTCCCCTGGGTCCATACAGAAACACTCATCACTTACATGACTATAGCTAATTTGAACTACACCA
Organism: Melanostoma mellinum; assembly: GCA_914767635.1. Taxonomy (NCBI): domain Eukaryota; kingdom Metazoa; phylum Arthropoda; class Insecta; order Diptera; family Syrphidae; genus Melanostoma; species Melanostoma mellinum. The sequence continues at coordinate 19,836,949 of OU612060.1, read as the reverse complement.
GCGAGAGAGAGCAACGTATGTAATCAAATGTCTCAAAGGGTTCTACTAGTGAGGTCGTTTTATATAACTGAAAAAGGCTTACAGAATGGGTGCATATAGAGACTTCCAGCTTTGAGGTGACTAAAATGAGTTCGTGTTGAACGAAGAAGCGCGAACAGTAATTTATATATCTTCAAATGACTCACACAGTTCGTGTAACACGAACTAACACAAATAATGATGTTTCGCCCTCAAATGGGTCGAGTTAGTTCGTGATAGGAGCATACATTTTTTATGAAATAAACTCGTTGAGGAATAAACCACAATATGGCCACAGCCATTGTTTTTATTTGCTTATATGTCTCAGAGTTCGTGTTACACAAACTAATACTAGTCACGCGATTTGTTTTCTCCTTTGAAATTACTCTAGTGAGGTCGTTCTACATAACTCAAAAAGACTTGGGTGCATATGGAGACTTCCAGCTTTTCAATAACTTAAATAAGTTCGTGCTAAACGAACAAGCTCGAACAACGCCATTAGTTATATGCGCTCAAATGACTCACAGAGTTCGTGTAACACGAACCAACACGAATCACGATGTTTCTCTTTCAAATGGGTCGTGCTAGTTCGTGTAGGGAGCATATATTGATAGTGATTTTTTAGCTGGTTTGGTTTTGGCAACACTGGTTTTGACAGCTGACGTGTGTTTAGTACCTTGTGTCACTGTCAAACAGCTTCAGTTTGGTTTGCAATTTAACCATGGATCGTCTTACAAATGAACAACGCTTGCAAATTATTGAATTTTACTATCAAAATTCGTGCTCGGTTCGAAATGATCATCGCGCGCTGCTTCCATTTTATGGGCGGCAGCGATTAGGCTCATTTTTGGTTGAATGGGTACGTAAATAAGCAAAATTGCCGCACTTGGAGTGAAGATCAGCCAGAAGCATTGCAACAGCTACCAATGCATCCCGAAAAAGTCACTGTTTGGTGCGGTTTATGGGCCGGCGGCATTATTGGGCCATATTTCTTCAAAGATGATGCGAATCGTAGCGTTACTGTCAATGGTGAACGCTACCGAGCGATGATAACAAACTTTTTTTTGCCCGAAATGGAAGTTCTTGACTTGCATGATATGTGGTTTCAACAAGACGGTGCCACATGCCACACAGCACGCGAAACAATGGCGCAATTGCGAGGCGAGTTTGGTGAACAGTTAATTTCACGTTTCGGGCCGGTCAATTGGCCGCCTAGATCGTGCGATTTGACACCATTAGACTATTTTTTGTGGGGGTATGTCAAGGCTAATGTCTATAGGGACAAGCCCGCTTCGATTGACGCACTGGAAGCCAACATCCATGCATTCATTCGTGAGATACCGGCCGATATGCGTGAAAGAGAATGCCAAAATTGGACTCAGCGGATGGGCTACCTGAGACGCAGCCGCGGTCAACATTTGCATGAAATTATCTTTAAACATTAAATTGCAAGGTTCAAACTATCGATTCAAATAAATATTTCATTAATTTTTTCGAATTTTTTGTGTTTTTTTTTTTTTTAAAAAGTTCTAAACCTCTTAAAAAATCACCAGTTAGCTTCGTCCTAAAGAAATAATTTCTTGAGTTTTTTTTAATTTATTTCTTATTGAATAATTGCAGTGTGATTCAAAACCCAAAGTCGTAAGCAATTTTGTTGCCTGCAGGTCGCTTGTCCTGGTGTGCATCGCGGCTTTTGGTTGTTTTAAAGCTCCAAGAGAAAGATTTTTTTCTTCTTGAACTTAACATTGAGGATATCAATCACAACAAAATTAATTACCATTCGTGTTGCCTTCAATCATCTATAACATTTTGCTACTGCTTTAAACTGCGGTGCATGTGGCGTCATTAGAGCAAGTCTGCCCGTTGCTCGGCAATAAGAGGTTCGAGTCCCACAAATATAAAATTGTTTTCCGTGAGTATAGCACCTTTTGAGGAAGTGGCAAATCCTCCAAGAGTAATTACACTGCCATGAAAAGCATCTTCTAACTGAGCAGTTCGTAACCGACAAAAAAATGTAAAATAAATAAATAAATATAAATAGGATGGCGCAACAGAGCGAGGAGTCCCTGGGCCTAGCGCATTTCTCACAACCATGCCTTGCGAGGGAATGGAGGGGACCTACAATTTTCTGCCGGTTCCGAACGGCTAATTAAGAAAGCGCTTTTCATGGCAATGAATTTACTAACGGAGGACTTGTCAATTCCTCGCGAAAGGCGATATCCGTGGAAAAACATTTTTGCCTCTGCTGGGATTCGAACCTCGAACCTCTGGATTAGCAGGTGGACATGCTAACCATCACACCACGGGTACCACAAAAAAATGTAGGTCCCTGAAAAGTGTTAGACCTAAGGCTCCCCGCACTTCGTCGTCTTATTCATTCATTTGCTTATTTTGATCGATTTAAACTCCCAACAAGTGAAAGAACATCTTGTGTGCTTGCTACTTCAATATGTATCCAGGTCATGACATCTACAATCCGCCCTTTAGTTTAAAAATACATTCCATTCATGTTCACAAAATGACATAAGTTTCCTCAAACTCAATACAACAGTTCATAAATAAAACTTAACCTTCTTATTTCGATTACTTTCGTGTTTCTTAACAGAAACTAACACCTTTTCAGCAAAAACTACTTAAGTTCTACGTGACTGAAATAATTCTTCACACCTTTTAAATGTAAGTGCTTTAACTTATTTACAACGACCCAACTCATTCTACAATGAATGGAAAACTTTCACTATGAACGGAAACACATCAACGTCGCGTCGTCAACGTCGTTTCTTTTCTTCACTTTCCTAACTTCCGTGGGATCAAAAAACACCGACATTACTTAACATTCAACCAAAAAAGGGCTTACAATTCTGTTCATAAATAAAAATACTTCCTTAAACTTACACAACAAAGACGCGCATGCAAAAAGGATTCTTTCGAGCTAAGTAAAGTGTTATTTGAAAATATATATTAATACGCTGCTTTGTCCAACACTAGGAGAAACTTTTCTTGTCGCCCTGTTAAGTTTTATGAGAATGTCTCCCAAAGGAAACTTATTCGTATTGTGACAGTGTCGTAGTTGTACCACAAGGACTCATTTAAACTCCAACACACAAGATACAAACCACTTAACCAGCTAAATGTAATTTCCACACATTCACTGAATGAATGTGTGTGGGAAGTAATTGTCGGCTTAGGAGGTAATTAGGATGAGCACACAAACGTTCGTACAGTTGAATCAATACCCAATCATTTTCAAATCACATTGGCAACCACTGATTAATTCCTTATCGATATTTGCGAAGGAAACGATGTTCGACGATGAGTGCTTGTCAATTTCCATATCCAATCCACACACACACAGTATTCAATTTATCTGCCTGATCCTTTAAAATGACAAATCCCAGGAGGGATTTCTCATTTGGTACACATCCGGGAAGGAGTGAGAAAAAGAAGCAAGAAAAATCTTGAGGACACACAAAAAACTGAACATTAGAATACAATTTGATCGACATAAATAATTAATTGCGCACATACTTGAAGCATATGGCTATGATGAGAAGAATGGATAATTGAACCGGCACAATGTCTTCGGCTGATAGGCAGTGCGTACAGAATGAGATTTAAACTGACAACACGATTTTTTCGGTTTTCCTAAACGTTTTCTGTAGTACCTGTCATTGAAACTCAGTACTCGATCCTTAAAGCCCACTAACATCGTATCGCAAATACACGCTCAATCACATCAAGCTGCAGCTACAACAGAAGGCTTACAAAAAAAAAACAATTAGACTTCCATTAGGGAAAGAAATTTCAATGGGTTTTGCCGATGATGCTTGAAGAGCTTGCGCTTTTGCTTTGTTCTGTTTTCCGCCATTCAATATTTCACTTGCCCCACATTCGATTTTTCTGGTTCACAGTATTTGCTAAAGATTAAGTTTGTTGTTTGGTTTCGGGCTCAAAAGGGATTTGATTTGATATGTGTTGTGCTTTGAAAATGCTTTCTGCAAATTCGAAGGGCAGAATAATGAAAATTAATTATGCGAATATTTTACTTTTCATTCCTGAATGTACTGAAAGAAAAAAATATAAAAACTTTTTATGGACCAATTTCGTATGCGAGGATAATACTTTTATGAATGGCTTCAATGTTTTATATTCGGCTTTCCCAGATGCCATACGGCTTATGAACTTTCAGCAAAGTTTTATTTATTGTATGCATACTTCGCAAGAACATGAAACCAATCTAGACGTCAGAAACTGTGATGTGATTGTCTGCTACAGACATATGTGTACGCATTTCAATAGACTAGTAGTGCTAGGCGCATCGGGGGTGGGTTGTGTCTTGTGTCGCTCTTTGCCATTTTAACTTGTACTTATATGTGACAAAGAAATAACCAAGTCGACCTGTGACCATTCCTCATTAGTCACCACCAAATTGCTTTAGTAGAGACATAAGAGTCACGACCGAAGATAAGCCAGATCTCTTCGCAAAGCAGCCAGAAAAGATAATGATAAGTGTGTGCATTCTGATTCGAGAAAATGCAAGACAGTCAAAGAGGAAGTACTCAGCAGTCCCAGCATACTTTTCACAGGATTCGAAGAGGATACTATCGATTGAATTTATATTACATTTTTAAATTCGGACAAATGAGAAGTATTCCGTGGCAATACCAACAAGTCTTCTACTAAGTCTTCTGCTAAGAGAAAACCATAAAGTAGCATCTTTTTTAAACGTAGTGCGAAAGCGACCCATGCTCTGAAGAACGATTATGTCGACCATAAAATAGACGGCGCTTGCGGTAAACTTCGCAAGATGAGCCATTATTTTGGAAATAAATTCGAACGATTTGCAAGAGTTGTTCTTTCCTCAACCTGTTCGCGATAAGATGGCAAACCAAACTGAACATAAATGACATTAGAGTTGGCCGATTTGGCAACAATATGTGAGTTTTATCCCTATTCGAAAAGCCAACCTCTAAAAATACACCCGATACGATGTCGATTTTAAGTCAGCGTTCGATAACATTGATAGGCAAAGTTTTTTTTTATAAACTATATGGTACCGGTTTGTCGAGAAAGTTTGGGAGAGTTTTTGAGAACTTGTATGAGAACGCAATGGCTTCAGTATGGAATGGGGAAGAGATGTCTGAATGGTTTAGGAAGGAATCAGGAGTAAGACAGGGGTGTACATTGAGCCCAAGTCTTTTTGCACTGTTTATAGAAGACTTAGTTACAAGCTTGCCCAGTGGAATCGAATACGCAGGTCAAACGATTAAGGCTCTTCTCTTCGCTGATGAAATTGTTATCTTGGCCTCTTCACCTTTATCTATGCAGCTTATGATAAATCAGCTTTCGCAGTATTGCAGACTTTGTAACTTGACCGTGAATTTAGAAAAGTCAAAAATTATGATTTTTAAAAATGGAGAGGGTAGAAACTGTGCCAGTGAAAAATGGTATTACAATGACTTAGCCATTGAAATTGTTACTATTCGGTATATAAAATATCTTGAACTTAACCTCACAAAGAACTTAAATATGGAGAAGCACTTGAAGGAGAAGCTGGAGAAGGCCAAATGTGCGATCAGCGCGTCGTGGAAACAATGCTTTTATAACAAAAATATTGCCCATAGTAGCAAATTTCAAGTGTTTCAAACGGTATCAAAATCAATATTGTTTTATGCAGCACAAATCTGGGGAGCTAAGCAATATGAAACGGTGGAGAAACTTCTGCGCTACTATATCAAACGAATCTTTGGACTGCCAACAAACATGCCCAACTACATGGTTATGTTGGAAACAAGTTTATCGCCTCTTTTCATAGAAACGCTAAAAATGCATGTTGACTATGTTTTAAAAACTATGAAAATGGAAAATCATCTACTTCCCAAAATAGCAGCTCTTCAAGTCATAAATTCTAAGACAAGTTGGTATGCTGAATGGATGCACTTAGCCAGAGATTGTGAGGTTGACCTGAATCTGGATAGTTATGATTTCATTCATTAAACGCTTTATCAGCTTATTTCTTCAGTGGACCTCAAGCGTAGAGAAAGTTGTCTGAATAACGCAACAAGATCGCTGCATAGAGAACTCTATTGTAGACTCAATCACAATTTGAATGAGATGAATTATTTTCGGGACATAAATGGAGTCAACGAAATTGCGATGATGGCCAGGTTACGAGGTGAACTATTGCAGCTAAACTTCATGTCACATAAACCAGATTTACCTATCATCTGCTCGCTCTGCAATTTAAACGAAAGAGAAGATACTTTTCATTTTATGTGAAAATGTTCTGTCTTCTTCTAATTCATAGAAATAATTATGTTTTGTTAACCAGGCAGAGGGCATAAGGCCAAGCTTTTAAACTGATATTGTTAATTATGTAATCAAAATTTACGAAACAATAAATCTAATCTAATCTAAAAATCTACACCCGATACAACTTATCAACTAATTAAAAAGTTTTCTGTATTAAAGTTTGTTTCATTTTAAGTGACCGTTATAAAAGTGTAATCCATTCCATTAAATGGGTTTATTTTTGGAGTGACACCTGCTTCTTTAAAGAAACTTTTTCAGTGCAGCCTATGTCATTGAAAGAGGTTTATTTTAGAGTGGCAAATCTCTCCTCATAAAAAGAGGCTATTATTGGAGTTGAACATGTATTTTTCCTGAAATTATTCATAAGTGTGAAAACTATATTGTGCACTTCTTCTAGTTTACAATACCTTTCCAATAAAACAACATTCATGCAAATACATTGTGTTAATGGCAAGTAAAAGGGTTACAACGAGCATTCTTTCGATCAAAAAACATTTTTTCTGATTCCAAAAGATTGTAGCAATCAATATACAGACAGTTTTTTTGTATTCCATTGCTATTAACGAAGCTATGCATTGAATTTCTAAGACGCCAATGAAAATTTGCACGATTTCAAATTCTTCAGACCATCCTTTGATCGCGTTTCGCATCTAAATCCGTGAGATTTGGTCGCATTTATTTTAAAGCAAGACTGGTAGTTTATATTTCCACTTTTCTCTTCTTTGAATATCTTGAATTAACACCCTCCACCATTTCCTCCCTAAGCAAATAAGATGGTTGTAATCAGTAAATACTTTTCGCCTGCAGCTTATAAAAGTAAAATTCCCACAATAGGATCCTTTTTTCTCTTATTTTTTTATAATTGTATCACCCACTGGAAAAAAAAGCTCACCATTAAAAAAAAAAAAAATATATTTATTACGAGTAATTAAAATTCAATGGACGTTTACGTATCATTTCACAATTTTGCATCAAACAAGTAATTTAAAACTCATTTATTATTCAAACTAATTGTCCTTTCTTTCTTTACTTAACCGAATCGAGACTTTCTCTTTGATGAATATTAAACAGTCTCCTTTTCTTAAAGACGAATTGAATATGCCCTCAAAACTCGTATATTCGTATGATGTATACCTTTACAGTTCCTTTTTTATTCTTTTTTTTTTCTTATTATTCTTCCGTTATTTTCTTCATCTTTTTAATGACGATTTGTTTCGATACTTTTTGCCATGAATATTGATGAAACATAATACCTGCTAATAGATCCATGCTATTCTCGATTTAACTTTTTACAAAACAAAAAGGCTCGTGCTGGCTTAGACGGAAAGCCTTTTCGTTCATCCCTTGACTTACCTTACCCATTTACGTCAATACGCCCATCACGAGAGCCTGACTAGAGTAGGATTTTGAGGGAATATTCGATGGAATCCGTTGTTAAAAGGAAAAAATAAATCAACCAAATCGAACAGGTGGTTGACTTGATCCAATCACTTATTGAGTTTTTTGTTTTTTTGGTAGCTGCCAAAATGAAAAGGGTGCGTAGAATATTTTCACATTAGTAATTGACGTGTTCTCAATAAATATCTGAGGTTTTGGACAAGAATTTGATTTGATTGACACAATCGAACGTATTGTGATTGAAATATTGATAAACATGACACAAAATATTAATGTAAGGTGTGTGTGTGTGTGCCCGCCCATGTGGAATTCTTATGATGTTATGGACACACGAGCTGTGTTGTTATGATGCAAGTCCTTACGTCAGTCGATTGTTCACAATTTCGTGAGCGCAACAGGATTTGTAATGATGAAGTTGGGGCGCGGGCGGGCGTGGTGCAGTAGTAGAGTGTGCAGTAGATAGGCCGGACGTGTGGAATACTTATTGTTAGATGTGTGACGAAGCGTCACTATTTCTTTCTCCTACCTCATCCCAAAATGCTGCACCAAAACAGTCTATTGAAATCCCCCGCACGCAATTAAATTACAAAGTGAATGCGTACTCCAAGGCCAAACATTGTTTACTTCTCCGTGCCTTATCACTTCTTGTGCATTTCCTTACGGGGAAATACATTGGGAAAACCCATCCAATTTTTTCTATGCAAAATTGTCACTGACCGGATACAGCTCACATTCGGTTTCAGTTGCAAAGTCAATGAATAGAGGTGGTTTAATCACCAAAAATGAGAAAAAGATTTTATAGGTTTCTACTTGTTGTGGCTTGCTTCAGCCGGGCGAATAGAATTTACCTGATACCTACTTTTTCTCATTTCACCGCAAAAGAGATTTGATCGTTATGGCTTGTTTGAGCCAGGCGATTGAAACTTCCTTACCATTTAGTCTCCGTAAAGGAAGTCTAGTCGTTGTGGCTTGTTCTCAGCCGGGCGTTTAGATTCTCCTTACTTGTAGACGTTGCGTTTCCTTAACAGAAATTCAATCGTTGTGGCTTGTTTGACCTGGGCGTTTGAATTCACCTTAGTTAGTTAGGCGTTGCGTTTCCGTGAAGGAAATTCATTCGTTGTGGCTTGTTTTAGCCGGGCGTTTGAATTCTCCTTAGATAGTTTTCTATTGACACTGCGTCGACTTAAAGTCCTTGTAGGAAGTTTATTCGTTGAGGCTTGTTTCAGCCGGGCGATTAAGTTTTCCTTAATTAGGCATAGCGTCACCACAAAGGGAGTTTTCATCGCAGTACGCAACCGCAGGCCTTGACTACGAAGTCCGCCGCCGCCAAAAGAGTGTTTTGCCTCAAAGTAAACGCATGCACTTTTTACGAAGTCCGCTGTCACCGATAGATTTCTCTGCCTTTCACCACGCAACGCAGACCTTTGCAACGAAATCCGCTGCTGCCGATAGAGCGCCCTGCCTAACGCAGAGCTAGATAGGAGTTCACCGCCGCCGAACAGAGGAAATAACAGCCGTGGTTTACAACCGTATCCCCAAAGAAACCATCGCCACTACACCAGCGAGGATCGATATCAGCCGTTCCGTGGGCCAGCACCCGAAATAGACCGTACTCAAGAAATCATAAAATTTGCTTTTTCTAGTAATATTGAATATAAAACTTGTTAATTTGTAAACTTTATCCTGAGAGAGAAGATATTAAAATAAATCTAGAGTTACTTAGAATAAAGCCGACCGTTTCCTCGTATTCATTTTTGAGAAGTTGGACCGCCGAAACCCAAGTCTTGTGAAGCTTCCTTGGGTAGACCCTGGACACCCTGAGTCATACCCCAGCCTTTGAAAAAAAAGCATCACAGATGTAAAAAAGAAGAAGAAGCAGCTCTTTTTCTTGCACAGATGTTTACGACAAGAACTTAACTCTTCTTCACATGGATAAAATGTCTTGTTAATAGCCTATTTTTCATGACGTTATGGGCTCACGTGTTATGTCAACACGCTGCTGTTGGTATGCAATTTCCGCCTTTCTTTGTACTGCCAAAAGTAATCCCCTTTCTCATTCGCGTGTTTAATTCAATGCATTAGTAACTATGTTACATCTTGCTCATTGCAAGTCCGAACCATTAAAATTGCAATTCCAATTTATACCAGAAAATCAATCAATATCGCAAAGATAGTAATGACCTTAAGCAAAGCTCTCCACTTTGAACATAATATGCCCTGTAGTGGTCTGTGTAATTGATTGTCATTCTCAATGTCAACCCTGTTATGCTTGTACGAGTGTCGAAGCTCTATCTCTTATGCAATTGTCGTCTCACCTCAATGTTGGATTAAAGCTGTAGCAATTGAAATGGTTACTCTCTCGTGTTAGCAGTAGCAAGGATGTCATTGTCGACAAACACTAACAACGTTTGCATCGGATGTGAACAGTATGTCAAGTGTAATGCAAAATTAATTGGGGCTTGAATTCATCCAGCAAATCGTATGCACTCAAGTATTACCCACACCCACACATAAGATCGATCCTTCAAAAAGAACATCGAATGTATCGAGGTTGAATGCTGAAATCTTGTCACGTTCACAACGATTGACAACATTCACCATTGGATAGCGATGATGGTGTGAAAAGAAATGTCCTTTCGTATTTTATTTTTTGTCCTTCATCGATTTTGTTTTATGTTTTTTAGATACTTTGTTGTCTTATGGTAATGATTTATTACGATATAATGTAATGCTTTTTGAATTCAATTAATAACCTTAAACTTAATTCGTCTATCTGTCTGTACGTGTGGAGTGGGGTTAGAACGAAATTAAAAAAAAAAAAAAAATATAAAAAAGGACGAATATAATGGAATGAGCTCTAGGATAATGTAAATTAAATTCAAAGTCGTTGGACTGTAGATCATACACTTCTTGCTGATTTCTTTCTTTCTCTAAAGTCTACAATGAACTGAAGTTGTTTTCGCAATCAACGGACCAAAAAGGCAATGGACAAATAATGAGCAAAAAACGACGTTTACTTTTTTTGCCAAACGTTATCAAGAATCTTAACTTTATTACAGGATTGGTAGTTGAAGAGTTGATGACAGGCGTCTCTCTTAGAATTTTGGAAATGAATTAAACGCTCTTCTGCTAAGCCTTCCTTGGTAATGAGAAAATTACTGCTTTTTAGACAAGGCTTATATCAACGGATGGTGTTTTTAAAACAATTAATCATTGTTCTTGCTTGGACACAATAGACTTTGTTTTGAAATTGATTATCATTATTGCAAGACAATTTTCTGCCCAAGGTTTTGTGTTAATTGGGGTTGGGATGTCATATTTGGGTAAGATGATTTTAAGCTCTTCTTTTGGGTTTGTATATATCGGGTGTTATTTTAGGGGTTGGTTTTCCGAATAGGGATAAAACTGACAACTTGTGGTCAAATCAGTCAACTCTAATGTCATTTATGTTCAGTTTGGTTTGCTATTTCATCATGAACAGGTTGACATACGAAAAATGCTTGCAAATTGTGCAAATTTATTTCGAAAATTGCCAAGTTTACCGCTAGTGCCGTCTATTTTATGGTCAACATAATTGTTCAACAGAGCAATTAATTCGGTTAGCCATGGATCGTTTTCGCACTACGTTTACTCTATGTGATAATACGCATTCGCAGAGACGTCGAAAAATGCGCACCGAAAATATTTTATTTATTTTGCCGCTGCAGAGCAAAGTGTTGAAGAGAACCCGAATGATAATCGATTGCCCACCGTGCAATGCAATCAGAGCTTTATCCATCAACTTTATGGAAAATTTTGTGCAAAGATCTTGGCTAACGACCTTACAAGATCCAGCTTGTGCATGAATCAAAGCCGCGAGACCATGCAATGCGTCGTGATTTTGGTGAATGGCCGGAAAATGAGATTGATATCGATGCTGATTTTCATGCAAAATTAAATTTTATTCAGTAATGAATGACGCTCATTTTTGGTTGAATGGTTATGTCAACAAGCAAAATTGACGCCATAACACATACAAAAACTGCTCTATAGGCTGGTGGAGTCATTGGGCTATACTTCTTCGGCAATGATGCTGGCGAGCCAGTTACCTGTTAATGGTGACCGCTCTAGAGCCTTGATAACCAACTATTTTGTTCCTGAGTTGGATGGCATGAATGTGAATGAGATATACAAAACGGCACTACATGCCACACAACGCACGTCACAATCGATTTATTGAAGAAAACATTCGATGAGCGCATAGATCGTGTGATTTGACACCATTGGATTATTTTCTTTGGGGATATGAGAAGCCTTTCGTCTAAATCAACAAATCAGAAACGTTATGGGGCTTGGAAGCCAGCATTCGTGGCGTTATTGCCGACATACGGCCTCAAATGCTCGAAAAAGTGGTTGAAAATTGGACCTCTAGACTTGGCTTTAATCGAGCCAGGCGTGGAGGCCACACAACCGAAATCATATTTAAACATTATTGGCATAAAATTATCCTTACAATAGAGCCAAATTAATGGAAATTAAAACGATTTTCTTGTGTTTTATTTCAATTCGAAGTTCTATTCCTCTAAAAAAAAACACCCTGTACATAGAGTCCAAGTTATGTTTTGCAAAAAAAAAAATTAGAACGAAACATCACAATTGGAAAAAAAAGTGAGTTGATAAACTCTGTCTGGCTTGCCTTCATCAGCCTCGAAGCATATTGAACCTGAAAGAGATTGGAGTCTTGAAGGCTGAATGGACTTTCTATAATTTTTTTTGTGTTTAGCAGCAGTGTTTATTTGGGGCCGTTCTTCATCGTGTACCCGAGATTTTATTTTTGTCCATTTCCAGTGCGCAATTTCATTTAACATAACTTTAACTCTTCTTGCTAAGTATTGCCCCCGGCTGTCAATCCACAAAACACAAGCAACAACATTTCTAGAAGCAAAAGAGTTAATTATGCGTCGCAATCATTAGCACCCAAATCTTCGCACGTAAAAGAGTCAAATAATGACCAATAAAGCCTTCGAGGTCCATTAAGTTTTGCTCTAGAAACAACATTTAAAAGTGAAACTACAAACACTTGACTTTATTAGTATTTGATCCATCCGCAGCAAAATTCTGTCCTTTGTCCACAACCGGGTGTTGTGTTTGCAGGCATACATTTCAATTTGGTTGAGGATAGACGTAGTTTTGATGACAAAACCACCGCAATTCGATAGTTTTGTCATCAAATCCTGCGATCAATTTCCTTTAGCTCTAAAGTCGCCCCTAATAACTTTCATCTCCAAATGAAATGGCACAGCTCATCAATATTCACTTTTGCTGGGTGACATAACAGAAAACCGTTCAACATTAACGAAACACAATTGTCTTTCTCTCTGCCACTGCCACTCGAACAACTTGAATGAAGAAGATGAGGAAACTGCGTTTCATTTTCTTTGCACAGACTAAAAAGACCTGGAGGTTTTCATCTCAGTGAGAAAATAAACAAATTTGAGGCTGAGCAAAAGCCAGAGACTGGGACTGAGCAAAAGCCAGAGACTGGATATAGTGCATTTCTTTAAACCATTTTTTTTTTTAGGAAGGAAGGGAACCACGGGACTCAACGGCTAGGTGACGAAGTATACTTTTCATGCCAGGTTTTGCTCTTCAAAGTCTTACTTATTCTGCTTGAAAGTTGATACAGACAAAAAAAATTGAACTAAATTATCAAACTCCTAAATCTAACTTCTAGTCTGATGTTCTAACTGTTTCACCACGAATACAACAGGAATCTGGCTCTTTATAGATTTTTTCTCGCTATGCTCTTAAAGGGCTAGCCAATGGAATTTTTTTTTTAAATCAAATGCTATCGCGATGAGAAGATTTAGCTCAACTCTATCTTACCTCAGCAGCTTTCGTTACAAAGGTCAATCCAATCATGTAAATGCCTATGGGTGATTTCAAATCACTTCTATTCGCATTTCAAACCACGAATGAATGAATGAATGAATTTTCTTTATTTAGCTTCTGAAAAGCCATTTAGTTTTAAGTTTTACATTTGAACTTATTATAAATAATTAATATAATACAAAATAGTATATAAGTGTATACATTTCTATTACTTTAAAAGATTTTTGTAATTATAAAATTTACTTTGCACATTTAGATATTTATAGGTTTGAACGTATGTGCTCAATTAGTTTTCTTTTAAAATCATGCAACGCTGTGCAACATTTTACTTCTCTAGGAAGGCTATTAAACCCATGAAACCCCATGTAAAAAACTGTTCTTTGACCCCTTGATGTTCTACATCTCTCAATTCTTAGGTCATCATTATTTCTAAGATTTTGTTGTAATACTGTATTTTCTCGTATGTTTTCACATAAGTACCCAGGTAACAGATTGTTTTTAATTTTAAACACAAATATCATAGTACGCATAAACAGTCTTTGGTTAACATTTAGCCATTTCAAAACATTTAACATAGATCTTATTGGTGTATAAACACTACATTTAATAATTATTCGCATAATTTTGTTTTGTAATAGTTGTAATCTATCTTTATGGCTTTGAGGACATACATAAATAAGACTAGAGCAGTAATCGAAGTGAGGTTTAATTAAGACATTACATACATTAATAGCGGTACTCATAGATATATTTTTCCTTATTTTTCTTAATACACCTATTTTTTTAGACACTTTTTTACATATGTAGTCAATGTGATCATTGAAATTTAGCTTTTCATCTAACATAATACCAAGATACTTCATTTGTTTTACAATTTCAATTGGTTCATTGTTTATTTTAACATTAATATTTACAGGCGTACTTACATAATTACATTTAAAGATCATACATTTAGTTTTATTTACATTTAGCACCAGTCTGTTCATTTTAAGCCACGCGTTCACCCTTTCTAGGTCTTGGTTAATTTCCTCTATGCAATCTTCAATATTTTTTCCAGTGATGTACAACAACCCGTCATCAGCAAACAGAACAAGTTTTGATGAACATACTACCTTGCTCATGTCGTTGATAAACATTAGGAATAACCACACTCCGAGAATTGTACCTTGCGGAATTCCTACGTTTACAGGAACTGGTGTTGATAAAAAACCGTTTACGGACGTTCGTTGCGTTCTCCCCGATATAAATGATTTAAACCACTTGAGCTCATTTGCCTTTATACCAAAGCACTTTAATTTTTTAATTAATATTTGGTGGTTAACAGTCTCAAAGGCTCGTTTTAAGTCAAGAAACACTGCTACAACTACATTTTTAGAATCGATTTCTTTTCGCCAGTTATTTATCACCAAATTTAAACAAGTTTCGCACGAGTGATTTGCACGGAAGCCCGACTGATATCGGTCCAAAAGACCTTGCCCGTCTAAATGTTCTTGTAATTGAATTGCAACAGTTTTTTCTATGATTTTTTCATATAAAGGCATCATATTTACTGGTCTGTATTCACTGAGACTTTTTGCGTTAGGTATTTTTTTTATTGGTATTATAAGAGATTCTTTCCATGAATCTGGGAAAACACCTGCACTCAGGGATATATTTATAATTCTTTCTAATACCGGACCGACAAAACACAGAGAATCTTTGAACATCTTAACACTCATAAAATTAAAGTCACTCTTTTTGCTAATCATATCTATTGCACAGCTTATATTTTCTATGTTCACTAATTTGAACTTAAAATCTATATTGCACTCTTCTATTATGTTAATGTAATCACAGTATATCACAGATCGGGTTATTTCTTTTATGGAATCAACAAAAAAGTTGTTAAATTTATCACATAAAATTGCACTATCATCTATCACAGAACCGTCATCTAATTGCACCTCAGTTATAGTTTCATTATTTTTCTTAAAAACATATTGTTTTAGTTGTTTCCACATATCTTTTTGTGAGTTTGCGGTGTGAATTTTGTTTTTTATAAATTGTGATTTGGTTTTGATGATATTTTTTTTGTATTCATTTCTACACTGCTGGTACATAGACCAATCATTTTCATTATTGCTGAGCACTGCTTGTCTATATAAATTAATTTTTACTATCTTTGCCCTTCTGAGTTCACTGTTGAACCACTCCGCGTTATTAAAAGGAACTTGTTTCGTTTTAACCATACCATTGATAACATTTTTAAAGTTCAGCACAAATTGATCACATAAAACATTTAGATTGTAGGGTAGCTCACTATTCATATTTACAAACAATGGGATTTCGTACAGTCTTGACAAAAGATAATTTTGGTTATATGCACAATATTTAACGGTTTTTTTATTTATAGACTTATGTTGGTTCGCAATTAATATTTGAATAGTTTCATGGTCGCTTATCTTTAAATTTTTATCAACATTTGCATGTATTTTTTCAGGAAAATTTGTTATAACATAGTCAATTAGGGTTTTTGAAAATCTGGTGATTCTTGTTGGCTCGTTGATGACCATACGTAGACCGCTATCATTCAGTATATTTGAAATGCGTCGCGTGTATGTATTTGTTATATCTAACCAGTCTATATTTACGTCGCCTATTAATAAGAAACTTCCACGATGTGACAGATATTCTAACCAGTTTTCAAGCTCGTCACAAAAAACACTTTTTGACGAGAGACGATTTGGAGATCTATATATTGCACATATATATATCACAGGAAAGTTCTCATATTGCACTTGTAACATTATACCCCAATATTGCATATGTAGTCGGAATTTTTTTATCACGCGACATTTAAAGTTATTTCTTACATATATTGCTACACCACCAGTATATGTCGACTCACTTTCACAACTAAACGGAGGAAAGAAACCTTGTAGTTGTACATACTTCAAATCTTCGGCGTCAGTGACATGGGTTTCGGACACAACTAAAATATCAACACTTTCATTTACGATTAAACTTTCCACCTCCTCAAAATTGTTGAATAAGCCCTGGACATTGAAATACAAACACCTTATATCGTCTAACTGCTAGACGTCAGTCCTCTCTTCCGCAATTTTTACTTTTCTTTTGTATATTGGACAATTTATGTCGTTCGCTTTATGGCTCAAATTTAAATTTAATTTCAATGTTTTATTAGCATTACAACAATTATTGCACTTAACCTCATCACTTGTACACATTTTAACGTCATGGTTACCTGCACATTTAACACAAATTTTTTCACTAGTACAATTTTTAGACGTATGATTATAGCCACAACAATTAAAACATCTTCCAACATGAGTGTGCTGATATACTTTGCATCGATCCCAACCAATATTTACTTTAGTACTATCTAACACTTTTGCAAAGGCAACACTGTCCATTTCGACCACTGCGTTGAAACATTTAACTTTTGGCGACAGATATACTACTACACATTTAATGTCATGTTCTTCCAGACCATTTTGCTTTTTTAATGCTATAACTATCTCTTCTTCACTCATTTTTTCTTTCATACCAACTATAAGAATTCTTGGTTTTCTTAGTAATGGTATTTTAACGTTGTAGTCTACACTTTGTTTTTGTTTAAATTCACTTTCAATTTTTTTTAATGATTTTTCATCTCCTCTAATAAGCACTGCACCATTTTGAATATCTTTAACATTAGTTATTTTTAAAGCTAAATTTGCCGGATCAATTGTGCTTTTAATAATTTCTCTTGTTTTTACATTGTTTTGATTCTCCTTTGGTTTAATTATTATCACATTACTTTTTTCTTTCACTTTATCTGCATATGAGATTTGATTTGATTGTGTTGGTGTTGTTTTGTTTTCAGACACAACTGATTCCTTGAAATTTTTTAGTTCTTTGAAAATATTTTCTTTTATTTCTTTAACACTTTTTATTGCGTTTATATTATCATCTCCTATTTTTTTTGCATCTTCACATATTTTTGCACTTTGTGCCTTGAAGCACTCGCTAACTTTAACAAACTTTTCAAACTCCTTCACACTTTTTTCACACGCCTTTTGCGAAATTTTCATTTCTTTCACTCTATCCGCGTATCTTGCTTCAATTGCTTCTAATAAATTTTTAATTTCTAATTCATTTTTTTGTAATGATTTTTCAAATTCACTTTTATATTGTTTTAAGTAAATTCCATTTTTTTCAACGTTTTCATGTATTTCGCGTACAGCTAAATCCACATTATGTATGTATTGTACACAATCATCACATATGAATTTAAGCATTGTATTTGTGTCTAACACATTACTACTGTAGCGGTCGAGCCCACTACATGCCACTTTAAGATGGTAAACTTTTCCACAAATTCCCGCACACTTTATACCGGATTCACCGCTTATATCGTTTTTGCATTTAATACACTCCATTTCAATTGTTTTTTTGACTTCCTTATACCACGCACTTTATAATTCATTAGTTTGTGCAATGGTGCAAAGAATAATGCTTAAATATAACAATATATAGGTTTTTTTCCAATTTAAAGTCGGATCGCTTAGTATACACGTCTATACTCTACGACAGTATGCCACTAATAATCAACACCTCAAATCCTTTGTAACAGCTAAGACCTGACATTAAACGCAAAAATCACTTAACCTTATTAGGCTCTTTTTAACCATAGTCATCCTTACAAATTACCAATTGAAAATTTAAAAGCACTCATACGCCACAGTGCCCATTTCAATTCACATAGACATTAAGCGCACTAAAGGCTAAATGGACTCCATTGGAATTGGATTAATGTACTCCTCGCCATTAGTTATTATTCTAGATAATGATAATGTAGTAATTGGATTGCAATCCACCCGCTTCAGAGAGGATTCTGTTTAATTTACTTGAAAATCATTGCAACTTAATTCGGGAAATGATTTGTATTTGTGAGTGAGTATGCGGTTGAATTTACCACTTTATCCCAAGAGTCATACTCATATAAATCTTTGGCTTAGCATTGAATTGATACACCTACACTATACACACAAGAAGTTACACTTGATCTAGTCCGTATTGCGGCTTAGATTCCAATTTGAACACACTGCCGTTGCAATTGAATTTCAAACCACACATCGCATCTCTATACATCCATCATATGTTTGGTAATCCTTAAGCAATTTCTGTTGATTTAGCATGTGAACATAAACAACGAATTGAATGGGTTAAATGCTGGGTTTTGCCAAATGTCAGGTACACCTGTTTTGAATACGTGATCCAAGCATTTTACTTATCCTTGATATCCTGTTGCCTCTGCTATACACCAAGCGAAACATATTTGTTTGATCCTATTAAAGGTTATACCTACCATGGTTCTCACGTATGAAATTCTGTCACAATTTCTTACTATATAAATCAATTGAAAAAAAAACAAACATATATGTATGTACTCGTAAACACACAGAGGATGAACCGAGTGAAATACAATAAAGCGAAACGTAAAGATAAGTTGGACGTCATGCGTGTCTTGTAGATTAAATTAATAAATCAAATATTAAGGGAGTGGAAAGATATACCTATGGTATGTGTGTGTGCGACCAGGACATGGGTATATTATGAAATATGTAGGTTTATGTTGTTCCAATTCAAGACATATTTGTGAGATTAATTTTGTTCAGTGAAGTAATATTGAAGTATTATTTGTGCGAACGTGTTTATTGAAAAGGAAAATCCGAATTCGAAGACAAAACAAAACGGTTCTTAAGGGGAATATTTTTTTCTTTTAATTTTTTGTGAGAAATGGGGCATAAATGCTTCAATGAGTTTGTTTGAGTTGTGTAAACGATATGTTTAAAAATGAGTAACAAGGGTGTTTGTTGAGTGGCAGTGGCTGGAAATATCTTCTTCGCAGTTGCGTATCGATTGATCTCTTTCTTTGACAATTTGATATGAATGAAACGAGATGTTTTTATTTATTCGTTCCTTTTTTGTTTAATATTTTTTATTTTTCTTTTATTCAACAGAACGAATATAACTGACACAAGTAAAATGTCAACTTTAGCATGACAAACTGATTGAAGATGTGAGCTTAGAGAAAACAAAAGGAAATTTGTTTTTTTTTTTTTTTAACTATGTGTCCTGTCAATCAGACTGCACGATGATAGGATGAAGCTTATTGTTGTAACATCCAAAATTTATTCCCTGTTATCATCTCTGGTGTGTTTTTTGAAACTCGTAAATATGTCAGTGGGGTTTTAGCAATTTGGCTTCCGTAGCTGGTTTATGAAAATAGATGGGATTTTGGGTTCTATTTTAATTTATTTCTCTCATCTTTTCTGGGAAGGTATGGACATAACGCCACTTTTTCATATATCTTCGTCAGACTAATTTTTAAATTAAGTTACGCAAAGCTTTGTAAACAGACTCTGATCCGGGTGGAAATCCTCAGATCAGAGCTATAAATAAATAGGGTGGCGCAACAGAGCGAGGAGCCCCTGGGCCTAGCTTATTTCTCACAACCATGCCTTGTGAGGGAATGGAGGGGACCTACAATTTTCTGCCGGTTCCAAACGGCTAATTGAGAAAGCGCTTTTCATGGCAATGAATTTACTAACGGAGGGCTTGCCAACTCCTCGCGAAAGGCGATACCCGTGGAAAAACATTTTTGCCTCTGCTGGGATTCGAACCTCGAACCTCTGGGTTAGCAGGTGGACACGCTAACCATCACGCCACGGGTACCACCATCAACACAGTTGAAAGATCTCCCAGAGACAGTGATGATATTCCTGGCCATCATAATGAATAGTTGCGTCAACAACAGCTACTTTTCCGGGAAATGGAAAATGGCCAAGATAGTGGTGATTGCGAAAAAAGGGGATCGGAGTCTCATCGCCAACTACAGGTCCATCTCCCTGCTGAACAACCTAAGTAAGCTCGTTACTTAGGAAAATTGAAGAAGTTCTGCCGGGAAAACATCATCCCAGACATGCAGTTCGGCTTCCCGAAAAAGCATTCAACCCTACATCCGTTGATGAAACTACACAATGACGTCACCGCAGCCCTCAACAGCCATCAGGTCACCGTCGCGTCGCGTCGGTTGCTTTTTGGATGTCGAAAAGGCATTCGATAGCGTATGGATTAATGCTCTCATCCATAAACTCCACCTATTGATTTTTTCAGCTCCGCTAATAAAAATTTTTTTTTTATTCTCTCCCACAGGAACTTCTTCCTTCAAGTCGGAAGCGCAAAATCAGCCACCAAAAGCATCAGAGCAGGAATTGCTCAAGGATCGAAGCTAGGGCCATTCCCTCTTCAACATACTGACGTCGGATCAGCCTACCCCAGGGGACTGCGAAAACTTGCGTTACGCTGACGACTCTCTAACATACTGCATATCTTTGTCGCCATCCATAGCTGCCCGGAGAGTGGACACTCACATCCACAGACTATATGCCTATTCTAGTAATTGGGGTATACGGGTCAACTCAGCCAAATCAGAGCTCATCTGCGTCAGAAGGCCTGAAGTCTATAGAAACTGCCGTACTGTTGGAAGATGCAGAGCAACATCACTATCACTACCCGATGGAACCAGACTAACTGCCCAACTGAACACGAAGTATATACATAGGTATCAACTTTAACGAGGTGCTTAGATTCAACCCGCACTCACGCGCTGTATTGAAGAAGGCCAACTTCGCTTTCCACCGACTTTACCCTTTGATGAGAAGAAAAACAGGACTAAGTCAGTCAACGAAACTTCTGATGTACAAACAACTGCTGAGACCCGTCATCAACTACGGCAGCCCAGTCGGGCTGCCATCTCCAAGACACTGATGAAGGAGCTCCTACTTTTCGAAAGGAAAATTCTGAGACTCTGCACCGGCCTCACTTTCAACCACCAGTGCCAAAGACACTACAGCAACCACCTGTGTACGAGAAAGCCAGGATACCAGACAACGACGAAGTCACCAACCCCTACGCTGACCCTGGGTCAGCATATTTCCGTGGCAAATGTCACTCCCTACCACCTCCCCATGCAAAGGGACGCCAGCGACAACCGGGATGGAACATTCCGAGATCACACAAGTTTAAATTTTTAAATTATCTAGTACAATTATCAACAGTGTAAGATCACAGCAGAAAGCTTGACGGATATCCTACAAAGAGCTTGCTTCAAGGTTCAAAGTCACAACTACAAAAAAATCAAGAAAAAAGCCTTGTCTAAGAACGATAAAGCAGTGATTAGAAAGAAAAATGGGATTTTCATTTTTGATCAAAGTGTCAAAAAAAAAATAATTTCTTAAAGTTACAAAGTAAAGTATTGAACTCTCCCTCTCTTTCTACGGAGCTTGGTTGTAAGTAAGCCGCCAAAGCTAGATGATGAAGCAAATTTTTAAACAATTAAATCATCTAAACGTAAAACTGTGGTGCCCGTGGGGTGTTTGCCTGTTACGTGGGATGTTGAAGGTTCTAATCCCAGAAAGATCATATGAAAAGAAATATTTTCCAACGGTTACCGCCTTTCGCGAAGAAGAGAGACCCTCACAATTGCGCCAATTATAGAGGGATAAGCCTTCTTATAAGCGAATAAAATTTCTCTGCTGTAATATGTGAACGTCTGAAACCCCACGTCAACAACTTGATAGGTCCTTATCAATGTGGTTTTGGACCAGAGAAGTCCACAATAGACCAAATTTTCACATTACGGCAGATCTTAAGAAAAACTCGAGAGCAAAATATCGATATTCACCATCTCTTTATCGATTTCAAGGCCGCGTATGACAGTATTTACAGAGACGAGCTGTACAGAGCCATGTCTAGTTTCGGCATCCCTGCAAAACTCGTACGACTATGCAGGATGACTTTGGAGAATTCACGCTGCTCCGTCAAGGTCGGTAAAGAGCTCACCGAGACCTTTAATGTCGAAAAAGGTTTTAGGCAAGGCGACAAACTGTCATGCGATTTCTTCAACATCATACTTGAACAGATTGTAGGAAACTCAAACGTCAACACTAGAGGAACAATCTTTCAAATGACGTAATGGGAAGAAAAAAGCGAGATGTCATAGGTGCTTTTGCGAGTATTGAAACAGAGGCGACAAAAATGGGTTTGATGGTTAATGAGGCAAAACGAAGTATATGCTGTCATCAAACAAAGACACAGAACATCGACGAATTGGGCAAAACGTCACAATAGACAGACATTACTTCGAGGTCATTCAGGACAGGACTTCGTTTACCTAGGATTCGCTTTAGACAGGGACAACAACATCAGTGCGGAGATCAAACGGAGAATAACCCTTGCCAACCGTTGCTTCTTTGGGTTAAGAAGGCAATTGAGAAACAAAACCCTCTCCAGAAAAACCAAGGTAACCGTATAAGACCTTGATCATCCCAGTCCTGCTTTACGGCGCGGAAGCATGGATCTTATCGAAAGCGGATGAGGAAACCCTTGGTCGTTTCGAAAAAAAAAAATTCTCCGAATAATCTTCGGTCCCATATGCGAAGACAATGTGTGGAGAAGAAGATACAACAACGAGCAGTATGAGCTGTACCGCGACATGGGCATAGCAAGAAGAGTACGCATCGCGAGGCTATGATGGTTGGGCCATGTAGAGCGGATGGACCCAAACGCTCCGGCTCGTCGGATGTTCGAAAGCACATTGCAGGGAAATCGCGGAAGGGGAAGACCTCGTCTTAGATGGCGCAATCAAGTGGATGAAGGCCTCAACCGACTTGCAAACTGGAGAGAACTCGCCCGAAATCGAAGTCGTTACAGAAGCATGTTGGTTCAACCCCAGGTTCACCAGGTTGGTGGACGCCCAGGTTCACCCCGAACTGTAATGCCCACCTAAGTAAGTAAGTAAAGTATCGCCTTTCGCGAGGAATTGGCAATTTCTCGTAATTTCAGGCCATGAAAAACACTTTCTCCATTTGACGTTCGGAATCGACAAAAAATTGTAGGGCCTTCCATTCCCTCACAAGGTAAAGTTGAGAGAAATGCACTAGGCCCCTAGTGTCAATTCACAAGATCTTGGTGGCCAATTGAGAGGTCCATTCTAGGAAATTATGCGCTCATCGAATGTTTCCTTCATCTTGTAGGATCCACATCTCATCCACATTCATGCTATCCCGGGAACAGATTAGTTCATTAACGGGAAATGGCACGTCAGCATCATTTCGAAAGAAGTATGGCCCAACTGTCAGTTTTTGTGGATGTAATGGCGTCTCAAGGTGCTCATGTGGATTCTCTTCAGTTCAAATGCGGGAACTTTGCTCGTTGACCATTCAACCAAAAATGAGCCTCATCACTGAAAAAAAATTTGCGATGAAAATTAGCTTTGAGATCAATCCCATTTTCGGCCCATACGCCAAAATCACGACGCACGGTTTAAATTCTTTCCCAAGCTAGATCTTGTAAGGTCGTAACCCAAGATCTTTGCACAAAATCTTCCATAAAGTTGTTAATGTCTTTGAGAGAGGGTAAGCAAAGAAGGTGCGGAATGGTTTCGTTTTTTCATCTATGCTGCTTCCGTAGAAGTAATTTGATGGAACATTGAGCCTTTATGAGTGTAGTACTGCAGTCTGCATAGAGATAACAAACATCTGGTGCGTTTTGGATATTTTTTTAGCCAGATACTTTTGGTAACCAGAAAGATGGTCATGCTTGTCCGCCTAGTGTTTGGTATCCCCTTGACGTCTTGCTTTAACGTGATTTTGCACGTAGTTCGTAGTGTGCCAACGTTCATCCTGTTGGGTAACATATGTAATATATGTAGTTCTACTTCTGGCAAAAGGTCATCGTAAGCTTTTTAGTAACCCGTAATGTCTCTCTTCTCTAGCACTCAATAACAAAGTGGTGTTCTGCAGACCCAATTTTGTACAATAACCAAATGCAAATAAACAAAAAGATCCTTTCTCACGAGTGTACCAGACTCCAAATGAACCAGAAAAATAATTAAAACCAAATCTCTACCATTTGATTTTCCCCAAAAAAAAGAACAAAAATTCGATTTCCTCACGTCATTTCCTTACTCATCATCTTCTACTCATTTCCTATTCACTTTTTCAACATTTTCCACTTACCAATAAATAAATCCGCTTACACTATACACAACACTACACTGCACTACACTCGAGAAGCAACAAAATAAAACAAAAATGAAAAATGAACATCAAAAGCTCTGCTGAGATTGATGCCACGTCTTCCTTTCATAATATCCACCTCATATCCTCCTTGATGTTTGACAGCGAATTTGCTCAACTCATTTTCAATGCATAGATACAAATAAATTCACGTAAGCCGAACACAATGTATCAACTTGAAATAAACTCGATATATGGTTGGCACATTGTGCTCTCTGTATTGTGTATATCCTGCCGCGTCGCACCGTTACCCTCAAGTATACCTACAATGGTATGATTTTTAGATTTGACTTTCAGATTTGAGGATACTAAAATTGTGACAAAAGTCCTTTTGAATTACAAATTTACGAGTCGCTTAAAATCGCATAATGTCTAAAGAATGGGCAAGCTTCAGGGCTTCGTATTCACACGTTATAGTCGGAATTTATATATATCCTTTTTTTAGGAGGATACAGACAAAAAAAATACCATTTTGTTTATCCTTTGCAAAGCTTGGTAGCATCAGTATACAAATCACAAAATGATAGAGCGCACCACTCCACTCCTCAATCTGAATGAAGGACACACATGTTCCTCTTGTCCGATTCGACAGTCTGTGTGTAGAAATTCAACAAAAAAAGGACAACAACAAAAAAACAAAGAAGAATCATCACCATTTGGAGTGGACTTGATTTGGGTCCCATAAATTACGATAATATAATCAGGGTGCCTTTTTTTCCACTTCCAACAACCACTAGAAAGAGCCATGTTAATCCTTTAACTGTGAGGATAAGGAAACTGTTAATCTAAAGTGGGTGAAACAACATTGCGTAGATTAAAGTTGGATCTTGAGAGATTTAATTAAAAGTTTTTCCACCAGGAATCAAATATACCTTCTGGAATGGTAGGTACATATCTGCTTCTAGTGGGTGAAGTTTTACTGAAATGGATTTGATTACATGGAATGGAAATTTGATACGCATGTAGCTATTACGGTGAATGGCGCTGGAGAAAGCCGTAAGGGTTAATTGCCTTTTAACGACAATATGTGTCTTCGAAAAGATATTTTGAAAGTTTCCGACATTAAAGTTCTTATCGAAACTTTTTATTAAAATCATCAAAGTAAAATGCGTTATAAGAACAACTACCCAACAGCTCTGTTTGTATGAACAAGGCAGGATGTGCGAATTCACAGAACCTATAAGAGTTTCGAGGAAATATTTGTTTCCTCGTGAAATAGTATCTGCTCCAGTGAAACTCCTTCAGAAAAGACTTTTTATAGCAAAAGGCTCTGTCAACGTTATGGGGATTTTATGTTTGAAAATAGAATATAGTTTTGATTGTACTCACCAACACGCCTTGTTGTATAAGGTTCTCCGTCAAGATGACAGTAAACAACATACACTCGAACGACGCGGCGCGACGTAGAGCCAATTTATCCGAGGCGATATTTTCTTAGATGACACACACATTTAACACTGAAAATAACTCACATTTACCACGAGCAAAAAACATTTAATATTCTCTAAATGACCAATAAACGAGAATGGCACTTTTTAACTATATTTATTCTAATTTAACTTTTAGAAAACAAACCATAGACCTCTTGATAGATTAAATTTCATTTAAAAAAAGGATCAAAACAAGCACTCTCACTTCTTTTTCGAAGGATTGGGGAATGGGCATTCTTTTTAATGGGAACTGATCGAAGAGAAACACGTATTGAAACGAAGGATATTTTCACAATTTTTATATTAAACGAAATGGTACTCTGACTATTTGAACGTCTTCTCGAAACGCACACAATCGAAGGTAATGCGACACTTTGACACATTTTTCTTTTTCAAAGAAATTTGCGAAAAACTAACTAAGTAAGAAATCGAATTTTATTTCTCACATTAAACACCGAATGATCATAGTTAGGTAAAAATTACAACCACGACGAGATCTTAATCGCTTAGTCAATTGACTTTCAACAAGCAAAATGCTACGAAACCGACCAACTCCCGGCGACGGCGACGCGACGGTAGCTTTCGTCATTCTAGAAGACAAAACTTAGAAAATATTGCTCAACAAAAACTTGCGCGATGCGACGTAGTAATTCATCTTTTTGAAGAAACACAATTAAATTACTTATTTATTTTGCAACAAATAACTGAATTGAATTAATGTAGAAGCTTTCTCACAATTTGATTGACAATGTAAAATTCACCTGCTACTTTGAATGAAATACGGTAAACACACTGAACTGGAAACTGATCACGTTCAAGTGACAAACAAAACTAGAAGAATAATAATAGAGTTCAATGGCTCCACAGAGGTGCCTCTAGGCTACGTTTACACTGAACTTCGGACATGAAACTGCTTCTGCTACAGCTGTCAAAATATTGAATATGCAAAAGTTCCAAACTGTGCACAGAGAAACTGAGCCGGGTACTGAACGAACTGATAAACTGTTAACTGTTTTAGAACGAATAGGTTCCTTCTTACATAATGCAGCTACACGTGAAGACCAAACTTTAAAAAATATGTTATTATATTATATTGAAGAAAAATAAAATTTCGTTTTCACGCAAAACTATGTATGAAAACATGTCTGAAATCCGAAAATGATTATTTAGCTGAATGAGTGCCACAGATAGATTACATATTAAAAAGCATCAAATTAAGCAAGTGGAAACTATAGAGTAATCTAATCTGTCTCAGTGACGACAAAAAAAACAGCAAAAAATCCGGCAAAATAAAAACAAAGGCAATTCCCATTTTTACGGAGAATCTAATCACAATTGAATACGAATTAGTGTCGATCAAAATCTAGATCGAATTCAAATGGGACTATCCAATCAATCGATCCGATTCGATTATGCAAGCTCGATGGAACCGAAGAATTTATCCACTACAAATCATGAACCTGGGACGAAATTTTATTCAGATTCGATTCGATTACCCGATCCAGTAATGTAAGGAGGAAAGTTGACGATCGCTGATAATCGAAATTACTCATTTCCTCCTTTGAAAAGAATCAAGTTTCTGTGTTTTGAAACGACAAACTTATTCTTTGGCCTCTTTTTGACTGGGACTTTCAAGAAAGGGCGAAAAGCCTAGCTGTCATTTTCAAAATTAAGTACACCGACACCGTATTTGGCTTTATTGCAGGTCTTTTTTCCAAAATTCTCTTATCTTTTATAAGAAGGAGAGAGGAGCAGATCATGGGTGTATGACAAAAATGGAATTAGCTATTTATCACGAAATTTATCGCATGTAAACACTTTATACTACTGTGCCCATGGCAACAGGGGCGTATCTGTCCGAGTATCCATCAAAGTTCAACAGACGATGGAATTAGTGGGCCAACGGCTATAGAAACTTTTTCAATCATGAAGCCTAAATACACTTTGTGTCCATGTTTTGTACCCGTGGCGTGATTGTCAGCATGTCTGACAGTCAACCAGGAGGTTCGCAAAAATGTTTTTTCACGGGTATCGCCGTTCGCGAGGAATTGGCAAGTGGCATTAGTAAATTCATTGCCATGAAAAGCGCTTTCTCCTGCTAATCGATTCAGAATCAGCAGAAAATTGTAGGTCCCCTGGGCCCTGGGGCTCCTAGCTCTGTTTTGCCATCTTATTTATTTATTTAATTTAGTTCATGTTTTCAGAGAATGGGAGGACTGACTGGCTCTAAAATTCACCAAACTCTAAAGAGGAATCATAGAATAATGTGCTTTAACGTTTATGTTGAATGTATGTAAACCTAACATGCCGTACTTCAGTCGCTAGATCAATTTTATTCAAACCTTATTTGAATCTGTCAATCTGAATCTCTCACCTTTAAAATCTAAACAATTTAAACTAAGAAATGCTGTAGTGGTCTACGCGGATGCTAAGCTTGAGCGATATAAAGACAAACACATGAATTTATATGATTAAAGCAATGACTTGACATCGCAAGGGTAGCTTTTGCATCATCGGTCGCAGCCGCAGCCTGAATCTCAGATCTCACCCAAGTATATTCAAAACAATCACCTTGATTATTGGGCTGAAATCCGTATCCGAAAATGATAAGAAAAAAAGCATGAGAAAACCACAGTTTAACCATTCTACCATCGAATAGCGATGATGTTTTTTCCTCCGCATCGCACTAATCGATATCGATATTTAGACTGTAGTGGTTTAAACAAAAAAAAACTAATTAAGACCTTTTTTGTATCAGAGAATGTGCCACAATGTGCTCCGAAAAACAAAAGAATTTTATGTGAACAAAAGAATATCACGTAAGCCCAGAGAAAAGGATGGCCATTACAAAACACATTATGGGTAAAGCTTGATAGTAGCTTTCCACATAACTGACAGCTACAATAACAACACGATTTATGTCTGCTTTATCTGTTGTTGGTAACCTCAAAAGATTAATATCCCACAGAATGACTTTAAGGTTAAACACATAAGTTCTTGTTTGTAAAAACGCCACTAAGTGAATATTGGTTAAGGAAAAGAAGTCATGCTCATGACTCTCTTTTACAAAAAATAATTCGAAGGCCATGCCACAATTCGATTTGCTATACAGGATCTCCCATCATCAGAGATTCAAAGAAGATGTTATTCTTTTCAAAAAGGGATATTCACACAAACTTTTACGTCTTCATAAAAGGTTCAACAACAACCACGCTAAAAGCAAGTCTATAGCCAAACAAAGCAAATTGAATAACCCGGCAACAGGATGAGGAAAATAGGATTCCGAGCTTCAAAGTCAAACCATACGATAACCAAAGGTACGTAAACGTATGGTGAGTCTTCGAAAGACTAATGCATCACTGTCTTCAAAAGTATCTTCTCAAATCAGACGGAAAATGAAAATAAAAAAAATGTCTATTGTTGGTATACCGTATTGACCCGACTTTAAACCCCTCATCAACATAACAATCATCATCATCATCACCGCATAACCCAAGCTTCTTAGTTTATTTTTTTTTTTATTCTTTTTATAGAGTCATCTATTTCCAGATCGTTTTTGGCATCTCATACATAGCTTATTCGTTGTGTATATTTACACATATACAAATTTGCATAAAAGGAATATTTATTATTTTCAATTTTGAGATGATAGTGGATAGTGAGATTGAGAATGTTCCAACAGCATAAAATTAATCTCAATGTGAATTTGTGGGCGCAAAACAGAAACAGACAGAAAGAGAAAGCTCAAGAACTGTTTAAAGGATCATACCTTCTTCGAATTGACAAGAGTGTATGGTGAATAGACTAAATGGAACTATCTTTATGCATTCTGAATATGAGATAATCAATTTTAATTCGAATACTCGTATATTCATGCAAATTGAATGCTTCGTAAACCAAATTAGCTGCTGTGTGGGAAAGAGAAGTCGGTTATGATATCGACTACAAAGTCTTTTCTCTTAGGAAACCACCTATTGGGGTGATGCCGCTGTGGCCAAAATTAATTCCACGTTCAGAAAGAAATAATAATTTCGATGCAAATATGGAATTTGATGAGGACTTTAGTCTTAGAGTGCCTCTTCAAGAGATATCTTTTGTGGGCTGATATTGCGGATGAGAAAAGGGTAGTAAAATTACCAATATAATGGTGGAGTGTAATCTCACGAGGTATCCTAGCGGCAAAACTGGAGATTTCAATCAAGAAACTGAAATGAATAAACTCGCTCTTTATGGAAATTATAGGAAGAAGCAGAAAGTCGTTAGCTTGCCGTTTAGCATCTTTAAATAGTTCTTTGTAGTCATGATAAAGTTCTAGTGCCAATTATGTGTAGAGAAGGCTTTTGTGAATTATTATGATTTCCGGTTGTTATTGAATCATGACAAGTTTTTACAAACATCTATTACTATAACTTTTCTACTTCTCAAAATATTGTAACGTGAACCCAACATTTTATACCAATTTCCTAATCGAAAAATGTTCAACCGAAAACACAACTGGCAACACTTTAATGGAATGGTATAAATGACAGGCGTTGCTTGTAAGCCAGTGTGTGTGAGTGTATAGAGAGACAGACAGACAGAGAGTAGACAGCAAATGTGGAGACAATGTAGAAGTTACTGGAGAGTTCTAGATGGCATGTCATTCGATATAAATAGCCCGCCCGAGGCAACCAGAGGGCAGTCTTGTTTATAGAGTGATAAAGTTAAGAGTAAATACAAGTGATAGTCCAAAAGTCGAGTTGAGTTCAATAAAGTGTATATCGAAAGTAGATACTGAATAAAGTGGTAGAATTAAAGTGAAAGGTAGAGTTTTATTTTTGCGAACTAAGCGCACGTTACATTGGTGTCAGAAGTGTAAATAAAACTTATTTGACTAGTAAAGTGTAAAAAAAAAAAAAAAAAAAAGTAAAAAGAAAATAATAATTATATACAGTGAAAATGGGTAAGTTGTTAGAAGAGCTCAACTACATTGAGCTTAAAAGTGAGTTAGGTAAGCGAAATCTTTCTAGAGCGGGATCGAAAAATGAGCTCGTCCTGCGCTTGCGTAACTATTTGGAACAGCAAGGGGAAGACGTAAACACTTTTGTTTTTGAAATAGAAGTGGAAGAAGAGGAAGTAAATGAAAGTGTAGATTTTTCTAGTATAATGAAGATTTTATTAGAACAAAGAAACGAACAAAAGAAAATGATTGAAGAGCAACAGCAAAATATTCTCGGACGTCTGGAAGAGCAACGAAACGATCAAAAGAAGGAACAGCAGAATGTTCTTGAACGACTCGAAGCACAACAAAAGAATCTGGAAGAGCAACGAAACGAGCAAAAGAAGCTGATTGAAGAACAACGCAACGAACAAAAGAAAGAACAACAGAATATTCTCGAAAGACTTGAGGCGCAACAGAATGTTTTGGAAAGTCAGAAAAACATTCTAGAAGGCAAATTGGGCAACATTGAGAAAAATGTTTGTGGCCTAGAAAAACGCATTGAATGTGTTGAGAAACGATTTTCCAAGCTTGAGAGTCAATGCGAAAGTCAGCTTGCCACTTTGGAGAAACGAATCGAAAACATGGCTAAGGAACTAGACCAGATGCGGAAAATGGAGCTACGGAAAACTTGTGGAGATTGTCTAAAACAAAGAGAAGTACAACCACCAACATTCGACGGACAGTCGTCTTGGTCAGTTTACAGGAGACAATTTGAGGCAGCTGCGACAGCAAATGGCTGGGATGACGAAGACAAATACATAGCACTGACTCTTGCTCTTAGAGGACCAGCAGCTGAATTACTTCAAACTGTTCCAGCTGGTAAGAGCAACGATTTCAGTTCTCTCGTGGCAGCTATAGATAAACGCTTTGGTGATAGCCACTTGAAAGAGGTCTTCCGAGTCCAACTCAATAGCAGAGTCCAGAAAAGGGGTGAAAGTCTACAGCAGCTCCAAGCAGACGTCGAAAGACTGGCTCACCTGGCATACCCGGATGCTGGAGAAGAAATCATCAACCATCTGGCTGTTGAGTCCTTCGTTCGTGCCATTTCTGACAAACATCTTCAGAGATCTGTGCGAACTGCTAGAACACGAACTCTTCCCGAAACTCTAGAGTTTGCATTAATGATGGAAGCATCTGAGCAAGCTTCTCAAATGGTACATTGTCAAAGAGAAGCCATATTCGAGGCTGGATCATGTCCAGGAATTAAGCTACAAAGGAACCAGCGGAACGGACTTGCCAGATGTTGGAATTGTAATAAGACGGGGCACTTACAGCGACAATGCCGGTTGCCACCAATTAAAACTGAAACTGCTTGTCGACGTTGTGAAGTCCAAGAAAATCAATCCGCGAGCTGTAGAGCAAGACCGCAGACTTATCAATACCGAATTGGACATCAGGTAGAAAACCCCCAATGGAATTGCTGGCGGAAAGTAGAGACCAAGACTCAGCGGATGAGAGTGGAACCCATATTCGGATGGAACAAGGAAGAATTGAGGTCTGCTCAAAAGAAGGATCCAGACATCGGACCGATTCTCAAATGGAAAGAGAACAACATGAAACCTGACTGGAACGACATTTCTGACCAAAGCTCTGTTGTCAAAGCCTATTGGGCACAGTGGGACTCGCTTCGCGTGCAAGAAGGCGTACTCCAGCGCAAATGGGAATCTCCTGACGGCAAATCCTTTGTAATGCAGCTTATTGTTCCTCAATCGAAAATCAAAGAGGTTTTACAAAAGATGCATAGAAGCCTTACAGGAAGCCACCTGGGAGTCAACAAGACGCTGGAGAACGTGCGAAAACGCTTTTACTGGCTGCATGTTAGAGGTGACGTGGAGAAGTGGTTCCGAAATTGTTATGTCTGTGATTCAAACATAGCGGTGGGTAGGCTTACAGATAGATTTAAAAGAACAGGGACATGGGCCACAGTGTATGGCGACCGGATGAAGACACGGTATGACACAAAAGCGAAAACGACAGGATTCCAGGCAGGTGATCGTGTGTGGCTTTATAATCCTCATCGTCAAAAGAGATTGTCACCGAAACTTCAGCAAAACTGGGAAGGTCCTTATACTGTTGTCACGAGGATTAACGACGTGGTCTACCGCATCCAAAGAGGACTAAGAGGCAAGTTAAAAGTAGTTCATTGTGACCGGCTGCATCGATATAGTGGCGAGGCTGCAAATGGAATTATTCGGGACGAACAATCCTAAGGAGGGGGCAGTGTAACGTGAACCCAACATTTTATACCAATTTCCTAATCGAAAAATGTTCAACCGAAAACACAACTGGCAACACTTTAATGGAATGGTATAAATGACAGGCGTTGCTTGTAAGCCAGTGTGTGTGAGTGTATAGAGAGACAGATAGACAGAGAGTAGACAGCAAATGTGGAGACAATGCAGAAGTTACTGGAGAGTTCTAGATCGCATGTCATTCGATATAAATAGCCCGCCCGAGGCAACCAGAGGGCAGTCTTGTTTATAGAGTGATAAAGTTAAGAGTAAATACAAGTGATAGTCCAAAAGTCGAGTTGAGTTCAATAAAGTGTATATCGAAAGTAGATACTGAATAAAGTGGTAGAATTAAAGTGAAAGGTAGAGTTTTATTTTTGCGAACTAAGCGCACGTTACAATATATTCAAAGTGGGTGCGAAAATATGTGTCAAGAAGAGCGTTTATATTGTTTTTGGTAAGCAATAAGAAGAGGACTGCTTGAGGTTAAGCCAACTGCAGTTGAAAATGGATTAAAAGCTAGAAAGTGGTGAAAATACTTTGACTAAAAAGTCCAGAAGCGAAACCCTTTGATGAGATTAAGAATATTTAGGAGCTAAGAACAAATCTAAATGCAGTAATCCAAATAGAGGTTCGTTCATTGAACTTTATCCAGTGTTGATCTAGGTTTCCTTGTCAACCCTATGCGTTGTCAAAAAACCAGGGGTTTCCAGTCCTCAAAAAGCGCTAAACCACAATATCACAACACATCCCTGTCATTTGAATAAAAATGCAATTCGACAGCACTCAACTAGCCCTATGTTTATGCTGGGCAAACCCAGGTCAACCCCAGGGCTCAAAAAACACTCAGTTTGACATTCAGGGCGAGTTTAGGTTTTAAAAAAAAAACGCTTTGTCGCGACCACAGGGCTTCAACGAACGAACCTAATGAGTGGATATGGTGGTTAAGTCTCCACCAGAGTTGATGGTGTACAACGTTCATTTTTGAATACGGAAGTGCCCCAACAGCAAATTGAGCACAGTCAATTAACTGACTATCATCCCTACATTCATGATCTCCAAGTTTGCCTTAGTAATGAAGGGATAGCAAAGATAAAAAAGATACAAGAAACTGACATCACTACCGACCGTTCGGTCAAACTGATGTTTCGAATTTTGAAGATCGTTAGGTTAGTGGTTGAACATTAAACAGGGATCAGCCAAGTTTCACTTTCACTCACTTTCCATTGAAAATCGATTTAGCTAAAGAAATTCAGTGAGTGAGTTAGTGAAATTCGCTGTCAGATTACTCACTTAGCATTTGAGTAGTGCTCAACTCACTCACTCCCTGGAAAGTGAAATTAGCTAAATCTCGGCACAGGGTTCAAGAAAACACCTAGTTTGACATTCAGGGTAAGTTAAAGTTTAAAAAAACCGCTTTTTGGCGGTAAAAACCCCAAGGTTTGTCTGAACCTTAAAATCTATAGGCAAACAATTATTTCAGGATGAGTAAGGTCTGTTCATATTACAATACGAATATAAGAGATAGATATCACAAAAAATCTTTTTAAATAAAATCACTAATTTTAGGTGCACTTTGTCACAACTGAGCAGTTCTTCAATCAACTCAGCAATGAGTTTTACCACTGAAAACAAAATGAAATCAATGCTGAACATTTTTAGAACTTTTTTCAGTGTTAAATCGCATTACTGAGCTGAATATAGGATTGCTGAGTTGCGACAAAAACGTACATTTTGACAAAAAATATTTGTTTTCCAAAATCACACTAATTGGTGTTGTGCTAATATTTTATTTAACTTGTTCACCTGTGTTCATTCTACCTATTTTATGAAAAACTCATCTTTTCTTTAACGTTTTGTAATACAATTGTTTGAGTTGCACTAATTGGGTGCGTTCGAGAAAAAATGGGTAGCATAACTAGGATACCTTTGTATCCGGGTAAGTTTTCGAACGACTAAGATTAGGTATCTGTCAAATCAGAAACAGCTGATAAATCGAAGTGAAAACAAACCAAACCAAATATGTTTTAAAAATTGCAAACAACACGAACCACTTATTATTCGATTGCAAACTTCTTCACAATCGTTTACTTCGTAAACAATGTCGTTTAGATTAATTAGGAGCACCATATTTTAAATTTTATGTTTACAAAAAACAATTTTGCAACAAAGCACTATGACAGAAAGCAAAACAAAAATGAATCCAAGTCAGCTGTTCTCAAATTTCAAATTGGGTAGCTTGCTATACCATGATTTTTAAGGTACCTTTGGATCGCTTTCCCCTCAAAAGATGTTTTGCAGTCAGCTGCTTTTTAACATGGGATTACACTAACAACAAATGTCACGAAAGGAATCTAGTTCGTCTTAGGTAAAAATCCGAACGCAACCATTGCTTTTCTATTCTATTGAATTTACAAACTCAGTTCTTCTCCGACATCAAAATTCAAAATGTCATAAATTTGTTTCAACCTGGAAAGACATTTTCAATAAACGAGTCTCGCTTCTTCCTGACGTAAGGAAAATCAAAACATAACCCCTGAACGTCAAACTGCTCAAAGACGGTGAGGAATAGATTTTAAATGAATTTATATGTTAATTTATTAAATAAAAACTAATTGCAATGTTCCGGTATATATCAACTTCAATCTATAATCCTACGGCGCGAGCTTACGCAACTGCCGCACCAGCTGCCAAAGCAATAAAATTGTCAAAACCGAAGAAACTCCCATTAATCGAGTGCAAAAAGTCCGAGCTAAATATTCCCTTTGGCAAACGCCTCGTTGAAGCCAAATTTGGAACAATCCCGCTCGCTTCTAAAGGATGGATGAATCGAAAAGCAAAAAGTGACTTCTTTATAGTCCACCCATCAGTCACAGACGACGATATACTTAGTGAAATGCAAGATATCAACAGCCTACCAGAAAATCTCAAAATACGTGAGGAGCTTGTTACCAATTTAGAATCCGAATTGGATATAGAAAAACTCACAAAAATTCAATCTGATGCCTTGCCTGTGATTGGCGACTCCAACCACGCTCTCATTGCAGCTGAAACTGGATGTGGAAAAACCCTCGCGTATCTGTTACCAATTGTCCAACAAATCCTTGATCAAAAATACAGATTCGAGAAAAGACAGCTCAATACACCATTGGTTTTAATTTTAACTCCAGGCAGAGAACTAGCACTACAAATTGCAGAAGTCGCACAAAAACTTACCAAGTCAACTGGACTCAACATCAAGTCCATACTGGGAGGCAACACAAAGCAACTAATGATGAATCCTGAGTTTGAAGATGTTGATATTCTTGTTGGTAGTATAGGGGCAATAAGTAAATTAGTCACCACTGGCATATATCGCATGGAAAAAGTTAGACATGTTGTGCTCGATGAAGCTGATACTTTGTTGGACGACAGTTTTTCGGATAAGCTTTGCCATTTCTTGAAGAGATTTCCGGTGGGTATATTGAATCTGAAACAAAGAAAAAATTCTTTTACAACTTTTTTCTTTCTCAGTTCCACAAGAATCACATTCAAGACGACAAAACCGTTGGCACGCAGTTGATCCTCGCTTCTGCTACAATGCCCACAAATACCGAAGAACTCCTGCAAAATATCATCGACACACAAACACTCCACCAAGTAGTCAGTCCCAATTTGCATCGTTTGATGCCCCACATTACACACAAGTTTCTCAGAATGAATAAGTCGGACAGACCTGCATATGTCCTGACTGCAGTCAAGGCGGAATTATCTAAGAAACGACCTGTGATTATATTTGGCAATAGGTCCGCTACCAGCGACTACATCTCGATATTTCTCAATAACAATGGAGTCAATTGCATCAACTTGAACGGTGATATGTTAATGAAAATTCGAATCGGAAGATTCGAGCAATTTCAACAGGGAAATGTCGATGTTCTGTCAACAACGGACGTTGGCAGTCGTGGTTTGGACACCACCCGAGCGCGGCAAGTCATCAATTTCGACTTTCCTCTACACGTTGCTGATTACATACATCGTTGTGGAAGAATAGGACGCGTGGGTAGTCAACAAAACTGTTTGGTGACAAATCTAGTAAGTAGCCAACGCGAGATTAGTCTGGTACAAAAGATAGAACATGCAGCAAGAACGGGGACCCTGCTGCCAAACGTAAATGGAAATATAACAAACATCATTCAAAGCCGAATAATCGGTGAGATGAAGAAGTATGGTGTTGATAGCCCAGAAGCTTTCTAGTGATACGACAATAAAAACTACGCCTAAGTTCAAACAACAAATACCTACTTTTAATTTAAACTTTTGTTCGTTTTTCTAGAGTCTTAACGGATGGTAGTTGCTAAGGTGGACACTCCTTTGTTCATCGGTTAGGGGTTTGAAGAGTTTCCGTCGGGCTATGATGATGTCTCTCTGTGAATCGGTTATTTTAACACCGTTGGTTTCAGCCGTCACGTTAAGATTTGATTTTATCTTAACAGGAATCTGCCTCCAGCCAGAGTGTTTGATACGAATTGATGCTTGAGATTTCGCTAGAATTGCACGGTCCGGGAAGAGTTCTTCTA
Source organism: Melanostoma mellinum (assembly GCA_914767635.1). Taxonomy (NCBI): domain Eukaryota; kingdom Metazoa; phylum Arthropoda; class Insecta; order Diptera; family Syrphidae; genus Melanostoma; species Melanostoma mellinum. The sequence goes on along the minus strand of OU612060.1, from coordinate 19,799,023 downwards.
TGGGTATACGGTCTTTCTTTGGTGACTTGGAGGGCGGGATAACGATGCGTTTACCCGAAATCTTCGGGATGATCTTAAACGAAGCTGCACGACGTTTCTGATGTCGATGCCGGATGAGTTTTTGGTGGTATTCTGTAGAGGCATATTAAAGTGGTTTTATTTAGTTAGTTGCTTGTGTCTTATGTTGATTTGGTACTTACGTGCATAATAAGTCATGAATGGAACGAGTCTGTAGGGAGAACACAGCTCTCTCAACCACTCGTACAGAAAAATATCGTCGCGTCCTCGAAGGAAAATCGCACACCGCTGGAAATATTTATTTATTTTTTAATTTTCATGTTTAAAAGGAATCTGAGCTTGAAAACTTCATCTTTTTGCGAGAATAGCGATCTCGAAGGGATCACACCTCTCCCACTTAACTGCTTAACACTAGGGAATATGTGTAACATGCCGCACTGACCTAGGAATAAATCGGCTAACCTCCCGGTTATGGAATATTCCATGTTTGAGGACAACCAAATGCAAATTTCTTTGCATTTGTCTCTACCACGATTGTTGAATGAGTTTTCAAATGAAAACATGTTTTTGTGTTTAGGAAAGCGGTTGTGATCAGTGGGTAGGTAGAATGTGTGCCTTGTGTCCCACTTATACAAGTTGAAACTCAGAGAAATTCTTTGCATTCAGCAAGAGATGGATTGATTTTCTACCTCTGCCCAAAACTATTAACACAAAGGAAAGCTAATTTGTCTGTCTCTGATGTTAAGAGCAGGTTCCAGCCTTTTTTGAGGAGGTTATTACAGACATAACTTCTGTACATCCGTTATAGACACGGAAAACAACATCAGTGCAGAGATTTTGGGCATAGCCAGAAGAGTACGCAACGCGAGGCTACTATGGTTGGGTCATGTAAAGCGGATGGAGCCAAACGCTCCGGCACGACGGGTTTTCGAAAGCACATTGCAGGGAAATCGCGGAAGGGGAAGACCTCGTCTTAGGTGGCGCAATCAAGTGGATGAAGACCTCAACCGACTGAGAGTGCAAAACTGGAGAGAGCTCGCCTGAAATCAAAGTCGTTATAGAAGGATGTTGGTTGAGGCTCAGGTTCACCCCAAACTGTAATGCCCACCTAAGTAAGTAAGTAAGCTAAAGTTAAGAGCAGGTTCCAGCATTTTTTGAGGAGGTTATTACTAAGCTTAAACCCTCGAACGTTTGCCCGTCTATTATACTACTACCAAGGTAGGTTAGGTAAGGTTGAATGGGGGGTGCAGCCACAAGTGGCAGCACCTCACTCGGATCTCAAGGATCCATTGTGCTCCCTGGGAAAACAGAGGATGAGTAGGTGGGAGGATTGGAGACGTAGAGGGTTGGGCTGGTGGTTGGGTTACTGGGGTAGGGAACCCTCACCGAACCATTTGGACTCCCGATTAAAATTTCAGGTCGTTGTTCAATGGGAGGTTAGAGATATCTACTACCAAAATAGAAACTTTCCCCTTCTTTTGTGGTTCTGTGGCCTGTGGGGCGGCGTCAAATAAAACTGGGAGGCAGGAAGAAAAGTAAAAGACCGAAGTGGAATGATCCAGCCAGCTTCCCGCTCAAAACCGATGTTAGAGCGAAAGCACAGTACGACAAAATTACGGTCTTCTGCCACCAAGCCTAGACAAAAACATCAGCGGAAAAGCCAAACAACCTGTATGAGGATCATTTGTAAGGAAGGGTAATGCAATTTGCAGTTCGAGAGGAAGTTCGTTTGTTTGCAGCATATCTTTTGACTAACGTTTAATGAACATGCTGTCGGACACGATGATCCCAAGGCCCAAACTGCGTCAAAATTACTCAGTCAACTTTCGTTCGGTTCAGGATTGGTTCGAACGACGACATACGACTGCACTCGTCTTTGGGATCATACGCATCCGTTTTCCAAGCGGAGGGTTATGCTATCCTAATGGCCTTGAGCCACGTTACGAACAATGGATGGACGGAGAGAAGTATCTTTGTTTGCAGCGACTAACCACTTCGAAAGCGATCCAGGAATGCAAGAGCTCTCTGAATGCGATCGGAATATTAAATTCCTTGAGTCTCATTTGGGTTCCGCGCCATCACGTCATAACTGGAAATGTGATCGCCGATGAACTTGTTAGGCAAGAATCTCAGACAGCTTTCTCAGGACCTGAACCGTCGCTAGGTCTGCCAGCGTCCTCAGTGAGGGCTTCAATCAACGATTGGATCTGTGAAGAGCAAAACCGTAGATGGCATGCCTCCATTGGATGCAGACAAACCAAGCCTATGCTCCCCAACGTTAGTAAGAAGACTGCAACATTTTTGCTAGCTCGTAGCAGAAAAGACTGTAGAAAGCTTATAGGCGTTGCCAGCGGGTACTTCTCTTTTGCCAAGCATTTAAACGTGTTAGGCTTAAGTGATACCACACTCTGTGAATCTTGTGGAAAAGATGAGTACACCGCAGAGCATTTCCTCTGTGAATGTCCTGCTTTTTCTCGCATGAGGTTACAGATACTCGGCGCAGACATGGTGAGAGCTGGTATCTAAGGCTCCTTATCACGGCAGCGTCTTTTGGCTTATCTCCGAACATCTGGAAAACTAATAAAAATTGAAGGTTGCTATCTGGTAGTACAATGGACCGGTATTTAGGTCTGAGTGCTCCAGCTGGTATTTAAAAACCTCCAACAGAAAAAAAAAGTTCGTTTGTTGGAACTGAATGGCTCTTTACAAAGAAACGAAAGAAATAAAATTTCTCAAAAAACTGACTACTCTTGCATCTTCTCAAAAACTAAATTAGAGGTTGAAATGGCTGAGACAATAAGGAAGTTAAGTTCATTCGAAGAAAATCATTTCTTACCGCAAATTCACTGCACAGAGAGTCCGGAATATTTGCATCGGTTAAGTCCATCTTCTCCATGAACGGTATGAACTCCCGAAAAGCATATTCACCCAAAGCGAATAAACCCCGAATGGCTCTGCTTATGAATTCGTAATCTGCAAAACAAACCAAGAAAAATGTCACAAATTTTCATATTTCCATCAATTGACTCATCAAATACCAGCTGGCGAAAAAGTTTTCCGTTGACCGAAGAATCGTTCCAATCTCTTCAATATCAGATGCATGCATTCCAAGTTAAAGAATTCACTTATTGCCCCAATCATTCCCATTGTTTCACACGAATCATCGACCAGCTTGAGGTCAACCATTTCAGCCGAGTATGGTGAAAATTCAATACCCTCCATTTGATCGGCTATATTCTCATCGTCTTCATCGTCTTTTTCGAGACAGTAGACATGATCAGATGTTGACGGTTCCTCCTCAACGGGAACAAACTCTTCTTTTACTTCATCTGGATCGAGTTTTGGTTTTTCTTCTTTCTCGTCCTTGATGTCTTCTAATTTAACTTGAATGCTTGCGCCTGTGCTTGTGCTTGTGCTTGGACCTGCCTCATCTGCAGTTGATGGATCTACATCCATTGGTGCAACTTTTACGTCCTCATCTTCGGCAAAAATCTCATCCTTTACCACAGTTGTCGCAACATCATAGGGTCCAAGTAACTGGCAAATAAAGATTTCCGCCAAATGAAAGTACTCTTCTCTACAGTATATGTCCCGGCAACTGGGATGTTGCATCAGAGTTTGCATGAGACGCCAACAGCGCAGTTTAACGTGATTTGTTTGTTTGAAAGCCAGTGTTTGGATCATTTTGATGAGGAGGACCTTGTAAATACTGCCAATGAAGGGTGCGGAATAGACGTACTGCCGCACGGTATCAAAGTCTGGCTCGCTGCCGCCAAGGGTGATAAGGAAAATACTTTGCATGAATGAATGTACGAAGTCCTTACATGCAACTTGCATGGGCCAGGTGCTCATGAAGGGTGGCCCCATTGGCATTGTTATTTGCACATCCTTCTGGTATTCATTGCGAAGCTCAATAACTTTATCCTAAACAAGGACAACTCGTCAATAAGAAAAGAAAGAGACCATCGAACCAAGTAACTAACCGAATTGAAAAAGAAGCTTCCATCGTAGTCAATGCGATCCCATTCGGTGTCCATGGAACCAAGCACTGGGGGACAATCACAATCTTTGAGAACCTCATTAACCAGATCACTTGTAACTGCGCCACCCGAGTGCATTGAATATGTTTTGATGTTCTGAAAATAGTTCCCTGTATTTTGATAACTTCCACGAAAGCAATCTCACCTTAATCAGTTCCCACATTTTGTAGGAAGCATCTTCTGCCAATATCGGTAGGATATCAGGCGTCAAATCTGTATCACTCGTATCATGTTGCTCCCAGATTATTTTGATGGTTCTCGGTCCAAAAACCGCATAGCCTTTGTGGTGGCTCTGAAAGTTTAAAATGATTAGAAACAAATTTTTTCTATTCTAATAGTTTTACTCTTTCTCTTGAGGAATCAATGCTTGAAGTTGGAGTGGTAGGTGTTTCGGCAGACAAAGATGTAGAACTTGTTGGAGTTTGGACACTGGACGACGAGCTGGATCTGCTACTATCGGGCTTAGGTGTTTTTACACGAGATTTCGATGAAGATTTTGAAGACTTCATCGATTTGCTTTGTGAGCTCTTTGATGTAAACTCACTACTAGAGCTTTTTTTCTTATCAGGGTTCATTTGAGATGCATCAGTTTTAGCGATAAATAAAATAAACAAAAAATCTACGAAGAAGACAACTTTAGAGATGACTTTTCTATCAAAAATTGCGTAGAATTGACAGTTCATTAAGCTCTGTTTGATTGAAAATCGAAGAGTTTTTTCGGGACTGTTGAAGATGTTTTGCAGATTTTTTTGTTCTGTTTAATTACTTTTTCAACTGAATTTTGAAGGGAAATTATCCAAACCAAATAAGGAAATTTAAAGAAAAAATCTTTATTGTGAAAGCTTTTTTTTAAGCTTTACTAAATTCGTTTGCATTTTTATCAACTTCAATGGTATGATAAATAAGGTTCGACATTTCGAAGTAGTTCGGGCAGTGAGAAAGATAAAACCAGATATAATAATCGAACAAACCACATATCTCGACTCTCGACGATACAAGTCACATGTCTCTCTCATGTGTCTTGTCGTGTCATAACAACTCTCACTACATTTTTATCATACCTCCAAAATTTTGTGTTCGAAGGGAATTAGAGTGCCTTATCTTTAGTACCTTTTAAAAATTATAGTTCAAAACTAAATTTTCAAATGATTTTTTAAACAATATCTGTGAAACCGTTAGTATCGGCCGGTAGCTATGTCTTTGTTGAATGAACGTGTTAAAAGACCAAAAATGCTCTTTAGAATGGCATTTGGTCACTTTGCAGTGTTAACTGTGTGCCTACCACTTCTAGGTTTTCTTTTCTGTGTTTTCTATTCGGTGCTAATAGATTTTGAGAAAGCAACACACACTCATTGTGAAGTTCGCAACTATCTTCCTTCGATATCTGCTGCAATTGGAAGATACCAACCACAACGTTTCGTATGGCAATTGGCAATTTGTCTACTTTTCCTGCCCCGACTGGTTATTGCAAAGATGTATGTACTCTATTACAGAGAAACAATATCCATAGACTTCATAGCTATGGCGTATTTTGTGTGTGTCCTCAATGTTATCGAGAACTTTGCATTACTTGGGTTGTCAATGTGGACTTCATCCGAGGAGAGCTATAAGCAGCATAAAATCTGTTTCCTTATCTTCATTGCAACAAATGAAGTCTTTATGTTCACCTCTTATTATTTGAACAAAAACGGTAGGAAGAAAGAGGATTATACAATCCATGAGAAACTGGGACTGATAATCAAGCGAAACTTGTTCATAGTGAATGTTATCGCAATTGCCTTTGCTGGTTATTTCTTTAAACGTCACAACGATTATTGCGAGCCAGGAGGTAAGTGAACTCTCGAAATATCAAAAAGATAAAAGTAATTTTGTTTTCTTTTGTGCAGTTTACACCTTTTTTGCCTTATTTGAGTATACTGTGGTGCTTATTAACATTGGTTACCATATGACTGCCTATTGGGACTTTTATGGACGGGATCTCTCCTTCGACTGGCAGAATGGATTCACGTGTCCAAAGTCCAAGAGTAGTTAATTCGCGTATTTTACTTTAGTGACGCTGCCATGCATTTATACATTTTTAAAAATATAAATACTCATTTTTTGTGAGTTTTTTTCATTGATTGAAATGCTCTGGAAATAAAATTTTAAATAAGTGTTTTAAGTAGGAAAGGATACATAACCGGAAGTGAAAAAAGGAACCGGAAAAAGAATATCCGACCGGAACAAATTGTTCTCAGAGCGCAACTCAGCTCTCCAAATTACTTTATGGAGGACTGATAGTACCAGCGCATTCTTGGAATTACATCATCCTCGCTTTAGACTCTCGAGTCTCAACACAATCATTTTGATTGTCTTACAAGTATCTGCCTAAATGTGGGGCAGTAATCGAATACATACATGATTTAGCTTGTTTAACTTTCTGAGTGGAGTAAGTCACCTTCTTTTTAAAATCGATTAAGCTAGTACTTTCAGATTATTTACCACGTTTAGCATTCACTATCTACTCATTCGCTCTCTCGAAAGCTTCAACACTGGATGATCTCTTGTGTGTAAAAGACACATTCCGAAAGTGAACGCTTCATGCAAAAGAGGACGCCAAATTTGATGAGATTATTCCGCTGAGAGTCAAACCCTTTGCAAAACTTACAAAAGGATTGAGGTAAACAAAAACGCAGTTCCCAGCGATCGTTGAGGTCCTTGAAACAGCGAAAGCGGAAGTAGGTTCCTCATTAGAAGGAAACAAGACATCAGCGCCATCTTCTAGAAAACATGAAATCAGTGTAGGATTACTCTAAAATATGTGAAAATATGAACCTGTAGCGAAATATGTTTTTGAGTTGTAGATTGAACTAACAATCGATTTAATTAGAGGGGCGACTGCAAGTATAAGTAAAGGAAGAAAACGTTACGATCCGAATGTGAGCCTAAAAGCATACTCGCTTGTTTCACTTTGCCAAAAAAAGAGCCTATTTAAAGGCTTTAGCTTTAATTGGACTATGCATAGAATCATGCAGTCGTATTTATAATCCCATTCCAAAGTATGTCTAACTTTGGACAGCTCTTAGAACAGTGTCCAACTCCAAATCGTATTTATAAACACTTTCATCGTTGTCTAAGGAACGTCTAACTTTAGACACCGAAATTGGTTGTCTAAACTATGGCTAAAGTGGCATTTGCTACAGCAAAAAACGATTTTGTCGAACATGTTATAAAACACTGTTGAGAGCTCTAAGATCGAAAAAAATAAGTAGTTTGAGGTGCAAAAATACTACTTTCAACATTTTAATTTATAAATTGCACAAATTTCATCGTTTTATGAGACTTTGAAAAGCTGTAACTCAAAGTCAAATCAGCTGCTTTTTTGGTCTGGTTCAAGTGCTACGCCACACTCTTTCAGAGCCATTTTGTTGTTGCACTCGTATATCAAAACACAAAAAATGGTACTGCACGGATACATCATGAACGCCGCCATTTAGTTTTTCATTCGGAGTTGACAGTTTGAGAGGATGTTTAGACAACTGTTGGAATGCATTTATAAATACGAAATTGGCTAAGGGTTGTCCAACTCTTTAGACACCGTCTAGTTGGACAGTTGTCTAAGGGTGTTCTAAGCAAATTTTATAAATACGACTGATTAAGTTTAGGTTTGTTCGTTGAAGCCCTAGGGCCACCCTGGGGTCGCCACAAAGCGTTTTTTAAGAACCCTAAAGCCGCCCTGAATGTCAAATTGAGTGTTTTTTAGCCCTAGGGCTGACCTTGGTTTTCCATCAACTCGCCCTAGCTTTTTGCTGTGGCGAGTTGAGGGCTGTCAAATGGCATGTATTTTTTTGTTAATGACAGAGATGTGTGATGATTTGTGGTTCAGGGTTTTTGAGGACTGGAAAACCCAGGTTTTTTGACAACTCATAGGGTTGTCAAGAAAACCTGGGTCAACTTCAACGAACGGACCTTTTGTATACATAGAAGATCCGCGGCAAACCGCGTACTTTTCATGTAGGTTTGGGGTAGTTCCGCGTTTACCTAGCTTGAGTGCCAAGTGAAAATGCATTATAAGCTAACACACCTCTTATTGACACATGTTATATGGCTTTTCTGTTACTTAGAAATGTATTTGTCTATTCTCCTATCTAAATTTTTTTTCTCAACACGGATGCTACTTTTTATTGCTTTGAACATACTTATATTGAGGCTTATGGTGGATTTACATGCATCTGCAAGTGCGGATGAAAATCGGAAAAAGACACAAGATGTAAAATTCATACTTGTCTAATAGAGAGGGAACGAACTTCCTAGTTATGGTTGCATGAACATGTTCAGCTGCACCCATAATTTTTCATCTGCAACCATAATCCTATTCGTCTCTCTATTTAACCTTTGTGCTTTGTAATCTTCATCCGTCTCGCTTTACTTTTCTGCACTTCCGCAGTTGTAGATGCATGTAAATCCAGCATTAATCGAAATATATGATGTTTTGATAGCTCTGCAGCCCCTCAGTTTGATTATTATTATTAATTGAAGAATGTTCATTTTCACTCTATTCTGTTCCTATTCCAATATCAAAACAAACATACCTTGAATCTGTCCCTCGTCGAGTCTCGTACTGCACCTTTCTAGCTGTCACGTTGCAGAGAACAAGAAAAAACTGCAACGAAAAATGAAATTAGTTCAACGTTCTGCTTCTCTGCAAATTAATCTCTTGTTTACACAACACAACAATTAATTAACGAAAAAATAATTTCTCTCTTATAATGTGAATTCTCAAACGAAAAAAACACCAATAATTCCTTTAGATTAAAGCACCACTCGCGCATAGTGATGCTACCCTTATATGAACGTGTCGGTGGCCAGAAACCCCGAATCCAATTTGCTTTCGGTCGCTTTGCAATCTATACCGTTTGCTTGCCATTAATTAGTTTTATATTTTGTGTGATCTGGTCGTTGTTGTTCTTTTTCGAACGCTCAACTTTTACACATTGCGAAGTGGCCAACTACCTTCCGTCCATATCAGCAGCAATTGGCAGCTACCAGCCGCAGCGATTTGTGTGGCAGCTAGCCATTTGCATTCATCTTCTTCCCCGACTAGGCGTAGCTAAGATGTACATAGAGTATTACCACGAAACGATTCGAATGAAATATATGGCATTGGCGCATTTCGCCTGCCTGCTGAATGTCATCGAAAATTTTGCATTGCTCGGATTATCGATGTGGAATTCGAGCGATAGCTATGAAACGCACAAGTTTTGTTTTATTTTATTCATTGCCACTAGTGAGATTTACATGCTGTTGTCATACATTTTAAATAAGAAAGGCAAAAGTTTATCGACCCTAACGCGGCAAGAGGAGCTGGCGTTGCGGTACAAGGGATGCTTGTTTCTTATCAATATCGTAGCATTTGGATTGGCCGGTTATTTTTTTGTTCGGCACAATAACCACTGTGAACCAGGAGGTGGGTTTTAGTTTTATAAGGCTTAAATATTTCAACCATAATGTTTGTTTGCTTTTTCCTTTTTCAGTTTACACGTACTTTGCATTCTTCGAGTACATTGTGGTGCTGACCAACATGGGTTATCACATGACGGCGTACTGGGACTTTTACGGACGTGTTCTCGCGTTCGACTGGGAGAAGGGGCTTTATTTTACACGGTCTTAGACCACTCTAGTGCATTTTACTTAATTTTTATTAGAATTCTACACAATTACAGACTTAGTTTGTTTCCAAAAACAAAAATTCTCTTTTATTTAAATAAAAACAAAAACAATCACCTTGACCTAATTACTCGTAAATCCGCACCAAGTCTTCGATGCTGATGGGATAACCGGTGACTGGACACTTGCTTCGCTGTTTGATTTGATTGGCTATGCACTTCCAACAGAAAACGTAACCGGACAATGTACAGGCCGTTGGGTTTGAAATCTTCTGTAAGCAAATGGGACACATCCCAATGGGATGATTGCGTTCGTCTAATTTAGTCACTTTCATGGGTTCGGGATTCCGAAGGCCACCGATTTGTTGACTCTGTTTCTTTGAATACCACCACTGAATGAACTGAAGGAAGAATGCCATGACTTCGAGCAATTTCAAAATCATGAAAGTCGCTTTGTCATCTTTAGGTGGTTCTTTGGGGTGTCTAAGCGTTAATCCGAGGAAGCGAAGGATTGGTGAATGACATGCTGTGTATTTCGCCAGATATAGGAATGTGTTAACTGCCTTCGCTGCATTATAAGCATGGAAAGCTTTAATCAGATACTCTTCCCATTGGGTCTCTTCATGTTGTGTACTACGCTGTTTCAGCTTCCTTTCGAAGTAAGGCAGAAATGTAAGGAGAGATGCCGAAAGAATTCTTTTCTTTTGCGATAGTAGTTCTCCGCTGGTCGCTTCATGCCTTTGAAGACCGTAAAAGCTTTCACCAAATGATCCACCTCTTTGTTTTAAGTAAAAATACTGCAGACAGAACGTCACCACAGGAGACAAATCTTCCGAGAAGAGAGTGTCGTTGATTCGTATATTTGTTTTTAGTCCAAGGTAGTCGAATATTTTTGAAAAGGCAGGGTATATCAAGTTGTCAAGTACTTCGGATGCGGTTATTTCAAAGATCGATGGAACGTTCTGTAGATTTGGAGCAAAGTTGGCACCTTCTGCCATAATGGAATGTGTGAGTTGTTAATGATTTTTAAGGTTTATGTTTAAAGAAATGCAATTAATTTTACTCAAATAATTTGGATTTTGGATATAAAAGAAAAGTACAAAATAAAGTTTCAAGAACAGCTGACGAGTTGTTATCAAAACAGAACTAACGAGTGTCAGACAATTGACTAAGCGAGAGTCGAAATGTAGGTGGTTGGGATTGGAGTACAGTAAAGGCCATCAATTACTTTGTTTAAAAAGAGATCCGACAAACTACGGAAATCTTTCAAAACGGCAAAGCTAGCTACATAGTTTTTTGACATAACATTAAATTTAAAAGTTAATTCAGTCATGTTTTTTCAGCATGGCTAACTACGGCCTGAACGAGGATTGCACTTTTGATCTTCAAACAAATGAAAATGATCATCTTTACGAAAGTTTATATTGGTCGATTTGTTGAAACTTCGTGGGAATAAAGCGACTGTTTTCTTATTCTCTCTCTCTCTGTTACACCAATTTGTTGAACAAACCGGAAGTCAATACCGACAAGTTGGTGCCCAGGCTGATTTGCGCAGGACTTCACTGCTGAAATGCTAAATGACAGCGAATTGCACTAACTCTCTCACTGAATTCCTTTAGCTAAATCAATTTTCAATGCAAAGTGACTCACTTCATTTGACTCACAAAGTTAAATTAGCTAAAAGCCCGATTCTGGCAAAAGTCACAAGTCAAAACGTTGTGACCTGCTGAGAACCACATCACAATTTAAATTTTGATTTGAAAATTGAGACTCTTCTGGAAAGTTGCGATTTGTGAGTCTCAATGACTTTGGACTGAATCAGGCTGTAAATCTCAGTACTGGTGTTGTGTATTGCTAAGTTATGCTGGATTTAGATGCATCTGCTACTGCAGAAGTGCAGAAAAGTAAAGCGGGAGGGATGAAGATTATAAAGCTCAAAAGTTATAAAGAGAAACGAATAGAATTATGGCTGCAGATGAAAAATTGCGGGAGCAGATGATTTTTTATCCGCATCCTATAACTAGAAGTGTTTTCCCTCTCTATCAGACAAGTATGAATTTTACCTCGTTTCCACTTAGAATTGAATCACACTTCAATTCGAATTAGTGCCAGTGTATACCTAGATCGAATTGAAACAGGATTACCCGATCTGATACAGCTCTTGTAGCTGGATCGATTCGAAATAGTGTATACGTATACGTAGATTTCTCGATTCGGTGAGCTAAGTAGATACCTGTGCCCCTGTTCTGTAACTATCGCCTTGGCGATAAACGGTGGAAAATGGAACGAAATTCTATGAATTTAATAGGATTTCGTTCCATTTTCCACCGTTTATCGCCTCCTTTTATCGAGGCGATAGTTACAGAACAGGGGGACTGAATCGAAATTTGAATCATAATCCGATTCGAGTACCCGATCCTAAGTGGAAACGAGGTACATATTTGATATCTTGGTGCCGAATTACATTCAGACTGTTTGCCTGCTGCGTGTTTCGTATATTTTCTTTTGAACCCTCATCCCGTCAGTCTCTCAGTATTACACTCAGACGTTTTGCGGCTGCGTGTTTTTTGACACTTCTCTTTCATTTTTTGTTCTCACCCACAGAGTCAAACTGTGAAAATAATCAAAGAAGCTCAGCTGCATTATTTATAAATCCATAAAAAAAATCTCATAAAGAGCAAAATGTTATTTGAAGTGGTAAATAATTTAATTAGATTTTGCAGCAATGATTATTGACATCCTGGATATGGAAAATACATGAAAATACATGAAAAATTAAAGAAATTGTCCCACGACATACTACTTCCTTACTCAGGAACATAAGAAGATACAATAAAGCAACGACAAGAAACAAAGAAAGACAAGAAAAAGAAACGTCAAAAACCATCCAAGACAACTGGACAATCCTCAACCCAAAACTTTTCGGGTTGAGACTTTTTAAAGTATTTCTATTTCATCTGCTTTCTCTTTCGCACTTATTTCCGTCTTTGCAAAACCGTCTGGGTGTAATTCGGCACTTGTGTCTACTTCCTTTTTTCATTTGCACTTGCAGATGCATGTAAATCCACCTGTTGCTGCAGCCATATATACAGAATTCCACATGACCAATTTCTTTTTCCTATTCCATTCCGTTTCTCTTAAATGTCGCCCAAAGCGATACTCGAGTTCATTTTGAGAAAATTCATGCTGAATGAAACAATTTCACAATTCATCACTTCAATATCGAATTTGTATTTTCACGCAACAGCTCGGAAGGATTATTTTTCTCAAATCACTTAAAAAATCATAACTCTTTCATCCAAACACCATTTTCAATTTGTAAAAAAGTACTGTATAAATAAAAGTACAAAGAAATTACTTCAAAATGACAATTTTAACCAAGCCATCAAATGAAAAGAAGTCAGAAAAAGTCCCCCTTCCATTGGGAATGGTGGCCAGTGATGGGCAACCCTTACCAACTGCGCCTTTGGTAAGTTTTTATTTCTTTTCTTTTTTATTATTATTTAAGTTTCAATTTATGTGAAAGTATAAATCTCTAGAAAAAATAATCCATTTTATAGATTAGAACACACAATTGTGCATTACTTTGATCCTAACTTCGTATGATTCTCTGCACGACAATGTTTTCATATTGATTTTTTCTCATTTCACCTTGAAATACATTTAATTTTCCCTCTGTGTATATAAAAAAAAACACGACATTTGATTGGATAAAGTGTGCAAGCCCAATCATACCCTCCAAGATACCTCCGTTTTGGATATATGTACCTCCCTACACATATATCGCATTTCAGCTTTATTGAAAAGCGGATAGAAAATAATAATTGTTGCAAAATAATCAACCGCATCGTAACAATTTTGATCTACTTTTTGTGTGTCGCCTTGCGTCACGTGCAAAAAATTTCGAACTTGCATTTTTATTTGATTTGATTTTGGTGACTATGAGTTTGGGAACCGCACATTGTGTGTTCTCCTTGGCAGAGCCATTACTCCTTCTCCTACTAATTAAATTAAATCGCAGCTATTGCATTTGCAAGGAATTGAAACCAATCTCATCAGCAATGTGCAACCATGCAAAACCCAAAACAAAGGGAGAAATAAAATAACTTTCTAGATTAGCGTCGCAAAAATGATGACTTTTGTTTTCTCCTCATAATTATTTTACTGTTATGTTACTAACAAACAGATAAAACCTTTTTAGTTGATGAACTTAAATAATTATACAAAGTCATGAGTTAACTTCAGCCATTGGGAATTTGAGAGTATAACGCAACGATAAGTAATGTATCGCATAATACCACTGGCATTTGATAAGAAGAGTTCATGTGTTTACACTGCTATTGTTTATCACATTCAGTCATGGCCCAACACCCATTATACTACACATAATTGTGATTCATTCAATTTCTTTCTTGTTTTTTAATGTGGAATTTGGTATTGCTGAGCTGTGCAGTGCGGAATGGATTGAGAGATAGTAAAGCGTAGCTCAATTATAGTTATTTTTGTTGGACAACAAACAAAGGCGTTTGTAATGGACTGCATAAATTGGCTTGATTGTTTTTTTGTGGTCACTCGTTGTTTTTTTTTTTTTTGCTAAATAATTAGGTTTAATTCTTGGATTTCTTTCGATGCAGGATTATTAGAGTGGAGGTAACAGAAAATTAAGCCTAAAAGTAGAACTGCGACATTTGCAACTTAAAGTTAGGTTGAGTAGAATACACTCACATCGAGTTAATTGCCATCAAAGTAAATAGAGTAGCTAAACAAAGTGCGGGTTCTAGGCGTTTTTTCAAGTATACCTTGGTAGGGGATAGAGGGGACCATTTTCTGCTTTGAATGGCTTGGCTTAACAAGGAAGTAGTGTTATTTCTATCGCATAACTCCCCAATTCCTCGTGAATGGTGATACTCGTGAAAAAGCAATTGAATGGCTCTAGTTCTAAACTCCCACGTATCAGGCAAACATGCTAACCATTGTCAAGTACTTTGAGATGAAACCAACTTTGCAACAATCGAAAATCGTTTCGAGAGCCCAACTATACTCTCTTGAATAAAGATTGTCAGTACAAACCTCATTGAAGAGCTTCTTTGTCTTAGTCAGTATCGGTGCGCCGGTATACTTTTGCACCTTAATAAATTAAACGATTGTGTAGCAAATGACTACCCATGGAAGACAACATCAACCATCGGGTAAGCTTAGTGTGAATGAAGTGGAAAACTCCACCAAATTCTGTGATTGAAAAATGCCCCCTACCCTGTGCGTCTTATGCTAACAATGTTGCCCAACGTACAAAAAAGTAAGAGTAAGTTAGCATCAATTGAGATGGAGATGTTCCGTACGGAAGCAGGTTTAAAAAGTAGAGCTCTTAATACCAGGTACCCACAATATCGGTTATTACCCGGGTACCAAAGTACCAGGTACGCGTCGGGTATTGACCGTGTACCCGTAAGGTGTCGAGTACCCGCTATCTCTCGGGTGCTCGCGTTTAAGCTTATTTTTTCTGTCGCAAAATAAAACTAGTTTGTTTGTTGCAATTTTTCCTGCAGCACATTTTCACTCTCCGCTACCCGTAAAATAACACTGTCAGGTACTCAATAGCTTACTTTGTTTACTTCCTCTTGTAGGGTATCCAGGTACCTAGCTTGGGTAATACCCTTGTTACCCGATTACCTGGGTATTTTTTGTGATAGTATTACCCGGTTAAAATTAAGAGCACTAGTAAAAAGCTTGATTGTTCAAGAAATACCAAGATCTGTGGGAGCCTTCAAAATACCATCTTGGAAAATTTAGAGCACGGTCGACTCAGTTGGTATTGCCATTCGAGAGAACCCCGTCAAAATGACCATATCATACCACTTTCAGACACAGTCGCGAAAAAAAATATATAAAGGCAGACAAAAACACTCCTGGTACAGACAAATGCAACGAAATCACCATTTGATTGGCCTCAGACATGAAACAATGCAAAACTGGGCTGTTTCCCGACGCATACTGAGGTCAACACGGAGGCGTATCCTATGAGCGAACGACTAGTGTGAAACAGTTAAGTAGGAGAGCTTTGATCCCTTCCAGATCACAATGCTCATGACGTCGAAGAAGAAGAAGAAAAAGAAAAGGTGTGTCAATCAATGGAATCTCACTTAAGCTTTGAGACGAAGCTAAATATCTAGGTATCATCCTTGACAAAAAAAAAGGCTAAA
Organism: Melanostoma mellinum; assembly: GCA_914767635.1. Classification (NCBI taxonomy): domain Eukaryota; kingdom Metazoa; phylum Arthropoda; class Insecta; order Diptera; family Syrphidae; genus Melanostoma; species Melanostoma mellinum. Next base: position 19,783,120 of record OU612060.1, on the reverse strand, counting down.
CTGCAAATGCAATATACAGGAAAGATTCAGGAAATCCACAGTAGCTCTCTTTTCCTGTAAAAAAGCTATTGGTAATAAATGGGGTTTATCCCCCCGAATCTACCACTGGGTCTACACCCCGATCATCAGATCAATTCCTTGCCATCCCCCAATTGGTTTTTGAAAACAAGTTCCAAGTTTCAATCCCACCGAGAACTATTTCGGAAGATGAAGAATTCGTAAAAGATGGTTCAAAAACCGAAGAAGGGGTCGGCTGCGGAGTGTACTGAGACAGACTCAATGTAAGTGGCGGAATGAATGAATGAATGTTCTTTATTTAGCTTCAGAAAAGCCATTTAGTTTTAAGTTTTACATTTGAACTTATTATAAATAATTAATATAATATAAAATAGTATATAAGTGTATAAATTTATATTACTTTAAATTTATACACTTATATACTTTTTAAGTCTACAATAATAAGTCTCGTATTTCGCCTTCCAAACCACTGTAGCGTTTTTAAAGCGGAAATTCTGGATATGAAAGAAGTCCTATCGGCCCTAAAAGAAAACGTGACATACTCAATGCATATCCGGATCTTCTCAGACAGTCAATTAGTGCCCAAATCATTTGGGGTTGTTTCTACGAACTTAGTAACCAACCTCAACTGTCGAAAATCTCTTAGGGAGATAGCTGAACAGTTCAATATTCACCTTATTTGGGTGCCGGGGCACAGAGATATCGTGGGTAACTGCAAAGCCGATGAACTCGCCAGAGAAGGAACCGTTCTACCGATCTCAACCAACAGGTTGAAGATTGGTATACCTATAACTACATGTAAACTTGTGATAAAGCAAGAGGCACTGGACAGAACAAATCACAGGTGGAACAATATCACCACGTGCGTGGCAACAAAAAAAAAATATGGCCAGAGCTAGATCTAAATTTGAAAAGACATTTGCTACCCATAACCAGATTGAACGATTGTTCCGTAGGTATCACAGTGAACCTAATATGGGTCTAATTGTGTCAGTTATTTTCCTGGCAGCCATTTTAACCTAACTTAACCTAAAGGTGTGTTCCACAAAAATAGGCCTAAGAAGCCTCACTTGTTTGAAGGAGATATCACAAACAGCTGATTTGACAAGCAAAAAATTAGGGTGGATTCTTGCAGATAGAAAAACGGAGAACACGAGAAACAAAAAAGTTCTGCAACTCTTTGTTTTGGGATTCCACGGGCTCTCGTGAATGAATTCAGAAACATATGTGCCTATGTTTTCAAAATACGCTCCTAGGCGATAGTCGATTCTTGACATTGATCATCCATTTCTTGCTATCCTTTCTGGCATTTACCCTTATTACAATAGGCGTTTAATTAAGAACCCGGTGAAATGAAATAGCTCCGGTTGTGCAAAATTGGCATTTTAGTAATATAACTTCCGAAATGCTAGTGAAAACAATGGAGAACAGAGAACGATGTGGGACGTAGAGATCTGTCATTTCCCAGGCGTTCAAATGAAACGCCTATTGTTATAAGGGTGATTATTATGCCAAACGATATTTCGCCCTTATTATCTGTTGAAGGGTGTGTATGTGACTGTGCAGACTCTGACTGAGAATAGCAAAAATGATAAATTCATTGCAAAGTTGTTGTTTTTTTTCTCAACGCTAGGCTAGACTGACAATAATATGTGTAAAAAATACAATAAGGTGGTGCCTCAGCAACTTGCAACTGCAGTTTTATTAAAAAAAATTCACTCATGACAAATTATTAGTTGAAAAAATTACATTTTCTATGTGTACTTTGTTGATAAAGACTCCAAAACGACCTAATCTCACTTAAATAAATGGCAGTAATAAAAAGCAAATTAGCATCGTGGTTGTGTGTGCCTGTGTATATTTTCATTTACAATCATAAGTACGTGTTGTTAAACATTCACGAATAGAGTCATCATAATGAAACCGGCGAATTGTGTTACTTTTTTTGGTCATATATTAATCACATGTTCGGTATTAATTTTTTTTTATTTTTATTTCAGGCCCCTTTGACAGGAGAACCAGATGCTGAGTCAATGGTTTTCAACCGACGTCATATCTCAGCTTCTACAACTATTTTCCTGTTCCTTTCGGCTTTGGCTGTAATGATGATTGGTATTCTTGGTGGTGTAGCCATTTATAGGATGTATGCACCAACCCAGCGAAGTCTACACTATCGAGGAATGTGCGATGTTCCATACTTTTCACGCCAAAATATGTCCATTAACCGTTTGTATGCGCATCCAGAGTTAATTCAAATGAGTGATCTTCGTAATCTTTTCAAAATGCCCAACGAATCGTCATATATGAATGAGATGCCAGCTGACGACTTCTTCCGCGAAGAAGTTGAACTTGATTTGACAGATGACGAAAGTTTCTCAAGAATTAACGTACCAGATTTCAAAGACGGTCGTCGAGGACGTTTTATGCACGACTTCAAAGATAACCAATCGGCTATTATTGATACATCAACTAACAGGTGCTTTGTTATGCCCTTGGATAGAGAAACAACTTTGCCACCAAAGAATTTCTTTGATTTGATGCAGAAAATGGGCATGGGCTATTACAATATCGATACCGATCGAGTGCGGTTGAACATGCGTGTGGTTACACCAGAACTTACAGATATGACTTTGATCTCACAAAGGATTGCTAGCGAGTGTTACGACATGAAGGTGTACTTGTTGGAGAAATATGTTTCTGGAGGTGAGTACTATCAAACATACGGTTTCTAGATAATATTGAGTTTCAAGATGTTGAGATATTCAAAATACCGAGTAGAAACAAAAACAAAATCAGGTTCAGACTTTTTTCTGTATGCCCCACTTGGTCTGATCGTTCGAATATTGACCTTAGTTTAGAAGCCATCGGTGTAAATAGGCGACAAGTTAAAATAATATAAAGAGACTTTTTTCACTGTCAGTAATTAAGTGTTGAAAAATTCCATTTGAATCAATAAGAAGCCAAAATATGTTGATCATTTCAGCTGATCAAATGTAAAGAAATTGTTGCTAAACAAACACAACAAACAAGAAAAACTAATTGTATCATTCATCAAAACAAAAATTCTCGGTTTTTGTGCATGAAAATTTCAAAGTTAAATTGACGAGATTATATACCATTAGATCACGATCATTATAGTTCGGGGAACATTTTGTTAAAAGAGTCGCTGAATTTTAAAACGCAGAAAAAAAAGTTAAAGAATCATACTTTCCAGACGCATTTCAAATGCAGCCCAGATGCTTTGCATAGATTTTAGTCACTCCGAGAGCTTCAAATGAGAGACTAAGTAGTTGCTATAAGAACTTCAAAAGGAGCGTTTTTGTCAATTACTCACATTTTGTTGAGTTGCAACAAAAACGATAGAGAGATAAACAAACAGCAACTGAAATCGGATGCGTTAATTTTAAATTAATTTTTTTTACTGTCGAAGGTTATGATTTTTGACCATTTGATCAAATGTACATAAAATACATTTTGGAATTAAGTATGTCTTTGGTCATAGGACGACATCGTTAGTAAGAACTTTTGAAAATTGACCACAAAATTAAAAAAAGAAAAACAGGAATTGTTTCTTGACTTCCTACCCCCCATAGCCTCAGCCTGTATTGTCATATTTCATCGATTTCAAAGCTGCTTATGACTAGTTCTGGTATCCCTGCAAAACTTGTACGGTTAAGGAGAATTAACGCTCTAACATGAAGGTTGGGAAACAGCTAAACGGGAGCTTTGATGGCGAAAAAGGCTTTCGAAAAGGCGACAAACTGATTTTCCTTAGATATATGTACGTACTACGTAGTCTTATTATAAAGTTGTTGAAATGTAAAACACTCAAATAGTTGTAATGTCAATTCATCTTACACAAATGACAATTTGACATATTTGGATGGTAATTCCTGCTATCAATTGTAGTTTAGACGATTTTTTTTTTTTCATTTTTGTTTCTAAAGAGTTCCACTTGATTTTTGTTATACGAGGGCAGTCCGAAAAGTACTTAGCCTACAAAAGAAAAACGAAAATTTTGGAAAAGCGTTGATTTATTTTTCAACATAATCTCCATTTAGTTCGATACACTTGACCCATAGATGCTCCAACTTCTCTGAAAAATACTTTTTCTCGAGTTCCGCAAAGTAGGCATCGGTGGCGGTGATGACCTCTTCATTCGATACAAATTTCTGCCCGGCAAGTGATTTTTTTCAATTTTGGAAATAAAAAGAAGTCACACGGGGCCAAATCTGGAGATTCGTTCAAGTTATCGTGGTGAAAGAGCACTTTTTTTCGCTAAATGGGGCCGTTTTTTCTGCAATTCGACGTTCAATCGGCCCAATAATTCGGCATAGTACTCTCCTGTGATCGTTTTACCCTTCTCCACGTAGTCGATGTAGATCACATTTTGTGAATCCCAGAAAACGGTGGCCATCACCTTTCCGGCCGATGGGACAGTTTTCGCCTTCTTTGGAACACGTTCGCCGGGTAAAGTCCACTGTTTCGACTGTTTCTTGGTCTCTGCTGTATACCAGTGGATCCATGTTTCGTTGACGGTCACGAAACGACGCAGAAACTCCTTCGGATTGCGCTTAAACAGCGTCAAACACAGCTCTGATGTGGTCACACGGTTGCGTTTGTTGTCCGGAGTGAGCAAACGCGGCACCCATCGCGCCGACAGCTTTCTCATGCCCAAAATTTCATGCAGGATATGTCCCATGCGGTCTTTCGAGATGTCTCCTATCTTAGTTTCTACTATATACCTTCAAACGGCGCTCTGCCAAAATGAGATCGTGGATTTTTGTCACATTGTCCTCCGTGGTAGCCCTTTTTTGGGCACTTGGACGTGGCTTATCAAAAACCGACGTGTGACCACGTTGAAACTCATTGAATCAATTTTTGACGGTTGCCATCGAAGGAGAAGAGTCACCGTACCCGGTATCCAACCGCTCTGTAATTTCGCTGCCTGATTTCCCTTCCAAAAACAAGAATCGAATCACTGACCGATATTGCTCACTTTCCATTTTTCTAAAATACGCTGACACTTTTGCTTCCACACGCGGTTAAAACAAAACTACGAATCCGATTTGGCTGAAATTTCGACAGTAGCCTTCTAAAAAAATGTACTACACTTCAGTAAGTTTCTCTTGCGATATTGGCGCTATTGGGCGGAGAGAAGTACTTATCGGACTGCCCTCGTAATTGTGAATTTGTGCTCACAAGATAAATCGAAGAGCTTTGATCTTTTCGAGATCGTGATGCTCGTTTATCGCCGAGAATTAAGAAGAAGATTTTTATTGTGAAATTTTCGATGTGGACCAATTACTCGGTGGGGTTTAGTTGTACAAAAAAGTACTATGTACTAATTTTTCTTTGTTTTTCTTTGTGCGATTTTAGTGCAGTGTAAAATCTGAGTGATGATGAGCTTATGGAAGCAAGCAGACACTGAGAAGCGGTAACTTGGTAGTAGGGGTGTACAATGTTCGATGTGATGCTGATCAAGCTGATAACCTTACGGAAGCAATTTCCGTTGCAGTGATGCGTTTACTTCTCGCTGTTCTCATTCTTTACTGCTCTCAAAAAAGTGTTCGATGTCTTGCTACTTCTAAGCATCTGAGCCGGATGGAATCATTCCTGCAGAACTTCAGCATGTGTCTGACATGATCACCACGAACCAGCAAACTACGAAACACTGGAAAGTGTATTAGACATATTTTTAAGCAAGAAAATTGAACCCTGTCTGATCTCCACAGCACAACACGCTAAACAAAGTGTAAATCAGTGGAAACGGCGTTGCATTCTGTGACATACGCAATTGAATATTCTCTGCACTATAACGAGTACACTCTGGTCGCCTTTTTAGATATAGAAGGTGCCTTCAACAATGTCAGAAACTCAGTGGTCATGAGTGGTCTTGATAATTTAAACATAGAAGACCCCAACAAAACCATGGTTAATTCAATGCTGTGTAGCAGAATCATCAAGTTAAAAATGGGTGACTAGGAAACTAGTAGAACAACCAATAGAAGTACTCCACAAGGTGGAGTACTCTCCCCCCTTCTCTGGAACTTGGTCATCAACGAACTACTATCTAGATCTAGAAAAAGTAGGTCTCAAGGTTGTTGCCTACCCGGATGACGTGGCAATTGCTGTCTCAGGCAAACACCCACAAACTCTAGCAGATCTGTTACAAATCTCTAAATAAACACAATCAATGGGTTGAAGTTCGAGGTACCCTTAATACGGAGAATGTTCTCTTCACGAGAACATACAAAATCATGGAGGATGTCTGATCCTGCCATTAAAGCTCCTAGTCAATCAGGCTAAATATCTAGGCGTAATTTTTGATAAAAAACTAACCTGGAAAGCGAATATAGAGGAAAGAGTAAATAAAGCTAACATTGCATTTTTCTGATGTTAGAAGGCAATTAAATACAAGAATGGGTCCGTAAATTGTCAGAACTATAACAAAATGACAGCCAAAAGCAGTCCTAAATGACAGCAAGTATCGTGAAACACCCCTTTGAGCTTTGATATCCCCCGATGTGGCTTAATTTAACACACGTAGTAGACATACATAATAAAATTCATATTAAGTTCAAGAATGAATACAATTCAAAAATAGTTTCACAAAGGACAACTTATGAAAACTATAAATTCAACTTTGTTCTTTTCTTTTCAGTGTTCAAACGCGAAGCCAGATTTTTGTCCAATTCAGCTAAATTTGCCGAATTTTCAGGCAACAAAATTGTAGAATTCGATTTGGTTAACATCGATGACATTGATGACTACGAGGCGAAGCAAAAGAAGTAAATTCTTAGCAAACCTGGTGCTCTTGCTATGTGCAAATTTCTTTTTTGCTAATAAAAATATATTTTATATAGATGTTTAAGAGTAGATTATTTTTTTCATTTTTTTTTTATTATTATTTTAATATTTACTTCAGTATAATGAATGTGTTTTGTTTGAAGAAAAAAAAAACTAAAATAAGGAAAATTGTTTTATAAGTTCAGAGAAAAAAAGAAACAAAAACCGATCGATTATAAATAACTTTCCTTTCAATTTGTTGATATTAAAAAAAGTATATAATAATTACAATTATGTTCGTTCGCATGGTTTACTAAAAGTAGACGTACTTAAACTTCAAATAAAAGTAAACAGGCTCATTGCCGAGGACATGATTCATTTCAGTTATTCAAACAATTACAGTAAATAACAATGAACATAATCAATCATTCCTGCTAAAGTTTTTTGGATTCAGAAACTTAGAATGTCAATCTTTGTCATCATATAAATATAAAAAATAAAAACAAAACTATTTTTGTAGTCATTATTTTTGTTTTTGAAAGAGCATTAATTTATTAAGAACACAAACACCAATTCTATTACACACAATTTTCGATGTGGAAACTTTTTTTTTGTATTTTTTCAAATCTATAAAATTACTAACCTACAAATTAATGGTACCTAATGTTTGTAAAAGTATGTGTTTGATTTCTTAAGCATACATGCGCGTTATTTTTTTGTTTTAATTTTTCAATCGCCTTTTAGAAATCAATTACTACTAATTCAATGGTCTTAACATAAAATTTCTCATTGATGCATTCAGAACTGTTTTAAATTTATGTAAAGTATTTTATTGGTATTGAATTTGAATCTGTGTTAATTTGGATAGTAGAGGAAACATGTTTTAGTATATGATATTGTCCAATCAATAAAGCTATTATTTTTGTCTGAAGAGAGGGTATTGTACCACTTTTTTTATTCCGTGGAAATTAGATATTTGTGTAAGATTGAAAATAGTCAATGAAAAAACAAAACCTGATCGTAAAAGATTATATATAACAACTAAAAAACCTAATTCTTGCATTACGAAGCGAACAAATAAATAAATTGTTTCATGATAATAAACAAAAGCACGTTCTTTTAGAAACTATGAAATCATCAATATAAAAATAAGTCGGGTTTTCCTTCCTGACGCTATAGCTCCAGAACGCACGAACCGATTTCCACGATTTTGCATTGGTTGGAAAGTTCTCGGGCTCCGTGAGGTTTATAGTTACCGTGAGAAGCCATCTGGTGGCGAAACGGAGTTCGCCGCGTTTGCTAGTTATCTATAATATAAAAATGGAGAAGAAACGAAATGTGGTGTCAATAAAGCCTTTCGTGGTCATTCTGAAACTTTAAAATCAGTTTTCTGCCGAGTGGATGCCTGCAGCTGAATACATTCGTCTAAGACAATGGTCACCGTCACAAGTCCTGTCATAACAATTTCAAACTACGAATGCCAAAGACGCTCTTGTAGCGACTGTTTTACCACAAAATCTAAGAACCTGTTGCAAAGCATTTATTACAAAGATGTTTTTAGTTCTTTTTTGGCATTACGTAGTACGAAATTTTTATGACGGGCCTTGTCGCAGGGGTGAATAAAGTTCTTAAAGATTTTACGGATAAGCTGCACGTTTTGCTACAAGTTACATTCTCCGTGGTCACAGGGAAATTGCTCTTGAGATGTTCCTAGCAGGTTGTAACGATGCGTGAAGGGTTTTATTTGACGCTGTTGTTGTTGCCTATTTATGCTAAATTTTTGTGGATAGGCATCCAAAAAACTTCATGTCCTTCTTAGAACTTTAATTAACGGCATACAACTAACTTTCTCTAATGAGGCTAAATATTTGGGTCTAGTTTTAGATAGAAAGCTGAGTTGGAAGCCAAAAATACGAGTCCCACTTGACATCTACAGCAAAAAACAGGTGCGAGTCCGGCTATTCCATTACAAGAAGTCTCACAATGGATCAACAACAACATTGGCCATGCTGACATTCTGAACAAATTCGGATTCCCCAAACGAAAAACAGATTACACCACACCCAAACTCGAATTTGACACAAATTTCCGGGCGACCATTCCATCCAGAACAGACTGGGAGAACCAATCATTGATTGATTGGTATAATTCAATCATTCTTGAAAAACGAACACGTCCATTTTTATACGGAGGGTTCGAAACCAAATGAAGGAGTATGTTGTGTCTATTTGAACGAAATGACAGCCCTCAACTGCTCGAGATAAAGCCTAGGTCGAGTTGAGGGAATCCCCAGTCAACCCCAGGGCTCAAAAAACACTCAGTTCGACATTCAGGGCGAGTTAAGGTTTTAAAAAAACGCTTTGTGGCAACTACAAGGTGACCCCAGGGCTTCAATGAACGAACCTATTGTTGATAAGTCCAACAGAGTGACGATCAACTATTTCCTTCATCTTAGTAAAAAGAAATAAATGGTTACTCATACGCCTCCGTGAATCCATCAACACTGGGAGTAAAACAAACATTTCGAATCGCTATGCTCTTTGAGTTGAATATGAGAATGTTTCTTTTTGCAAAAGTCTTGGATTCACATAACATCGGTTAACTCTGAAAGAGTCCTTTCAAATGGATTTGTGGCATTCGCATTTAATGCATCAATATTATACTAGCAAAAGGATCTTTTTCAAAATGTTTGCATTATTCGTTGTAGACTGAACAATAAAAGTTGGAGAAAAATCCCAAAAATTAATTAGAACTGAATATTCTCGAGCGCAGCTATCTTGCCGACTTCGTCAGTTGAAGATTAAAAGGTAAACTGATAGTGTGCTTAGACAAAAGAAAAAAGGTTACTTACTTACTTCATTACAGTTCGGGGTGAACCTGGGCCTCAACCTCTGTAACGACTTCGATTTCGGGCGAGCTCTCTCCAGTTTTGGACTCTTAGCCGGTTGAGGTCTTCATCCACTTGATTGCGCCACCTAAGACGAGTTCTTCCCCTTCCGCTATTTCCCTGCAATGTGCTTTAGAAAACCTGACGAGCCGGAGCGTTTGGGACCATCCGCTCTACATGGCCCAACCATCGTAGCCTCGCGATGCGTACTCTTCTGGCTATGCCCACGTCGCGGTACAGCTCATACAGCTCGTTGTTGTATCTTCTTCTCTACGATGGCGCGAGGAGTCCTTGGGCTTAGCTGATTTCTCACAACCATTACCTTAATGAGAGATTGGAGGGGAGCTGCAAATTTTTGCCGGTTACGAATGGAATGGATAATCGAGAAAGCGCCAATTCCTCGCGAAAGGTGATACTCATGGAAAAAACATTTTCGGCTCTGTTGGTAGTATACAAACTTTGATGTTCGGATTTCTTAAAATGAAAACAAAAACTTTACTTTTGTCAAATTTATTTATTCAAATAATGAGACAACACCGTTCTTCCCTGTCCATAATCTCTCTGTTTTTGGTGTTTAAGCTTCTTTTTCGCTGCTCGAAGAGCTCTTATTTTCAATATATTGTCCAGTCCTGTTTGTCTATTGATCTGCGATAGGTTTCTATCACCAGCGCCGTCCTGATCGTTGTCATTACAAGCAAGGAACAGTGCTTGAAGTATCATGTCAGCAAGGACAGCAGCAATTTTTTTGTAAAGTGTATAATTTTGCAAATGGCGGTTATTGGGAAGCTCTAGATTTAAAAGCATATTACATGTAAGTGCATTTTGAAGACACTGATAACTTTCAGTCTCAACATTCGATGACGGCAGCAGACTTGTCCTTTTCGTCACTTCTTTTGCAAAATTGCGCACAATTGCGTTCATAAGTTGCTGCTCGCATTGTTTTTGTCGTTTTAAAAGAGTCTTGTGGTAGTTAATCTGTTGTTTTTGCTTATCTCTTTCACGTTGTGCTTCTTTCTGTCGGTGCTTTCGAATAAAATCTTCTAATTGCTCTGCCAGAAAAGGTTTGTATTTTTCTACAGTTCTACGAACTCGTTCTGATCTCTCCTTTGGCTGGAGATTATCCTTGTGCTCGGTATATGTTCCAACAATGTATTTCTTCTTTGGTTTGGCAAGGCTTTCAGTGCGTTGGGAAGCTTGTGGCGGCTCAAACGGTTTGTAAGCCATTTGTTGTACATACTCGTTTAGTTTTTCAAGTTGTTTTGTTTTTTCTATGTCAACATTGCGGCTGGGTTGGGATGGTTGAACTTGTTCAGTTTCTTCATTGTCCTCATCTGCCATGGGTAGGGTAATTTGAAAATAAAAAATTTAAGAAATAAATTGCTCGAAAGATTACGAATTAAAACTTTTTTCTCCTTTCGGATTTAAGCAAAGGTTGCTAGCTTTTATACAAAGTTGTATATCACACTTGCCTTGCCAAAACAAAGTTAAGAAACTCACTCGATGGTCATAGAGCGGTCGTTGTGAGTAAAAACTTAAAGCTTTGTTACTGGTGCTGGTGGCATTGATAAACTATTTTTTTAACTTACTTCTATTATGTCTCTTGCTTCATCAGTCCTGCACTTCTTTAGAGGAAACCCAATTCAATTTAAGCGTTCTTCAAGTGAAGACATTTATTAAATCCCCGGATAGGCATAATTCAACCCTCAGCTTGGTATTTGGTGGATTATTGAATCGATTGACCATAAATCCCCCTTCAGGTGTTTTTCCACATTGATTAGCAGTCTAATCCAAATCAACTTACCTGCTGCATAATTGGGATTCAAAAATCAATACCTACAAATAAACCAGTGAAACAAATTCATTCTTCTTTCCTAACTTTTTTTTAATTCAACGCCAAATTCACATAAAAGGTCGACACAATGCCAATGAGTGATCAACACCAAAGGCTACTTTTTGAACTTTTCCATTGACTGCCGTCTTGAAGGGGAAAAACTGGTCCTTTTTGTGGCCAAGTCCAAGACATCCAAATCTGTTCTTTCCCCATATAAATAGATCGCCTTCAGAGTTTATAGCTCCCATGTGGAAGACACCACAATTTATGGCCACCACATGAGTTTTGTCACTGAAGTCATTTCGCCCAAACAAAGGTGGAAGCAGCTGCTGGGGCCTACTCGTTTGTTCGACAAAAGGTCCAAATCCAAGAATGCCATAACCCCACGTAAATACAAGGCCTTCTTCATTGAGGACCATGCAAAATGACCCGCCAGAAGCAATATCTTTTATCTTGCCGATTCCTTTTGTGAGGGTTAGAGCTTGGGGTGTGTTTACTTGGGTGGGAGCATCTTCTGCATCGTTAAGTTGACCATACTCTGAGTTTCCCCATCCGAATACCTCACCGTTGTCGTTCAGCGCTAGCACGCAATCAGACGAACATGCAAGCTTTACAATCTTCTCTCCGACGATGTCGCCTTTGACTTGTTCAATCTGTCCCGACGTAATGTAATTGCCTCTGCCAGTTTGTCCATCAGCACCCCAACCGCATGAATAAACTTTCCCCGCTTTCGAAAGAAACAGTGTGTGATCTTGGCCACACTCGATAGACTCTATTTCATCCCCTTCTTCCGTGAAACTGGACTTCTCTATCCGATGTATGGTGTTGCTTCCTTTATAAACTTCTTGATCCACAATAAACCGACCACACTGACCATAAGAATTATTCCCCAAACAAAATATGGTGCCATTTTTGGTGAGTACAACGAGGTGTGCTCTTCCAGCTGACATACATTGCACTGTCATATCATCGTCGGTTTCTTCAGCGTTTCTGGGAAGACGTATTGCCGATGGATAGATAAGGAGATCTAAGTTTTTAATCGCTGGACCATAACCCTTTTTCTGCAATCCCAATTGACTGTCTGTATTTAGGCCAGTTCCAAAGAGCGTTTCGCCATCCGAGCGCTTCACAGCAAATGCAGAGAAACCATAACCTGCAGCAATGTCAGTGATTGTTGTGTTTTCAGAAAACTGAAGCCTTGTTGGATGATGCACAAGTTGAGTGTAACGTTCGGTAGCTTTTTTCACCGAAGTTTGCAAACCAAGTGCACCAGTCTCTTGGAAGCCCCAAACATATATCCGGAACTTGTCTTCAGCTGAGATCTTTGGTTCGTAAACTGCAAAAAAAAGATATTGTTAAATTTGCTTTATTTTTTGTTAGGATTACCTTTAATTTTGGATTTGTCTTGAAGCAAAACACCGCGTTTGTATTTTGTTGTGTATTTCCGCACAAGCATCAGATGTCTACTTTTAAAAGTTTTCATCATCGCTTGTTCGATGTGTGCTGTTGCTAAAATTGTAATCATACTTGTGCGATAATTTTCTTAAAGAGTTTATTGACTTAATTTAATTAGTGAGTTTTCATTTTCGTTTGTTTCTTTGAAGTATAAAATCAACATGAATTCAACTGCAGCTGTTTTCAGGAAACGTCAAAAATTGGTGCAATCAAAAGTACAGTCTGATTCGTACGTCGTTTTCCAAAAACAAATTCACTCTTTCACTCCTTTTTCGTTTTATTTTGGAAATCGTTTTAACCGAAGTGACAGATTTGGAGTGATTGCATTGGTAGTGGTTAGCTTGCTAAATTTTTTCTTTCATGTTAAAGCAGAAAACAACACTAAAAATCGTTCACTTTAATTTTAAAAATTATTTAATGGTTTTCTGAAGATAATTTATTAAACTATCGCGTGCTTTGTGAGCTGACAAAAAATAAATAGAAACTGCGGCTTGCTTTGACAAGCAGTCAGATGACAGTTTGTTTATGTGTTGGTGTTCACTCCCTTGCACCTAAACTGAAACGGGAGTGAAAAAATCACTCCCAAAATTCACTCCAAACCGCATTTTGGAAAATGTTTGGGAGTGATTATCTGTCAGATCTGACAGATAATCACTCCCATTTGGTTTTTGGAAAACGACAGTAGTTGAATTGACATAAAGTACAGTACACTTTCTCCGATAGCGAATAGGTTTGTTTGTTCAGAAAATTGGCCGAATTATCGGCCGATTTCGGGTCGGAGCTGTTCGGATCCTTAATCCGTTTTATTGCCTATTGGTACAAAAAAAACGTTTCTCATGATTCTGAGAAGTGTCAGCCACTTCTCGAATCGAAGTGAGAATCCACTCAAGAAGCACTAATACATGATATGAATGGTACAATGTTTTAATAGCTGCGATAGATACCCTGCGATAAAAATATGCTATGTATCGAAGGCTATGAAGAGAAAGCTACTTTAAAGCCTTGCACAAACCAGCGCGATAACGTCATGTCATGCGATTTCTGTCAAAATGAAATACATGTAATCTTATGGAGGTTTGACTTAACGCAATCGCATCGCACTCATAAATCGCGCTGGTTTGCGCAGGACTTAATGGTCTCTATTTGCGATATTCAAAGGCTGCTGCAATAGCTGCGATGGATTTAAAGAATGTGGAACTAAGGGTTATAACTTGTGACTTTTTGGCAGAGTCAGGCTGTATTCAATTCTAGTTCTGCCTTCTGACAAAGTACTCTTTTGTGTATTCAAATCAATTAATCAACTCGCAAATCTTTTTTCTCGTCAAAATCCAAAAACTTTATGTTGGTGGTCTTAAATATCCGTTTTACGGCCTGATTCTGTTCAGTGATGCCTCGCAAGTCACAACTTTTCAGTAGAGTAATAACTTTCCACTCAACACTCAAATTATGATGTGGTTCGCAGTAGGTCACAAAGCTGTAACTTGTGACTGATTGATTGATTGACTGATTGATTAAGTTTATTTAGCATAAAAAATTTTGCTACTTAACATTCTTATGAAATTATTTATAACATAAAAGCTAATAATATTACAAATAAATATAAGATGAGAGGGTTTATCACATTTATCACATTGATTTTTCAAAAATAATTGTTTTTAACATAAGGTAATATCTCATTTTTAAATCTGTTAACATTTGTTTCCGTTTTTGCAGTGTTCGGAAGATTATTGAAAATTGAAAGGTTTGCACTTTATAAAATAACATGTTTTGTGATCTGTTGTTTCTAAAAAATTGAATATTAAAGTTGTTATTACTTCTTAGATTATAAGGCTGCACATCAGCTCTTATACTTAACCGTCTTTGTAAGTAATGGGGTAGTAAATTATTTTTTATTTTGAATATAAACAACAATGAACTAAAAATTATTCTTTGTCTTTGATAAATTGGTGTGTATCTACTGCAATATAAAATCGATCGCATAGCTTTGTTTTGCAATTCTTGGAGACTTTACTTAGACAATACTCAAAATGGGGCCTTATTATGGCGTTATATATTTTGATCGCCGTTGTAATACAAAGTTTCTTTCTTATTCTACGAAAGAAACCGATTTTCTTGGCTATCTTTTTGCATAAATCTTCAAAGTGTTTTTTAAAGCTTAAACCATTATCTATTAATATTCCTAAATACTTAATTTCTTTGACACACTCAAATTCTTCTACGTTTAAAATATTGCTTTCTTGTGGTAATAACATACAGCCTTATTCATAATCGCATTTTAAAGATAATCAGATGATAAAACAGAAATTCTTATTCATAATAGATAATCAGCCTGATAATATGGCAAATAAAGATAATCAACGGTTGGAGGTTGATTATCCTCTGAGTAACTGTTTTTGAAGTGAATTGTCATTTTGGCATCTGAATTGATAGATAAAATTAAATTTTAAATTCAAAATTTCTTTCGAAAATTCAAATACCATAAGAAAAATCAAAATGCCATTTTCTTTTTCCACTTTCGTTTCTGACCTGAATGCTATAAATGCATTCAATGGAAGACCAAGAAGGAGAAAAGTATATAAGTCCAGATTCAATCCATGGACGCTTAGCGATGGCCAAAAAAAATATTTATTTTTCGCTTTAGGAATCAATCAACAAACAGAATCAAAACACTTTTTTTCTTTTTTTTTCAAGCAGCTGAGTTGTGCTGTGTCAAAAAAATGAAATAGATTTACAATTTTTGGTACTTTTTCTGACACAAGTATGTGCCAACTATTTCGGAGGGGAAAAAGCATTATGAATAGGAAGCTGATTAAAAAGATAGTCAGTGTGTATCTAGTCAGCCGATCATCAGTGTATTATCTTTTTATTATGAATAAGGCTATCAGTCTTTTGGTGCCTGTAGCGTTATGGTGAGTGCAGCTCGAATTGTGAGATTACTCTGAAAGAAGGCTTACAGCCTTATTCATAATCGCATTTTAAAGATAATCAGATGATAAAACAGAAATTCTTATTCATAATAGATAATCAGCCTGATAATATGGCAAATAAAGATAATCAACGGTTGGAGGTTGATTATCCTCTGAGTAACTGTTTTTGAAGTGAATTGTCATTTTGGCATCTGAATTGATAGATAAAATTAAATTTTAAATTCAAAATTTCTTTCGAAAATTCAAATACCATAAGAAAAATCAAAATGCCATTTTCTTTTTCCACTTTCGTTTCTGACCTGAATGCTATAAATGCATTCAATGGAAGACCAAGAAGGAGAAAAGTATATAAGTCCAGATTCAATCCATGGACGCTTAGCGATGGCCAAAAAAAATATTTATTTTTCGCTTTAGGAATCAATCAACAAACAGAATCAAAACACTTTTTTTCTTTTTTTTTCAAGCAGCTGAGTTGTGCTGTGTCAAAAAAATGAAATAGATTTACAATTTTTGGTACTTTTTCTGACACAAGTATGTGCCAACTATTTCGGAGGGGAAAAAGCATTATGAATAGGAAGCTGATTAAAAAGATAGTCAGTTTGTATCTAGTCAGCCGATCATCAGTGTATTATCTTTTTATTATGAATAAGGCTGATAAATTTTGTTTTATCAGTATTTAACATTAATTTATTCATACAAAGATAGTTTTTTATATTGTTTAAATCAGTTTTCAAATTATTAATTGAATCGCTTATTTCATCACCATCAACATACAACAGACCATCATCAGCAAAAAACACTATATCACAATTTTTGATTATTTTCTTTATATCATTAATATAGATTATGAATAACAGTGGCTCTAACATTGAACCTTGGGGTACACCTAACTCTACTAAAAGTGGACTTGACACTACGTTATTAAATTTAACAATTTGATTTCTATTTTCCAAATATGATTTAAACCATTGGTATTCAATATCTCTTATCCCATAACTGTATAGTTTTTTTAACAATATATTTCTGTCTACCGTCTCGAAAGCCCGTTTTAGATCCAGGAACGCTGCAGCTATTTTCTTGTTCTGATGAATTTTCTCCTTCCAATCAGCAATTACAAAATTTAAGGCAGATTCACATGAATGTTTTTTTCGAAAACCCTGATTGTTCTTCCATTATAATTTGATTTTCCTCAAGGTATCTTTCAAATTGGATTTGCACCACTTTTTGGCAGAAATGACTGTAAATCTCACCCCTGAAATCGAAATAAACAAAAGTCTTTATTAAGATACAAAAGAGTTCTTACTTAGTTCTTCATTAAAATGACCTTTTTTTACCAATGAAAATCGTCTCAAAACTTTTTGCTTTTTACCATTAATTTATTTGTTATTTCTGAACACATCCACTGTTCACGAAAATACAAACCGCATCCAACTTTGCAAAACGATACTCGTTTGATATTAAATTCAGCAACTTCGCCCAACACACTCAAAAAAGAGACAACACTCATCAGCAAATTTGGCAAAAAAGAACGAGACCAAAGCATGTTGAACAGACGGCGACAAAATTGAGCGAATTGTCGCCTGTCGGTGTTGGCTTTCGTGTCGGTCTCCAACTAAAATCAATTTTTCCGTAAAAGAAAAATAAATTATTAAGCTAAAAACCGTATAAAATATAAGTAAATAAAAATACACTCTAAAAGTGTACAATATTAAGTGCAGTGCATACTATTAAATAAGTGAAAAGTGATTCTACAATTAAGAAGGAGAGAGAGAAAAAAAAGTAGTCAAAAGATTAATTGCGACAGCAGAGCTGATTTTTCAAGAATAAAGAAAAGTAAACTCAATTTTTGCACGGCGGGTGGTGAAATTTTTTTTAATAACTTAAACCAAATTGGATTTCCCTTGTCAGAAGCTGGTGTGTTTGTTGTTGCTTCAATTATTGCAGATTTTCATTTAAGGGCTGGGGCCGAAGACTTTTTCATGAATTTCTCCGGTAGGTACATACACAGAAAATTTGTTAAAAAAAAAATAAATAAATTCAAAAACCATAAATACATGAATTTTCATCCCTTACATGTTATCAGTGTGTTTGTTGTGTATGTGTGTGTGCAGTTGTTGGAGTGAAGAGTGAAGTGAAGTGGAGTGGTGTGTAGAGTGCGAGGAAAAGGACTTTTGGTTGGTTTAGTTGGATGTTGGATGCAAATTAAAAAAAGAAAATGTCATGGATACTCTCTGTTCACACGATTGTTGTCGATACAGGGCGATCCGGAAGTTGCAAGGATTTCCCCCATTTACCTGTAGTAGTGTTTTTGTTGGACATAGATTTTCTATTTTTTATAGGAAACTAGTAAACTGTTTTTACTAACAAAGTATTGATTGATGAAATGAAAACTTTCTATGAAAACTGGGATGAAATATTTTTTATTACTACAGAGAGTGCTATGAATTTTGTAAGTGTTTCGCTGTTTGGCCTAACAAATTTTGGGGCTTAGAAGGGTACGACAGCATCTAACTGATGAACGACTAAGAATTTAGACCCTTGCAGAGCTTACAAGATCGTTCTAGGTATTTGCTATTGGGTACTTAGCTTTTTCATCTGTAAAGGAGTGCTAAGTGCTAAGTAAATGACCATGCCCCATGATCTATATTCTATATCGCAGGGACAAGTGGGCGGTTCACTACAAAAGCACATCATCAACATTTGCCTTTTTCTGTTATTTGTCTTGAAATTACTCCCACTTTTTGTACATAAAGTAACAAATGTAGAAACTATGTTATAACGACAGTTTTCCAGAAACTTCAAACCTTAAATGTCGACATTTCTTTAAAAAACTACTCTACATGACGAATGGCATTGGAATACCTCCCACGAATTCAGAAAATTAAATTTTGATCGTTGTGTTAAGTGGAGGAACGACTGTAAGAGGTGTCAGGAGTTGATATGGACAATGTAAAGACGTGGTGATATCAGCTATGCCTACCTACCCTGATATCTATAAAACAGATGCTGCCTGCAATAGAGAAAGCAAGATAAAGAAATTAAAGATCGTTGATAAGAAATATGTAAGGTTGTCTGGTATGATGGTGATGTTTGACGCCC
Organism: Melanostoma mellinum; assembly: GCA_914767635.1. Lineage (NCBI taxonomy): Eukaryota > Metazoa > Arthropoda > Insecta > Diptera > Syrphidae > Melanostoma > Melanostoma mellinum. The sequence continues at coordinate 19,764,114 of OU612060.1, read as the reverse complement.
ATAAACTTTGCTTTCCTTGAGAGTAGCAACGTTTTTAGAGAGCAAACGATGCGATTGGATAAGTTGGTAAAATTATTTTCGCTAAGGTCGTTGAAATTGTATTGTATTGTAAGATTTATTCAGTCTGAAATCTTACATACAATACAATACAATTTCAACGACAACGACGACGATGAAACAAGACAAGTTTAGAGCTCTACACACGTTTGTGTTAATATGTTGAATCTAAATATGTGCTCATAGTTGGAGGTTGTAGAAAAATTGAATGTTTGTGCTCTGAATATCGTCGTTTCTATCTAAGTTCTTCGATTTTAATCAATCGTTAAAATTGAAAACGAGTGGACAAAGTTAATATTTGGTAGCCGTGGCGTGATGGTTATCATGTCCGCCTGTTGACCCAGAGGTTCGTGGTTCGAATCCCAATAGAAGCAAAAATGTTTTTCCACGGGTATCACCTTTCCCGAGAAATTGGCAAGTCCTCTGGTAGTAAATTCATTGCCATGAAATCCGCTTTCTCAATTAACCGTTTGGAACCAACAGATTGTAGACCCCCTTCATTCTCTCACAAGGTATGGTTGTAAGAAATGCGCTAGATCCTGGGGCTTCTCGCTCTGTTGCGCCTTCTATTTATTTATTTATTTATTTGGTTAAAGTTAATAATGTCAATGTTAATGTCATTTTTGTAGACAGCCATGAAGACCTTCCTCCTCTTTCTTTTTTCCGACGCTACGAGCATCGTAATCTTGAAGCTCTTCCACTAGACTACTTCCCACTAGTGATCCACTTGTGGTGTACGCTGCTTTGACCTCAGAATGCGTCAGAAAACCTTCCTGTTTTGATAGTTTCATGTCTGAGGCCAACCAAATGCAGACTTATTTTATATATCTGAATCAGAATTGTTTTGGTCTGCCTTTCTTCTTTTTCCTGTGTGATCGTGTCTGGACACTTAGTGATATTCCCCGTTCGACGGGCTTCTCTGAATCTCTCCGTTAAACATGACAATACCAAACTGAGCCATTGTTTCCAGGATGGCATTTTTGATGCGAAGGCTTTCACGGATCTGATTTCTGATTTTATACGGATCATCTTCATCTCAATTTTCTGTCATACTTTTTGTACATTTTGAAAAGTGTGACTAAAACAGCCGACAAAACAAAGAGACCTGTTCATTTTTCAGAAGATCTTAATTGGGTTTGGTAAGTACAAAGCAACGAAATACTCAATGGCAATGGCAGATACGATGTCACACTATTGAAATTGTGATCATAGCTTTGCAAACTTTCGCCATTTGGTTTTTGTTGATTTGTTTTTTTTTTTTTTTTTTAATATTGTTGATATTTTCTTGTCGGTTGTCGTTTCGGACAACGTAAGTTTTGTTATGCTTCTGAAATAGAGCCTTTCTATTAATTCCATTTGTTTCTTTGCTCAACAGCAATAAAAATCTGGAAATTCGTAAATTAGAGCATTTTAAAACTCATGATCATGTTTACTGTTCAATTTTCATACGGAACTTGTCTAAGAAACAAGTTGTGTAGTCTGAGCTCTCTCAATGGATACTCTCATCATAAAAAGACGATCAGCACATTTGTCTTATGCAGGTGTGAAGATTTATTTATTTATTTATATACAAAAAGCTTATAAAGATAAATTTACAAAACTTTTTTTAAAAAGGTAGGCATTAGGGTGACAGGACCAAGCAATGCCGTATTAATTAAATTATTTACAGTTAGGATGTTTCATATTGTAAAATTATATATGTTAGGTTTATATTTCATTGTATTTCCCATGTATGGATGTAGACTTTTTGATATTTTTTATAGTATTAGAATCTGAGGGATCAAGAAGTTCAGGCAATTGTTTGGGCGGGTGAGAAGTTTGTTTTGATTTTGGGCATTCCATTAGGATGTGTGGAATTGTCAAGAGTACTCCGCATTCAACACATTCTTCTGGACCACTCCGGTCGAATAGATTTTGGTGTTAAAGATAGTTTTTCCTACTCGGAATCTGAACATCGTAATGCATTCGTTTCGTGAAAGTTTTATGTTGTAAGGAATGCGAGTTCTTAAGCGATGGTGTGTACGTAGGAAGCTGGTGTTGTTTTCCCAACGTTGTGAGAGTTCCCTGTCATTTCTCTCCATCCACATACGTTGTATTAACTGGTGAAAGTTTGGGGTTTCCATTACTAGGGGAAGGTTCTTTGCTTCTTTTGCTCTAAGGTCTGCTGCTTCATTCCCTTTGATGTCCTGGTACCCATGACAGTACAATGTTATCATTGAGTTCTCTCCTTAGTGATTTGAGTGCTTGGCATTTATTTGTTGGACTCTTTAATCCATTTAGGATACCCAAATTGTCCGTACATATTAGGGTTTTTCCTTCCCAATTTTTGTGGGAGCTGAATAGCTTTCTTAAGGCCAGCAAGCTCAGCAATATAGTTTCCCGCTATACCCGGAAGTAGTCCTTGGTGGAGTGTTATTGTCTCCCCTGAAGGCATAAGTTCAATGACCGCGTACGAAGTGGTGCTACCAGTGGCAGAACCATCTGTATATAATATTTTATTTGTCCTTGTAGTTTCCAATATATTTTTGTGAAGAGTTTGGTATAATTTTGTCAATGTAGAATTCTTACCGTATGTGCTAAGGCTAGTGTCTATTTGGAGGTTTTTACGTATCCAGGGAGGTTTATCTTTGTTCTTTGGAGAGCTATATTCACTGGGGGAAACAAATGGAAGTATAAGACCAATATTGTACAGTGCAGAAAAAGTCTTACTTTTTGTACTATTATATATATTTTTTGCAGTTTATATTCCCCAGTGAAGTGGGTGTTTGGTGTCGGTAATGGCCTTGGATCCTAAATTAATGGCTCTTTTTTCACTGGATGGTGTGAAGATGAAAACACAGAAAATAGTTCATATCTCTTCGAGTGACCAACCCTAACACAAGTCCAAATATCAGAATTGGAGAATACCTCTTGAACGGCCTTGTATTTGCCATCGTGTTTTGATAAGCCGAAGCTGTGGTTTAGTAGTGAACTACTTCGTGACAGGTCCTGTTTCAATTCCCAGAAATATCCAAAAGTATTCCTGAGATCACCATTTAAAGAGCTTTCTCAATCAATCTTTTTGTACCTGAAATCGTAGATCTCCATCCCTCATAGGAATGGATGAGAAAAAAACACTGGCCATTGTTCCTTTATTTATTAAGTGTCTCAAATTAATTTACAACTTGAGATTATTAATGGAAGACCCGCAACATTGTTTGCCTCTTTTTTCCGTCATATACCAGCAACTTGGAGACATTGGATTCAACTAAATCTGAGTAAAAAGGTGAAGGCTGTTGCACTCTTTCTTCTCCAACTGACAGGCCTTGTTTGGTAGCTTTTTTTAAATGTGTGGCCTGCTAAGGCCCTTCAACTCACATTTAACTAAAACTTGGTAAAGACCTTAGCTACAGGAGATATGACGCTAATTAAAAGATACACCAACCTTCAAATATCATAACAACCAGATATCGGTTTTGCGAAGAGTTTTAACTGTTTGTTATCGGTTATGTAATAATTAAATAAATAGGGTGGCGCAACAGAGCGAGGAAGCCCGAGGCCTTGTTCATTTCTCACAACCATTAGCTTGTAAGGGAAAAGAGGGAGCCTACAATTTTCATTTTCAGTTGATTCCAAACGGTTAATCGAGAAAGTGCTTTTCATGGCAATGAATTTACTATCGGAGAACTTGGCATAAAAAAGAGAAATGTTGTTAAGATTGTGTTGGTTGAGTGTTAATCAACGTATCATGTTTAATGCTATAGTTTTCGTTTTTAAAATTAAATTTAATTTGTTACCAAACTATTTAAATGACTATTTAACCTATGTAAGAGACGTACAACCGTATGGTTTACGTAATGTAGATAACTTTAGACTACCAATGTTTAGGAATTCTAAAACAAAAAATATGGTTCTACATAGAGGTCTAGATATTTATAACAACTTTATGATTTAAAAGTAGAATCAAACTTGACCAAATTTAAGAAACTACTAGTTGATTATGTTAAAAGAAGATTTATTTGATTCAAAAATTGTAAAATGTAATGAATTTTTAAAATGGCAAATTTTTTGCCAAATAAATAAAATAATAAAAAAAATTCCATTCGAAAGACGATACCCGTAAAAAAACATTTTTGCTTTCGTTGAAATTTGAACCACGAACCTCCCGGTCAACAGGCAGGCGTGCTAACCATGGGTACCTCAAGTGAATATGGGGAGAAAACATGGCCCATGTCCCCTCTCATGCTCTAGACCATTACTGTTCATACAAATTTACTAGGTAGTTTCAAAGCCTACCCACTGGTGACTTGATGGCATATCTCACCAAAAAGTGGAACCAATCTTTACACTGTTTTGGACAAAGTGAGATTATTGCGCTTGATATTTCTAAAGCATTTGATAGAGTTTGGCATCAATCTCTCTTATCGAATATGCGTGATTTTGATATCGATGAGTTTCTTCTTCGTTGGATTGAAAACTAACCTTTCAGATCGTTCAATACAAGTTGTGTTGGATGGTTTCAAGTCTGATACCCTCTTTATAAATGGTGGTGTACCCCAGGGCTCCGTTTTGTCTCCGACTCTCTTCCTAATTTTGAAAAATGAGTGAATTTTCTGGTCTGAAACTTCTAATCCACTAAATTGTTTTGCTGACGACTCTACTCTCAGTTTCTCATATTCGTTTCCAACTCTGCTCTTCGGATGTGGAACTGGAACCGTTGTGTATGATTATCACATTGGATCCCGACCTTGACAGCATTGTTACATGGGGTTATAAAAACCAAGTAGAATTCTTCAATACATCAAAACCCAATGCTGTCTTCTGTCGTTAAAGCTTAACCTTCCCCCAATGCCATGATCCATAAATGGTACCTGCATCCAAGAAACCGAAAAAAGCTGTCAAAACTCGGTATGTGTGTAAACGACCATCTGAGTTGTAATGACCACATATTTGAAGTCGCCAAAAACGCTGCTAAATGCTTAGGTTTCTTAAGACTATGCAGGAAGTTCTTCACCCCTTCTGATCTGGCTAGAATTTATAAGGCATTCATCCGTCCAAAACTGGAGTATAACTCCCATATCTGGTCAGGTGCTCCTCAAACATCTTTGCGCCTACTTGATGAATACAAAACAGAGCGTTGAGATTGATAGGTTGTAGGTTAATCGTAGAATTGATTGATTCTCTTGAACATCGTTGAAATGTTACTTGCCTCAATCTTTTTTATCGCTTTTTTTTATAAACAGTGTTCTAGTGGAATAGCAAGTTGTAGTCCACTCTTGAAAAAATTTAGCCGCAATACCCACCTCGCAAGGAATGCTCACCAGTTCCATCTCAAGCCCAAATTCAATCGCACAGTCAATTAATAAAATTCATATTCTAGCCGCTCAACGCGGATGTGGAATGCTGTATCTAACTCAATTTTCCCCAGGCAATACCATACACGAAAATTCATGAATAATGTGCATCGAGATCTCCTTTCGTATCGTTTCCTTATTTCCTAACACTCGCACTGTGTTTTTTAACATTACAAGGGTAGTAACAGAATCGGAGCTCCGGAGAAATGGAGGGACTTACAATTAATTGCGGACTCTGACCGGCTGATCGAGAAAGTGCTTTTCATGACAAAGAAATTACTATCAGAGGCTCGGGAAAAACGATACCCGTGTAAAAACGAACACGTAAGATGCAGACATGCTAACCATTACATAACGGCTCACGGGCAACACAAATTTTCTGAAATTAGATAGCGAATATGTTTCCTTTGTCAATTTGATTACCACTTCGACTGTGGTAAATCTAACTTTACTGTGAAGTCAGAACCGCAAAGGTTTATTTTGGAAAAGAAAAATCTTTGTAGTTTGTTTTCACTCCAGTCCAACTAACCGACAATAGGTTTATCTAATAAATCCTTAAGATTTACAAGTTTAGTGCCAACTTGACGGGCATTATGTAAAAGTATTCCACATTAACACAATTTCAACAACCTCCTTAGAAAAATCATTGCCAAATCTTCATTCCTACAATTCTTAAACTAATTTTTGAAAAACCTACGCACCACTCCCTCTCGTTCTTGAAATCAGACACGTTCTTCTTTTTTTTTTTTTTTTTGTAATTTCTTATATGGAAATTTAGGACAAAATACAATTATGCTTATTTTTTTTTCAATTACTATATTCTTCAATGTCAACTCTAAATGTTGGTGCACCCTCTGCAAGTGACCAAAAATTCCCTGTGCTATGCGCATGATTTTCCTTTCCCTCAACTTCTTTTGCAATGGGAACAAAAAAAAAACTTTTCCAATCTTCTCAACGAGAAACGAAAATTTTAGGGAAAGGCGACAGAAAGAGATGGACTTAAACAACCATAAAAGAATATGCTATGCTGTGGGGGGTGGTTGGTGGATTGGGATTTTTATGTGTGCACAGGACTATGGCAACATACAACAAGCAGTAGAAACAGGAGTCGAGTACTCGTGCTAGTGCTTGTGCTTGTGCTCTTTATTCGTTTCCATTGCAAACGAAGTGAGTCAACTCCTCTTATTAAAAGTTTCCATCTCTATCTGTCTTCCATACTGCATTCCGGCCACCACCCCTATTTTGCAGCAGAAACAGCAGCACACATAGTTAGGTCTACCACTTTTGCTGCATGCAAGTTAATTATTTAAAAGGATATACCAGCAGCGAATATTTCAGCTTGAATCTCGAACAAACCAAAAAGAAAAAAAAAGAACACAAAAAACATTCCTCCTTGACCAAAAAAGGATTTATTGTTAGTGAAACGTGATATAAGTGGAAACAAATAAAAGAAATGTATGTTGCGTGTGTTCTTTTCCGGTATTCCCGAATTTGAGTGCTTGAGCAAATAAAAAAGTTTTACCTGAAGAAGAAAAAAACGTCCAGAACACAAGAAAAGAAATCCCGAAGAAAATAAACGGAAAAAAATCGAAATCGAACTTTTTCGGGAACGTGCATTGCGTGCGTAGTGAGTTTTTGGTGTGTAGATAGAATTTTTATTCTCCCATCCAACCGAAATCTGTGTGCTCTGCCTGTCACAAGGCCGGAACCACCTCAAAAGTTATCGCTATATCTACGTGGTTCCTCTGTTTCTCGTTTGCTGGGCTAACTGACTGGCTTTTGTGTGAAAAAGCGGCTTGAAAAGGTTTGTTTTTGGTTCTCATCCATTCCATAAATTATAATGTGCAAACTGTTGTACCAAGTTGCCTTCGAAGTTGGTAGGTAGGTTGGTACTACCATCTACCACGTACCACATCATCACCGGGAAATCCGACCGACCATTCTATGGCTCTCTTCTCTTCTTTGCCAAATTAAGTTCAATGACCATTTTGATTTTATTGAACCGACGAACTGAACAATGTGAATTCGTTAAGATGGATACGAAATACGGATATTGTGTGTGTGTCTGACTGTGTTTTCTCTTTGAGTGTGTATTTCCGTGTAGGTATGTAAAACTACTTTGACATTTTGCGCTGCTACTCCTCCATTCAGTTTCCGTGTTCCGTCGTCGTTGTCATCGTCATCGTCATCGCAAGTCGGTACTCGGTAGTCAGTTGTCCTACGTCATCATCATGTATTATGATGGAGCAGCTTCCTAAACTATTGTTCGTTTACCGATGTGCATTTCTTCGTCATTGAGTTAAAAATTTAATCAAAGTTCTCGTTTTACTCCAGCCTGTGCCATTAAATGACGTGTGTAAGAAAGAAAGAGAACAAGAGAGTGAGATGGATGGATGTTATCTTTGAACTGGGGTGCGCATCATCATCACCACCACCCCACCATCGCCTCTGCCACCCACTGGCCCCCTTTGCATCACTAGATAAAAACTGCTGATTGATTAACCTAGTTGCTTTTATTTCGATTGAAAAGGGGTTGATTCCTTTCATACTCCATCTGGTTGGCAGTGGGTCCTTACTCCAACAAAGTCCTATTGGAAAAAATGCACAGAGAGAAACTTTTCATATCTTTTCTAAATGCTTAGATTTGAACTACAACTACGTAGAGGTAGTTTAACAACAATAGCAATTGTTAATTTGTCTTTATAAAATTTATATTCCTATGGAATAACTTGGACAATGCAGAAGTCATCCAACTGTGTGTGTTAAGAATTGATAGTTGACCTAGGGTGAAGCTAATATGCGTAACATATGGATGGAAGAATAAGAAGTCTTCAAGTGTCATAAATTGTCCAACTTAGACACTTAAAAAGAGTGAAAGATAAAACGAAAAGGAAAACTCAAAATAAAAGTCAATTATCATAATAAAGCTGTTGGTAGTTTTAAGTGCGGGAATGGGGCTTGGTGCTTGTTCAGGAAAAAGAAGAAAACGAACAAGAAGGCTTGGTCAAATGATATTGTTGCTTGAAATAGATATAGCAGCTGTTTAGTTTTGTTTTTGTTTGTCTCGACAATGAAGAGTGGCTGTTAGTGTTTAGTGTGTACTGCGGGGTGAATTTGTAGTTATGGTTTTTTCAATAATAATTGAAGTGGAAAATGGTCTTTCATATGTCTAAATCGTTCATGTAATGTTATTTAGAGAATATTGAGGACCTTTCAGGATCGTTCCTGAAAAAATAAAAAATCTTCAGCTAAGTTAAGTTCCCACTACTGATCAAGGGAAATGTTAAACTACCACCTTCGTAGTTTTGTTAGTACATAGGTATAGTTAAAAGTTCCTAGATGCTTCAGAAGGAAGCTAATAGCCCTAAAACGCGGCCGTGGGCAGTGGAAGAGTGTTCAGTAGATAGGCCAGATGCGCGGGTTCGAACCCCGTTCGGCATCTAGTTATCTTTCAGCCTCCCAGTTTCATCTGGACGCCGCGCCGCCCTTGAGGTATGTGAAATTATAACCACCTTATTTTTCATCTACTGCACCACCAAAAAAGGGAAGGCTGCTGCCCTGATGGTAGTACAATGAAGCGGAAATTAAGTCTGAGTGCTGCAGATTAGCATAACCCTCCTTTTTTTTAAGATAATAGCCCGATTTTTCGTGACATCACTGTTACCTCTCAAGTCACAATGTTCGAGTCAAGACACAACACATAACATGTTGTGGTTGTGTCCGTCGCGTAATGAATGATAAGCATGTCTCCCTATTGCGTGGCCCAAAAGAACGAAAAATGTTTTTCACGAATATCGCCTATCGTGAGGAATAGGTAAGTGGTGGTAGTAACTTCATTGTCACGAAAAGAACTTTCTCGATTAGCCGTTTGGAATCGACAAAAATTGTTGGTCCCCACCATTCCTTTCAAGGTATGGTTGTGAGAAATACGGTAGGACCCTGGGCCTATTTGTTTATTTACTCAAATTATTATATGGTTCATAGGAGGCGCCAGCGTTGTGAAATGTTGTGACTTGTGGCTTTTGGTCAGAATCGGGATGTAAATCTCTTAATTTGTTTCAAACTTACACTATGTGTCAATCAAAGGAAAGGATATATTATGTTTTCTTCAAGGTTTTGATAGCTTTCATTTTGAGATTGCTGTTCGTACTGTTTAAAGTTTTATAGTGGAAGAGAGATCCTTAAACTCAAAATTTCTTTCATTGCAAGGTAACGATAGTTTTAAGTTTGAACAGTAACTTGTTTTCCCATTCCTTGAAATAAAATGTTAAACAGGAAAAATCCGTAACTGCTATCTATAAACCACAAGTCTCAAATATTAGCCTTATTTTTATTTGACTAAATGTCTGAATAAGGTGCGTCGTCTTTTATGACGATAAGAGAATATTGAATAAGCTAAACAAGTCTTCCATATAAAAAGCATTTTTATTTAATTTGATCTTTACAATTTATTTGAATTGGCGCCGTTCGCGTAACGGTTAGCATGTCTGCCTGTTACGTTTGAATTTCAGGTTCGAATCTACGGGTATCACCTTTTTTGTGGAACTAACAAGCCGTCGAGGATTATTACACTATCATGAAATGCGCTTTCGCACTTAGCCTTTCGGAATCGGTAGAAAATTTGTAGGTTCCATTCATCACCAAGGTTTGGTTGAAAAAATGCGCTAGACGCCGTAAGAGCTCTGTTGTGACACCCGTTTATGGTTTTTTTTTTTTATATTTTTTTTAATTACATTATCAACAACATGAACTGCACTTTATAGGTTGCAACTAATTTTGGCTTTTTTGTTGTTTTCCATATCTCCTTTTCGAGCATCTGTAGCGATAGAGCCATTGTTTCGGCATTGGTGTTTCACTTGAGCTCTTCCATGATCTGCCTACTCACGCACACTAAACTTTTCAAAAATTCCACAAAAAAATGTCCGCCGGAGAAGCTAAATTCAATTTTCGAAGCTTAGACGCTCGTTGTCAAACCAGCCCAACTTCGGTCTTACAGTTGAACAGTTGAGTATAGAGATTCATATTTTAGCCGCTCAAACCGGATGTGGAATGCAGAATACAGAAATTCAAGAGTGATGTGCATCGGCATCTCCTTTCATATCCTTTCCTTATTTCCCAACACCCGCACTGTGTTCTAAACATTATAAGGGTAGTCATAACCGCTTGAAGTGCGCGTAAAACTAAAAGACTGTTTAATAAAGGGTGCGCCAAATACAAGTTTCTTTATACATTAACAGCAATCTGTTCCCAAATTTTTACATGCACCAGTGTTATGAGTTTTATACTGAAAACAAACATTCCGATCATAAACACTACATAGTTGAAGTAGCTGCCTCGGCTAGCTTCGCAGTATCGCATTTTGCCGTCCAATTTTTCATGACATTGTTGACGATTTCGGGCTGTAAGTCACGGATTGCTTGGATGATATTAGCCTGAAGTGCCTGAATCCTTTCTGGATTATTTGCGTGATGTCATCGGCATTTCATGGATCCAAAAAATAAACCAAACGGTTCCGAGGACATTTGTTTGATATTTGGGAAAACTTCTTCTTTTCAAAAACTGTTTGGGATGCAAAAACCTGTCTTTTTAAATAAGTTTTCAATAATTCCCAACGTTATTTAAGCGTAAAGGCACTTATATCGTTCAGTGCAGGTATGACACTGACTTTCAGTTTGTCAGCTTATGACATAAAAAGAAACTACTAGACGACCCATTCTGTGTTCGATTTCTTTGATTAAATGCTATACTCAGTTCTTAAAAGATTATTAGTACACGCCTTATGAAAGGTCTTATTCGCAATCAGTAGCGACGCAGCTGGTATTTGCACTATATTGAAACAAATATTATGGCAAAATGTTTACATTCCCACTCCTTATTGAATGCTCTGAGAGATTGTAAAAAAACAGGCTAATTAAAAATAAGCTAAGTTAGAGTGAGGACCTAATGCCCTATCTTCCCTGAACTGAGAATCTTTTTTGAAAAGAATACCCCAAGGGGTGGATCACTAGTGTGAAACAGATAAGTGGAAGAGCTGTGATCCCTTCGAGATTACATTGCTCTTGGTGCGGTAAAAAGAAGAAAAAAGGATCAAATAAATAAATAGGGTGGCGCAAGCGCAACAGAGCGAGGAACCCATGGCCTAGCGCATTTCTCACAACCATGCCTTGTGAGGGAATGGAGGGGAGCTACAATTTTCTGCCGGTTACGGAGGGCTAATCGAGAAAGCGCTTTTCGTGGCAATGAACCACAGAAAAACATTTTTGAAAAAAGGGATCACCTCATGCTATGGTATATTTGTGTATGATATGTCAGCCTTTGCGCGGATATTCCAATATGCCGTAGCTTGATTTGATAAGTTGTTTTTACTCCAAAAACAACATGCCTGTAGTAAGAATATGGCCCTTATTGCGAGTGTCGTTTGGTTGTCGATACACGACGGTTGTCGATAGTCGAATATCGAAAATGAAATTTGGTATTGCGTATTCTTATTGTTCGATACTTTCAGTTTTGAATTCGTTCGTTATCGTCTGTATTTTTGCTTTCGACTATCACAGAAACAGACTCAAATGTCAAATTATAGGATTTACATATTCACAATGAATACTTTCACTATTCATAGTAAAAGAAATACTATCCGATAGAGATACGCAATACCAAAAGGAAAATTTATCGAAGCTTTCGACCCTTGTCCTATCGAATGTTGGCGACACTCGCAATAAGGGCCTAAGAATGTATTTTTAGTATCTTCATTTGTTTTATACAAGTTTTATATATTTAATGTTCTGTCAATGCTGAGTACACACTCGAATGAGTCAGTTGTTTCGGATAATGGTAGTTGCGTAATCGAAGGCTGGAAAAAGAGATTCTAGTGTACATGGGCGAATTCCTAAACGCAAGTCTTGCACAAATTATGCAAAGCACACAGTTCCTAAATGCCGACAAAAAAATCCCTTCGAAGCAGTATGTCCCAAAACGTAGCAGCTTGCTTTTTTTCCCGCAATTGCAAGTGAATTTGTGCAGCTATCAAAAAACACTTGCATACTTTTAATTGCATTGCAAATTTTATTTGTGATTATTTTTGCTTAGCATTTGACTTGCTCAGCAAGGCCTGCGTTTAGGAATTCGCCCCATGTAAAAGCCTTGTGGAGTATGGAACCAATCAATATATGAGTTGCTATTGCAATTTCGTCAAACTATCGTATACCCCTCAGGTACATCACATACAATGGCAGAATGGTGTATCAGCTGTACCGCACGCTGTGTGTATTGTAAATGTGCATTAAAACAGAGTTGCCAGGACTAATAAGGACCCACTTTCTTCGTGCTTTTTTTATACAAAGTTTTAACATTTTTCAAGGTTGTCAAAGCAAATAACTAACCACCTAAAACGAGGTCTTCTCTTTCAGTGAGTTTCATACAATGTGCTTTCAAGAGCCCGTCGGGCCGGAGCACTTTAACTTTCGAGCTATATCAAACGACAAACATTTCACGCAGCAATTTTTAAAAACGCACAATTCCACCCGAAGTCTGTGGAGGCTTCCACCGCTAAACCAGAACCTAATTGTTCAGAACCCTGATCTAATTTTGTATTACTTATTAAGTGCCATTGTGACTATTTCTGAATTATGTAGAAAAAAGGGTCACTCCTCACTCGGGAATTCAAAATTATCTTTGTAATTTCGGCTTCTCACACTAAAATATTAAATTCAACAGAGAATTCGATTGGATGGCTCAACTTTAACTTTAACAGTTCAAATCAGTTTTAAAAACTTCTAAAAACCAAGATGTCTTCAAATGAGATCAAATCACAATACCACCTCATAACAAAAGCCTGGTTAAATTATTTTTTCCTTTCGCTTTGAATTTTTTTCCTCATCTATTTTTCTTTTAATTGAACAATGCTGATGATGTGCTAATCTAAGTGATATAATCTTGTGAGTGACTCAATCAAGCTCAAATAAACGCATTTCCTGCTGAAAGCAAACTCATACTTTTGTTAGAGCTAACTTCTTACACAACTTAACCTACTTTATATTTCGTGACACGCAAAATGCTAGTCCATAAAACGTAGCAAAAGAATTCAATTAAGTCGTTCAGCTTTGTATTTCCGTGACACAGTCTAAATTCAGATTTATTTTCCACAAAGAAAAAATATTCTTTGGATTATCCCCCGCATTGAGTTTGAATTCAACTTGCCTTGGTGCGGATACATATCTAAACATTGTGACAATCCAAAAGAGGTGGCCATGCCGAGTGTACTATCAAATGTGACTCATTGTCGGTAAAGCTTTGCTGGAATGGCCTTCGAATATCTTTGTATATGGTCTCTCTGTTTATGGCTTGAAGAGTTTAAGGTTGGATTTATGTTTGTTTTGGAAAATTGAGCTGACTAAGTGCAAACATACGAACATATTTCATAATTCATATGTTTGGCATTCATTCACTTTCACTAAAGAACACATAATTTCTTTGTGCCAACATATAGAAGCTCGTAGATAACACGAGATTATTGTGGCTTTTGTGATGTAATCGAAATGAGTATTTGGCTTGGCCCCAAAGGAGCTTAGTTGTCATGCAATTAATTTACAAATCCACGCCCAAAATCCTTATCATCACCAAACTAACTACTTGGAACAATTCACCAGAAAAAAACGGTTCACTGCTTTGATCAATCCTACATTGAGTGGTTATCTAAAGTAGAAGTGTGCTGCTGTGTGCTGGCTGCTGAAATTACAGTCAATTGTGTGTCTCAAACACGCCCACTAAAAACACGGCTTTCCTTAAGCAAAATGGCATGTTGAGCAATATCACAAAAAAATTCACTGGAGGTGCACTTTTGTTGCAGCACCAACATCAGCAGCAGCAGCAGCAGCGCAACCAAACACAATAGGCGGCGAGCATTATTTTTTTATAGCACGAGTGTGTAAGTTGGGTATACTTTATTCGTGCCAAGTTATGCAAAAAAAAAAAAACTTTAATGAGAAAGTTCTCTGGTCAAGGCCGTTTCGCGGCGAATATGCAGCATACTCGCAAATTGTGACTGACTGATTGGAGATGTTAGTTGAGTGTGCTATTGTTTCAAAAATGTTGGCACTTTTCTTGTGTTTCAATTGCATCATTGTCACGGATTTCGAAGTTAATTGAATGAATACTTCGAAGTGAATGTCAAGATGATATGAATACTTGAGTGAGTGGCCGTAGAAGTAGATTGCCATTTGTTTTGATTACATAAACAGAAACACAATAAAGCTTCAAGTTGTCGATGTGTTTGTTGTTCACTCAATAAAATGGGAGAGATAATAATTATGTCAGCAAACCAATCAATTTTAATTCATATGCTCAGACCTGCCCGCAGCATTTATTCGAACTTATAAATACATTTTTGTTATTTATTGGAAACTGGGTGGTTTTTGATTTGTTTAGAAAACATGGCGATGGATGCTGACTGAAGTTTTAGAGGATTAATAGAAAATTCAAAATTGATTTGTAACTCGTTGAAATATTTGATGATGAATACCTTAAGATACCTCGAAACGTGTCTTTTTCACGAGCTAAGCCTAAGATATTCAGCTTCTGATTAATCGATTGGAATTAAATGGTGGGTACTTTTTTGCAATCAAATACCGCACCAATTTCACAAATGGAATCAAGTTTCTTTTGAAAAGCTCTTGAATAGCTTAAACGTTGGGTTGACTGCTTTGGAGATTTTTAACGAGCTCGGGTTGATTCTGAGTATAGTTCATTTCTCTCCAGTTGTGTGGAAGAGAGGGGACATTCTCTCGCGTGACAGGCAGATATGCTAACCATTACCTCACATATTTGAATTTATCAACTTCACATGTAAGCAACGATGTCTGTGTCAATCTTTCCGTACACTATTGTTACCAAGAGATTACATTGCACCTCGCCATATTTCGTCAAGAGGTTTAAGTTTTATGACTTATGTAACTCTCTACTTCCGCAATACCTGGGCCCTATTCCACAAAAAAATTAATCAACCCTTCACTTTTCACTTTTCAAATTATTGTTTTGCTAAGTGAAAAGTGTTTCTGTTCCACAAAATTCTTTGCAATTATTTTTGTCTTCTGCAAAGAACGTACGTGGAACAGAAATTGCAAAGAAATTATAAAAATTTAAAAGACTTTGCAAATTACTCTTATCAATTTCAGCATCTCACTTTTCAAACTTTGAGAATTGAAGAAAAATTGATAAAAGTTGTTTCGTTGAATAGACCCCTACTTGTCAGTTTGTTTTAAGAAAATTCTAATTCGATAGGCCTGGGGCCCTACTCTGTGTTTCGTTTCGAAAGCCAATACTATTCGATCCGTTTATATAAATCGAGCAGAAAAAAACATCGAAACAAATTGCAACAAGACATTAAGGAGCCAATTAGTTTTTTAAGGGACAATTTTTATAGTTTAAAAAATTTAAATGAATTCAAATGCGAATGATGTATGCAGAAAAAGAAAAGAACGGATTGAAACGAAAATAAACTCGAAAAACCAAATGTTTTTGAAATGTGTGACGGAAGGTGAATTTTATGGGTGACATTATTCATTTCACTCTTAAACTATTGCCTGTTTTTTAACATTTAAGTTCCGCTAAAGTTAGGAAATTTTGCCCGTCCGTCGTCTTTTGGCCAAATCAGGATTTGCACACATTTTCACATTCATCATTTCGACTGTTTCGGTTTTATGCGAACTTTTTTTCTTGATTTTTCCCTGTATTGAAGTCTTACATTTTATTTATTCAAAGAATGAATTC
The DNA here is from genome assembly GCA_914767635.1 of Melanostoma mellinum. Lineage (NCBI taxonomy): Eukaryota > Metazoa > Arthropoda > Insecta > Diptera > Syrphidae > Melanostoma > Melanostoma mellinum. Next base: position 19,747,960 of record OU612060.1, on the reverse strand, counting down.
AACTTGGTTTAGACCTTTTCTTAATGTTTTATCTCACAACAATGAAGATGTGTCCGTTTGAGTGTATTGAAATCCGTCAGCTACTTTCTCACAAACAAAATTTTCGTTTTCGAATGAGTTGATGTTGTAAACTGATTGCATCGTAAGAAAAATCCATTTTCGGACTTTCCGATAGTAAAAGATTCGAATACGCTTTAAAAACAAAAAGTATTATTCGTCTTTGGAAATTTTTGCTTTCAAAACGAAATACAGAGTAGGGCTTTTGAAGTTCCTGGCTTTATCTGGGAACCCAGATATCTTTAGTTTGAAAGCTTGTGAAGTATAAATCTTATAAAGATCTGACTATCATTAGAAATCTGAAGAGATAGAGTTTCAGATAATCTACAGCCCACAAGAAAAGGTCAGTTATAGCTATCACGAAAATTAGGAGAATTTTCAAATCGAATAATTGGTATGTTTTCTATAGAAACAACCTAGAAAATTTTTCTTTGTCACGAAATTGTTCAAATGAACTAATATTTTTTTGTTAAAATTGTTTTTTTCTAATTTCCTGATACAATTTAATTTTTCGCGTCAGCTGTTTGAAATTTTAGTCGAAATGGTGCAAATCGTTCAAATTATTTGGGCGGACAGACTCATTTTTTCGTGTGCATTGCGTTGGTCTGTGGCTGCGAAAAGTTGAGAGCCTGGAAACTGACATATTTTTCCTGTTCGCTATAAACGCCATGTTTGCATTTGCGTAAACTTTTACTAGGAATTTTTGCTTTTACTAATAAAATCTTAATACATGGAAAAAATTTGTTCATTTTGCCACATTTTCAAAAAGAAATTTTGAATTGTGTTAAACCTTATATTTTCTCAAGCAAGTGGAATTCGTTTAGCGTCATATTAAAAAAGCGATAGGATAGTCTCATGACATGCGCATCTTGTTGTTGTTACAGAAAAATGTTACCGATTTAAATTTTTACGCATTTGAAAAAAAAGCATAAGTAAATTTTCATGGACGTATATTGCTGCTAGGTATAAATTACCTGAAAAAACTGCAGGTCAGTTCATAAAAAAAATAGTTTCAGTAGTTCCAGACACTTTCTCATACTGCAGTTCCACGCTTTCCTATAATTATAGCAGATTCTGTGAGATCTATTAACACTATTTCCTCTCTGAGGTCTTAAAAACTTGTAATCGTAAACTCTCCATCGAAATTGCTAAAATTTTGATTTTAAAAGAAGTTGAATATTCAAAAGTTGGTAGTAGAAAAAGCGTAAAAATTTATAATTTCACTGGTTAAACCAAATTATTAAAAACTTGTCTTTCCCCTTGAATGTGTCTAAAGACTGAAAAATATAATTAAAAATTTCTGAAAGCGAAAACAGTAATGTCTGAATCACAATGCTGCTTTAGTTTCCGTTTCGCCTGACGTTTATGAGTTCAATCATAGAAAATAAGTATATCCTATCAAGCTGTAGCCTTGACATCGATGTTATGTTGGTTCGTGTACAGACAACATAACGTAACTTAAACTCAAAAAAATTCGATTTCGTTGAGCTTTAACTTGCTTTGATAGAAAAGAAAAAAAAAACAACAACAACAAAGGCATAACAAATACCTTCAGTTTACGTTTTGACACTCAATTTTGAATAACTAGTTTTTAAGTGCATAAAGTTCTAAAGTTCTTTTTCTACTCCTGGTAAAAAATAAAACTAACTTCTTTTTTTATCATTTCAATCCTCGCATTCAACGCACCGGGACTTCGAAAACTACTGTCAGTTTTCTTCGCTCTGATTGGTCAAAAGTGTCAGAAGTTTCAGCTGACATTTAGCTGACAGTTAGATTTTTCAGATGGAAAAAGCAGTCTGAAAATTCTTAAAAAAATCTACATAGTTGTCAAAACAAGGAAAACAACGTATATGACAATCGGACTTTACTCTGTATTCTTGGGTTAGTTTTTTTGTTATACATACTAGTTTTTGCTTACTTGTTGAATTAAAATTGATTATTATTGATGTTCGGATATTCTGTTTTGTAAAATGATATCGAAAGTGAATTTATCAGCAACAAAAATATATTTTTAAGAGCATATGATTTTACTTTTTTTTTATTAAAATTGATTGAAGTGAAATTAATTGGCATACTACCTTACACAAATACTTGGAAATAGAATTCCTTATTTTTAAACTGGGAAAATCTGTATGTTTTCCAATTACTTTTGCCAATAACTATGTAGAACCAAAAGGTGAATCACAGTACCATTTATATCTGACACAGAGCTTAAATTGCATTCATGAACTGACAGATTGAACTTCGAAGATTCGAAACTGCTGTGAATGCGAGCATTCTCTAAAGAACAGCTTTGTTTGTGCGACCTACCCCACGGAAGAGAATCAGACTCGTGGCGTCCTTCTTTTAAAGACAATGTTGAAGAAATGCTAGTTTGCGAACACACCCGTGCCATATAATGCCACAGGCGTGTATGATGCATCGTTTTTGGCATTCATAGTCCTAAATTCTTCCGGACATGCCTTGTGATAAGGGTCAACATCTCAGTGAACAATTAATTATGGCGACATATTAATTTAAGTGGCGCCTACTACGCGAGTTATTGGCTTACATCTCTGCTAATGTACGAGTCTATTCGATGTCTTTCTCCATCAGTCAAAAACGAGTTGAAAGCCTCTGCGTTAGCAGAACAGTGTTCATGCAAATCGAAATTATTTCCTTTTATTTTTCGAGTTCCAGTATTTGGGAAGAAATTACTGCTGTATTCACAACCAATAATTTTGCTTTAAAGTGCCACCTTCATTTTCAAGATGCTTTCACTTTTATCTCAGCAACTTTGCTGAGGTCAATTGCGATCTCTTATAATATATCCAGCATTGATTTGTTTTTGTGTTCAGTTGCAATTCGCGTGGCTGAACTTATTCAAAAATTGTTTAGATGCGAAAAAAACACACCTTGTGTTGGTACATGTAAAGGAGCTTCTACAGCTGCGTTAGCTCCTATAAGTTGCCAATAAAAAATTTTCAATCAGTCAATTTTTTACTAGCCTATTATTGCGGATTTGGTTATAAAATGCTGAGAACTATTAACACTCTGTATATTTTCGGGTCTCTGAACAGTGTAATCATAAACTGTGTAATTTGAATTGTAAACATCCTCGACCTGTCATCAGGTAATACGGGCATGTTTTTATGTATTTTTAAATTAAGCGTTGTGTTATGTTTTTGATCAATTCCACTCTGCCTTCTTCATTAGCGCAACGTAGCGTTGAAAATGATAATGACGAGTCATGCCATGATACCTGTATAATAAAATGAAGCACCAAAAAATTGCGATTGTCACCCAACAACACGTTACCATCTCTCCGCAGTAGCTCCCATTTACAAGTGTTAATCATCATAAAACTAATTGAAAATCGCCACATAGCAACACAACAAAAGGTCAACATGTTTTGTTTTTTATTTTATCGACCTGGAGTGTTTTCAAAACCTGCCACAAGATTAAAAAATAATATTTATTCCAGGTTTATTGTAAGTTCCTTGTTAATCCGGTACTGAGATATTTTGTTGGTGTATTTTTTTCTCATTTGTGGCAAACACTGTTTGTGCTATTATCAGAGGAGACCCGGTGTTATTGTATTTCTTGACGTTGCGCCCTAAATGCCTCGAGCACTTGAATGCAGTAAAACTTTCTTTCCTTGTATTCGTGCGAATTATTTAGGTATGTTTGTTTTGTTGCATGAAAAATCAATTTTTCAGTCGCACAAGATAACAGCAGTAAAAAAGAATTTAAATAACTCTTAGTCAGCGATCCAGTGAAATGTATATTCCACTGTAGACTCCGCATTCTCCAAAAAGAACTCCATTTGAGTCACGAGACGTTTTTTCAACACTCATCGAATGGAGCGTCTCTTCTTTTGTTGTGGACTACATAATATGCAAATTAGGTACTTCAAGCGGTAGAGGAGAGGGTGGCAGCTGTGGTTGGGCTTTCATCTGTTTGTCTGGATGTAGGCAAAAAAAAAAACAAAAAAAAAAACAAAAAAAAAAACAGAAAACCAAAGAAAAAGTTAGACCGCGGCTTTTAAGTAGAAATAAACAACCATCATTTGTAAGGAAGTACATTTTCCATGCGTCAGTTGTCGGTGGTAGCTCGTAGGTCTAGTAGTCTGATGGCCAGGGGGAAAATTGAACCCTCAACAGCCGTGTATCCCCTTTTTAGATGAAATGTATTCAAGTTTTACGAGGGTGAACCATAAGCTTACAGAATGAACTTTCCGGAAAAATTTGGTAATAAAAATGTTGTTGCGGATCCTTTTGGGTAAATGGTTATAGTTACTTGTATACATTTGATTTGTCCATGTCACGGATGAAATAGATGAAGATTTCAAGGCAACAAAGCAATTATACAAACAAGTTTTCAGTGATGCTATATTATGGAAATATTGCTGTTTATTACACAATAAAATTATGTAATGTGGCTACGAATGAGGAGGAGGGCTAAATGTGTGTATAATCATGTTTTTGGAAATACTCAGTCGGAAATAAAGTAAGAAATGGAACGTGCTTGTGTTAGTAAAAGAGTAGGAGGAGGCGTTCTACCGGAACATAAAAATTGCTTAGCGACAAAACGAATGTCAACGTTCTTAACCTATTTAATTAGGAAAAGAAGACCTTCTTTTACCGTTGGGTTGCGGTGAGTGTAGTCTAGAACAAACAAATTGTAGGTACACAAAAAAATCACTAAGTCTCTTTTAATAGAAAAGGTGCTTCCCTAATACGCCTTCATGATCTGTAATCTCGATGTTGTTTTGCCACTTATTTTTGCAATTTTTTCTCCTTTGTTTTGAATCGACTTTCATGTGGAAAAATGTACCTTTTCCATCTTGATAAGATGGCAATTTCAATTTCATCATATTATGAATCTAATTCCGTTAGAAAACTTTTTAAGGACCAAACTCTACGCTTCCTCGTTTCCTGTCACTTTAATTCAAAACTATTTTTATGACAAACTGTGTAAACAACGTCTAAGTACTGAGGGAGGACACTTTGCCAGTGATACACCATTAAGCACTCTAAAAAGTAAACTTCAACGTTAAACTAACTTTAAATTATGGAACAATGATGTTCAAAGACATATCCTTGATAAAATGTATCCTGCCTGCAGGCTTGTTTGTCCCTTGAGAGTGGAGAAGACATCAGACACTCTGCCAATGTTACACACAATAAATATCACATTTCTAATAGATGACCTAGAAAAAGGAGGAAATGTGTCTCTTAGTTTTCCCACATTCCCCAAGTGGGAAATGAAATTTTTCACTGATAATAATAATGTGAACTCTTAAGAGAAAACTGTTGTTTGGAATTATGACGCCTTTTGATTTTTTCATTAAGTTTATTCACATGTAAATGATAAGCTTCTATGAAAAGTGGGAGTAATAATAATAAACTTTAATGAATAAATGTCATATCAGTTTGTGTTGCTGCGTAATTGGTTTTATGTTTTTCGAATGAGTCGTATAACGAAATGTTTTTTTTTATCCAATTTTAGGGGGATGGGGGACAATTTAAGTGCAGGAATAAGATCAAGAACATTTATTATGCTTTAGAAAAACTGGGAGTCGAACCGCAATCTCTTATGTATAAGTTCGAATCCAATTACCAAGCTACGGATAGTACCTACTTAGGAGCGCAATTAAACGCAAAAAAATACTGTTGGGAGTTGTGAATATTTCTGAAGGTTCTTTGAGTAACACAGAACATGCACATAAAATTTAAGAAGCTGAGTTTCATGTAACAATTTAGTTTCCGGCCAAGTTTTTGCTAATTCTTAGATTTCAATGCCATTTTCATTTACCATTGGAAGATTCAGTTCTTCGCAAGCGATTTATTAAAATTGCTTCGCCAAGAATTTTGTGATGCTTTTTTGTTAGTGCTTGAGTATTCTTATGGGATCCTTGAAGCCTCGTTTGAATCAATGTCCGCGGTACGAGTCGCCAACTTAAGGGCTCGAATAGAGAAAAGTCAGTTGGTGCGGCAAAGAGTTTCGGTTTGTGGCATTGTTACACTATAGTGAGTCTCATTTTAAGAATTGTCTTAGGTCCCTGAAGATTTAACAAAGGAACAGTTTGTTGTTGGTGCAGGCTTAGCTAGCGCAATTGAGGCAATTGCCGGTTCATTGTACTGATAAAGTGGATTGGGAAAAGGTGATTGTAGTTTCACTTTAAAACCGCAAAGGCGTAGTCCACAAGGAGGCTGAAAAATTAGGATGCTCGACCGCCAATTAAAATTCACGCCAGTCTATCCACCACACACTCAACCACTGCACCATTGCCACCTCGTAATAAATCCCCTCAGTCTTCTTACGCAGAACTCTCATTTATTCAAGTGTTCTAAGTCAAAGGAACACGCTAAGAGGCTTGCTAGGAAGAAGTCGGTTGTGAATGTTGGTTGATCTGTTAGAGTGGAGTAAGTAAATTAATCGCATATACGAATTTCAACTTTTGCAAGACTTAAAAAGTCGAATGACATTCCGAATCGTCACCGTCTCAATTTTTGGGTTTTTGAAAATCTTGAAGAAAATTAACCTTTTTTGACACTAATTTAGTTTAGTAATGAAGCACATTTGTTCAACATATATGTCAATAAATTAAATTGGCTTATTTGGTCCGAAGAGCAACCTGAAGAGATTTAGGAGCTGCTTTTGCACAAAAAAACGGTTTTTTACGGTCTATGGGCCGGTGAAATCATCGGTCCATATTTCTTTGAAAGAGATACCGCTCAGAAAGTAACTGTCACCCTGCCATGATAACAGACTATTTATATCCTGAAATTGAAGCTAGTAGTCTCCAGGACATTTGGTACCGACATGCCACTTTTGGTACCAACGATGCAACTTACCACACATAGCACGCGAAACCAAGGCTTTGTTGTGTGAATAATTTGGCAAACAGTTAATTTTGAGTTCAGACGAGTTAATTGGCCACCTAGATCTTGTGATATAAAACCCTTAGACTATTTTTCTTTCTGGCTATGTAAAGCTTATGGATAATCCGGTCACGATTTAGCAACTGCGGAAGTGCAACACAACTCGTGTGTTATTCTCCAAATACCAATCAAAGTATTGGAACAATAGAACTTCAACTGTCTCTTCTTTAAAGTTAAACAAATGTTGTTAATGATAAAAGATCATTAAAATAATGTGTTCTGTTGCTTGTCATTCTCGAGGTGTTCAATTTCTGTTGTCCTTGTATTTAGCAAAGATGCCGGTGGTGGGTGGCTGCCTGAGTGTAGACTGAGATAACTTCGTTATTGGCGATTATGTCATCGTTCATTACTGTGATAACATCGTATTATCTTGATTCCAGGTATCTATCTTCCTATGGCTTGATAGATTTTCCAGTAAGCGCTTTCCAGATTGCATCGTGTACTTTTTTAGCACCCCATCTTTGCCCCTTCAGAGAGTCTTCTGTCGATGTCTTTTTTTCTGCATATCGTATTATAACAAAGACCTGTAGAGATGCACAGAATGTTCCTATCGAATACAGCCGTTTTTCGAATTCAAGACTTAGATATTTTGGGCTTGTCGAGAAAACATAGTACTTGGTTGCAGGTTGTATTAGTTGCTTGTGAAGTAACAACTTAGTCTTTTGGCAAAGTTCTATTAGTGAAAGGAGAGGGGCCGGAGGATTCTGTAACGTTTTAGACGACTATCGTCTGAATTTTAGGCAGTAAAGAAACGTGTTTAAAACCCTGAAAAGTTGCCAAAACTTGTAAGACGATAGTAAAATAACTTTTCACCAACCACTGAAGGCAAGATTATAAGAAACAGTCATTTGACGACGCAATCTACGATATACGATTGAACGACAATAGTCTGAAAAGTTACGGAATCTGGGCCCAGTTTGCTTTCTTAGCAGTATCGTGTGGGTTGAAACGCTTCAGTTCATTGAATTAAGCTCCTACATTTACATATTTAATCTGCTTCTTTAGTTTGAGGTGTGTTCCGTTTGGAAAGTTCATGCGGATATTGTTTCAGTTTGTTGTTGATTGTAAACGTCTTATCGCTCATGGAGATTTTAAGTTTAAGTTTATGCTTATTGTTCAAATAGCTTACACAGTAAGATAATTTCTGAAGCAAAATAAATAAGCCCAACAGAGCGGGAAACTCTAGAGCCACTTGCATTTTGGGAACGAAACCTATATGACAATTCTGACCAACCAGAAAACCTTTTTTTCATGGCAGTGGAACTACTCTCGTAAGGCTTGCTAATTTCTCGCAATACCTGTTAAAAAACAATTGGTTTTTTCTAGGATTCGAACCGCGCGTAACAGGTAGACATTCGAACCGCAGCTGAAGCAAATCAAATTAGATTTAGCTGAATTAGTTAGCCAATTTTGATAACACTCATCTTTATGTTTTCAACCCAACATTTGACATTGAAGGTGCGTACGCCAGGGAGTCATCCATAAAAAAGAGGCTAGTTTGTAGTTTCATTTTTTATTTGTGTACAGGTGAGTTTCCAGTTTCGATCGTGGAGCAACCTCCGCTGCGATTAGTTTGGTTGTTGAATGGCTGTTATTTTACTTACGTATAGACTGTTTACCTTTGACCCATCAGAACTCTAAAATTTGTCAGGAACAATATCTCCATTACACACCTAGGTATGGTTAAGTGACCCATCCATACCTCACTCCAAACGCACCCTCTGTCTCAGATGCAACATACATACCAAAAAGGAAAATCTTGCGAGACCGCACTTCAAAATCTTGTTAGCAGGATTGAATGAGCGCTTGACAGGAAAGTATTTGCGGTAGGCATTTTCATCGATATTCAAGGTGCTTTTGACAATGCTAGCTTTGACGGTATGTGCACTGCTGCCAAAGAACACGGTGTGTACGAGTCATTAGTGTTATGGATTAAAGCAATGCTATTGAATAGAACCGTAATCGCTGAGGCGGAGTGTGGACAATATGTTACAACGGGAGTGAATAAGGGTTGTCCACAAGGTGGCGTTTTATCTCCTCTTCTCCATGTTGATCGCCTCTCCACTTGTAATACTCAATGGTTCTAACGTTCATGCTTAAGCATATGCAGACTAAGTCAAGCTGGCTGCGCTTTATATGATCCTCCTCCTCCAATCCTCTTAAAACCGGGGTTGTCCTCTTCACGTAGAAAATTTACTTTTCAAATGAAGTCAAACACCTTGGAGTGATCCTGGATAACAAGCTTCTTTGGTTTAAACATGTCGAGTCTAAAACTACTAAAGCACTGTCAGTTTTCTGGCAATGTAAAGGAGCCTTTGGCAAGACATGGGGTCTTACACCGAAAAGGGTCCTTTGGATCTATACGGCTATGATAAGACCAATCATCTCCTGTGCGTCAGTTGTTTGGTGGAATAAGCTCTCGCGTAAATACGTTATTGCCTCGTTTGCCAAACTTCAAAGAACAATTTGTCTTGGTGTTACTGGGGCCTTCCCCAGCACACCGGGAGCTGCTCTCGACGCACTGCTGAATCTTCCTCCCCTTGATACCTATATCATGGGGTGTACTCTCAAGACCATTTCTCGTTTAAAGAGATGTGGTCTCTGGCACAATTCGCACTGGAGCTTTGAGGAGCTCCCAAGCATATCTTTTGACTCACGTCTAATGGATATGCCGTCTGACACGATGATCGCAAGGCTCAAACTGCGTCAAAATTACTCAGTCAACTTTCCTTCGGTTCAGGACTGGTTCACTCCAGAATCTGAGCCTGGAAAGAACTGTTATCGTATCTTCACAGATGGCTCCAAACCCGACGAGGGTTAGGGTGCTGGTGTCTTTGCGTAGAACGACGCGACGACATACGACTGCACACATCTTTGAGATCATACGCATCCATTTTCCAAGCGGAGGCATATGCTATCCTATAATGGCTTTGAGCCACGTAACGAATAATGGATGGACGGGGAGCCAAGCTGTGCTTAAGGCCCTTCTCAACCCTCTAACCACTTCGAAAGCGATCCAGGAATGTAAGAGCTCTCTGAATGCGATCGAAATGGATCGCATGAGGTTACAGATACTCGGCGCAGACATGGTGAGAGATGGTAACTTAGGCTCCTTATCATGGCAGCGTCTTTTGGCTTTTCTCCGAACATCTGGAAAGCTATAACAAATAGAAGGTTGCTATCTGGTAGGACAATGGACCGGTATTTAGGTCTGAGTGCTCCAGCTTTTTTGAAAACCTCAAAAAAAAAAAAAAAATGGTTGAGTGAAATGCGATTGGTCCAAGAGCTCCCGAGGTCCGTTTCGCCACCCCTCATTCATTTTTTAAGTTACTTTTTTTAATATCTTATGCTAGTTTTTGCCAAAAATCCTGAATCAAGACATGCAAGTTCTTCTGACATAAAATAAAACGTTGAAAATTTGATCCACTTTAATTTTGCCTTGATGTAGTTTATATATAACTTTGTTGCAAACGACTTGCTCTCTAAAAAAATGATATTCAATTACCTAATAGTTAGATGCAATTTAAATTTTGATCATTGGAATAAATTTTTGCTGGCGTTACAAGGTTTTTTTTTCAAAGTAACACCTTTGGTCTGTTTTCTTTGAGAATGGTTGCCATATGCCCAACTGTAGAGTAGTGCTCGCAGATATTTAAATCACGAAAGAACACTTATAACTATAAGTATTTCAGCACCTTTAGGAGTTCCTCAAGAATTTTCACAGTTCACCACCCAAAACCCAACTTAAAACCTGTCAATGCAGTCCAATTGCAATGCAAGACATTCGGGTTAAGCTGAGGCAAGTTTATATTTCAAGTTGGAATGCAAGTTAATTTTCAATGCTGTTTTCATTTAGCAAACGTGGTGTGTGTGTGTGGTGCAAAGCATAAAGACAACAACAACAACAGTATGACCAGCCATGCGACGTAAAAAGAAAAGACAAATATTTTCAATGTCAACGTACACTTCAAGAATTATAATCACATAAGAGGATTGCCAGCCACAAGAAAAGAAGAAGAGCCTATAAGAAAACAAACGCGTTGTTATATGAGCTCTCCATATTGGAAAAGCCTTCCACTTGTCCGTTATACCGTCGACAGACAAGCAGTTAGACAATTAAGAGAAGGAAAAAAAAGAAAAAAAAATCTGTCAATGCCATTGACTCAATGGGGTTTTCCTTTCAATTCAAAGTCGAGCACTGTGGTGGCAATAAATTCTTTAGGAAAAAAATAACACGTAATTAACCACACTCATATCGTGTAAATAGCTTCCCCCCCCCCCTGTTGCCCATCAAACCCCATCGCCATTACACTTTCGATTGATCATAAAAAACTAAAAATACAAAACAAAAAAAAAACAACTAACTTTCACTTGGCATTAAATTGTTGTGTTGGGTTAACATCGCATGCCATCAAATTGCGCTAATTACACTTCGATGGTCGTTGTTATCATGAAATTGTCGATTGAAGAGTCAACGACGATGATGGTGTGAAAGCCCTCAGCAAACATGCGACTTTATTTGCCGGCTGTAAACTTTCTTATCGCGTTGTTGTTTTCATTGAGTGCGATTAGCGATTATGTTGTTATAATTATTATAATTGCAGTGACATAAATTTACTTTGCGTTAACTACGATTTGACAGCGCCATATGAATTTGTATTTACCATCAAGGCCATTGGAATTAGAGTTGGTTTAATTTAGCTTTCGTGCGTTCGTCCAATTTGCAACTTGATCTCAGCCCAGTATTGCCATGTTGGCTGTCAAAATAAAAAAAAAAAGTTTGAGTTGAAAATACACCCATGTGGAAAATATGAACTGATCGAGCTATTTCTGGTGAATTTATTTACATATATTCAAAGAAAATATGACATACGATCGGTTAAGCTGGTAAACAGAACATATTTTTAAAACAACTCGGTGATCGTTTGGTTTATCATTCGATCGATATGAGCTGTCAGGTAATAATAACAAAACAACATGGTGTGTATTTTTATGAGAGCTGAGTGTTGATTTGGATTTTTTTATGTGAAACTAAAGCTAATAGTGTGGGAATGTTTACAAGTTCACGTCAAGGTGAGAAGTTTTTAGTTAAAAATATCAATTTGGAAGAAATTGTTTTCGTAACAAATAAAGTGCACGAGCAGGGGGCACATACTTAGTCTCGTGGTCTTAGTAAAATAAGTTTGTGGGATAATTTTTTGTTTGTTATTGGCCCTTCAATTCGGCGTACCCCATCAGCGGATAATTAGTGAGAAGCAGTTAAGTGGTTGAGCTGTGATCCCTTCAATTTCACTATACTCGTAACACCGGAAAAAAGGAAGAAGATCGGTCCTTTAAGTATCCTCTTGTTTGATGTAAAATGTGGCACAAATGAGCTGAGAAACTGAAGATGATTTTCTGCCTCCAGTTATGCACGCCGAGTTGGTTGATGTCCTCTCCTACTTGCGTGCGCCACCTGAGTCGCGATCTTCCTCTACTGCGCCGTCCCTCGGGATTGTATTCGAAGACTTTACGGACCGGAGCGTACGTGTCCATTCGCTCTACATGATCCAGCCATCTAAGCCGCTGGACCGTGACTCGTTTGACAAGGTCAGTGTCGCTGTACAGCCCGTGCAATTCGTCGTTAAATCTTCTTCTCCACTCTCCATCTATGTAAACGGGACCAAAAATCACCCGAAGACATTTTCTCTCGTAGCATCCTAAAGCGTTCTCGTCTACCTTTGACAAGGTTCATGCCTCTGCGCCATATATAAGAACCGGGATGATAAGTGTCTTATACAGGGACACTTAAGTTGCTCGAGAGAGGACTTGCCTTCTTAGTCCGAAGAAACAGCGATTGGCAAAAATTATTCTTCGTTTGATTTCAGCGCTGGTGTCGTTGTCTGAATTAATAGCGGCGCCTAGGTAGACAAAGTCCTTAACTACCTCAAAGTTATAGCTGTCTATTTTGACGTTCTGTCCAAGACGTCGGTGTTGGGTGTCCTTTCTTGATGACAGCATATACTTGGTCTTGCCCTCATTGACCACTCAACCCATCTTTTTCGCTTCCCTCTCAATGCTCATAAACGCGCCATTGACATCACGCTGCGTTCTTCCAATTATGTCAATATCGTCGGCATCAATTGAACGGATCTTTGAAAGATTGTGCCTCTTGTGTTGACTTGGGAGTCTTGCACTATTCTTTCAAGAACGATGTTGAAGAAGTCGCATGACAGTACATCGCCTTGCCTAAAACCTTTTTTGACATCGAATGTATCGGTGAGATCTTTTCCGACCCTGATGGAGCAGCGTGCGTTCTCCATCGTCATCCTACACAATCCCACAAGTTTGGTAGGGATTCAAAAACTAGACATGGCTCTATATAGCTCCTCTCTATAGATGCTACAAGTTACAAGTTACAAGTTAACTTTATTGAGGCATATAAAATCTGTAGATTTATATTTAAAAAAAAAACTAGGTATGCATTTCATCTTTGGTCGACTTCATGATATGTCTGACTGTAACATAAATTCAAAATATTTCAAAAAATATAATAAAAATAAAAATATCTAGTCGATAATTAACATATTGATTTGATTACTTGCTCCCGGTGATCAATACTCTGCTTTGCTCTTTTATGGCATTCTTAACTTAATGACTAGGACTAGAACTAAAAAACTTAAAAACTAAAAATCCACAGTTTTGAGGAGGATATCTTAATTTATATCAGGTATGATAAAATAGTGCAGATATTAAAAAATCCCTATTAATTTAAAAAAAAAAACAAAATTACAAGGAAAGCTCAACAATCTGCATTGAACAATGGCTTATGTTAGCAACGTCTACCAAAACATGTCTTAAATGTTTTATTTTCTTTATTTTTTTTTTTTTTTTTTTTTTTAATTGCATAACAATTAACAATTATCATCCCCTATAGTTAAAGGGAGATGCCTTTTCAAAGAACGGCACTTTTGTAGTTTCGTTTGTATCTTGTCCTAAAAGAGAAAGAGACCCCTCATTGAGAAAATTAAATGGAGATAAATAATAGTTATCAAATATGCAGTTATTAATATTGGAGCCCATCAAGGATCTTACAAGTGGGTTTTCATGATATCTTATACGCTCCATTTTTTTTTATCAAAAGTTCTATTTGATATTTCATTATGGGAGTTACCTGAGTTGCTTCATATAAAATTTTGTTGGAATACCACTTTTTATCTGCTCTTCTAAACAGACCGCAACAAAATCTCAAAATTTGTCTCTCAAACAACTCCATTTCTTTTGCAACACTAGGTGATATCGTAAGCCACGTACAAAACCCATACGTCAAAATCGGTCTTACAAGCGTCTTGTACATAAGAAGTTTTGTTTTCTCTGACAAGCTCTTTGAATTAAATAGAAGTTTAAGCGATCCTACAACCATCTTTGCCTTATTAAGGACCGTCCTAGCATGTTTATTGAACAAGAATCGGTTATGGAAGTTTATTCCCAGGTATTTTGTTTCGGTTTGTAATGGAATTTGAATATCATTCACTGTTAAAGATAAAGACTTGCTTTCTTTTACCGCAAGGTAATGTCCTTTGCCACTCGCGTTTCTAAAACAAGTTAGTCCACATTTTCTTGTATTAATTTTCAGTCTCCACTTTTTGAAATAATTTTCGACGAGAGGAAGCCCTTGCTTTATTTTGCTTAGAGCTACAGTTGGTCGGGTACTACTAGCTAATATGATAGTATCATCTGCATAATGAATTGAACCTAGTTCATTAGTCATTGGGTCAGAGAGAGGAAAATCTTGCAAAAAAATATTGAATAGGAATGGCCCCATTATCGATCCCTGTGGAACGCCTGTGATGACAGGATAGAATTCTGAACGTTCAGCTCCAATAAATATGGAATTCGACCTGTTTGATAAAAAACTGAGTATTATTCTACTCAACCAATGTGGAAAATTTAGTTGAATAAGCTTAAACATAAGACCCTGATGCCAAACAGAATCAAATGCTTTCTCAAGATCAATGTCCAAGCTCACTGTGCATTTTTTGTTTCTTAGGTTTTGCATTACTTTCTCTTGAAACAAGAGCAATGCATGTTCTGTGGAGTTCCCTTTTCTGAAACCAAATTGATTTCTTGGGATAATCTCTTCATCATCACAAAAAGTGTTTAAAGGATTTATTAAAATCCTTTCGAATAATTTGCCAATATTTGAAAGAAGCGCGATTGGACGAAAGTTACTAACTTCTCTTGCAGCTTTTTTCTTTGCTAATGGTAAAATCTTACCCTTTTTCCAAGCATTTGGGAAATACCCATTATTAACACATTGGTTAAATATAAGTGACAAAACGCAATCCAAAGAAAACGGACAATGCTTGAGAACAAAATTTGAGATTTGATCTATCCCAGAGGATTTTTTATTATTAAGCGAGCTTCTCAAAATATTAACACAGTTAGGTGAAGTAAACGGTGCTCTTCTAGGGTCAAACGCACAACAATCTGACGAAAAGGTTAAAAGTTTTTCGATAGTGTGACACTCTTTAAAACGGTTTACTGTCGAAATAACTTCATTTTCGAAAGTTTGATAATCTGTTCCTATTTCAGATGGAGATGTCGAATAAAAGCTTTTAAAAGCATTTAATTTTGATTGAACATCTATAAGCTCTTGTCCATTATAAAAAAGAGTGTCTTTCGAAATATCTGTACCAAAGAATTTTCGGCCTGTTACTTTGTCGATTTCCTTGAAAGCTTGGGGGGAAGGTTTAATTTGTTTGAGTTTCATTCTAAGGAAATTATTTAGGTCTAAATTAACATTTTGTTTTATAATGCTACTCAAACAATCTATTTTTGCACGAAGCTAATTATAATCAGGGTTAACTCTGTTTAGGTATCGATTATAGAGTCTTTTAAGTTGTTTTAACCATATTTTCCGTAACTCAATCAACTTCTTGGTCAAATCTGATATACATTTGTATTTGTGATCTACAATATTATGAACTTTTGAATGAAGCTCAACATTGGAACTAATTGAGTCTACTATACGATTTATAAGAGCATCGATTTCTAGGTTTGTTAAATTTCTTGTGTTTGGCCAGTCGATAGAAGACAAAGAGTTATGAAGATTTAGCTGAAAAGCTCTCCAGTCAGTGTCTTTGAAACTTCTGTAAGAAGGTAGAGTTATGAAAATAGGGCAATAATCTTCGAGAGTAACATCATAGCTTATTCCTCGATGATCAGAAATCGTTGTAAACGTTTTACAGGTGGAAGGGCTTATTGAATTCGTTGGGTTGAGGCATGAAGACATTATGAAAAAATCCAAGTAAGAGTTGGATCTTGGATAAGTAGGATTGTTTGATGGGATCAAATCAAGAGTTAAGTATGGACCGCTATTGAACCAATTGTTCAGAATATTTCCGTTACTGTTGTGAATGTTATCTCCCCAAGTAGTGTGCGGGCGTTAAAATCACCGCCTACTATAGCCGCATCATAATTGTTGATAAGGGCATTTAAGTTGTCAAGATCCCTAGTTAAATGCTGTCCTGCGTTTGATGGTATATATATACTAACAATCAACAGGCGAAAAAGTGACCCATTCGATCTTAAAAATGACACTGACGAAAGACACGCGGAAAATATTTGGCTATGAAAAGGGACTGAATTATACTTGAACTTATTGTCTAGTAGGATTGCCGTTCCTCTTCCAAAGTCATTCCTAATAATATTGAAACCCTCGAACGAAGGTCTATACCTTTGAGATAATCTGGTTTCAGAAAGCAAGCAAACCTGAGGTTTTTTAGATTTTAACGTGTATAAAAGCTCAAGTCTTCTTTCATGTGAAATTATTGAGTTAAAATTCATCGATATAATTTTGAGTTTAGTTGTAGCCATCATTATACAGCGATGGATGCCACAAACTCCAAGTAAGAAAACATTTTTTCTTCTTGGTTTTGGATCAGTTTATATTTAGGCCAGAATTGCCGTATTTTCGTTAAAAGTTCTACGAACGAAATATTGAACAACTTTTTTGCTTCGTTTAGAAAATCGTTAAGTTCACCTTTTTGAGCATTTGAATTGTCCAGTCCGCCTGAAAGAGGCTGCTTTTCATGGTGGTTTTTATTTTTAGCCTCAGAGTAGGAACGCGATTGCATAGCCGGGGCTTTTAATTTATCAGCGAACGAAATATTGGGCTTAGTAAAATTGTAGACCGATTCTTCAACGTTAAACCTTATGTTACTTACTTAGCCTTTTGAGAGTAAGATACTTTCTTTTCTTTATATTTAATGTAAGCTGGACAACCTTGATAACTGGCTGCATGGCCAGTTTCTTGACAATTTACACATTTAGTTGTTGGAACCTCTTCATTTTTTTCCCGTAGGGTTTTGAACGCACTTATGCAATCACTAGAGTCATGGTTTTCGCCACAAAGAACACAACGGCTAACGTAAGCGCAACATTCTCCAGAATGACCAAACCGCTGACAGCGGTAGCAGCGTAGCACAACCTGGTTACGTTTTTTTTTCGCAATAAACACGCTGGCGAAGAAGATACCTAACACATATTAGATCCTTAATGGACTCTCCTACCTCTAACTGCACGACAAACATATTTAGTTTCAAATTCAATTCTTTAGTTCTGTTAGTTGTGAATGGGGAAACCTTGCTTATTCTTACATTGGGAACCATGTCACTCAGTGCTTTTTCAATTTTGTTAATTGGGGTATCCCCATCAAGACCTTTCAACAAAATCGAAACTTTTTTTGTGTCTTTCGTTGGAAAGGAATATGCTCCTATGCCTGTACCGCGAAGGCGATCAATTATAAGTTTATGAACAGCAGAGTGGCTAACATAAACCTTTGTTTTACGATAACCCATATTAACATATTTATGTTCTAAATCCATAATATTACATTCAGTAGCTGCAAGCTTTATCAAATCATTAATAAGTGTGCAATTAGCACCAAAAATAAATATCGGGGGGCAAAAATTTACTTTTTTTTTAGCACTAGGCATTGAATTTGCGTTTAAAATATTATTTTCTGCATTCTGACTAGGCTGCTCATTTGTTTTGTTTTTGGTTGAGGTATCTGTGCTGCTCTTATCTACTGTCACATCAAACGGGTTTCCTTCTGAGTTCACCAGAGGAAAGAATTTGTTTTTTGATAGGCTCGATTCGGTTGTAGATGACTCATCTGGTTGATTTCTCAAACGTCTCGGCTGGTAGCTGCTTGCTGCTCTCTTTAAATTGCTCATGACTGTTGTCCACCCTAAGGTGTTATCATTGGTATCGTCGCCGTCGTCATTCATCATAGTAGCAAAAAATTTTGCCGGATTAATGCTTCGGTTTGGAGATGTTGGCGAAGATAATTCTGCGCCTCTCTTTAAATTGTTTGTTTTAGTGGGGTTCGGATTTAAAAGAGAACTATTGTTTGCGAATTCATTTGCAGACTGTAAACCGGTTTCAACTAGATTCGGTTTATGATATTTTTGATTGGCAAGGAAATCACATGCACTTAATTGAGATGTACTTGTACTCTCATCAATTTTTTCAGTTTCCAGCATTAATGCTGGAAAATTTTTATTTATTTTATCACCAATTTTCACTTTTGTTTAGAGTCACTGTCTCAAGGAAAATTTTTAATGATCGGCAACAGCCGTCTCGGTTAAAGTACAGCACTGAATTATTTTCGCTACAATGAAAGTTAGTCTGTTCGTCACGACGGTCAGATTCGCACTCCCTCTATAGATGCTGTCATACGCGGCCTTAAAATCTATGAAAAGGTGGTAGGTATCGGTTTGAAGCTCCTGGGTTTTTTCAAGATCTGCCGTAGTGTGAAAATTTGGTCTATGGTGGACTTTCCTGGTCTAAAGCCGCACTGATAAGGACCTATCAGGTTGTTGACGAATGGTTTCAGACGCTCACACATGCGCAGTTCAGGGGGTGTACTTTCTTGAGGACCGGGGTAACAATGCTGATGCTCCATTTACCGGGCATGCTTTCTTCTGACCATATTTTACAAATGAGCTGGTGCATACTCCTGACCAGGTCTTCGCCTGCTGCTTTAAACAATTCAGCAGTGAGGCCATCAGCTCCAGCAGCTTTGTTGAACTTTAACTTGGATACTACACGTAGAATAACATCTTTTGGTTTCTGTTGGAATTCGCAGCGCGTACGTCCCGCGTAACAGACAGACATGCGCGGGCGCACTACGCCACCGATCGTATACATTTTAATATTCAGCAAAAGCTTCCGACAAAAAAAGAGAAAATACTTCATTTTCACTCTACAAATCTGTACTGTGAGTGAAAATTTTTTCCCTTTATTTGTTTGCTTCTTTGAAAAGGGCTTAATTCCTTGGAATTTGTTTCGCTGGGTTGGCACAAAAGTCTTTTGCAAATGACTGAACACGTTTTGCTTAATTATCCCGTCATATTTACTTCCTTCAGCAGTTCGCAGCGCTAAAAATGTGCTACTCTTTAGCAAACTTCAAACCATTTTGGACATTAAAAATTTTAAAAACTAAAAATAAATAAAAAATAGGCGCATAGACTCTTAAATTCAACTTTAAATCCCTCGGGTTGGTTTTTTTTACTTCTCAAAATTTGTATTCTTCGGCTAGTTATCATAAATATTTGACCAAGTTACCAAAATTATAGCCAAAATTATTCTAATAAGTATGTTTTTTTTGTGTCAGTGTCAGTTTATGATTCAATTAGTTGAAAAAAGGTGAAGTTCGGAAAATATTCTAAAATTTGTTTCCGAAAATCCAAACACATATACATATGTGAAAGCTTCAAAAACCAGCAATAAATGTGAAGTAATATTCTTTCGCTTTGAAGGCAAACTTAATATATTTGGCCGTGTCAGTTGTTTGCTAGCTCTAGTAGTGATTTTAAGAACTTTTTTCCGATTCTGTGCTACCCAGTCTAGGCCTCTACTGCCTTGCGCACAGTCATTATATTGATTTGTCTTTCAAAACAAAACACATCCTTTTTGTTTCTTTTTCAATCACAAATTACAAATATCATTTTGACAAATATGAACTAAATTAATGCTTTCCCGTATACAAAAAACTTTTTAATAAAAAACCATCATCTGTCTGGAATTGTGCTTCTTCTTTGAAATTTTAAAATGTTTTTCGAGTGAAGTCCACTATAAAAGCTGAAGGATATTGAAAACCTAATTTAAAAACGTTTATCATCAAAAACTCAATCCCAATAATAAATAAAGCTTGGAAATGTATCCAATGCAAAGCAGTCGGTCGGTCTTTTACCCTCTTAATGTGGAGCACTTGTTCTATTCACCTATAATCCGATGCAACTTCAAAACACAAACTCCGGTCCCTCATAGCAATAAAATCATTTGCTTTTGCTAAGTGTGGCCACATTCCAATTCTTACAACGAAAACAAATTTTTGGATATCATCAACAAAATTCCACTGCTTAACCAGAACTCATTTTTATTTGAAGTGATCAGACCGACTCCTTCAAAATCTTCTATTTCTGTCCACTTGAAGTCAAATAGAGGTAGAGAGTTGGTACATAAAAATGTCGTCGTTCATCAACGAAATTTTTTTTCCTCCAAATGTCGCTGAGGCTGATGCATCACGTCATCCACTTTTTAATGAAAGCATTTTCTTTTGCACCTTCACCTCCACACATAAGTTCCCCTCTGTGCTTTATCATTTTGTGTTCGTCGGTGTTCGTCATCGTCACGGCGAATGTCACCAGAGGTTTTATGCCCTAATACACATCTTGTGCTCGTCTGCATGGTTTGATGACAATTTTGCCGACACAAGTGGAGGTAATCTCAACAGGATTAAGGGGTAATTACACACGCTGCCACACCGCCTGCACCGCCGCCCGTAGATACAACAAACTGCTGCTGCTGCCCAGAGAATAGGATAATTATAAATTGTTAGGTCTACCACACGACAGTTTTTCATCCCAATTAAAATTCAGGAAAAAGCAAATCTTTACCCATTTCATTTCACCCGCAGGATGCAATTTGTGAAAATTTGTCTTCCCTCTGTCAGCGCATAAATTTTTTGTCTTTTCAATTATCCGGCTTGGTGGACTTGTTAAGTTTTATAAGTTTTAGCTTAAAGGTTCACCCACCCCAGCATTTATTTACTGGGTCAGCCGTTCTTCTCACCACACACATTCAAAGATCGGGTAAGAATATATGTGCTCTGTTCATGTAGCATTGAGGAGGTCGAATGGCTTGGAGTTGGAGAGATGGCAAAAACCCTAATGACATATATGGTGACCTGATTCAGTTTACTTTTTTTCTCCCCCTTTTCTCTTTTTCTTCTAAGTGGCAAACGGGAACAACTCGAACGCATGAAAAAATCTATTTTCTGATGGCAGTAGTGGAGAGGGAAGAAGGGCGATAGCAATTTATGTAGTTGAATAAATGAAAAAAAGCTATGCTATTCATATCTCTGGTTTCTGGAATATGAAAATGTTGGGAAATTGAAAAAAAAAGAGAGAGAAAAACAACAAATACCAAAAGAGTAGACGGATAGTGGTTTGGTTTCCTCAAAACGAGCACAATGAATGCATTGAGAAAAAATATTAACGGCTCTAATGGCTGGTAAAACATTTAAAATTAACGATAATTTGTTTGCCTACAGACGATGGAGAAGCAATTTTCTATCGCCATTTGTCTATTTATTGTGAATTGAAACTGGTAAAGGAAAAGGCAAGCAAACCTTTCAATTTTTATATCATGAGAATAAAACTTCCAAGGCAAATGTGTGGTTGGTTTGATTAGTTTTTACCATGGGTTTCATTTGAGTGAAGCTATTTGGTATTTAACATCGAATTGTTCCCAAAAGTTGAAAGTAAAACCAAAAGAAAGTAGTACAGTGAAGTCTCCCTTTGCGGACACCTCCTTTAGGCGGACACCTCCCTTAGACGGACAAATTTTTTTGCACGGAAATCGCTCCATATAAGTTTCATTGTTTTCAGTTTCCTTTAGACGGACACTCCCTTGGACGGACGCGGACAGAAATTTCACGTATGATAGACAAAATATTTTCTCTTAGACGTACACCAAAGCAGGATTGAACATGGCATCAGGCTGATAACTTTGGCAGCGGTATTTTTTTTTAAGGTGCAGATTACAGCGAGCATCAAATTCTTTGAAAAATAAGTGATTTTGTTTGGACGTGAAAAATTGTCCATTTTTTTGATTTTAGTTTATTTGCGCTCAGGCAGTTTTAAATTCTTTTAATTATTTTATAGAAACATGTTTTCAGGATGCCACCAAAAAAGAGAACTTTTAAAGGGAAAAGTATACGTAATTAGCTTAAGTCAAAAATATAAAAAAAGGCATTCGAATAAAAGCAACAGAATTTAAAAAACGAAAAACCCTAGTTGGTAATCTACTGAAAAAAAGAATGAGCTTTTGAGAGAATGGCGGTCAAACTATACACTGCAACTCATCCTAAAAGACGATTTATTTCGTCAAGCGACCTTGATAAAAATGTTTTCGATTGGTTCAATGCAACTCGAAACAAAGGGTTTCAGATAAAGTGCAATTCGATAACAGGCAACAGAAGTTGCAACACGCTTAGGAATCACAGATTTTGAAGCATCAGCTATTTCTTTTTTTAAATTGGTGTTTTTGTTTGATTTCCTTTAAACGGACAACTCCCTTAGGCGGACAAAAGCTTCTGCACCATGGCTGTCCGCCCAAGGGAGATTTCACTGTACACACAAAATTTATGACTGTTTTCTGAATTTAGGTCAGTTCAATTGTACAGGGTGTCCGGTGGGAAATTTATGTATTAAGACTTTGATGTTTTGAGCAGTCATAAGCCAGGCGTTACGCTTTAACTCTGATTTGAATATTTTTGGGTGTAATTATTTTAATCAAAATGTCACAGTGGTCGGGAGAGCATAGAATTTCTTTTACTAGTGGTGATTCTTACGTTGTTGCGCTCCGGAAGTTTTGTTCACCCTGTAATTTAATTATTTCGTTCAGACAAACTACTTCAGCCCTAATCGTTTCACATCCAGAGCCAAGCAGAAAGCCGAGGACCACCAAAAACATGGCAGTCCTGAAACAAAGTTTGCGTGTGGCATGAAAACTAGGGACTGTTTTCAACATTGTGAACCATTTAATGGGCAGCATTTGACTTTTTTGTTTTCAAAAAATAAATCTTTATAATGAAGTAAGAAATAAAACGGAAGCTCTTATAGTTTTTTTTGAACTCACATTTGAAAAAATAAATTTTCCACCGCAACACCCTGTACAAAAAAATGTTCACTAATCTACATTCAAAATCATTTTACTAATCACATAATGCATGTGATCAGTTTTATCCTCTTTATGTGTACGAAGAATTGGCACTTTAAGTGGTTAGGGCTTTACAGCATAGCTAGTAGGGTAAGTGTTTTAAAGAACTTATACAAAGCCTTAAGAAAAGTTGCACAACCGAACTCTGAATGGCCCTGGGCAATAGCAATTACTCTTCCGATTAAGTTTTCAGTCATCCATCTAATTTCCAATTGGGTTCCAGCATAAGCTGGTTCTTAAAAGGCCCTAACGTCCCCATTTTATTCTCAACAGTAGCCGTTCTTGAATTGAATCGAATGTCAAAAGTTGTTTGTTTGTTCGAAAGTCGTTTGCTATTTATTTGAAAACATACTTACGATTTTTAAACTAAAGGAAGTTGCTAGCACAGCATTTGCAATTTTCGGTCAAACAAATGTTTCGCAACCTGTGCTGTGCTACACAAATAAGTACTACAAAAATCGCATCTAAATAAATAAATAAGGTGACGCAATTAAACGGGGATCCTCGAAGCCTTCCTTTTGAGGAACGGATGGGACCTAAATTATTTTGCCGATTCCGAACGGCTAATCGAGAAAGATCTTTGTATGCCAGGAAATTGCTGTCGGAGAGCTTTGCACTTCCTCGCGAAAGGCGATACCAATGGAAAATCTATTGGCAGACATGCTGTACACATACAGTTTGAATAGCTTAATGCGATTATGTGGGAGAAAGTGCAAGGTCGACCATAATATCCGTAATCATAGAACTACATTGATGAGTATCAGTTATCTGTTTACGAGTAATTAATTTAACTTTCGATCGAATTAGAGAACGGTGACCCACACCTCTGACTCATTCTCAACAACCCACAAGTTTGTTTTTTTCATTTTTAGAAGGCAACATTGGTTGAAAATGTAGTCTCTAGTAATATAGAAAAGACTACAATGTTCCCGGTTGACTTAGTTGTTCTCGGAGTCTTAGTTTCCATTTCTCAGTAGCTGTTTTGGTGTAATTTGGGGAAAGGGTTGGCATTTGGCTGAAGTAGTTAGCTGTCCTAGGTCAGTGTAAACATAGGAGACTCCTTCGTCGTCGATGAAAAATAACTTTTCCCAGTGTATATTAGCTGTATATTAGCTTGGAATGATGTAATCGATTCGTCATCTTTCCATAGGATTGGGATGGTTTTGGACACTTAAGAAAAAAAAAGACAAAAGAAAATACTGGTTTAGAGTGATGGTCTTCGTACATTCACTGGTTGCTATGTGTTTGCACTGCTACAGGCTAGTGCATTTGGAATAACAGGTTGGTCCGCGGTCAGGATCTTACAGGGCCACCACCGATATTCTTTAATAAATTGCGTGTTTGGTTGTGTTTGATTTGAAAGGCTTTTTGGCCCAAGATGAGGATCTTTTATGTTAAAGCTTTGGGCAACTACAGTGCTCTGATATTGTTCAACTGATAACTTAAAGTTCGCTAGTTCAAAAACAAATATTCAGAAAATAGAAAGAATTTCGATTAGTGCTAAAAGAAAGCCTTGGCGGAAAAGTTTATTCAAAAGGTCTTCAATTTATACCCTTTCTGGTGCTTGATTCCTCTACAGGAAGCTCTTTAGGGCTGTAGTTATGTCATGACAAAATATAAGATGCGATGCAGTGTGGAATGCTTTTTCCGAATACTAAATTGTATGTCTGGTATTGTGTTGCCTACGCTTTTTTTTCTGTTCCTAGACCTAAACACCGGTTGATTTTACTACCAGATAGCAACCGATATTGTTTACCCTGAAAAATTTTGTAAGATTCCTTTTAAGAGCTTACTTAAATTTTTGAGCAGAGCAGGTTATTGACCTGAAGTTGAAGATCATGCTTTTAGCACTTTCCATTAAACTGACTTTTGCTTCTTCATATCTTTTTTCATTGGAAAATTACTGAAGTAATTGTTATACCAAAGCAAGGTAAGCCACCAACAGAAGCTGGTGGTCTTACAGACCAATATCGCTTATATGTACCAATAATAATCGTAAAAGTCTTTGAAAAATTGCTACTGAAAAGATTACGCAAAGTCAAAGAAGAAAGAAATCTAATCCCAAATCATCAGTTTGGATTTAGAAATAAACATTCCACGATAGACCAAGTTCATAGAATAACGGATGCAGTTGAAAACGCATTCGAAGAAAAACAAGTATGTTTGGCTATATTTTTAGATGTTGCTCAAGCATTCGACAAGGTATGGCATGAGGGGCTAGAGTACAAACTGCAAAGGGACCTACCCAGGCAGTACTACGAAATACTAAAATCTTATATCTCAAACCGGCTCTTCAGAGTACGGTATGATCAAAAATGTTCAAAGCTAAATAAAATACAAGCCGGTGTTTCACAAGGAAGCGTCCTAGGACCTACCCTGTATTTGTTATACAAGATATACAAGAGATATTCCAGTGGATAACAACACCATTATGGCTACGTTTGCAGATGATACCGCAATTTTGGCATCCAGTAAGTGCGTCGTCAAGGCTGCTGAGAAATTGCAAAATGCCGTCGACACCGTTAGTGATTGGACCAAAAAATGGCGTATCAAGCTCAATGAAGCTAAATCTGCACATATAAACTTTACAAATAAAAAGTTAAGCTACGTTCAAATATTCATCAACAATCAAGCTGTACCTTACGCCAATACGGCCAAATACCTTGGGATGAATTTGGATGCAAAGCTAAAATGGAAGGAGCATATCAAAAAGAAAAGGGAAGAGCTCAACTTGAAATATAGAAAAATGTGTATAGGTTCATTAAAAGAAATTCTCGTGAGTTTTCTGATATCCTTACACTTAAAACACTTTACTTTTCGTTGGTACGATCAATTCTAGAGTATTGTTCAATTGTCTGGGATCCATTTTATGCAACTACATCCGGCAGAATTGAAAGGGTACAAAGAAGATTCTCCAGATATACGATTTCAAAACTTACTTACTGGAATAGTGAAATTCCCTGTTATAATGCTAGGTGTTTATTGCTAGGAATTCAAACTCTCGTTCTACGGAGAAAATATTTTACTATTATGTTTGTTCGTGATATTATTAGTTTTCGCGTTAAATGTTCGTTTCTTCTAAATGAATTTGGTTTTCGTATTCCCCCAAGAAATACAAGGACATCGGCTTTATTTTTTGTACGTTTTCATAGAACAAATTATGGCTATAACGAACCAGTTTCAAGGTGTATCAAGGAAGCAAACTCAGTCTGCAGTTTAGTTGACTTTTTTGAAAATTGTTCAAGACAATCTTTTAAAAATAAGCTTTTAAACACTCTTGCGAATTTGAATTATTGATATATTGAGTCAATTTTTGTAAATATTTAAATATAATTTGTTACATATTTTCTAGTCTGTAAGAGTTACTCTGATTGACAAATAAACTAAACTAATTGTCATAATTGTCAAAAGTCATGGGAAGCATTAAAAGTTTGCTTCCCTTAAAGCGATTATATTATTGAGAAAGAATCGGATCGATCCATCGGTCATA
Source organism: Melanostoma mellinum (assembly GCA_914767635.1). Classification (NCBI taxonomy): domain Eukaryota; kingdom Metazoa; phylum Arthropoda; class Insecta; order Diptera; family Syrphidae; genus Melanostoma; species Melanostoma mellinum. The sequence goes on along the minus strand of OU612060.1, from coordinate 19,721,215 downwards.
GATTGGTTCTGATTACGAGGAGTTTTTAGTGAGGTAAGAATCCCACACTACTTAGTGTCGAATACTGCCAAGTGTCTTTTGAAGATTTCCTCCTGACAGAAAAAAAATTCTTTTTTCGGCGTTAAGAGTGATCCACTTGTATGGTACGCCGACATTTTCCAATTTTTTGACACAGTATGCTCCATTTTTTAGTTTAATTTTTCTTTTACAAGTGTTGATCTGCAGTTGTGTAAACCCTACGATTTGCATGCACATTTGTGCGAAAATTTTGAGGTGTACCGGATGTCATTAGACTTAGTTTGATGTTATTTGCCTAGATCTGATTTCTCCTTTAGTACCCTCTTACAGTAAGCGAGGAGGCGGTGATATTCTAGGCTGTCACTACACGGACAGGCAGACGCTAATTATTGCTTGTGTTTTCCCTTTTTACAGGAAGTAGCTAAATTACTTGGGAGAATATATCTCCAACAGCCCTTTGTTGACACAGAAGAGACGTTTAATACTCGCTGACGATGCAACGCAGGTGCTCCACTAATAATTTGTTTTGGTTTCAATTCAAGTGAAACTCGAAGAGTCATTTAGTTAATCATTCCCAATAATTTTGCTTCCTTCCATTTGAGTCATAAAAATCGATTTTATTGTTCTTTAAATCAGTTCTGTTTTGCAATAAGGTTTGTTTGTTTGTTTGTTTGGTTTTTTTTTTTTATATAATTCGTGAGTGTTTTCATATTGTGCGTCCAATTCATCGCATCTAGTCATCATCAACTGTCGTATACTTTCAAAGATCTTGATAGTGTTTTATTTTGTTCACCTAGCAGAGACATAAAATCATTGAGGTGTTATGAAAGCAATAAATTGGACTGTCACATCAAAGATAGTTTCACCGGTTTGTCCACTCATCAATCACTCAATTTCTTTATAACATGAACGCACTTCTTACTTAAAACTGAGCATGAAAGAGAGAGAAAGACTGTGTATGTTGCTGCCAAAAATGCTGAAGCCAATGAATTAAATCGACAAAATGCACAAAGTGAATAGGGAAAGTGTGAGGAATTTCTAAAATTAAAGAACTTGAAGCATACACATTTTCCATCATGTTCTTCTTCTCTTCCTCCCGCACTTTGTTGTACAACTTTTGCCCCACCCAATGGCTGTATGGTTCGGTGGCGCTGCATTTCCCTTATCTCGCATAGTCATACTAATCTCTTTGACACTGAACTCTAAGACAAGACCTAACAAAAAAAAGAGTAAAATAACACTGTGAGTTGTGAGTGTACTGATGAGAAATTCTTGCAACCGAGCCAAGAATTTTTAATGCATTTGTAGTATCCGTTGTCCGTTTACTCATGGCACGAATGAGAAATCCAGAGAAAACCAGGAAAAGCAAAATTAGATAAATGTTTCGTATATAGTTCCAATGGGAGGATGTTCTACACAAAGTTTGGCCAATAAAAACCCACAAAAATGCTAAATCGGCTCTTTTTGATGGTGACATTTAGAATAGTGAGAGCTTAGTCCTACTTAATATTTTTGATCTGAATATGAACATTGAATGGTTTTGTAGCTCCCTGGTTTGTTGTCTCTGCATCTTGCATAATTAAATAATGTGGGAGATGAAGGAGAAGAGCTTTTAAAACTTTGCATTGTTGTTTGGAAAGTGCAAAGTCACTTCAGATTTTAGAGCCAAAAGATGTTTTTCTTTTAGAGATGTTTTTCTCCGAGAGATGAGCGGTTTTATAGTTGGATAAGACAAGTCTTGTCGAAAGTGCTTTTATGTTTTGTTTTAGGTTAAAGTTTCTCTTAGTTTATTTAATGAAGAAGAAACTTAATGCTACTGCCACAAAATAAGAACTGCCTGTAAATGAATTGGAAGAATTTTAATCATAAAGTTTCTACTAAGGGGATGCAAACACAATAATGTAATAATATTGTTTGTTATGCTGAGTCTTTAGTTATTTTCCTATGTGTTTGTTGACTTAATTCGCTGAAGTCTCTCTGGATATTTATTTTGGGTTGCAGATAGAATTTCTTGACTATTCTTTTAATTTTCCATTCATTAGCGCTTAATTTGATTTGTAGGGTGTTGAAAATCTAAACTCTTAAACCAGCTGTCACCTGTGTCTTTCTATTTTTTTTTTTTTTTTTTTGTTCATTGCGTTTTGGAAAATTTTCATACCTAGGCCACCTGAGTAACTTTCTACAAGTAAAAATAACTTCCGAATATTGAATGATGAATTTTGACCGACATATTTGTGGCTTAGCGGGTTTGTAAACAAGAAAAACTCACGCTTTTGCCGCATCGAGTAGCCATAAAGCTACTTCCACACTATGCCGACCGGTAATTGGTTCCATTTCATTAGGTTCGAATTTGGGTCGGCTTTCTGTAAGGAAGAAGGTGGATTGAGAGGTCCAACACTAATTTGGTATTTCCGATCAGCATGTGCCGATTGGTGCCGTTCGGCATAGTGTGAACGTACCTTAGGAAGTCTTTCAGCCGAAAAATTTAGCGGTTTGGTAGAAGTGCACTGCGTCGGTCATCGCCGCAGGAGTAATCATTTCACCTTAAAACTTCAGAAATTGAACTACGTTACCGAATCTTTTTTTAGAGCCTCAAACTAAGCTAATCGACGGTAATCTTGTATGTATGTTGTATTATCACACAAAGCTTAGAAAACCTAAGGTAGCACCAGAAAAGTGCGATCTGTCTTATGGCAAAGTGGCCCATTTGATGAACTAGACTAAGTCAAAAGCCCAAGTCGTTATGGGTCTACTTTTCTGTGATAGTCAAATTTGGTATTGATTTGTGGACATCAAATATACAAGTACTTTCTTTAAAAACAACCTAGAGAGCCTCACTTCTCAAATGAAACTAATCTTGACGCGACCTACTACGTAGTCTTGGTTATGAAGGAGCCGCCGTTCCTTGGACTTCCAGAGCACGGAACGTTTTGTTCAATACACTGCACATTTAGAGGAAAACTCCACGAATATCAGGCAATTATTTCAAGTCATCATCCTTGCACTGTGACCGCCAGTGAACATACTTATTTAGGTGGGAATTACAGTACATGGAGAACCAACATCTTTCAATAATGACTTCGATTTACTCACTCTAAGTCGGTTGAGGCCTTCTTCCGCTTGATTGTGCTACTTGAGACGAGGTGCTTTCGAAAGCCGGAGCCAGTGAGCAGGACAGTGAAATAATGGGAAGGGTATAACAGTTTGGGGTAAAACCAGGCCTTAACCAATACATGGGTTATTGATTTCTACTTCGACCCAGCTCTCTCTCTTTTTTCGGCACTCAAACGGTTGAAGTCCTATTCCACTAGGTTTTGCCACCTAAGAAAAGATCTTCTTCTTCTACAATTTCTTTGAACTCTTATTCTTCTGTGCTGTACACCCCTCAGCTATGTCCTTGCCCAAGTTAAATTTATAGAGTTCGTTTTTTAATCTTCTTCACCTCACATTGTCTTCACATGCTGGACCAAAGATCATTCGGAGTATTTTTTCTTTTGAAACGACCAAGGGTTTCCTCATCCGCTTTATGTTTCAACGTTGTACAGCAGCACTGTGATGATCCCTTGGTTTTTCGAGAGAGACAGTTTTGTTTCTGAATTTGTTGTCACCTCAAAGTAGCAGCAATTAGCAAGAGTAATTCTCCACTTGATCGCTGCACTTGTTTTACGTGTTTAAAGCGGATCGCAGGTAAATGACCCCCATACAAATACTTTTTGAAATACAAGTCTTCTAGAGCTTTGAGTGAATGTGATTGTGTTGTATTATGATTTGCTACGAGTGTGCAATGAATCTATGTGATCATTAATTTCATTTACTTCTACAATGCCATGATTTTATTTATTTAAAAATTAATTAATTTTCGATGAGAAAATTGAAAAAAAAAAAAATCTCAAATCAGATTTATTGTTTCGAAACAGCGTTATTTACATGTGCACTCAGTGGAATAAAAAAAACTGAAATAATTTTCTCTTGGCCTCCTGACATACCTCAACTCGAGTAACTACCTACCTATCATTACAAATGAAACCCATTTCAAATTTACTACTAACACACAAACACATACAACAACAACAACAGCAAGAGAGTTTAAGGAAGATGATCACTACAATCTACTAAACTTTTATTTAAAAGAGCTTTATTCTAAACAATTTGTGTTTTTATTTTTGTTGCAAAACAATTGCGCTATCTCGATTTTGTGCTTTATTTTGTTTGGCTTTTATTTTATTTGAATTTTCCTTTTTTTCTTCTTTTCTTTTTTTGAACTCTCTTTTAGAAATGATTTCCCATGGATTATATATGCAAGTCGTCAAATCATCGTCGTCGACCACTTTCATTCAAACCTAAGCGAACCAAATGCAAAGGCAAACTTTTAATCAACATAACAATTATTTATTCTTGTCGCTGTAGTCGGCCACGAATGTCATCCACTAGGGATTTTCAAAAAACAACAATAAACGACTGAGAAACAAAAAGGAAAAACAAAATAGAAAATACATATATGTATGTATATTTGAAGAGGAAAACAAATTCCACGAACCAACAAACAACAGCAACAACAATCAAATAAAAACAAAAACAAAAACAGAAAAAACCACAGGAGGACACTTTTTTCCAAAAGGCGGAAGTTGGTTTTTGTAGGAAAAAGCAACAGCCACCACCTCCACCACCACCACCATACAGAAGCAAACAAACAAAAAAACCAAAAAAAGTCACCCCAACCTTTTCCCATAGCTGGAATGTTGGAGCATCCCCAACGATTTGCACGCAATATCCCCGATTCCTCCTCAACAGCAGCAATAACGAATTCAAACGTTCCAGCGCTTACAAATCGCAATCACTATTTGCCAAGTGGCGGTGCTGGTGTAACTGGTTCATGGCATCAGCAACAGCAGCACTCTCAAGCATCTACACCAGCATCTACACAATACCAGCCGTCGTATCAGCAACAAAACTATCCAGTTCCACCGCCGCCCGGGTCTCCGGCTCCACACCATCACCAGCAGCATCATCATCGTAACTTATCGTCGGCATCCAATTGCAGCACGCACAAAAGTGTGACATTCAGCAGCAATACAAATTCAAATTCGAACGGAGGCGACTGCATTGGTGGTGGCAACCTCGGCTGTGGTTCACAATCGATGGCGGGCAACATGAAACACGGTAATTTACTCCAATTATTTGTACACATATGTAAATTAAAACCAATATTACCATTGATCGAGAAAGGGAACCAAACTAAATCACAAAAAGGACATAAATATCCTTTGTTTCCATTCTTCTCATCAATTTATTTATTTATTATCACTTGGTTGTATGTGAAGCATTCAATCCGCAAAAAGAAATCGACAAGTTTGTTAAAAATTGAATTTTAGTCCAATACTTCGATTTTTGAAGTAATTTCTTGTGGAATCTATGCTCAGCATTTACCAATGACACTCAAAATGAGATGTTCAAATCAAACTTACGATTTTATCTTTCGCAGGAAAATCACAGGAAGACGTTTGCTACGTAGTAGCCAAATACGATTATGGCGCTCAAGGAGCACAGGAGCTAGACTTAAGGAAAAATGAACGCTACCTGCTATTGGACGACTCTAAGCACTGGTGGCGTGTGCAAAATAATAGAAACCAATCTGGCTACGTCCCTAGTAACTATGTTAAAAAGGAAAAACCATCACTGTTTGATAGGTGAGTGTATGAATGAGCTAAAACTTAGTTTACATATTAAATACTAATTGTAAAAAGAAGCTCTATTAATAGTTACTGTAGATTTCATTCCTGTTTAACTTGTTTACTCTTACTTTTATTTATCTATTTTTATTTTTTTTTGTTACGTATTCTTTTATCAGTTGCTTGCTTTGTTCTTCTTTGGTTTAGTTTTGTTGACACACTTAGAACCACCCCACATGCTAGATAGTTGCGTAGGTAGTGCCTCTTAACCTATGAATATTCCCCATAGTTTGTTAACCCTGTTATCAAGTATCTTATTTAGAATGCATCACAATGCCGATATGATGCTTGTATTTTAAAAGAAAAGAAAAATAACTGGATGCCAGCAGCAGAATTGCCTGTTTCTGATCCCTTATTTTGAGTTTCTTCGAACATATTGAAAATGCGTTTACATTAAAGCATTTAAATCGGTTTTCATAGAAAATTAAGTTTATGGTTTTTGAAGAAACAGTTCGTAAATCAATAACTTGAAAAAATGTGTCTTTACACATTTGCAGTCTTTTTTAATGTTTTTCAAAGTTAATGTGAGATTCACAAATTCGTAGTCGAATTAAAATGGTTTAGAGAGCGGATAAGTTCTTGCTGTTAGAGGACTTGCCATTTACTCTTGCGACACTTGATACCCTTTTCGAACTTACCTTGAACCATTACCACAACCATTTTTAGACCCAGGCTATTTTTTCTTCTTTTTTTTATTAAAAGGATTCCTATACTAAGCTGGAGCCCTCATAACAGTTACCGATCCAGTCATCAATTTTCCCTTTTTTGTGGCGTAGTAGATGGAAATAAGTGGTTATAGGTCCACTAATAACCACAAGGGTGGTATCCAGATGAAACTGAAAACTGAAAGAAAAAAAGATACCCGACTTAGAAGAAGATACCTCACATGTCTTGAATAACGATTAAAAACTTTCACAGCCCAGTTTAGGTTATGACTATCGTACTCAAAGCTAAAGTATGTCCATCATAATGAACTGGTCGTGAGCTATCATCAAAACCTGATGTTGAACCTACTCCATACATCATACTTAAGTTTGCCGTCATTGGGATGGTGAAGCTCACTTTATCGACCCTAATACCTTTCTCTCGATTAGACATCTTTACTCCATTGTTGTATGCACCAACCTATCAGCGACAACAAATAAATTGCTACTCATGGCGAGTTGTCAAAGGTTGTTTTCTCTTAAAAATTGGAATTGTGTATTGTTTTTACTGTTGTTTCAAATTATAAAATGAAACCTTGCTTAAACAATTGTGGATGACCCCTAATACTTTCAAAAATTACAACACACGCGTTGGTTTTGCGTGATAAATTGCGCCACGCGAGTCTTTTCTTTCAGACTGAGCTCCATTTCATGTTTGGCTGTGCCATTAAGATGCATTGTTCAATTGTTTCAAATGAATTGCAAAAACCCGTGCTGTGCTGCATCGTGTCACACGCGTTAAACGTGCTTCAATATACCAATAGCTTCATGCTGGGCATTCAAGATGACTCATGAACGGTACTTCTTGTTGATGCATACTCAGTCAGAGTTCGCAGTTTTTTCTTTATGCTGTTTTTTAGTGTAAAAGCTATTCTTATGCATTAGCGTTTAAAAATGATTTCGGGCAGGGTCGGTTCGAATGAAACGTAATCGAGAAGTCAAATTTTGAAAACTCCCATTGTTCCAAGTACTGTGCACATGACCAATCGATCTTTCAGGGTCCTCTTCAACTCTACTGTCCACAGCAGCAACTAACTTGTTGCGCATTGAATGTGGTCTTTGTGGAGGTGTACTATCAATCAGAGTTTGCGTGTTACGAAAGCGATACATGGTGTTCCGAATAACTTTCTCGGATGGACAATTATGTCGGCCGTAAAATGGACGTAGCACGAACTGAACCAAATTTCACAATAAATTTCCACAAATTGCTGAAGTAAATCTATTCTCTGCCGTAAAAAGTCTTTTCTCACCTCGTGGAGACCGGCAGATAATAGTAGATCGCCCCCATTAACACATAATTGTGTAAGAGCTTCCCGACCCATCTCGATCTTGTTGCGCTTAGTTATTTATTTTATTTTAAATCTCACGAAAGATATCCAGTAAATTATTTGACCGTACAAGATGCCACCTCATCGCCGCACCTCAATTGGTTGATTATCCGCAACAACAATGCCTTTTTGTTGAAGAAGACCGATGTCAAGAAACCCTTCAGCACTGAACCAAATAACCTTACGAACATGAGCTTGTATAGGTACGGTGGTTTGGTACACAAGATGACAGAAAGTATCGTCCCAGCATAGAAGGGATTTACTGTTGTCATGAAGAAAGGTAAACACCAAAACCGCCCATAAAAAAAAAAAAAAAATAAATAAACCCAGGCGCGCGCTCAAGAAACTGAGGAACCTGCTCACTGGCAGCAAGTAACGATCCGATTTGAAGCAGGCTGCTCCGCAAAGCTTCAGCTATCTTGAGGTCACAGAACCCTGCTCCAGTAAAGAAGTCAAAGAGAAATAAATTTTTACTAGAAAAAAATCTATTCTAATAGCGTTTTTCATTGAAATTCGATAGACTTACTCTCAAATCGAGAACTACTCCTTTCAATGGAACATGTTTTGAGGTTTTTTGAAGGTATATTGGCGGTTAAATTAATGTTCACAAATAGTAATTCATATTTTCATATTTTGTAACTTGTTTTATTCAGCAAATTACTGAATGCTAACTTATTTTCTCGTGTCCTCGTAATTTATAGCAATTTTTTCAACCCAACGCTGGCACAACAAATTGAAAATAAACAAGTCATTTTCCATTCAAAGTTTGACAGAACATGAATTCAGAGTAGATCTCCCAACCAATTGGGAGTAGATCTTTAGCGTTTAGAGTTACTCCGGATCTACTCTTTTTTTCAATGGGGAAAGGAGTAAATCTTTTCGCAAAAGGAGTAACTCTTTTCTTCAATGAAAAACGATATAAGCAATTTGTTCTTACAGCTTAGTTGGCTTTTGTCACCAATTTGTCAAAGTTGTTTAATTTAGTCAAGTTAACCTTTACAATCACATCAAACATTGTTTTTATCATTATATGTGCCTTACCTAGTTTTTATGTCAACCAACGTTTTTTGCTTTGCATTTTGTGCAGCGTTGATCATTATTCTCTTACTATAACCATATTAACAAATCATCAAAGTCATTAGTAATCCTGCTGTTGAATCATTCATTAAACGCTGTTCAGTGTATTAACCACAAGCTTCCACATTGCAAAACCTTAACCAACATATTTGTTAATGTTACAATTAATCAAATAAAAATGTTACTGTTTATTCATGTTTCGTTAAACATAAACAACTGAAAAATTATGTATGTAGCACAAATGCATTTATAGTAACTGTCCAAATTGTCCATTTCAGCATAAAGAAAAAAGTGAAAAAAGGTTCCGGCTCAAAGACACTTCCTAATTGTTCGCCTTCACGACAAATCGAAAGTCCAACAATGTCAAGAAGATTACCACCCGATCCATCAGAGGCAATTGGAACTGCAATTGTTAAATACAACTATCAGGCGCAACAAGCTGATGAGCTATCGCTAACTAAGGGCACGCGTATCCTGATTTTGGAAAAATCGAACGATGGCTGGTGGCGAGGACAGAGTGGCAATGCAGTTGGATGGTTTCCCAGCAATTATACAACCGAAGATTGTGATAACGATGGTGAAATACATACGTATGCGATGGCTGAGAATGTTCTTGATATTGTGGTAAGTATTGAATGCGATTGACAATAAACATCCGAAGGGATTTTAAATGTAAGGACAAAATAACTTATCCACGCGACCATATGTTCATATCGTTCAATAATGCCAATTCCTTAACAAAACCTAAAAGCGATATATGAAAAGATGTCTCACATTTTTGATTTATTTTGCAGGTTGCTCTCTATAGTTTTACATCAAATAATGATCAAGAGCTGTCATTTGAAAAAGGCGATCGCTTAGAAATCGTTGACAGACCGTCTTCCGATCCTGATTGGTATAAGGCACGTAACAATGCTGGTCAAATTGGTTTAGTTCCACGCAATTATCTACAAGAGCTTAATGATTACCTAGCTACGCCGTATCGCGGCGCCACTAACAATGGTGCTGGTGGTGGCAGTAGCGGAGGTGATTCAATTGATCGACGAAACGATGGTATGCCTAATAATATGCCGCCACAGTCATCACCTCCAATGCCACCCATGGAACGACCCAATTTAGCAGGAAAATCTTGGTACTATGGCGCCATAACGCGCAGTCAGTGTGACACTGTTCTTAACCAGCATGGTCACGATGGCGATTTCCTTATACGAGATAGCGAGACTAATGTGAGTTGGCTTTGAAATTTAAAAAAAAACAATATTTGATATGTAAAAATTTATCTTTCAGATGGGTGACTATTCAGTGTCCCTGAAAGCACCAGGCCGTAACAAGCACTTCCGCGTGCACGTCGAAAACAACATGTACTGCATTGGTCAACGTAAATTCCACACCTTAGACCAATTAGTCGACCACTACCAAAGAGCACCCATCTACACAAACAAGCAAGGAGAAAAACTCTATCTAGTGCGATCATTGCCCAAAGCCAATGGAACGTAAGCTTAAAAGAATATCATCAAGTAAACGAAAAAATTAAGCAAAAAAAGAAAGAAAAAAATAATAATAAGAAAACAAAAAATAACCACATCAAATCTAAATTACATATAATATTTAATTAAAAGAAAACAATGAAAAACGTATTTCATTCTCGCGAACTGCCCTTGTCTATGTCTCTCTCTCTCTCTCACTGTCTCTCTATCCTCCTTTTTATTAAGTATAAAGATCACTCAACCACCACCCTACAAATGGCCATCGACACTCAACTAGAAACAGAAATACTAGGACATACACGTTTATTTTAGATTTTAACATTTTATTTATATATTAGTGTAAGGATTTATATATTTTAAATGAAATTCTCAAACATTTGTTGCGGAAAGTGTGCTTTATGAATAGAAAAAGAAGAGAGTGTGTGTGATGAAATAATCTCTAAAGAATCGACAACAGAGAGTAGATATGAAAGAAAAACAAAAACAGGAACCCCCAAAAACCAACTGGAGTGAAATGCAATTATTTTATTTTATTTTTCATCCCCCCTTTTAATTCGTAGTGTGATCTTCTATACATATAAAAAATAAAATATACAATTATTCATAAATAACAGAAAATCGAACGACGACGCGGGAAGAATTAAGGAAAGATAAAAATAACACGTACTCTAATGCAAAGTAAATAATATTTTTGTAAATTTTTTGCTAATACAAATTGCTTTACATTTTAATTAGGAAAAAAAAAACAAAAGAAAAATATCATTTCATAAAAATATAAATATGAATTATATAGGAAAGAAATAATAAAACAAAATTCTCAAGTGAAAAAATTACATAAGCACTTATCATTCAAAAGATAAACTAAATTCCTTGCTTTTGTCAATAAAAATGAAGAGACAACATTAATTCTTTTGTACATGCGAAGCTTTTTTTATTTATTTATTTTAATTTTAGAATTTATATTCTGATTTAAACAAGAAACAAATTTAGAAAAAAAACAAAGAAACTCGAAGAACAATTACAGCTAAATTAAGCAAAACAAAGTTTGAAATGAAGAAAAAAAATGATATTAAAACATATACATATAAATTATAATATCTATAATAAAACAAAAAAAAAAACATTAAAAGTAAATAAAAACAATATATATATAGACTTATAAACTAAACCCAATTTGTTCTTTATTTTACTCAAGAGTATTTATTATCTTTAAAAATAAACAAATGTTTTTTGTGCTGCTTTAGCGAAGATCAGAATCTACTTTAGTTTAAAAACAACAAAACAAAAATCTCTTATTCATAATTGAACTGTATACCATCACCATCATTGATTCTTTACAAAATAAAATAAATAATATTAAAACGAAAAAAAAGAAAGAAATCTACATTCACAAATCAAATTTTAGTGTTAGTAATATGAATTTTAATTTTATCAATGAATTCTGTGTAAAAAGATATAATTTATAATGATTTTCTAACCTTCCTTTCGTCTTCTTATTTTGTATTATCATTTAGTTTAGTTAAAATAAAATAATAACAAGAGTCTTTTATAAGAAAGAAAATACATCATAAGTTAGAAATATTTAATAATTCAATAAATAAAGATTTTTTGTAAAAATACGAAAGAATATAACTGTAGTGGCTCGTTTTTCATTAATTTTCTTCCAAGACTCCTGTTTGGCCAATAACTGATAATAACTAATAATGGAAAGTATATAAGATGAGTAAACTCTTTTGGAAATTTGTTAAAGAACAGGTAATTTCAATTTGGAACTTACACAAAATTGTCTTTATTATAAATGAGCTAACGTAACTTCATTTACATAGGGTTTTGTGATGGGTAGTCTTTTTAGGATTAAATAAGTAATAGGTGATAGGACTGATCTGACCCAACTTGCGCTCAAAGGCGTCAACATCCCATTTTCAAATGAAGTCAAACATCTTAGAGTGATCCTGGATAACAAACTTCTTTGGTTTAAACATGTCGAGTCTAAAACTACTAAAGCACTGTCACTCTTCTGGCAATGTAAAGGAGTTTTTTGCAAGACATGGGGTCTGTCACTGAAAAGGGTCCTTTGGATCTTAGAGGTTACAGATACTCGACGCAGACATGGTGAGAGCTGGCTCCTTATCATGGCAGAGTCTTGGCTTTTCTCCGAACATGTGGAAAGCTATAACAAACAGAAGGTTTGCTAGCTGGTAGTGCAATGGACCGGTATTTAGGTCTGAGTGCTCCAGCTGGTATTTTAAAAACCTCCAACAAAAAAAGAAAAAATGGTAATAGGATTTAGTCATCCCTTTCCTACTGGAGGAGCTTTCAATGAGGTGGTATAAACGGCGTCAATGTGAGTAAATTCACTAAAATTATCAAGGAAATGAGAATCCAAGTGCATCGTGTTACTTTGAACTAAAGCTAAAGCCGGCATAACCAGAGAAGATGAGGAATGGTACATTTTCCACTTCCTCCATACAACATATGCAGAAGTGAATTGAAGAGATTCCTAGCTTGGCAGCCAAAGAAGCTATAAAACATTGTGAATGATGAAATCTATAGACGTATTGATGTGCTTTCTAAATCCAATTTTGGGAACATTTTCCAGTTTTTTGTATAAAAACGTTACAATAAGCAGACATTACTTCAAGGCAGTACAGGAGGTACAGAGGTCTTTAGGTTAAGAAGGCAATCGAGAAACAAAATACTTTCTGAAAAACCAAGGGAGCGCTTTAGAAGATCATCCCAGTTATGATTTATGGCGCAGAAGCAAGGACCTTATCGAAAGCGGATTAATAAACCCTTTGTACGTTTCAAAGAAAAATACTACGAACGATCTTTGGTCCCGTATACGAAGACAAGGTGTTGAGACGACATATGCATAGCAAGAAGAGTACAAACGGCGAGACTACAATGACTGAGACGTGGACTGGGAAAGCACCTTGCAGGGAAATTGCGAAAGGGGAAGATCTTGTTTGGTGTGCAATCATGTGGAAGAAGACCTCAACCAACCAAGAGTGCAAAACTGGAAAGAGCTCGCCCGAAATCGAAGTCGTTATCGAAAGATGTTGGCTAAGGTCGAGGTTTATCCCGAACTGTAAAGCCCATCTAAGTAAATAAGTACGTTAAATGCTTCCTTGGGTTAAGATTGCAATTTGAAACACTCTCTATAACAACCAAAGTAACCCTTTATAAGAACTTGATCATCCCAGCCCTGATTTACGGAGCGGAAGCATGGCTCCTATCTAAAGCGGATAAAGAAATGGCGTTTCGAAAGAAAAATACTCTGAACGATGAACTATAATGCCTATCTAAGTAAGTAAGTAAGTAAGTGGTATAAAAGTAACCTTAACTTCCATCGTAGTTGTAGAAAAATGTGACAGTTTCAAACAGCTTCTCATTATATTTTCCAAATTTAGTTAGACGACATCAGAGGATTTCTGAAGCTCAGAAGAAGATTCTATTGTCTGGTCCCTGGAACTTGTAGTAGAACTTAAAGTTTTTGCATACTAAACACTTGTTTAAACAAAAATAACGCTCATTTTATTTTGACATTCACGTTGACTCCTTCCCCTTTTGCTTTTGTGAACTGGTAGCAAGTATACTGCCTGCCAGTGGCGTGGCGTGGATATTTTCAAATTGTAAGTCGAGAAAAATGAATCACCTACACAAATCAATAAGGAATAAATAGAAGGTACCTTAAATTCCAAACGTGGATTAATCGAAGCCAACTTTTCTATACTTTAAGTCATTTAGGTTAGAATTCACAATGAGGTTAAAGCATACAAAAAGTGGCTTCAAAAGAAGCCTATGTGGAAATGTAAGAAAATAAACTAAATTTTAAATAATGTGACGTAAAAAATCTAACTTTCTAAATAGATTTTCCTCTTCTAAAAGGTAATCGGTTAAACAACACTCAACATTTAGCAAAGCCATTTAAATAATTAAAACAAAACAGTCCTCTTCGACGTTACCTTTTCACAATTTTCAGAATTTTTAGATTTTTTCACAGTTTTTACAAATGCACGTTACTTAAAATTCACGTTAAACTTGCAAACAATCCAAAACAGTGATCAGTAGAACAAAACAAAACAGTAAAACAAACCCGAATTCGCCGTACATTACTCGAAGGAGAAAACTGTATTATTTTTTCCAAGCAGATAGACGAAAATTATCGTCTTACTTTTTTCAATAAGAGAACGTGTATTGAAAAGGGACACCGGGGTGGAAGTACATCGTGGAAGTATATAGAAAAGACAGGGATAAACACAAAATGTGTTCTGTGCGGTTTTCAATGCTTTGTGTTGCTTTGTGTATTGTGTGTGTATCTCGCAAATTTAAAAGTGCTTGAAGAACATTGTGTGTATGGGCAAAGATAGGCTGTTGACTGTTTAGTTGTAGACTAATAATAATGATGCTGGTTTTTTCTATGAACAAGGGACAAATTTTAAAAGGTAAGACGATAGGAATCGTTTTATATGGACGCCACGCTACTGCTGCCTGCTGCACTTTTATGTGTGCCTGGTACCAAAGTAAATTTCAGAAATTGAATTGAATTTTATCACGCAGAGTAAGTATGCTTGCTAATGCTACACTTTTACTTTACTGTCCTGGTGTCTCACGTCACACCTTCAAAGACATACACTTTTTCTCTTTGCTTTTCTTTTGTGTATTTGCTACCAGCTTACCACTGAATGAACTGCTTGCTGTGCTATTCTGTGCACCACGTACCTCAGAAAATTTTCAGAAAGTCTCTATTCTATATCTAAATAAATTGATCGTTGAAAATGGCTAGGCTATATTCATATCCGAGACACACCAATTTCTGGACCATTTCTGTTGTTAACAGCATGTGTCAGAGCGAAAAATGGAAAATAATGTTATTAACATGAATTCACCTGCAAATGTTCATTTTTAAATATCGTAACATTTTCCCAAAAATTCCGATTCCAAAATGCATGAGCACATAATGTTAGCAACAGCAAATGGGCAATTTTTTAACAGAACCGAATTGAACGTTTTGTTCGATTTGATTCTGTTAAAAATTTGCTATTTTTTTAACAGAATCAAATTAAACGTTTTGTTCAATTTGATTCTGTTAAAAATTTGCCATTACGTTTTGTTCAATTTGATTCTGTTAAAAATTTGCCATTTTTTTAACAGAATCAAATGGAACGTTTTGTTCAATTTGATTCTGTTAAAAATTTGCCATTTTTTTAACAGAATCAAATGGAACGTTTTGTTCAATTTGATTCTGTTAAAAATTTGCCATTATTTTAACAGAATCAAATGGAACGTTTTGTTCAATTTGATTCTGTTAAAAATTTGGCATTATTTTAACAGAATCAAATGGCACGTTTTGTTCAATTTGATTCTGTTAAAAATTTGCCATTTTTTTAACAGAATCAAATGGAACGTTTTGTTCAATTTGATTCTGTTAAAAATCTGCCATTTTTTTAACAGAATCAAATTGAACGTTTTGTTCAATTTGATTCTGTTAAAAATTTGCCATTATTTTAACAGAATCAAATGGCACGTTTTGTTCATTTTGATTCTGTTAAAAATATGGCATTATTTTAACAGAATCAAATGGCACGTTTTGTTCAATTTGATTCTGTTAAAAATTTGCCATTTTTTTAACAGAATCAAATGGAACGTTTTGTTCAATTTGATTCTGTTAAAAATTTGCCATTATTTTAACAGAATCAAATGGAACGTTTTGTTCAATTTGATTCTGTTAAAAATTTGCCATTTTTTTAACAGAATCAAATGGAACGTTTTGTTCAATTTGATTCTGTTAAAAATTTGCCATTTTTTTAACAGAATCAAATTGAACGTTTTGTTCAATTTGATTCTGTTAAAAATTTGCCATTATTTTAACACAATCAAATGGCACGTTTTGTTCAATTTGATTCTGTTAAAAATTTGCCATTTTTTTAACAGAATCAAATGGAACGTTTTGTTCAATTTGATTCTGTTAAAAATTTGCCCATTTTTTAACAGAATCAAATTAAACGTTTTGTTCAATTTGAAAATTTGCGCATTTTTTTTAACAGAATCAAATTGAACGTTTTTTTAAATTTGATTCTGTTAAAAATTTGCCATTTTTTTAACAGAATCAAATGGAACGTTTTGTTCAATTTGATTCTGTTAAAAATTTGCCATTTTTTTAACAGAATCAAATGGAACGTTTTGTTCAATTTGATTCTGTTAAAAATTTGCCATTTTTTTAACAGAATCAAATGGAACGTTTTGTTCAATTTGATTCTGTTAAAAATTTGCCATTTTTTTAACAGAATCAAATGGAACGTTTTGTTCAATTTGATTCTGTTAAAAATATGGCATTATTTTAACAGAATCAAATGGCACGTTTTGTTCAATTTGATTCTGTTAAAAATTTGCCATTTTTTTAACAGAATCAAATGGAACGTTTTGTTCAATTTGATTCTGTTAAAAATTTGCCATTATTTTAACAGAATCAAATGGAACGTTTTGTTCAATTTGATTCTGTTAAAAATTTGCCATTTTTTTAACAGAATCAAATGGAACGTTTTGTTCAATTTGATTCTGTTAAAAATTTGCCATTTTTTTAACAGAATCAAATTGAACGTTTTGTTCAATTTGATTCTGTTAAAAATTTGCCATTATTTTAACACAATCAAATGGCACGTTTTGTTCAATTTGATTCTGTTAAAAATTTGCCATTTTTTTAACAGAATCAAATGGAACGTTTTGTTCAATTTGATTCTGTTAAAAATTTGCCCATTTTTTAACAGAATCAAATTAAACGTTTTGTTCAATTTGAAAATTTGCGCATTTTTTTTAACAGAATCAAATTGAACGTTTTTTTAAATTTGATTCTGTTAAAAATTTGCCATTTTTTTAACAGAATCAAATGGAACGTTTTGTTCAATTTGATTCTGTTAAAAATTTGCCATTTTTTTAACAGAATCAAATGGAACGTTTTGTTCAATTTGATTCTGTTAAAAATTTGCCATTTTTTTAACAGAATCAAATGGAACGTTTTGTTCAATTTGATTCTGTTAAAAATTTGCCATTTTTTTAACAGAATCAAATGGAACGTTTTGTTCAATTTGATTCTGTTAAAAATTTGGCATTATTTTAACAGAATCAAATGGCACGTTTTGTTCAATTTGATTCTGTTAAAAATTTGCCATTATTTTAACAGAATCAAATGGCACGTTTTGTTCAATTTGATTCTGTTAAAAATTTGCCATTTTTTTAACAGAATCAAATGGAACGTTTTGTTCAATTTGATTCTGTTAAAAATTTGCCATTTTTTTAACAGAATCAAATGGAACGTTTTGTTCAATTTGATTCTGTTAAAAATTTGCCCATTTTTTAACAGAATCAAATTAAACGTTTTTTTTTAACAGAATCAAATGGAACGTTTTGTTCAATTTGATTCTGTTAAAAATTTGCCATTTTTTTAACAGAATCAAATGGAACGTTTTGTTCAATTTGATTCTGTTAAAAATTTGCCCATTTTTTAACAGAATCAAATTAAACGTTTTTTTTTAACAGAATCAAATGGAACGTTTTGTTCAATTTGATTCTGTTAAAAATTTGCCATTTTTTTAACAGAATCAAATGGAACGTTTTGTTCAATTTGATTCTGTTAAAAATTTGCCCATTTTTTAACAGAATCAAATTAAACGTTTTGTTCAATTTGAAAATTTGCGCATTTTTTTTAACAGAATCAAATTGAACGTTTTTTTAAATTTGATTCTGTTAAAAATTTGCCATTTTTTTAACAGAATCAAATGGAACGTTTTGTTCAATTTGATTCTGTTAAAAATTTGCCATTTTTTTAACAGAATCAAATGGAACGTTTTGTTCAATTTGATTCTGTTAAAAATTTGCCATTTTTTTAACAGAATCAAATGGAACGTTTTGTTCAATTTGATTCTGTTAAAAATTTGCCATTTTTTTAACAGAATCAAATGGAACGTTTTGTTCAATTTGATTCTGTTAAAAATTTGGCATTATTTTAACAGAATCAAATGGCACGTTTTGTTCAATTTGATTCTGTTAAAAATTTGCCATTATTTTAACAGAATCAAATGGCACGTTTTGTTCAATTTGATTCTGTTAAAAATTTGCCATTTTTTTAACAGAATCAAATGGAACGTTTTGTTCAATTTGATTCTGTTAAAAATTTGCCATTTTTTTAACAGAATCAAATGGAACGTTTTGTTCAATTTGATTCTGTTAAAAATTTGCCCATTTTTTAACAGAATCAAATTAAACGTTTTTTTTTAACAGAATCAAATGGAACGTTTTGTTCAATTTGATTCTGTTAAAAATTTGCCATTTTTTTAACAGAATCAAATGGAACGTTTTGTTCAATTTGATTCTGTTAAAAATTTGCCCATTTTTTAACAGAATCAAATTAAACGTTTTGTTCAATTTGAAAATTTGCGCATTTTTTTTAACAGAATCAAATTGAACGTTTTTTTAAATTTGATTCTGTTAAAAATTTGCCATTTTTTTAACAGAATCAAATGGAACGTTTTGTTCAATTTGATTCTGTTAAAAATTTGCCATTTTTTTAACAGAATCAAATGGAACGTTTTGTTCAATTTGATTCTGTTAAAAATTTGCCATTTTTTTAACAGAATCAAATGGAACGTTTTGTTCAATTTGATTCTGTTAAAAATTTGCCATTTTTTTAACAGAATCAAATGGAACGTTTTGTTCAATTTGATTCTGTTAAAAATATGGCATTATTTTAACAGAATCAAATGGCACGTTTTGTTCAATTTGATTCTGTTAAAAATTTGCCATTTTTTTAACAGAATCAAATGGAACGTTTTGTTCAATTTGATTCTGTTAAAAATTTGGCATTATTTTAACAGAATCAAATGGCACGTTTTGTTCAATTTGATTCTGTTAAAAATTTGCCATTTTTTTAACAGAATCAAATGGAACGTTTTGTTCAATTTGATTCTGTTAAAAATTTGCCATTTTTTTAACAGAATCAAATGGAACGTTTTGTTCAATTTGATTCTGTTAAAAATTTGCCATTTTTTTAACAGAATCAAATGGAACGTTTTGTTCAATTTGATTCTGTTAAAAATTTGCCCATTTTTTAACAGAATCAAATTAAACGTTTTGTTCAATTTGAAAATTTGCCATTTTTTTAACAGAATCAAATGGAACGTTTTGTTCAATTTGATTCTGTTAAAAATTTGCCATTATTTTAACAGAATCAAATGGAACGTTTTGTTCAATTTGATTCTGTTAAAAATTTGCCATTTTTTTAACAGAATCAAATGGAACGTTTTGTTCAATTTGATTCTGTTAAAAATTTGCCATTATTTTAACAGAATCAAATGGCACGTTTTGTTCAATTTGATTCTGTTGAAAATTTACCCATTTTTTTAACAGAATCAAATTGAACATTTTGTTCAATTTGATTCTGTTAAAAATTTGCCCATTTTTTAACAGAATCAAATTAAACGTTTTGTTCAATTTGATTCTGTTAAAAATTTGCCATTTTTTTAACAGAATCAAATTGAACGTTTTTTTAAATTTGATTCTGTTAAAAATTTGCCATTTTTTTAACAGAATCAAATGGCACGTTTTGTTCAATTTGATTCTGTTAAAAATTTGCCCATTTTTTAACAGAATCAAATTAAACGTTTTTTTTTAACAGAATCAAATGGAACGTTTTGTTCAATTTGATTCTGTTAAAAATTTGCCATTTTTTTAACAGAATCAAATGGAACGTTTTGTTCAATTTGATTCTGTTAAAAATTTGGCATTATTTTAACAGAATCAAATGGCACGTTTTGTTCAATTTGATTCTGTTAAAAATTTGCCATTTTTTTAACAGAATCAAATGGAACGTTTTGTTCAATTTGATTCTGTTAAAAATTTGCCATTTTTTTAACAGAATCAAATGGAACGTTTTGTTCAATTTGATTCTGTTAAAAATTTGCCATTTTTTTAACAGAATCAAATGGAACGTTTTGTTCAATTTGATTCTGTTAAAAATTTGCCCATTTTTTAACAGAATCAAATTAAACGTTTTGTTCAATTTGAAAATTTGCCATTTTTTTAACAGAATCAAATGGAACGTTTTGTTCAATTTGATTCTGTTAAAAATTTGCCATTATTTTAACAGAATCAAATGGAACGTTTTGTTCAATTTGATTCTGTTAAAAATTTGCCATTTTTTTAACAGAATCAAATGGAACGTTTTGTTCAATTTGATTCTGTTAAAAATTTGCCATTATTTTAACAGAATCAAATGGCACGTTTTGTTCAATTTGATTCTGTTGAAAATTTACCCATTTTTTTAACAGAATCAAATTGAACATTTTGTTCAATTTGATTCTGTTAAAAATTTGCCCATTTTTTAACAGAATCAAATTAAACGTTTTGTTCAATTTGATTCTGTTAAAAATTTGCCATTTTTTTAACAGAATCAAATTGAACGTTTTTTTAAATTTGATTCTGTTAAAAATTTGCCATTTTTTTAACAGAATCAAATGGCACGTTTTGTTCAATTTGATTCTGTTAAAAATTTGCCCATTTTTTAACAGAATCAAATTAAACGTTTTTTTTTAACAGAATCAAATGGAACGTTTTGTTCAATTTGATTCTGTTAAAAATTTGCCATTATTTTAACAGAATCAAATGGAACGTTTTGTTCAATTTGATTCTGTTAAAAATTTGCCCATTTTTTAACAGAATCAAATTAAACGTTTTGTTCAATTTGAAAATTTGCCATTTTTTTAACAGAATCAAATGGAACGTTTTGTTCAATTTGATTCTGTTAAAAATTTGCCATTATTTTAACAGAATCAAATGGAACGTTTTGTTCAATTTGATTCTGTTAAAAATTTGCCATTTTTTTAACAGAATCAAATGGAACGTTTTGTTCAATTTGATTCTGTTAAAAATTTGCCATTATTTTAACAGAATCAAATGGCACGTTTTGTTCAATTTGATTCTGTTGAAAATTTACCCATTTTTTTAACAGAATCAAATTGAACATTTTGTTCAATTTGATTCTGTTAAAAATTTGCCCATTTTTTAACAGAATCAAATTAAACGTTTTGTTCAATTTGATTCTGTTAAAAATTTGCCATTTTTTTAACAGAATCAAATTGAACGTTTTTTTAAATTTGATTCTGTTAAAAATTTGCCATTTTTTTAACAGAATCAAATGGCACGTTTTGTTCAATTTGATTCTGTTAAAAATTTGCCCATTTTTTAACAGAATCAAATTAAACGTTTTTTTTTAACAGAATCAAATGGAACGTTTTGTTCAATTTGATTCTGTTAAAAATTTGCCATTTTTTTAACAGAATCAAATGGAACGTTTTGTTCAATTTGATTCTGTTAAAAATTTGGCATTATTTTAACAGAATCAAATGGCACGTTTTGTTCAATTTGATTCTGTTAAAAATTTGCCATTTTTTTAACAGAATCAAATGGAACGTTTTGTTCAATTTGATTCTGTTAAAAATTTGCCATTTTTTTAACAGAATCAAATGGAACGTTTTGTTCAATTTGATTCTGTTAAAAATTTGCCATTTTTTTAACAGAATCAAATGGAACGTTTTGTTCAATTTGATTCTGTTAAAAATTTGCCCATTTTTTAACAGAATCAAATTAAACGTTTTGTTCAATTTGAAAATTTGCCATTTTTTTAACAGAATCAAATGGAACGTTTTGTTCAATTTGATTCTGTTAAAAATTTGCCATTATTTTAACAGAATCAAATGGAACGTTTTGTTCAATTTGATTCTGTTAAAAATTTGCCATTTTTTTAACAGAATCAAATGGAACGTTTTGTTCAATTTGATTCTGTTAAAAATTTGCCATTATTTTAACAGAATCAAATGGCACGTTTTGTTCAATTTGATTCTGTTGAAAATTTACCCATTTTTTTAACAGAATCAAATTGAACATTTTGTTCAATTTGATTCTGTTAAAAATTTGCCCATTTTTTAACAGAATCAAATTAAACGTTTTGTTCAATTTGATTCTGTTAAAAATTTGCCATTTTTTTAACAGAATCAAATTGAACGTTTTTTTAAATTTGATTCTGTTAAAAATTTGCCATTTTTTTAACAGAATCAAATGGCACGTTTTGTTCAATTTGATTCTGTTAAAAATTTGCCCATTTTTTAACAGAATCAAATTAAACGTTTTTTTTTAACAGAATCAAATGGAACGTTTTGTTCAATTTGATTCTGTTAAAAATTTGCCATTATTTTAACAGAATCAAATGGAACGTTTTGTTCAATTTGATTCTGTTAAAAATTTGCCATTTTTTTAACAGAATCAAATGGAACGTTTTGTTCAATTTGATTCTGTTAAAAATTTGCCATTTTTTTAACAGAATCAAATGGAAAGTTTTGTTCAATTTGATTCTGTTAAAAATTTGCCATTTTTTTAACAGAATCAAATGGAACGTTTTGTTCAATTTGATTCTGTTAAAAATTTGCCCATTTTTTGAACAGAACCAAATTGAACTTTTTGTTCAGTTTGATTCTGTTAAAAATTTACCATTTTTTTAACAGAATCAAATGGAACGTTTTGTTCAATTTGATTCTGTTAAAAATTTGGCATTATTTTAACAGAATCAAATGGCACGTTTTGTTCAATTTGATTCTGTTAAAAATTTGCCATTTTTTTAACAGAATCAAATGGAACGTTTTGTTCAATTTGATTCTGTTAAAAATTTGCCATTTTTTTAACAGAATCAAATGGAACGTTTTGTTCAATTTGATTCTGTTAAAAATTTGCCAATTTTTTAACAGAATCAAATGGAACGTTTTGTTCAATTTGATTCTGTTAAAAATTTGACATTTTTTTAACAGAATCAAATGGAACTTTTTGTTCAGTTTGATTCTGTTAAAAATTTACCATTTTTTTAAAAGAATCAAATGGAACGTTTTGTTCAATTTGATTCTGTTAAAAGTTTGCCATTTTTTTAACAGAATCAAATTGAACGTTTTGTTTTGCCATTTTTTTAACAGAATCAAATGGAACGTTTTGTTCAATTTGATTCTGTTAAAAATTTGCCCATTTTTTTAACAGAATCAAATGGAACGTTTTGTTCAATTTGATTCTGTTAAAAATTTGCCATTTTTTTAACAGAATCAAATGGAACGTTTTGTTCAATTTGATTCTGTTAAAAATTTGCCATTTTTTTAACAGAATCAAATTGAACGTTTTGTTCAATTTGATTCTGTTAAAAATTTGCCATTATTTTAACAGAATCAAATGGCACGTTTTGTTCAATTTGATTCTGTTAAAAATATGGCATTATTTTAACAGAATCAAATGGCACGTTTTGTTCAATTTGATTCTGTTAAAAATTTGCCATTTTTTTAACAGAATCAAATGGCACGTTTTGTTCAATTTGATTCTGTTGAAAATTTACCCATTTTTTTAACAGAATCAAATTGAACGTTTTGTTCAATTTGATTCTGTTAAAAATTTGCCATTTTTTTAACAGAATCAAATGGAACGTTTTGTTCAATTTGATTCTGTTAAAAATTTGCCATTTTTTTAACAGAATCAAATGGAACGTTTTGTTCAATTTGATTCTGTTGAAAATTTACCCATTTTTTTAACAGAATCAAATTGAACGTTTTGTTCAATTTGATTCTGTTAAAAATATGGCATTATTTTAACAGAATCAAATGGCACGTTTTGTTCAATTTGATTCTGTTAAAAATTTGCCATTTTTTTAACAGAATCAAATGGCACGTTTTGTTCAATTTGATTCTGTTGAAAATTTACCCATTTTTTTAACAGAATCAAATTGAACGTTTTGTTCAATTTGATTCTGTTAAAAATTTGCCATTTTTTTAACAGAATCAAATGGAACGTTTTGTTCAATTTGATTCTGTTAAAAATTTGCCATTTTTTTAACAGAATCAAATTGAACGTTTTGTTCAATTTGATTCTGTTAAAAATTTGCCATTATTTTAACAGAATCAAATGGCACGTTTTGTTCAATTTGATTCTGTTAAAAATATGGCATTATTTTAACAGAATCAAATGGCACGTTTTGTTCAATTTGATTCTGTTAAAAATTTGCCATTTTTTTAACAGAATCAAATGGCACGTTTTGTTCAATTTGATTCTGTTAAAAATATGGCATTATTTTAACAGAATCAAATGGCACGTTTTGTTCAATTTGATTCTGTTAAAAATTTGCCATTTTTTTAACAGAATCAAATGGAACGTTTTGTTCAATTTGATTCTGTTAAAAATATGGCATTATTTTAACAGAATCAAATGGCACGTTTTGTTCAATTTGATTCTGTTAAAAATTTGCCATTTTTTTAACAGAATCAAATGGAACGTTTTGTTCAATTTGATTCTGTTAAAAATTTGCCATTTTTTTAACAGAATCAAATTGAACGTTTTGTTCAATTTGATTCTGTTAAAAATTTGGCATTATTTTAACAGAATCAAATGGCACGTTTTGTTCAATTTGATTCTGTTAAAAATTTGCCCATTTTTTTAACAGAATCAAATTGAACGTTTTGTTCGATTTGATTCTGTTAAAAATTTGCCATTTTTTTAACAGAATCAAATGGAACGTTTTGTTCAATTTGATTCTGTTAAAAATTTGGCATTATTTTAACAGAATCAAATGGCACGTTTTGTTCAATTTGATTCTGTTAAAAATTTGCCATTTTTTAAACAGAATCAAATGGAACGTTTTGTTCAATTTGATTCTGTTAAAAATTTGGCATTATTTTAACAGAATCAAATGGCACGTTTTGTTCAATTTGATTCTGTTAAAAATTTGCCCATTTTTTTAACAGAATCAAATTGAACGTTTTGTTCGATTTGATTCTGTTAAAAATTTGCTATTAATTTAACAGAATCAAATGGAACGTTTTGTTCAATTTGATTCTGTTAAAAATTTGCCATTTTTTTAACAGAATCAAATTGAACGTTTTGTTCGATTTGATTCTGCTAAAAATTTGCCATTATCTTAACAGAATCAAATGGAACGTTTTGTTCAATTTGATTCTGTTAAAAATTTGGCATTATTTTAACAGAATCAAATGGCACGTTTTGTTCAATTTGATTCTGTTAAAAATTTGCCATTTTTTAAACAGAATCAAATGGAACGTTTTGTTCAATTTGATTCTGTTAAAAATTTGGCATTATTTTAACAGAATCAAATGGCACGTTTTGTTCAATTTGATTCTGTTAAAAATTTGCCCATTTTTTTAACAGAATCAAATTGAACGTTTTGTTCAATTTGATTCTGTTAAAAATTTGCCATTTTTTTAACAGAATCAAATTGAACGTTTTGTTCGATTTGATTCTGCTAAAAATTTGCCATTATCTTAACAGAATCAAATGGCACGTTTTGTTCAATTTGATTCTGTTAAAAATTTGCCATTTTTTAAACAGAATCAAATGGAACGTTTTGTTCAATTTGATTCTGTTAAAAATTTGGCATTATTTTAACAGAATCAAATGGCACGTTTTGTTCAATTTGATTCTGTTAAAAATTTGCCCATTTTTTTAACAGAATCAAATTGAACGTTTTGTTCGATTTGATTCTGTTAAAAATTTGCCCATTTTTTTAACAGAATCAAATTGAACGTTTTGTTCGATTTGATTCTGTTAAAAATTTGCTATTAATTTAACAGAATCAAATGGAACGTTTTGTTCAATTTGATTCTGTTAAAAATTTGCCATTTTTTTAACAGAATCAAATTGAACGTTTTGTTCGATTTGATTCTGCTAAAAATTTGCCATTATCTTAACAGAATCAAATGGAACGTTTTGTTCAATTTGATTCTGTTAAAAATTTGGCATTATTTTAACAGAATCAAATGGCACGTTTTGTTCAATTTGATTCTGTTAAAAATTTGCCATTTTTTAAACAGAATCAAATGGAACGTTTTGTTCAATTTGATTCTGTTAAAAATTTGCCATTTTTTTAACAGAATCAAATTGAACGTTTTGTTCGATTTGATTCTGTTAAAAATTTGCCATTTTTTTAACAGAATCAAATTGAACGTTTTGTTAAATTTGATTCTGTTAAAAATTTGCCCATTTTTTCAACAGAATCAAATTGAACGTTTTGTTCCATTTGATTCTGTTAAAAATTTGCCATAATTTTAACAGAATCAAATTGAACGTTTTGTTCAATTTGATTCTGTTAAAAATTTGCCATTTTTTTTAACAGAATCAAATGGAACGTTTTGTTCAATTTGATTCTGTTAAAAATTTGCCATTTTTTTTAACAGAATCAAATGGAACGTTTTGTTCAATTTGATTCTGTTAAAAATTTGCCATTTTTTTAACAGAATCAAATGGAACGTTTTGTTCAATTTGATTCTGTTAAAAATTTGCCATTTTTTTAACAGAATCAAATTGAACGTTTTGTTCAATTTGATTCTGTTAAAAATTTTCCATTTTTTTAACAGAATCAAATGGAACGTTTTGTTCAATTTGATTCTGTTAAAAATTTGCCATTTTTTTAACAGAATCAAATTAAACGTTTTGTTCAATTTGATTCTGTTAAAAATTTGCCATTTTTTTAACAGAATCAAATGAAACGTTTTGTTCAATTTGATTCTGTTAAAAATTTGCCATTTTTTCAACAGAATCAAATTGAACGTTTTGTTAAATTTGATTCTGTTAAAAATTTGCCCATTTTTTCAACAGAATCAAATTGAACGTTTTGTTCCATTTGATTCTGTTAAAAATTTGCCCATTTTTTTAACAGAATCAAATTGAACGTCTCGTTCGATTTGATTGTGTTAAAAATTTGCTCATTTTCTGTTGCTAACATTATGTGCTCTGTTAAGGTGTAACAGAGTGCCATGGCAAATGTACACTCCGAATGTCATGGGATTGTGTATATGATAAGCAAAATTCTCATGTCTGAAAGTGGCAAATACCGAGCAGAATCTTCAAAATTTACATTGAGGCTTATTACATCAAGCTTTATAATTTTTTTAAGTATTGCAAGGTAGAAATCTAGCATTACTTGATAAAGCAAATGAATTTTAGTTGATTCGCTCTGAAAAAGCTTATTGCTCTGGTTTACTAGATTTAGCACAAATGAAAGAAAAAAAAGATACTACTTATTTATCGGGTTCATAAAAAATTTGGCAATTTCTGTTGCTGAACTTTGATTTTCGAATAATTGCAAATTGAAATAATATTGCTACGGTTGCCACTGCTCCAAAAGCCTATTGATTCCATAGAAAGCCAACGTGTGGAAGATAAATCCAAAATACTATTGCTTCTCAAGATTCTTGAAACTCTTTAAATGCACCAATGCTATGTTAATTAAAAATTCTTTAAATAGGAGCATATTCGTAGATCTACTGCTGAAGGAGTAAAGTGGCAGCGTTGGTTAGATGTGAAATACTTGATAACCTGGACGTTCATATTAAGTACATACATACGAAGATTTTGATATGCGTTAAAGTGTAGAACGGGAAAAAAATGAAAACGGGACGGTGCAATCGTGTTTGGTTGTACCATGGTTCGCAGCAATAAACCATTCGAGAGCTAGCAGAAGAAGCACAAGGATGACAAAACCTATCAACTGAAAAAAAATCTTCCGAAAATAAACCTATAAAATTCGATTTGAGCACCAGGGAATCAGAAAATGTGAAAGGTACCCGTTTCATAAAAACAAAACCATACAAATATGCCCATGTTTGCGGAACAATAGCAAAAAAAGAAAGATTACACAAACACACCAAAAAAAAAGAAGAACAGCAAGTAATTAGAGATGTGTAGTTTTAATGAAAGTTGCTATTCAAATATTATTTTTAAATGACACGTATGAACATTGAAGTTTACATTTCATTTTCGCTATGATTAATTTTGACATTTTGAAATACGTCAAAAATTGCATTGAATGCTCTTACACACACAAATTCATATCAACACTCGCTATTGTTTTTGCTTAAAAAAAAAAAAAAAAAGTGGCATGAGTTGTCATGAAGTAGAAGAAATTTCCTACCTTACGTAAAAAACTAGTAGAAACTTTGGGGGAATTATATTCACATTATGACATAGTTTGCAATCAAATGTCTGTTCAAAACAGTTCGAAAAAGTGACGTTACTGATTAGCGTTTCTATTTGTAATGTTTCTATAGGATTTCTTAAAAATCTACATTATAATTAGAGAAACAAACAATTTCTCAAAAAACATATAAAAAAAATAGAACAGTAAAAAAAAAACTACGGTCGTCCTACTAAATTTCAAAGTGATAACACAATGTCACAGATCGCTGCCTCATTTTGTAACAATGTACCACACATCACGATCAATTTCCTCTGAGTCGCACATCTCTATGCCTCACTTTGTACCACTTCAATTTCTCCTGAGTCGCACATCTCTATGAAACACTTTTTGTTTTGCTCACACGAGCTGTGGTTCACAGTAGTGGTACACCTACATAGGTACACATGTATGGGCGGGCATGTCAACTGTGTAGAAACTTTTTCTGCAAGACCACTGAGTATACCTGCTGCTATTTCTGATTGCCTGGTGCAAATCGAGCTGGTATTCATTTTTCTTCGATTTTTCAACAAAATTGGGTTCGGTGATGCTTTGCAATGTGTAGCATACTTCAAGGAGTTTTTTTTTTTTTTTTTGCTATTCAGTCATATAATTAGAATAAAATGAGTTAGCCACTCATTACGTTTATATTTATTCGGTATTTATATTTTATCAACGATGATTTAGATTTTACAATAAATATGCTCAACTGAAAAACGATGACAATGAAAAAGTTTTTAGATTTGAACATAAAAAAGGGATGGTATCTATGCTATTCTCATTTTATCTATTTTACCCGCAAAAAGCTTAGGATGAAGCATCTATTGAAACGTTCTTGTAGCAAATGAACCTCCTCCTCCATACAATTCTCTACTATTTCCCAACGGCTGTTAGAGAAAACCTTTCACAGGAGTTTGATTGTTGGGAGGAGGTCAAACCTAAGGGAAAAAAAAACTTCGACAGAAGCTATTACCACATAAGCGCATTATGGGATCGTACTGGGATTCAAAATCCTATCCGGCGAGTAACTATCCCACGTTTAAGCCATTCATCGCTTAAACTACTGAAATATTTCCCAAGCGAAAAAAAGAAAATGCTACAAACTTTATATTAGATACTCGTAGTTTGTTGGCGATGCCATGTGAAGTTGACCTATTAGCAGTAGCAAGCCTAAGCTTTCGGCTTTACAGATTACATACCATCGTGCATCGACAACCAAACGACACTGGTTATAAATGTCATTACCTCGACTTTAACAAAAGTTATCGTGCTAAAAAGGTTCCAGTAAAGATACGTGCCTAATGACATCGGCACACGCTAAGCAAAGTTCCTCATAGCGGCAATGTCTTCAGGTTTGACTTGACAAATAACTTATGAAGTTGTCAAGAAAGCCTAACTCAACCCTTGGTAAACTTTAACGAATGAAACTATTACTTTCGTGTTTAGCAGAAAAAAATAACAATTCCTTTCAAAAGTTGAACGATGACACGGAATCAATATGCCAACCGAAACAGTTTTTCAATTAAATAAATAAAACAACAAAGCTGTATTAATACTTCTTATTTTCTTTTAAATATATTTTTAAATAAACGAAGATATCATTCGAACAATATTTCATTTTTAACACTATATACCTCAATCATTTTGTATTAACTAGATATTTTATTTTTACTCCTCATAGTTTAGTGTTTGAATTTTATTTTTTATTAATTTAGTAAGATTATTAATAATAATTATATAAACCTTAATTTAAAAATAAATTTATCATTGAATATTTTTTTTAATTTTTAGATGAATAATTCATATAATATACTTCTTTTTTTGTAATTAACTGTTTTATCTATAAATTTCTTTTCAGCTTGCAATAACAATGACGACAATTTTGTAATATTTTATTATCTAATATCTATCCTTTCAATACGAGAAAATACGTAGTTTTTGTTTTTTTTTTTTGTATAGTATAAACATTTTATATCGGGTGTGTGTAGGTTTGCATTTACATTTTTAGTCTAGATAATTTTCACAAATTAAGAATTAAATATAATTACTATTTTTCTATAATTTTAGTCTATGTACAAGAAAAGTCAATAAAATGTACCTATGCTACATTTGATGAACATAATATGAAAAGGTTTTTTTTTAAGCATTTAAAATAAAATAAAAAACGAATAACTGAAAGTACGTTATGAATAAATAAAGAAGTCATTATTTTACGTTTACAAACGTGAATTGTAAATAATAATTCTTTCGAACAATTCTGCGTTGACACGTAGAAATAAAAGATTTTGGATTAAAAAGTTATGTACATGGTGAGTAAAAATTAAACAATAAACAAAAATCAATCAAGTGAAAAACATACAATCATTTCATTTCTTTAACTTTTCACTACTTCTTCTTAGTTAGTTTATACAAAAATTCATATTTTATAAGTTTTATCTAAGGTATAATTTCTTTGCCCGTGTTAACGTTTTTGTTTTATATGCGTATATAAAAAATATAATGTTATCTTATTAGTTTTAATCGTAAAATATATTTTGTTTTGTTTTATTTCAATCGCAGCAAAATAAATATATTTATATGTTTGTTGTATCGATCAATAATAAACAAAAACAATATTAATTTATATATTTTAAAAAATGTTTTAAAGTCTTTTTTGTTTTTGTTTTGTTTTTCTATTTTTAAAGTTTTTGTAATAAGGCCACAAGCGTAAATTTTTACTTAACAAAAGAATAGAATATACTAGGCGTGTATGTAATTCAATATTTTTTTTTTTTTGTTAAGAACTCATTTCGTGTAGAAAAAGTTTAAAGCAGGTTATGCAGGAATTCAAAGAATGTGTCTTAACATCACAGTAAGCTAGCTATCTAACAAAACAAAAAGAAGGTATAATAAAATTATTCTGGCCAATTAAATGGGAACTTTGCAACTGAATTTGGCATTTATTATAAAACATATCTAAGAAAGTGCACACTTTTCTCAATCAAATGAAGCAGTCTTTTACGTTGATTTTATTTAATTCCAATTGGTACAAAACAAAATTTAACCTCGGTTATGTTTTCAGGATGAATAACAACTAAATAAATAAAACGCAATTTAATTCGAATTCCACATCAGAGATTCTTTCCACCCTCTACTCAACTTGAACAATAAAGTTTCAAAGATAATCGAGTCTGATGAATAATTTAAAAGGATCTTAAATAAGATTTACATTGTCTGTAGACTGTAGGCTATTTTAAACCAATGAACTCAAATGTACATATCAAAGAAATGTACAATAAAGGGGCTATCAATCTTAAGCAACAGGATGGAAGATTCCCACAGAATCACAAGTCGAGTACGGTGAACATAAAACACAATTGTTAAAGGAATTCGCGAAGAAAGGCATAAAGTAGAATAATACGAAACTTTACACAAATAACTCATTAAAAGTTTTCACGACATGATGTTTATTTATAGCTTCTTCAAAAACACGAAACCTCTTTCAATGCGGTTATGGAGGAGATCAGAGTGTTCTCCTTGAATGGACTTTTAATTTTATAACCTGCTTAAGGTTTCAAAGAAATGAGATAACACTTATATGATGTTTATTGATAGAAGCGTCCTAAAAAGCATCAACCGATTGATTCATCTTTTTTTATTATTGACTATAACTTTGAATGTCCTTGAAATAAACTATTGAAAACATCTCTATGTTAAAATTTTCCAGGGTACCTATTATTTATCTCTTTATTTTGAATGAATCTTACTCCACTCAAAAAACGTATTGTTGAGAATTGAAAGTTCGATATCTTTAATTGAATCAAATGACTGGGGGCAATGGGGAAGAAATTTCGTTTCTCAGTCTATGTAAACTATCAATGACTTCAAACTACTTGGAAAGTTGAACTGGGTTCGAAGACTAAGAAACGAATGCTTGATTAAAAGCAATCTTAAAAAAAATTTAAGATTTAGTACACTTAGTCTTGCAAACTAAGAGCAATACTTGAGTATTCGTTCCGTTTGTACAGATTGTTAAACGACGATGACGAATTCAATATTCCAGTCGAAAGATAGAACGATTCGATATAGCAGGAGCAAATTAATAATTTTGTCGTCCGGACCTGTGCTAAGTTGTGACAGCTTATCACCGCTTTGGAGCGGACGGCATGTCGCTTCGGTCCTCAGACCAGCAGACGATGACTTCATGAAATGTATACACAAACTTATCTTCAAAAAATAGTTGAAGCAGATCATGCCTGATGCATGGAACATCAGAATTGTTTTCCCTGAGAAAGGAGACAGTTTAATTACACGCTGGTGATGTGGAAATAATTTGAAGAACACATCGTGATATGGATGCCGCTTTTGAGAGTAATAAGAAGGTATGTACCTGCAACGATATATGAAGAAAATTCTTACTCTCTGAGCAGATAATAAAAGTGAAAGGAAATAGACTCAACAGTAGTGATCATTTTGAACGTATAAAGACCGGCAGGAACGAAAAAAGAAAACGACAGCGATACTCTAACTGCACTAAGGTTGATTAACAAAACAAAAGCTTTTCTAAATCATTTGTCAGAAAGACGGACCTGGAAAATAATGGCCTATTAAAATTAAAACAGCAGTGATAGGAGTTTGTAGCGATTGTAAACCTTAACACATTCACTTTATTGTATTTAAAATAGAAAAGAAGGAAGACCATCCGAGAAAAGTGTAGAAAACGTAAAAGATTCCGACACAAAATAATTAATTCCAATGAATTCTGATAAAAACATTTTTCAGAAGGATGAACCTGGAAAAATAATGGCCTATTGAAATTGAAGCAACAGTGATAGAAGTTTAGCACTTTCAATTTATTGTATTGAAGTCAGAAAAGAAGGAAGGAATACCGTCCGAGAAAAGTGTAGAAAACGTGAAAGATTCCGACACAAAATAATTTATTAAACCTGAAAATAGCCTTAAAATGTTCACTCGGAAACAGATAAAGACACTCATGTTCATTTATTGAGCAAAGGGGGAGGCTTCCTGTCGTGCAATTTTATCTGAATGTAAACAAAAATTCTAATTTTGTGCAATATTCAATACATACCAATTCTTCTGCTTGCTGTTTGAGTAAATTTAAAAAAAAGTTTATCAGAATACAATTAATACATTTTAACAATCAACGACTATGTCCAGTTCATATTAATACAATCTGCTTGTTTTATAACAACAATATCATCTTTTTTTTAAATTTCAATAATGTATATGAAAAAATGTTTAGTATGCCTACACATTTCTATTTATTTAATAAAATTTGTTATTTATTTTAATTTGCTTTTTTTATATAAAATTTACTTTCTATTTTAGCGATTTCGGTTTGATTTTTCAGTAAATATTTTTCATTTTATCTATTTTTGTTTTTTTCTTTTCTTAAAAAGCTTAGATTTCATTTTACTCATGAAACAAGATAAAAATTTTTAATACAATTATTTTACTCTATCACAATATACAAAATAAAGTTAGAAAAACAATGTTGACTATGTTTCTTTTCTTAAATTTTACAAGGACGAAAGTAACACGTTTGGATTACATGCTGTATTTTTTTTTTTCTCTCTCAATACAAGTTCATTTGTTGTTTTTTAAAAATGTGTTTCAACGGTACACACCATAAAGCAATTCACAAAATAAAAAAAACGTAGACATTGGTAACAGAATTTTAAAGAAAACATCTAACACACTAGAAACTATAAGACTCAGTTTAAGTTTATCATAAAAACTTTTCCATTATTGTTTTTGCTGAATTCGACACTAAAATCATAAAAACCACTCTTCTACTAATGCTCTTCTCAACATAATCTTCTCCCGTGAAGAGTTCAAATACAAAACAAATTATCCTCTGTTCCATTGGTGTAATATATAAAATTGTGGCATCATTTTTGTTTAATTATATTTGAATGTTTCAATTTGAAACGATTTTCTTGTTCATTTAGACTTGTATCAATCAGTTTCTTCAATTTTGGTTTTTTTACATTACACATTTTTCGTTTGAAACCGAAGATGGATTTTCGAAAAACTCTAAGCTGTAGGCCAGATAAAGTTAATAATTTGTTCGATAAGCTTTTGTTATTACATACTTGCGACCATTCACAAATCACAACGTCATTTCATTTTTTTTTTTTGTAATTAATTTGTTTTAGTCGATGTTACTGCTTCCACGTGTGTTTTCGTGCAAAGCATTTAAATTTGAGTTGACCTGCCTTGAATGGTGTTTCATAAGAATGGGTTGTTGGAGTTCAAAGTTCCAGTTGCCTAAAATGGTATAGAAATCAAATTAGAATTACAATTCTCACAATGAACAAAAAGAAGCAAAAAGTTGGGGAAAAGATCTCCGTCGCGATACTTACAGCAAAGGGATTGTTAAACGCTGCTACGCCACCATTTGCAATTGGTTGTTGCATAGTGCCAAAACCAAAACCACAACCATTTGGACCAGCCGAATACATGTTAGTGGTTGGTGCTCCAAATCCATTGGTAAAATTGTAAAACGCTTGTTGTTGCTGTTGTTGGACAGGCATTCCACCAATATAACCGTTTGTTAGACCGTTTTGTTGTGTATTTTGTGGTATGCCACCAAAGAGACTCGTCGCTGCTGGATTCTGTGATGGATTGCCTTGGAAGGGATTGGCGACTTGAGGTGTATGATGAGAGTTAACTACAGTCTTAAATGGATTGGCATTGGAGTTGTCTACATAGAAATAAAATAAAATTAATTAAAATCAAATTTTGAAGAACTTTTTAGATGATGAACTTAC
The DNA here is from genome assembly GCA_914767635.1 of Melanostoma mellinum. Taxonomy (NCBI): domain Eukaryota; kingdom Metazoa; phylum Arthropoda; class Insecta; order Diptera; family Syrphidae; genus Melanostoma; species Melanostoma mellinum. The sequence goes on along the minus strand of OU612060.1, from coordinate 19,686,059 downwards.
TTTGTGTACCTCCAAAGGAGTCAACAACTGAAGTGGCAACAGCCGCGGCAGCAGCAGCTGCGACTGCTTTACTCTCGCGCAGTTGTTCGTCGAGGTCTTTAAGTGCTGCATATCTATCGGCTGGCGGAGATAATGACGAACTCGAATTAAAAGTGGCACTCGATGAGAGGGAGTTACTGGTTGTTGAATTCGAAATTGGAAGACCTGTAAATAAAAAGAAAATTAATTAAATTGAAACTACGGTAAGAGTTTTCTTCGTTTATTTTTAAGAGAAAAGCACTATACAGGCAAAACATAAATAAAAATAAAAACAATCAATAGATAGCATTGAAAAACTAATTAAAGGTTTTAAATCAAATATTTTGAGTATTTATTTGAAGAATGATACGTATACGCCACAGTGCACTTAGAATTCGATCCTAAGATGCGGCCAAACAGCTCTCTTCGCAACTAATAAGCTTTCCTTTTCTGACAGTTGATAAAGTAGATAGTGTTATTCTATTCTTCTTCCTTTTTCCGGCGTTGCGAGCATCGTAACCTCAAAGGGATCTCAGCTTTACCACTTGTGATCCGTTTGTGGGGAAGGGTTTTTTTAAACCTAAACTCGCCCTGAATGCCAAATCGAGTGTGTTTTAGCCCTGGAGTTGACCTGGGTTAGCCCTCAACTCGCCAAAGGTTTTCGCTGGGGGGAGTTGAGGGCCGTTTTCGAAACCAGTTAATTTGCTTCTCTTTTTTAAGATTTCAAATTTCTTGGCTTCGTAGCCCCACTTTGATGTACAATACCTTCAGTCACATGACACGCATCATATTTATAAATCGTTGATATTGCAATGTGATGATGGCCTAATATTGCACGCACAGAAAGCTCTACAGAAGCAGCACCTAACTTAACGGAAATACCTGATATCACAGTCTAAGAGTCTAGTGGGAGGTGATTAATAGAGGATCATAGGTTATTGTGGTTGAGAACCCTCACTGAACTATTTGAAGCCGTGAACGAACTTAAGGATGCTCTCCAGGGGAAGATATTAGAGATGTCCCCAGTTCGTCGAAGAAGTATTCTCCGAAGTCTTCCTTTTTTCCTACTCTGGGCCAAGCTTAGGCACTCACAGAGGAAGCAGAATGATTCTTCCTTTGCCTCTTCGTCTTGGCATCCAGTACATTGACCAAATGTGGTAATGCCCATTCTCATTAATGAGTTGTGACCCCATGAGAATGCCAATCAACGGACGGAGCGGACGAAGTCTGCTAAACTGGAGTAGAAATTCTGATTTTATTTTGAACATAGCTGCGATTAGGTTCTTGGAAAGTTTCTAAGTAAGTTTCTATAGATGACCACCAATGTCATTGGAGGCTTTTAAAAAGTTTCATTGGATTATGGTTTTTTCTTGCTCTAGTGGCTTCAGTACAGAGGTGTTCGTGTCGGTGGATTCGATTGAGGACCCGATTTTGTGCAGTTTATTCGCCAATTCGTTAGCAATTATGTAACGATGTCCTAGAACAGTGCTCGTTGAGCTAAACAGTCTAAGCCAGTCAAAAAACGCTTTGCAAGGTATGAAATTAATATAGAAAAAATTATCGCTCTGACGTTTTCATGGATCCATTCTTGATATTCATAATCAGTCTACCTCGTGGCTTTCGTTGTTGAGGTTTTGTTTTTTCGCTTCGCGTTTCGTGATTCGTAATACGGACATAAGAACGCCGGAGAATCGTTATTCCTTTTGGCTTTTATGTCAAGTTTCAAGCTTTTTTTAAAAAAACTATTTTCCCTACCCATAAAGTTATTTAAAACAAACTCTTTGCCTATTGTTCAGAAACGGAATTCGAATGATCAAAAATATCAGACAAAAATCTGCAAAGTTTCAATTTACACAAAAAAGCATAATTTTTCATTTTTAATAAACACAAGAACAAAGTAAGACTTCATTCGCATTACTCATTGCGCTACAGCCTGTAAATCAAAGTCTTGAATGCAAACATTTCAATGAAGCCAAAAAAGAAACAAAACTCAAAACAAATGAATACAAATTACTAATAAACAAAATTCAATTGAAAACAACAACAAACTTCAAAAAAAAAAAATCCTCTACGATATTCAAAATACAAGCAAAACTAATTTTTAACTCGATTGGATACTTCTGTCGATTTACAAACTGTGCCATTACATAAGGGGCCACGATACGCTTTAAAGAATCAAAATCAAAACACAAACAACAAAAACTTCCAAATTAAATGCAAACAAATCTCAATACATAATAACAAAAGAAGGACTCAGGAAATGGGAGGCTGGCTATAACAACTACAGCACAAGCACACAACACAACTTACTCCAACTGTTTCGATTCGAATGCTCACTTTGTTCTGCATCAGCCTCTATTGAGGAGCTGGCGACACTTATCGTGAGGGGATGATTGTAGGACGACATTGTCGTATTGTTGTTAATATTGTTGTTCGAAAGACTTGTCAACCCGGGCCACTGCTGCTGAGATGCCGTTGTCACCTCCTGCTGCTGCTGCTGTTGCTGTTGCTGTTGCCACGCATCTCTTCCCCATTCAGTGGGCTGAGGATCAAACGGACTGTTGACGCTATTGTGATTAAGATTGCTACTGTTGTGACCAAGGACAGCCATAGCCGTAGCATGAGCTGCCATGGCTAGTGGGGTGAACTTTTGCTGCTGCCCACTATACGGATTATTACAGGTGTAACTAGTGCTGCTCATACTACTCGAATTATTTCCATTGTTGTACGAGTAGGGCATGGAACTGTTGTTATTGTTATTGTGGTTATTGTTGAAAATAATTTTGCTAAAGGTACTTTTGGTAGTAGAATCATCATCTTCTTGGGCATCGATACCACCGAACAGTGATATTGAACTGAAGTCCTTACTAATTTCGAACATTGTGTTTGAATAAAAATTATTTGGTTGTTTTTGAGTAGATGTGGGTGCGAAAAAAAGGTAATTATTGTTGTTGTTGTTGCGGCTGCTGATATTGTTGTTATTGTGGTTGGTTGTAATTTGGTTGTTGTTGGCATTTGTTGTTTGGCTATTAAATTCTGAAAAGGTTTCGAAAACAATCAGATAACGAATAGTGATTCTTTTTGATGCTAAAACGACAAGCTAATTTTCCAAAACAAACCAAAACAAAAAAAAAAGGAAATCACTTGTAAAATAAAACAACAAACCCAAACCAAGAGCCACGCATGGTTTAAAGTTCTTGAATAAGTTGCCACCCTAAAATTAAATGAGTTTTATCGGTGCCGTGCAACAAAGCCGTGCGAAATAAGGCCGAAGGGGCTTTATTTCCACTTAAAATCGGAAATAACGTCGAATTGTAACAATTTCCTAATTCGACCTTATTTCGCAAAAAAATTGTAATAAGTGGAAATAATGTCGATTTCTGGATTGGGGATATTTATGTGGTAGGCGTTATTACCCAATGTAAAACACCACATGTATTGTATATTGAAGTAACAAACAAAATTTTATTCCTGTGAAAACAAACAAGAAAGGTATACTTTTGCAATGAAAAGTAAGCATTACATCATGTCATAAGATCTTTATCTGAGATGAGTTGTATTGTGAAAAGTTATTTATTAAGCAGCTGAGCGCAGTGCGGAGGGGGGGCCGTGGCGGCGCGGACGCAACACCGCGCCTGCGGGCCCACGCGCCCGCGCCGCCCCGCGCGCCCGCACCGCCCCGCGCGCCCGCACCGCCCCGCGCGCCCGCACCGCCCCGCGCCAGCCCGCGCGCCCTCGCCGGCGCGTGGGCCCGCGGGCGCGGTGTTGCGTCCGCGCCGCCACGGCCCCCCCTCCGCACTGCGCTCAGCTGCTTAATAAATAACTTTTCACAATACAACTCATCTCAGATAAAGATCTTATGACATGATGTAATGCTTACTTTTCATTGCAAATTCTTGAGAGAATTACAGCTATTCCCACCATAAAAACAAATTTTTTTCTCTCTCGCCGCATTTCTGCATATAATATGCCCTGTACAATTTTTTTTTTCAAAACTATTCTACATGCCATATGGGTGCTGTGCTTCTTTGTAGAATTTTTGTTCAATTTCGACTTTATTTCCTTCCGATTTCTATCTGGTTTGTGATTTTTCCCAATTCGACTTTATTTCCTCTTTTTCGGCGTTATTGCCACTTCGCTAAGGAAATAGCGCCGACCCTTGTAAGAGGTGCAACTCGACATTATTGCCACATAGGAGTGGTAATAAGGTCGTTGGGGCCTTATTTCGCACGACTTTGTTGCACGGCACCAGTTTTATCAACTCCTTCCGAAAAAAGAATATCGAAGTTAGTTTTTTCACCCGATGAGGAGAGTTTTGAACTCCTTCCACAACATCGAAGTTAGTTTTTAATTTTTTGAATATTATCATATTAATGGCAAAATTATAATGAATGAGTATAAAAATCAGCAGATGAGAGGCAACTCTCATGGTTAAGACAGTGAGAGCATTTCTTTTATTTTTTTGTTGGGAAAACTTTCAATTTTATGGAAACTAAGAAAGTCGTTTTAATCTATCTCTATCTGCTAAAAAACACATGCTCTACTTCAGAAAGTTTCTTTTTTTTCCTATCAAATTTGTTAGATTTTATTCTTTTTGCAGATGAAACTTTGTCGGACGGAAGTGTTCTCTGGTACAAACAATGTATGTACTTTACTCGTAGTTCCACTTTTAAATTGTCAACATTATGATTTTGAGTCGTAGTTGGGAGAAACTTTTGGTATAATTCTTACAAAACTTTGTCCACTCTGTGGATTGCATTCAATTTTTTTTGAATGAAAAAAACAAATACTGAAACAAAGGAAACGGAGCTAAAAATTCAAATAAATCGTCCCGTCAGATTCTCAAAAGAAAGTCGTCGTAAAACTTCAAATGAATTATGGTAAATTTAGTTCTAGTCTTACTATAGCGACAGGAATAAGGAACATCAAATCAATTGGCGCCATTGCATTCTTATTTCTTGACAAATACTTCCAAGAATGTTGGAATGGCTGCAGGATTCAAAGAGAATCAAATAACAAAAAAAAAAAAAAAAAAAAAAATGGAGCTGGTTGATGAGTGCTGCAAGACTATTTTTGTCCACATACTCATTAGGGAGAATATATATATAGATATATGGCCAAAATCTCATTCCCTGATCAAACTATATACATACTAAAGCATTCAACAGTTGATTATCCTTAGTAAGGAACTTGGAACGACAACACCAGAAGAAAAGGGTTAAAGTTATAATTACTTTTTTCGTAACTTTGTAAAATGCTTTAAGGGAATTAAATAAGAAAGGAGAAATTAACTCAATATAGAAAAATTGATAGATGGTTGAAGATTTTTGGCTCTGTATTTTTACAAATGAGTTACTCTCTATCAGGCTTATTCCTAAGTAGACGGTAAACTGAGACGAATGTGCTTCGTATGACACCAGTAGTAAAAACAAACGCTACGCCATTTACATTTAGCATAATAACTAACAACCCCGATCTGATTACAAGGGAAAAACTAGTTTGGGCCATTAACATTAACATCTTTGAGCCATACAAATCCCCTGGACCTCATGGTATAATTCCAGCCGAACTTCAAAAAACCGCGGATATTATTATCCCTGTCCTTGAAGTAATTCTCATCGGCTGTTCCACCTTAAACTATATCCCCACTCAGTGGAGAGAGGTCAAGGTTGTATTTATACCTAAGGCTGGGAAATCATCCCACGTAAACCCAAAAGATCTCCGACGAATAGGTCTATCATCTTTCCTTCTTAAAATCATATCCACCTGCGTACAGCTATAGATCAAAAATTGTTATCTACAGCACAACACGCCTACTGCAAGGGAAACTCTGTATAAACGGCCTTATACAACTTGGTTCGTACTATAGAATATATTACCTCAATCACAAAGAATTCACTCTGGCAGCTTTCCTCGACATAGAGGGTGCGATTACAAAGGCACTGGCGAAGCTCAAAGTAGGTGGTTCCATAGTGGAGCTGATAAATCTAATGCTAAAAAGCAGGAGAATCAACTCAACTCTAGGAAAATTCTCTGCAAAGAGATCTGTCAGTGGAGGAACACCGCAAGGCGGAGTCCTATCCCCTCTTCTATGGAATCAAGTCGTCAATGAACTTCTAGTTGACTTAGAAGCTGAGGGATTCAAAGTGATTGCATATGCAGATGACGTCTCCATTGCGGTGTCTGGCAAACATGCTCACGTTCTTACGGACCTGGTGCAGACCGCTCTAAATATACTAGCAAAATGGGTGGAAAATGTGATCTAGGGGTCAACCCTATAAAATTCCTCAACTAATAACTCCATCAATTAATGGAATTCCACTTGAACTTTCAAACGAAGCCAAATATCTAGGTATAATCCTAGACAAAAAGCTAAATTGGAAAGCCAATAAACAGGAAAGAATCAGGAAATCCACAGTAGCCTTATTTTCCTGTAAAAAAGCCATTGGTAATAAATGGGGTTTCTCCCCCCAAATCACTCACTGGCTCTACACCGCGGTCATCAGACCAATACTCACATACGGAGTAGTGGTATGGTGGACCGCTCTTGATAAAAGGACCTACTGGCATAATTTAAGCAAGGTCCAACGAGATCAACACCCTCAGCTGCCCTAAATACACTTCTTAACCTCACACCACTAGATATCTTCAGCAAACAAATGGCCGCCAGTGCAGCCACTCGTATGAGAGCTATCTCCCAAAGGACCGATAACAACATCGGTCACGCTACAATCCTGAATTTATTCGGATCAATCCCTTGCCACTCCGACTACACCATCCCCCGATTGGTTTTCATATAAGTTCCAAGTCTCAATCCCACCGAGAACGACCTGGGAAGACGAAGAATTTTGGAGAGATGATTCAATTCATTTCTATACAGATGGTTCAAAAACCGAAGAAGGGGTTGGCTGCGGAGTGTACTCAAACCGACTTAACGTAAGTCTCTCGTTCCGTCTTCCAAATCATTGTAACGTGTTTCAAGCGGAAATTCTGGCGATCAAAGAGGTCCTTTTATGGCTAAAAGAAAACGTGATATCCTCAACGAATATTCGGATTTTTTCAGATAGTTAAGCAGCCTTCAAATCACTCGGCACTGTTTCTATGAACTCAGTAACCGCCCTTAACTGTCGCTTATCTCTTAAGGAGATGGCTTAACAGTTCAATATTCACCTTATTTGGGTGCTGGGGCACAGAGATATTGGTATACCAATCGCTACATGTAAGCTCATGCTAAGGAACGAGGCAATGAATAGAACAAATTATAGGTGGAACAATATCACCACGTGCGTGGCAACAAAACGGATATGGCCAGGACTAGATCCAAAACGCACAAGACATTTGTTATCCATTAACAGATTGCAAGTTAGCTCCGTAATCAATGTCATCACCGGATATTGTCTGATAGGAAGACACGCCATAAGACTCGGCGTTCCCTCTAATGACTTCTGCAGAAGTTGCTTAGATGAGGAGGAGGAGGAGGAAACAACCCCACACCTCCGCTGCTCATGTCTTGCACTCTCTTTTAAAAGAAAACGGCATCTAGGAAAATATTTTCTTGATGATCCAAGCGATCTGGCGAACACAGATCCCCCTGCATCTGCTTCGCTTTATTAAAAGCTCCAAATAGTTTTGTTAAGTGAGGTACTCCCTCGCATAATTTCTATGGTATTACAATGGACCTAATATTGATCTAAGTGTGTCAGTTTGTTTTCCTGACAGTCATTTAAACCTAACCTAACCTAACGTTGCATTTAGTTGGGTTCAGATACCGAACAATTCAAATTGAGAGGCTTGCCGACGCTTTTTGAAGTCAACGCAGCGCACAGTGGTCAAAAATCGTCAAAAAGTGTTAAAAATTCAAAAACATTGATGTAGAAAAAATATTTCGACTAGGACACAGCTTTTCACTTGGATCACCTCTGACATACTTTCTGATTGACACTAATTTGAGTACAACAAAAAACAAAACAGTTTTCGACTGGTAACCTGTCAAATGACTTTCGGAGGACCTGTCAGCTTTTTGCGAAAGGTGATACTCGTAGAAAAATAATTGGATTTGACGTAGAAGTTGGCGTGAGAGTTCGAGGTTCGGATCCCCAGAAACATCCAAATGTTTTTTCATGGTTATGGCCTTTCGCGAGGTCATGGCCATGCCATGAAAAGCACTTCCTCAATTAGCCGTTGAAAATCGTCAAAATTGTTGGTGGATAAAAAAGCACTAGGTATCGGGGCTCCCCGCTCTGTTGCGCCATCTTATTTATAAGTGTTTTTACTTTTCGAAGCTCAAACTCCCTCGGATTAGAGCGCGCCGCAGCTAGAACACGAACAAGCTGCGAAATAAATGATGAATTTCTAATGCGAAGCCAATGTGGAACATTGTTTTGTGATGCCTAATTGAGATGGATTTGATTTGGTGGTCGCCACTCGCGCATAATGAGTACGGAGATTGACACAATTTACATCATAGAAACGGCATACGATTTTTTTCCAAACGGACATCAAGAAGCAAAGCTTCAAACCATTCACCAAAATCAAAACTAACATCAAAATGTCGTTTTTTGGCTGTCGGTACACGTGCATACACCGTATTGTATTTTACAGTTTTAATTTTTTGAAAACGCACCAAAAGAAGTATGGCTTCAAATCATTCTTAGCTTACTTCATCATGACGGTTTTTGGTTGTCGGTACACCCAAACGCATCGGTAAAAATTTTACTCTCAACATTTTCCAAGCTCACCAATAGAAATTACGAAAAATTTAGCTCCTGATCGGCCAATCTATTTAAAGCTGAAGCACAAACAACAACTAATTGGACAAATCCAATTCATCCTAAACTGAAACCTTTCTTTGAACGATATTTAATTTTTTATTTACAATCCCAAATTTGCATTTTTTTGTATCTTCAAACAAGATTGTGACTTAGCAAAAAAAAAATGTATGACTCATTATAGTGGAGGACCGTAAGCTTTTTACCTAGGAATCCAGGGCCAGTCCATGGATTTTCATGAAATTTTCGGAAATGTGTTTTGGATGGCGTATAGAAAAAAGTTAAAAAATAAAATTTCACCGCTCTCAATTTTTTAATTATTTTTAAAATTAATTATTAACTTTTAGAATTTTATTTTATTTATTTAGGGTATTTTAGATAAGGTTTTCCAAAGCGTAAGGATGCTATTTCTGGTCAAACGTGTTGATGGATCCAAATAAATATGGTTTTTTGCTAAATAAATACTCGCGAATTTTTCTACGTGCGTTCAGTATGCAAATAAACATATATCAATAATGGATGCATCAATTCTTATATAAAAGAAAGAACTACACATCAGCATGCTCCCCACCTAAAAAAAAACTTCGAGCCGTTAATTTAACTGATTTAGGTCTCTTTGAATGGTTGAAATTTCAAAATTTGGCAAAAAACCACATTTTTTCGGTTCCATCAACTCGTTTGAGAGGAAACAGCATTTAGAGCACAAATTAGTATATGTGCTGTCCTTTGAGATGAAATTTCAAGTTTCTAATAGGTCTTAGTTCTAAAATTTAACTTAAAACTAATATAATTAAAATATAACTCTAAAATTTTAATAATTATTTATAATTTATATTAAAATTAAGATCATACAAAATTTTTTTTTTTTACTTTTTTTTATATGCTATTTCAGACACATTTCATATTTCACTTCAAGGAAAAAAGTTCAATTAGCGGGAAATTAACGACATTTTTTTTTCTGGAAAAAAGTATCTTTGGTTTTTATTTAATTTCTCTTAAACCAAGAAAAATTTTTTTGTTCGGTTTTTTGTTCTGAGTAAATATTAATAAAAGCATTGAAAATGAAAAGAAAAAATGGCCCTTTGTGGGGCAAAATTATGAAAAAAAAAAATTAATTAAGAAAAAAATATTTTCTTTTTTCAAAATTTTGACTTTGAGATTGATTTCTCCAAAACTTTTCATCAAGTGAACTCAAATTAAAATTTTTATTAAAGAACAAAGCAATAGCTTTCAAAAACACTAAAGTATGAGAAAGTAAGTGGCTTAGTTGATTTTTAATAGTTTTTTAAAAAATGAAGTAAATTTCATATAAAATTGCCCCTCGCGCCTACACGGAGGGATATAGACCCCCCTCCCATACAATTTTTTTTTGTCTTAACCAAACCTATCCATTCTTATGCTTTGGAAAACTTTACCTAAAATACCTTAAATAAATAAAATAAAATTCTAAAAGTTAATAATTAATTTTAAAAATAATTAAAAAATTGAGAGCGGTGAAATTTTATTTTTTAACTTTTTTCTATACGCCATCCAAAACACATTTCCGAAAATTTCATGAAAATCCATGGACTGGCCTTGGATTCCTAGGTTTTGCCTTTTTTATGTCTAACGGGCCTCCACTATTAAACAAATTGCGCATGAATCAGCAAAACATACAAAAGAGAAAACACAAAACCAATTACTCACCAGCTGCATTGAAGATCGGAGCATGATCGAAATCAGCGAAATTCTCCGAATTGCCATTTGTTGGCGTCGCAAATCCACCACCGCCGCCATTTTGCACTTTTCCATTTCCATTCATAAGTGGGCCAGCATTACCATTCATCATGTGCGCTGCTGCGTTAATTGGCTGAATCTTTGCATATCCGTTCGTACCAGACGAACCTCCAGATCCCGATGAAGCCACAGAATTAGTTGATGTTGCATCGAATATATTCGCCGAACTAAAATCAGCAACAAAGTCTGATTCTGGCGTAAATCCGTTGCTATTGCAGCTGCTTGTCTCTGAATTGGCCGCTGAACCATTGAAACTCAATTTGGAATTACCATTTGTTACACTCAGGCCATTTATTCCATTTGAGAATGCATCATAATGATGACCATTCTGTTGTAGTTGTTGATGATTTGGACGGCTGATTGCCGACGGACCGTAACCATTTATATGACCATTAACATTTGATCGGGATGATGGCGGTGTCAGTGATATATTCTGAAAGCCATTGTCAAGAGAGCTGTTCTTTTGGTTCATAGCCTGTATGTTACCATTGGTAAGACTGCTGCTGTTGTTGGTGTGCGTAGCCGAAGAGCCATTCGAAGAAGGTGTCAATTTCGCTGCATTTGGCAGTGACTTGAGCGGACTAGCTGGCTCCAAGAAATAACGTTTACGCTCGTATTTATCTATCATTAGCTCACGCTGGTCTTGGTGCACTGCTCTTTTAGGGTCCCACAGACCGAGCCAGGTTTTTGCACAAGTCTCGTTACCGTGTGATTTCAGGAATTCAATTTCGTCCGGTGTAAAGGTGGCCATTGAAATTGATTTGACACGATGTGGTGGTGTAAGACCTCGTCTGGAAGAAAAGAAGAAAGGAAAATTGAGTAAAATTGCATAACCATGACGAAGTTAAAGAACAGCGATGAATCACTTTGAGTACGTTTTTCGCAAAGCTGGAAAAAGAACATCGATAGAAAGTGTTGAAGAAATCTCATAAATTTGAAAGAAGAAGGTCTTCCTTCGAAGGAGAACTTAAGTTAACTTAGTACGCATCTTTATGCCGCTGCTGGATGAACCCGACCTTAAACGTATTTTATGCAAAACAACTCAGTTGGCAGAAACAGAAGATATTTAAATTAAAATTTCATGTCGAGTTACGTAACGTAAAAGAAACCAACTGTAAATACACACAATGAACTCCTGATAATCCAAATTTACTGGTACTGAGTTACCATTGCCAGCACGTTCCATGTTATCGAATTCGAATAAAAAAAAAGAAAAAAGGGTTCCTGGAACTTACATATACCTCCAATAAGAAGGAGATACGAACGACCGAAGCAAGTAAAAATGCATTTCACGTTGTCACGATAAGGGAAATTAAATTACCCTCTTGACGAGGCAAAACATTCGGTGAATATTCAATGGATTAAAAAATACGACTCTGTTTTCTGTGTTTTTTTCTTCCTTTTTCTTTTTTGTTTTCTTTACTGTTGTTACAACGGTGTATTGTGTGGGTTGATAGTCAATACTTACGAAGGAGTTCTTTGATCTTTAGTAAACTATGGAGCAGAACGTTTAAGGGAGTTTGCTGACGTTGTAAAGTTTTGTCAAACGGTAAACATGTTTTTGGCACACTGAGTTATGGGAAATGTACATTTTTCTTTTATGATTGGATCACGTCCCATGCAATTGGAAATTTATTTGAATATTTTCTTTTTTTTTATGCTTTGATTGATGACATGCGATGTTTATTTGTATTAAATGCGGTGGAGTAAAAGATCTTAGGTATATCAAAATCAAAAGGTAGTCTTAATGGAGATGTATATATCCCTTCATGGCAAAAGCAATTTATGGCAGGAACAAGCATTACTTTAGCTTACCTGTGGGAAGACGGTTGCCTCCTCCTTAAAAAAGATTTTTTTGGGGAGAGTGTGTCAACTCTTTTGTTTGTAGAAAACTTTTGTTATGAAAGTTTTTTGAGAGCTGAAGCGCTTCCCTGCTGGGTGTGCATTTAGTCTCTTTTTTTACACAGAAAACCAATTTAGCGATACCAACTTCTCAATTCCTTCTAAATGACTGAAAGGTAAATATCTTATGACCAAAATAACTTTTTATTCTTCCTCTTTTTCTTGAATTGACTCGAATTTCTTTAGCCATTGTTCTCAATGGCTTCGGCTACTTATCCAAAATTGATTGTCATCTGGGATTATGCTTTTGACGTTATATAAATTTTCTAGACGAATTCTTTATGACAAAAACATCACTGTCTATGTAGAAATGAAGAATTTTTATTTTTATATAAAAAAGGAGACTAATACTATTTCTTCTACACTCAAACCTATTGCCGGCCTATACTACCAGGGAAATAAGGAGGAGGAATAACGTCAAGGGCGACCGACGACGAGATGGCGGCGCGGCGTCCAGATGCAATTAGGAGACTGAAAGAAAAGTAAGGTCTCTAGTGTCCGACCGAATTTAATTTAATTTAATTTTGATGGGGACAAAACCCCCATTTCTTAGGCTAAATACAGGCTATTAACTTACAAACTAAGAAACTTAATAGCTAAGACTTACTAAATAGTTGGAGGGCTTAGGAGACGAAGTTTTAGGCAGGAAGTACTCATATTGAAGTCAAAACAAGAGGAGTGGGAATTGACAATCCTCAGCATTCGGCAGATGGGTTCATTGGAGCCGTAAGAGGTTCGATGGATGGGAAGATAGAAGAGACGGGAATTCCGAGTGTTACGAGGGTTAGGTTAGGTTAGGTGGAAGTGGCTGTCAGCCAATGAGTACATTGCCTGACACACTTGGGCCGCAAGGGCCCGTTGTGATACCACAGAGATCAGCAAGTTAATCACCTACTGATCTCAGAAACTCGATGTAAGATTAACGAGTTGATCACTCATTAATCTTCCATTACGGGATTAGGCGGTTAATCACCTGCTAGTCGAACCACGCGGAACTTTTACGACAGCATCTAACTGATGAGCCCACTGTCGTACCTGAGCGAAACGCTAATTTTTGGAGTTGAGGTCAATGGATCTCTAGGTCCTCCATGTCTTTATGACTTTTTTTCAGGAACTTTTAATGTATTTCGAAAGACTTTTAGGGTCTATGTAAGCTTGGTCGCTAGTATCATCAAAGAAGAATTCACCGAGATGAGTGTTCCTCCTATGAAGTAGTGCAGGGCATGAGCAAAGAAGGTGTTAAACGGTTACGAGGGTTAGTATTTAGAAAAATGGATTCGTTAAGGGCTGGACAGTCAATGGTACCTGTGAAGATTCAGTGAATGAAGAGAATGTCAAATATTTCTCTTCGATCTTTCAGCGTATTGAGGTTGAGGAGTTTGATTCGGTCTTGATAAGGAGGTAATATCAAAGAATTACTCCAATTAAGACCTCGAATAGCAAATCGGAGGAAACGGCGTTCTATGCTCTCAATTCTGGCAATGTACACTTGTTGGAAAGGCGACCAGACATTACAAGCCTATTCAAGAAGCGGATGAACAAATGAAATACAAAGGGATTGGGTAACGTAGGGGTCTGCAAAATCTTTGGACCATCGTTTCACGAAGCCAAGTGCTGAACTTGCCTTAAGGATTATATCGTCGATATGCTTGAGGAAATTCAGCTCACGGTCGCAAATAATCCTAAGGTCACGGGTGACCTGAACGGGGTAAATGATTTGACAGCTAAGAAGATAGAGACGGGGAGGAGATTTGATGCGTTTACGTGAGAAGGTTATTGATTGGCAATTGGAAACATTTAGCTTCAGGCAGTTTTTGGAGCACCATATTGACAAATTGTCGAGATCCTGTTGGAGGTGGGAAGAGTCTTTAGAAGAAGAAATGACCCGGTAAAACTTAGTATCGTCCGCATAGAGAGAGATGGAGGAGTGTTTGATGATCATTTCAATGTCGTTAATACTGAGAATGAAGAGCAGAGGGCCTAAATGGCTGCCTTGGGGAACACCGGATGTAGCTAAAAAACGGCTGGATAAGGCGGATCTGAACCGAACGCTGTAAAAACGGTTTTCTAAATAAGAAGAAATCCATTTCAACAGAATGGGTTCAAAGCCGAGGGTGGAAAGTTTCAAAAGAATAAGTTTGTGGGAGATTTTATCGAAAGCTTTACTAAAGTCAGTTGAAATTACATCGACCTCCTTTCCATTCTCCAAGGCTGAAAATGAAAATATGACAAAGTCAACGAGGTTTGTTGTTGTTGACCTGCCTTTGAGGAACCCGAGTTGTCAAGGGGAGATGAGAGGTTTGAGAGATTAGCGATGGGACGATAATTTTTCACGTCGCCCTTAGGACCTTTTTTGTGTATAGGGGTTATAAACGGCGTTTTCCAAGCTTAGGGGAAAACTCCTAGGGGTATGGACAAGTTAAAGATTTTTGAGAGGGGAAGGGAAAAAGTGGCGGAGCATTTCTTAAGAAATATGGCAGGTATAACATCGGGACCAGGAATATTCTCATCATTTAGATGATTTAACTTTTCTTCAATTAAATAGGAGTCAAAGGAGTAAGGAGGAGAAAGGAGTCAAACGTGGAAGGAATGGATCAAAGGAAAAATTCGGTAAAAACGAGAAATAATCTGAATCAGGAACAAAAGAATCATCCGTGAAAGACTGTTTGAAGTAATTTGCGAAATAGTTTGCTACGGCGAGTGCATCGGATGAGGTTTCGTTATTGAAGGAAAGGGAGGATTTTCTTTTTCACATATAACGTCAAGGGCGAAGACGCGACGGCGGCGCGGCGTCCAGATGCAATTAGGAGACTGAAAGAAAAGTAAGGTCTCTCGTGTGCGACCGAAGCTTCGTTTTCGGTCACATTCGGCTAAAAAAAACTACAGTCGGATAAATCTTCGGTTTCGGCCAAAATAGGCCGAAGTTTCGGCCGAAGACGAAATTTTAGTTTTTGGTTGTCGGGCGTCGAGGTTGGAGCTGAAAAATTCAATTTCGTTTTTCGTAGAACGTAGAACAGAACATTCAGTTTGACTATCAGGGCAAGCTTAGGTTTTTCAAAAAAACGCTTTGCGGCGACCACATGGCGACCGAGAGCTTCAACAAACGAACCTATTCTAGAAAAAAAAATCCTAAAAACTATTACTTCTTTCATTTGCAGTCAATCTGAAATGAAAACTCTTCAAGTTATTGAAGCTTCGGCTTCGGTTTCGACCGAAGGTTGATGTTAAGCCGAACATTCGTCTTCGGCTTCGGTTAGAAATTTATGTCAAAATGTCAAATCGTGACGATGACAAAGATTAGACGTTTTGGCATACATTTCAAAATAATTTTTTTTTAATCATATCTACTACAAAATAATACCTAAAATAGAGGCATACCATGAATAACCCACATTAGCATTAGAGCTACTATATTAATTCAGTCGAACACATTTTGAACCCAATCAAACTATTGTTCCCAAAACTCTTCTCCTAGTATCAGCATTCATTGCACTTTTCCATTTTTAATTTCTAGAGCAAGAGCTTAGTTTTGTAGGAGTCCTTCTGCTTGTTTCAAAAAGTTTTCAGTTGCGAAAAGTTTTGCTTTAGTTTGCTAAATACTCCTTCCCGACGATCAGTCACCTTGTCGCGGTGGGAGGGCTTAATTAGTTTATTTGAACCGAGCTCGATGCCGAAAGGTGGTCGAAGGATGGGGAAAATGAATGAAAACTAAGAATTGATCAAAAAAACAGTATGGAAGATAACCCAAAGGATTTTTATTCTCCAGGTGGCAATCGTCAAAGCGAAAATCCACCCGTAGTCTTCACTACGGCAGGGGCACGGATTCTGGAGGCCCCATCTGACATACAAACGCACACCTTTACTGGTGGATACACGCGAGTCGAAGGTACCGTAACCGATGACTCCTGCAGTTCTCTCCATGAAGCTCTTCGTGGTCTGAACTGGAAAGATGAAGAAGGCAGCTCGGAGGTACTACCTCCAAAGCTAATCTCTCATCCGGGCTTAGCTGTTGACCAGAGCGGTGCTATCACCGGACTAAGTGAAGCTGAACAAGTGGATCCCACTCCAACGATGACACCCTCTGGAGAGCAGCTTTCCAAGCGCCAACAAAAGCTGGAGAGAAGGCGAGCGGCAAAGGCTCAACGCAAAGAGGACACCAGGGTGGCCGAAGGCATTGAATTAAGTTGCGAACCTTTGGTGACGGCGGCGAAAAGGGACAGGTCGGAAGAGGTCTCACCCACCAATTCAGGACGGTCTCACGTAACCGAAGTCACCCCAACTTCTGCAAACGCGAACAGGGTCGAAAGGAAGAAGGTTTCCGGAAGCTCTGCAAAACTTCCTGTTGGTCTAACTGGAAAGTCGGTGAATGAAACTGGAGGAACAGGTCGCACGACTTGCGAATTCGGTCCACGGACACTGGCTGGAAAGGACGAAGCCGGCATGGTTGAAACTCCTGTTGGTCTAACTGGAAAGTCGGTGAATGAAACTGAAGGAACAGGTCGCAAGGCTTGCGAATTCGGTCCACGGACACTGGCTGGAAAGGACGAAGCCGGCATGGTTGAAACTCCTGTTGGTCTAACTGGAAAGTCGGTGAATGAAACTGAAGGAACAGGTCGCAAGGCTTGCGAATTCGGTCCACGGACACTGGCTGGAAAGGACGAAGCCGGCATGGTCAAAACTCCTGGAGGTCCAACCGAAACGTTGGTGAATGAAACCGAGACTGGTAGTCAGTCTGGTCCACGGACACTGACCGGACGGGATAAAGCCTCGAAAGGAGCAATGATAATAAATCAAATTAACCTTCAGCATTCTAAGGCTGCTACTGCACTCCTATGTAGCAGGCTTTCCGTGTTGAATACAAAAACTCGCCTCGTAGCAATCCAAGAGCCATGGGCCTGGAAGGGCCGAGTTCTTGGTCTTGGAGGGCTACGAGGTTTCAATATTCTCTATGACGAACGGGCTGATCCACCCCGGACCTGTCTCATCATACCGAGGTCTTTTGCAGCAACTAAACTTGACCACTTCTGTGGTCAAGACCTGGTTGCGGCTATGATAAACTACGAAACGAACGGTGAGTGGAAAACTTTCGTCGTTGCGTCAGTTTATTTTCCCTGGAACTCCATTCTTCCCCCTCCCTCAAGACAGGTTGTGGATTTGGTGGAGTTTTGTGAAAACCGGAAGTTGGGGCTTATCATGTGTTGTGATGCAAACGCTCAAAACATAGTTTGGGGCAGCGTCAAATGCAACATGAGAGGCAACCATCTTCTTAATTACATTCTGTCTTCTGACTTAGACATTAACAATGTTGGTAATACGCCAACTTTTGTTACGGCTATACGACAGGACGTAATTGACTTGACACTATCTAACAGATATGCCAAGGAGATTACCAACTGGAAAGTATTGCTGGACGTGTCACTCTCAGACCACAGATACATTCAATTCCATGTAGCAAATGTGACTCCCACTCCTTTAGTTACAAGAAATCCCAGAAAAACTAACTGGACACTTTTCAACGATGAGCTCGGTAATTTCGTCAAAACTCTACCTAAGCTCTCAACATCACAAAAAGTGGAAGATGCCGTTCTAGAAGTGAATTGTGCCCTTACAAGTAGCTTCGAGCTGGCATGTCCAGCTAGACAATTACCTAGTAGATCTATGGTTCCGTGGTGGAACAATGAACTACAGAAACTTCGCAGGGAAACCAGAAGTATTTTGAATAGGTCCCTCAAGACCAAATCAGATGTCGACTGGAACCTGTATCGATCTAAGCAGAAGGACTTTAAAAGGTTAATTCGAAGATCAAAGAATGCCTCTTACAAAGAATTCTGTGAAAGTATAGAAACACTCAGTGAAACTAGTCGACTTACTAAAGCCCTTAAAAGGAGCAAGGTAAACAAACTAGAAACGCTCAGGAGATCAGACGGTTCCTATACCGAGTCCAAAGCAGAGACACTCAGTCTTATGCTGGAAACTCATTTTCCAGGAAACCAGATATCAATCGGACCACAGCAATCTATTTCCCTTAGATCAGTTGAATCCGATAAATCCACTCGACTTAGCTGGTACACGTCATCGTTAGTTGTTACCGACGAAGCCATCAAATATGCCGTGGCATCCTTTGACAGTTTCAAGTCACCTGGCACTGACGGTGTTTACCCAGCTATGTTGCAGGAAAGTATAAACCTTTTGCTTCCTACTTTGAAAAATATTTTCACTGGTAGTTTAGCCCTAGCGTATATACCAACTCCATGGCAGAGTGTTAGAGTCGCCTTCATACCAAAAATTGGTAAACAAGACTACTCACTCGCCAAGAGCTTTAGACCCATCAGTCTTACCTCCTTTCTGCTTAAGACGCTGGAAAGAATGGTTGAGATTTACATTCGTAAAACCTCACTCCAATTACACCCTCTGTCTCAGATGCAACATGCTTACCAAAGAGGAAAATCTTGCGAGACCGCACTTCAAAATCTTGTTAGCAGGATTGAATGCGCGCTTGACAGGAAAGAATTTGCGGTAGGTATTTTCATCGACATTCAAGGTGCTTTTGACAATGCAAGTTTCGATGGTATGTGTAATGCTGCCAGAGAACACGGTGTGGACGAGTCATTAGTGTTGTGGATTAAAGCAATGCTAGTAAATAGAACCGTAATCGCTGAGGCTGAGTGTGGACAATATGTTGCAACGGGAGTGAATAAGGGCTGCCCACAAGGTGGCGTTTTATCTCCTCTTCTGTGGTGCATGTTGATCGACTCTCTACTCGTAATGCTCAATGGTTCTAACGTTCATGCCCAAGCATATGCAGACGACGTCGCCGTGCTCTCGATTGGCTCCAGCCTCCAAGCTGTCTGTTCCCGAGCACAGGCTGCGCTTTGTATGATTGACACCTGGTGTGTTAGAAACGGTCTCTCCGTCAATCCTCTTAAAACCGAGGTTGTCCTCTTCACGAGACGTAGAAAATTGACTGGTTTGACCCAACTTTCGCTTAAAGGCGTCAACATTCCTTTTTCAAATGAAGTCAAACATCTTGGAGTAATCCTGGATAACAAACTTCTTTGGTCAAAACATGTCGAGTCTAAAACTACTAAAGCACTGTCAGTTTTCTGGCAATGTAAAGGAGCCTTTGGCAAGACATGGGGTCTTTCACCGAAAAGGGTCCTTTGGATCTATACGGCTATGATAAGACCAATCATCTCCTATGCGTCAGTTGTTTGGTGGAATAAGCTCTCGCGTAAATACGTTATTGCCTCGTTTGCCAAACTTCAAAGAACAATTTGTCTGGGTGTTACGGGGGCCTTCCCCAGCACACCGGGAGCTGCTCTCGACGCACTGTTGAATCTTCCTCCCCTTGATACTTACATCATGGGGTGTACTCTCAAGACCATTTCTCGTTTAAAGCGATGTGGTCTCTGGCACAATTCGCACTGGAGCTTTGAGGAACTCGCAAGCAGCATATCTTTTGACTCACGTCTAATGGATATGCCGTCTGACACGATGATCCCAAGGCTCAAACTGCGTCAAAATTACTCAGTCAACTTTCCTTCGGTTCAGGACTGGTTCACCCCAGAATCTGAGCCTGGAAAAAACTGTTATCGTATCTTCACAGATGGCTCCAAAACCGACGAGGGTTCTGGTGCTGGTGCCTTTGTTGAGAACGACGACATACGACTGCACTCATCTTTGGGATCATACGCATCCGTTTTCCAAGCGGAAGCTTATGCTATCCTTATGGCCTTGAGCTACGTAACGAACAATGGATGGACGGGGAGAAGTATCTGTGTTTGCAGCGACAGCCAAGCTGTGCTTAAGGCCCTTCTCAACCCTCTAACCACTTCGAAAGTGATCCAGGAATGCAAGAGCTCTCTGAATGCGATCGGAAGATTAAATTCCTTGAGTCTCATTTGGGTTCCGGGCCATCATGGCATAACTGGAAATGAAGTCGCCGATGAACTTGCTAGGCAGGGATCTCAGACAGCTTTTTCAGGACCTGAACCGTCGCTAGGTCTGCCAGCATCCTCAGTGAGAGCTTCAATCAACGATTGGATCTGTGAAGAGCAAAATCGTAGATGGCATGCCTCCAGTGGATGCAGGCAAACCAAGCGCATGCTCCCCAACGTTAGTAAGAAGACTGCAACATTTTTGCTAGCTCGTAGCAGAAAAGACTGTAGAAAGCTTATTGGCGTTGCCAGCGGGCACTTCTCTTTTGCCAAGCATTTAAACGTGTTAGGCTTAAGCGACACCACACTCTGTGAATCTTGTGGAGAAGATGAGGA
The DNA here is from genome assembly GCA_914767635.1 of Melanostoma mellinum. Classification (NCBI taxonomy): domain Eukaryota; kingdom Metazoa; phylum Arthropoda; class Insecta; order Diptera; family Syrphidae; genus Melanostoma; species Melanostoma mellinum. The sequence goes on along the minus strand of OU612060.1, from coordinate 19,665,322 downwards.
CACGGCAGAGCACTTCCTCTGTGAATGTCCTGCTTTTTCTCGCATGAGGTTACAGATACTCGGCGCAGACATGGTGAGAGCTGGTAACTTATGGCTCCTTATCATGGCAGCGTCTTTTGGCTTTTCTCCGAACATCTGGAAAGCTATAACAAATAGAAGGTTGCTATCTGGTAGTACAATGGACCGGTATTTAGGTCTGAGTGCTCCAGCTGGTATTTTATAAAACCTCCAACATAAAAAATTGCTAAATACTCTAAGTGAACATTTTTCACCCTCACACTTGAAATGTCAATGGCTTGTCGCTTATAACCTTTTGAACATAAAAACCTGAAAAAAAAAATCAAAATGCACAACCAACTTGCAAGGCCACTTGAAAAACTAAAAACTAACTTCTCACCAATTAATAGAAAAAAAAAACAAGACATTGAAACACAATAGCATAGTGATGCAAAACACGCAACAATATTCATTTCAAATTTAAGAAAGTTTTCATCTTTAACTTTGCTGAAAAGGACCAATTTTTCAAATGATCAAATTTAAGAGAAGATTGGTTGGATAACGAAACCATCTACTGGAAAGAGCCATTTTATGTACAATATTCTGTAATATCGTAACTTTGTCTTTGATGGTGTTATTTCATGTAAGACTTATTTACATTTCATCGAGGAACATTCCATTTAATCACCCGAAAGAAAATGAAACTGAATCGCACCCTCAATAAAGCTACCTCTTGGATGAACGCATACGTTTAAGAAAAGCAGGTGTATACTTGCTCACTAGGGCACAATTTAATTAAAAGAGCCAACCTTATATACAAGTGCTTGTTTGTTTTTCACAGTATAAAGAGACTCAAATGAAAAGACGTAATTTTAATCAGCAAAGGTACTTAGAGCACAGAAAAAAAACAAGACTGCTAATGGTTCTTGAATTAATTTGAAACTCGAAACGGAAGTTTCTTCATTCTCAAAAGATTAAGTAATTGAAATAAGATTTACTGGAGTTTTGCTTGGGCTGACACGTTTGATAAATAATGCGCAAAGTGTTGGATGCTTTGAAAGAATATGAGCTTTACTTTATACAGTAAAGTTACTCTTTTTGTTTCGTTCTATTGAATCTTCTTTTAATGAAGTAATACTTTCAAGTTGCCATCCCATAATGGACATTTTATGACGCCGAATTGATGTAAAATATTTGATATAGATTTTTAATTGACACTAAAATGTCAGAGAAAGCTTAAAGAATGAATTTGTGTCACTACAATTTCTACTTAAGTATGAAAAAAAAAAAAAAAATGGCGGAAATGAATTGAACTTTTTCAATGATCGCATAAATTGGGGTTTAGGTGGAAAATAGACAGAAAATTGGCCTTTGGTCATCGGACTATTGCTTGGTATTTTTTGTTTAGCAACTAAAAACAAAACTTACTTACTTTCGACGCTGACCTTATTTGTCATTGGCACTAACGTCATCGTATGTAAGTGACGCTAACGTCACATTAGTGACACTAACGCTACTCACTAGTGGCATCAGCGTTACTCACCACCGGCAATTACGGTATTCATTCGTGGAGCAAACGTGAATTATAAGTTCAAATTAAATTACTTTCAACGCTAAATTAATTTACTTCTTCTTCTTTTTCATTTTCGGCGTTACGAGTAGTGATCTTGAAGCGATCACAACTCTCCCACTTTTCTGCTTCACACTAGTGAACCGCCTGTGGGGTACGCCGCTTTGACCTCAGAAAGCGTCGGCAAGCCTCCCGGTTTTGGATTGTTCCATGTCTGAGGCCAACCAAATGCTGCTGTTTTTGCATTTGCTTGTACCAGGAATGTTTTGGCCTGCCTTTTCTTTTTCGTCGCGAATTTGTTGAAACGTTGTACGATATTGCCTTTTGGACGGGGTTCTGCGGATCTCTCCTTTGAACATGACAATACCAACTGAGCCGGTTGTGCTGAATTTTGTCCAAGATGGTACTTTTGACAGAAGGCTTCCACGGATCTTAGTACTTCTAATTCGATCAAGCTTTGTTACTCCTGCTGTCATCCGAAGCATCTTCATTTCGGCTGCCGTCAATTTGCTCTCATACATTTTGTACATTGTCCAACATTGTGAAACATATGTCAGAGCTGGACGGACAACTGCTGTGTAGAGTCTTCCCTTCAGCTTATGGGACATTTTTCGATCACAGAAGATAGCGGAGTTTTCTCGCCACTTCATCCACCCTACGCTTACTCGATGATTGATGTCGTCATCACAAGATGCTTCACTATTGATCATAGATCCCAGATATTTAAACTTTTCACACTTGGGAAGCACATTTCCATTCAAATAAATGTCTGGAATAGGCTTGTCTTGATCAGAAAAAGGGCAGCACAGGTATTCAGTCTTTTAAGCGCTAATACGGTACCCATTTCCTTCCAGAACATCAATCCAAAAGTCAAGTGCTCGTTGCAGGGATGTAGGATCCTCGCTTATGATGGCTCCATCGTCAGCAAAGAATAATTGTTGTACTTTATTGTCCGTTACTTTTCCTTCGAGTCAGTCACTATTGGCACTAATTTCACCCACTAGTGGCACTAATGTCAATCGCTAGTGGCACTAATGTATTTTTTTTTTTTTTTTGTTGGAGGTTTAAAATACCAGCTGGAGCACTCAGACCTAAACACCGGTCCATTGTACTACCAGTTAGCAACCTTCTATTTGTTATAGCTTTCCACATGTTCGGAGAAAAGCCAAAAGATGCTGCCATGACAAGGAGCCAAGTTACCAGGTCTCACCATGTCTGCACTGAGTATCTGTAACCTCTTGCAAGAAAAAGCAGGACATTCACAGAGGAAGTGCTCTGCGGTTTCCTCATCTTCTCCACAAGATTCACAGAGTGTGGTATCACTTAAGCCTAACACATTTAAATGCTTGGCAAAAGAGAAGTGTCCGCTGGCAACGCCTATAAGCTCTCTAGAGTCTTTTCTGCTACGAGCTAGCAAAAATGTTGCAGTCTTCTTACTAACGTTGGGGAGCATTCGCTTGGTTTGTCTGCATCCAATGGAGGTATGCCATCAACGGTTGTGCTCTTAACAGTTCCAATCGTTGATTGAAGCTGAGGACGCTGGCAGACCTAGCGACGGTTCAGGTCCTGAAAAAGCTGTCTGAGATCCCTGCCCAGCGAGTTCATCGGCGTGATTCAGTTATGCCGTGATGGCCCGGAACCCAAATGAGACTCAAGGAATTTAATCTTCCGACCGCATTCAGAGAGCTCTTGCATTTCTGGATCACTTTCGAAGTTGAGAAGGGCTTTCCTGAGGGTTGAGAAGGGTCTTAAGCACAGCTTGGCTGTCGCTGCAAACAAAGATACTTCTCCCCGTCCATCCATTGTTCGTAACGTGGCTCAAGGCCATTAGGATAGCATAAGCATCCGCTTGGAAAACGGATGCGTATGATCCAAAATATGAGTGCAGTCGTATGTCGTCGTTCTCAACAAAGGCACCAGCACCAGAACCCTCGTCGGTTTTGGAGCCATCTGTGAAGATACGATAACAGCTCTTTCCCGTCACTTACTAGTGGCACTAACGATACTCATAGGTCATAGGTGATACTAACGTCACTTCCTGAGAAACAATGTCACTTGCTATATAATGTCACTCACTAGTGGCACTAAGGTCATTTTCTAGCAGCACATTTGTAAAACAAAACGAACTTCCTAGTTGAAACTTGTAAAATTGAACTTTCCAGGAATATCTGGAGCGAGTTCTTCTATTAACTTCCTTTTTTGCAACTTGGATTAATTTTAACTTGTAATTAGTGCTTATTTATGGCATCTAAAAACGCCCTCTTTTCAAAGTTTCTTACCTCATACGCAATGGTGGTAAAACAACAATTCAAAATCATATCACAGTAAAACTGCCAGAAAAATCGACAATGCAAAAGTGATTCTGCAGCAGCGAAAACAAAAACACAATCACTGCACTCTAAACAGACTTATTTTTAAACCCACTTATTTATCCAAAAGCATCTTACACAAAACCTCAACCACGCTTTCCCTTCTATTTAAGCCTTCTCGTGTGTATGCTGTGAAAGTGTTTTTCTAAAAAGCCCATCATCAACTTCCACGCCCCATTTTAGATGGCTCGGTTGAATTTGAAAGTCGATCCTCAGCATTTACCGAAATCCCATTTCCACCCAACACGAGACAAGGTCGTTTTGCACTTTTCCAAATCTCATCTATTCAACACAAAACGTATCTTTCTTTTCACAAGAAAAAAAAACCCAAAAGAAAAAAGACGCACACACCTAAAAAGAAACAAAAACAATCTAACTATGCCAAGAACACAGTGTCCACATCATACTAGTCGTCGTCATTGAATTCAAACTCAATTCTCAGGTAACACATGAAGTGCATGAATGAAAGCCATCACCAGGTGAAATGAAAAGCACCATTTTTTTTTCTCCTTTATGCGCTCCGACCAAGCGTTTTAAAAGCCTAGTGCACTGGGCGTCGCGTCGTCGGTCGTCGTGTTGTCGTCGTCGTAGTCGTCGTAGTCGTCATCATAGTCATCCTCGTCGTTCCAATTGCGTCCGTCAAAACCAAAAGGGAAATAGGCACAACAGCAGCAATTCATTGAAGTACCTTCATCATATCCCACCAACCTCTTTACCACGTTCTCTTATCATCTTGCTATGCCTTAGCTAGGCTATAAATAGTGAATGTGCGCAATGGAAACGCTCCACATGGGAACTGTGTCAAGCTCAATCAGCATAAATTCTATCCCGCATCCAGTAACAACGACTGCACGTCGTCCCTCGCGGTTCAAAGCAGATGCATTTTAGATATACTCGTACACTAGGCTAGCTGCATCTACAAGTCTCATAGGCACATAAGCTTTGTGTATGGCATATGGAGGAGTAGTATTCAGAGTCACTTGACTACCGGACTGTGAAGTGGAGTCGTATACACTACACACACCTTATAAGTTTAAAAAAAAAATATACAAAGAAGTGGTTCTCACTTGTGTAACTGGAATACAACTACTTGTTCTTGCGTGTGCTTTTTTAAATTGAATCTTTTCCGGTTGTTTTTAGGTCTGCAAATATGAACCTTTTCAATTTTCCTTCTAATTTAAATAATTAAAAAGCGTTTTTGAGTCCGTTTCTGCTCACACCTGTCTTCTGGTGTTGCAAAAGCAGACATTTCAAACACATTTCAACTGTCGTCGGCGTCGGCGTCGGGCGGCTGGATCCAAATTGTCTAGAAGTAGTTGGGACCAATTTTATGAGTGCCTGCATTTAGAAATGGTGTTTTCGTGTTAAGCACAAGCAAATAAAAGCATATGCTGATTTAAACAGCACAGCAGATAAAATTGTCGTACCAAAGGAGAAATTTTTTGGATAGAAACACCAAATTCTTAATCACGGACAGCTAATTGGGCAAATTAATTCCTCAACTTTTCGTGTCTTTATTTGGATTCAATGGTGGATGGGCGTTGTACTATTCGGGTAGGCTCTGATTGGTGCTAACTTGGCGGCGCCCAGACGCTGTAACTTATAGTACACGTCAACTGTGCTTACTATACCTCCAAGCGGTATCCACTGGGACCTGGGATGCTCCGTCCAGAGCTGACCTGCTAAACTAGTAAGTGCGAGTGTTGAGATAAGGGAATCCGGAACAAAGAATTGTGATCGATCAACACTATAATTGCTCTGCGAACAATGACTGACTGCACGAATCTCAGTGGTCTACGAGAGCTTTCGTGTAAATGTCCCAGCGGATGAATTCGAAGGACAGAATCAACGGTGGACTTCAGCGGCCATAAAAGCAGAAACCCCTGAAGGAGCTACTCCAACATATTTGGTTTAAAGGTCTTTCAGGGTCTTTCAATACTAGGACAGGGTATTGAAGTAGAGATGGTGGCGGATGAGCTCCTGGTGAGCCAACGGCAGCACTCACACCCCTGCAGCAGGGTACTGACACTGGATATTCCAGCCCTTTGTGTCCGAAGGGATCCAAAAGGACCTGGCCCTCCAGGTTGGGGGTTGTGCGTAGGGCTAACTACCCTACCACGGAAAAAATAATTTGTTCCGAAACAACGAACAGCCTCGGATAACGATAATGATTTCAAAGTTGACGACCCATGCAAACGAAAAAAGGACAACGACCTCCGGATCTGCACTTGGAACGTAAGATCTCTTAACGGACTAGGTGCAGCTGGAGAATTAGCGGACGCCCTGGACTGCTGCAAAGCAGACATAACCGCCATCCAAGAAGTGCGATGGAATGGACCGGGCATAAAGAAGATGAAAAACTGTGACATATACTATGGCGACTGCTACAGACAACAGAAAAAGCGTTTATTTGGGTGCGGATTTGTCGTTAGAGGTAGACTCAGGGATAAGGTGATTAGCCAAAATCCAGTCAATGAGCGTATAATGACCATCCGCATCAGGGCTAAATTCGCCAACATTAGCCTTATATGCGCCCACGCCCCCACAGAAGAGAAAGACGACGATTCCAAAGACTGTTTCTACGAGCTCCTCGAAGAAACATATGAGCAATGCCCTAGATACGACGTGAAAATCGTTCTTGGCGATTTCAACGCAAAACTAGGGAAGGAGGACATCTTTGGAAACACAATCGGTAAGCATAGCCTCCACGACAAAACCTCCGAAAACGGATTGAGGCTAATCGATTTTGCTGCGGGGCTAAATCTTGTTGTAAGTAGTACACGCTTCCCGCATCTCAAAATTCATAAAGGCACATGGCGATCCCCAGATCAATTAACCGTCAACCAAATTGACCATGTTGCGATCGACGCAAGGCACTTTTCCAGTGTGCTAGATGTCCGAACTTTCCGAGGGGCCAACTTTGACTCGGACCACTACCTTGTTGTAGCCAAGGTACGAATGAGGATATCTTGTTCACGACCAGCACGAACTAACGCTGTGAAGAGATATGACGTCGGAAAGCTACAATCGCAAGAGATTGCCAATGCCTTTTCCAATCGAGTGTCTCTTCAATTATCCTTGAATCCCATGCCGCCAGCATTAAACATTGAAGACCAGTGGCAGCAATGCCAAGAAGCTATCAGAACCGCTGCCTCTGAGGTTCTGGGTTTCACTCGGTCACCAACACGAAACCCATGGTTCGATGAAGAATGTAGGCAGGCAAATGCAGCCAAGCAAAGAGCACGACAAATGCTTTTGCAAACACGAACGAGGGCTGCTCACGATCGGTATAACGAGATTTACAAGGAGAGAAGAAGGGAAGAACACCGACTTCTCAAAAAGAAAAAGAAGCAGCATGAGAAGCGCTCGTTTGAGGAAATAGAGAGGTGCCATGACAGGAACGAGACTCGGAAGTTTTACCAAAAGGTAAAAAGATCCTGCCAGGGTGGCAAACCCCGAACTCAAGCCTGTAAAGACCAGCAGGGAAACATAGTCATAGAGTCACAGTCGCTACTGAGGATCTGGAAAGATCATTTCTGCAGACTGCTTAACGGCGATGAGGACACAAATTCCGCTGTCAGGCAGATTGCCCCATTCAGCTTGGACGATGATCAAGAATGCCGTCCTCCCGACCTAGAAGAAGTTAAGCTTGCTATATGCAAACTTAAATCAAATAAGACTGCAGGTGCAGATGGCCTTGATGCCGAACTTTTCAAGGCAGCTGGAGATCAGTTGGAAAGGAGCATGCACCAGCTGATCTGCATGATATGGTCGAAAGAAAGCATGCCCGATGAATGGAACCTCAGTATCGTATGCCCGATCCTAAAGAAAGGAGACCCTCACAACTGCGCCAATTATAGAGGGATAAGCCTCCTTAACGTCGCTTATAAGATCTTGTCTGCTGTAATATGTGAACGTCTGAAACCCCACGTCAACAACTTGATAGGTCCTTATCAATGTGGTTTTAGACCGGAGAAGTCCACAATAGACCAAATTTTCACATTACGGCAGATCTTGGAAAAAACCCGAGAACACAATATCGATATTCACCATCTTTTTATCGATTTCAAGGCCGCGTATGACAGTATCTACAGAGACGAGCTGTACAGAGCCATGTCTAGTTTCGGCATCCCTGCAAAACTCGTACGACTATGCAGGATGACTTTGGAGAATTCACGCTGCTCCGTCAAGGTCGGTAAAGAACTCACCGAGACCTTTGATGTCGAAAAAGGTTTTAGGCAAGGCGATAAACTGTCATGCGATTTCTTCAACATCATACTTGAACAGATTGTAAGAAACTCAAACGTCAACACCAGAGGAACAATTTTTCAAAAGTCTGTGCAATTGCTCGCATATGCAGACGATATTGACGTAATGGGAAGAAAAAAGCGTGATGTCATAGGTGCTTTTGCGAGTATTGAAACAGAAGCGGCAAAAATGGGTTTGATGGTTAATGAGGGCAAAACAAAGTATATGCTGTCATCAAACAAGGACACAGAACATCGACGAATTGGACAAAACGTCACAATAGACAGACATAACTTCGAGGTAGTACAGGACTTCGTCTACCTAGGATCCGCTGTAGACACGGAAAATAACATCAGTGCGGAGATCAAACGGAGAATAACTCTTGCCAACCGTTGCTTCTTTGGGTTAAGAAGGCAATTGAGAAACAAAACCCTCTCCAGAAAAACCAAGGTAACCCTATATAAGACCTTAATCATCCCAGTCCTGCTGTACGGCGCGGAAGCATGGACCTTATCGAAAGCGGATGAGGAAACCCTTGGTCGTTTCGAAAGAAAAATTCTCCGAATGATCTTTGGTCCCGTATGCGAAGGCAATGTGTGGAGAAGAAGATACAACAACGAGCTGTATGAGCTGTACCGCGACATGGGCATAGCCAGAAGAGTACGCATCGCGAGGCTACGATGGTTGGGCCATGTTGAGCGGATGGACCCAAACGCTCCGGCTCGTCGGGTGTTCGAAAGCACATTGCAGGGAAATCGCGGAAGGGGAAGACCTCGTCTTAGGTGGCGCAATCAAGTGGAGGATGACCTCAACCGACTTGGAGTGCGAAACTGGAGAGAGCTCGCCCGAAATAGAAGTCGTTATCGAAGGATGTTGGTTGAGGCCCAGGTTCACCCCGAACTGTAATGCCCACCTAAGTAAGTAAGTATTTGGATTCAATTTGCGTTCGAAAAGAGAGAGAAATGCGATTTGCTTGGGATTGTTTAGCTGTTTGTCTGTCTATATGGACGTTCTCGTGGTAATTAGATCGGAACCACAAGTTTGAGAAATTGTGATTACTTAAAGAAACTGATAGTCGGTGTAAGAGTGTTTCTTTTAATTAAATTTGAATAAAGCCGTAAGAAAAGTTCATTAAGTGGATTGTAGTCTTTTTAGGTTGGTTTGAGTTTCATCGAGCTGACTTGGTAAAAGGGGAAAAATTTCGTTTGGCTGTTCATGGAAGAATTGGTATTCCACAGGAGAAAAAAGACCTCCCTTTTAATTATGGAGGCGAAAAGAGTTCAAAGCAGAAGCCGATAGTAGATACAATTTCTAATCGTTAATGAAAGAAATGAAAGCAGTTTTAAGGGTTTGGGTGGGTTAAACGACCATGAACTTATTTTACTGTCTTATTGAGTTCTACTACTATATCCCTAGAATATTGTTCTAAATTTTCAAGATCCAAGTTTTGGAGATTTGAGAATTCACATACTGGAGCTCAGCTAGCCTTAGGGCGCAAAACTCTAAACACATTTTTCTCAAAACTCTGTTTTAAAAATGGATGGACAAGATTTCACAAGAAATATTCAACCGATCCTTTTGACAAACACACGTCTTCAAAATACAATTGACAAGTACTTGAACGCAGGAATTTTCGTTTTTTCGATTACTACTTCTTGAAAAGAAAAAATAAGGACAAATTTTGACCGATTTTTGTAAAAATGTTTGCCAAAAATCCAATTTTCACTTTTTGTACACTCCAGGTGATACAATAGAAAGTGCGGAAGTACCTATTTTTCGAAATGTTGCCGTAATTAATCTCGAAAAGAATGAGTTTTGAATATTTTTTCAACAAAATTTGAGAAACTGTTAAGTAAACGCAAAAAGTTACTACAAAATATTTATCATTTTATATAAAAAAACTGAAAATATGCGTTTACACATTCAAACCAACCTCATACCTTAAAACCGGGACAACTCATTGCTGCTTTTAAATCATGGACTTTTTTTGTCTCAGGGCTTGACGCCGTCTCGATGTAACTACTAAACACTCTTCCATGCAAAATGCAAAACCCACTAGACCCAGAAAAGGACTAGACTTCTAAAGGTGCGCTTTTTGCAATTCTTGCACATGGCGCTAGTTAGGTAAGGTTAGGTGGAAGTAGCTGCCAGCCAATGAGTACATTGCCTGACACACTTAAGACGCAAGGGCCGATTGTGATACGACAGAGATCAGCAAGAATCACCTACTGATCTCAGAAACCCGATGTAAGATTAGAGAGTTGATCACCCATTTATCTTCCATTACGGGACTAGCCGGTTAATCACCCGCTAGTCGAACCACGCGGAACTTGCAGCGTAATTATGCAGCGTAATTATGCTTCCAAAGGACTGGCCACATCCAGGCGCAAGGCGATACCCGTGGAAAAACATTTAACCTAAAACTCCCAATTAAACTTTTTTTATTTTTTCCTTTACCGAGTTGCGAGCATTGTGATCTCGAAGGGGTTATAGTTCTCCCTCTTATCTGATTCACGCTTGTGATCCGATCGTGTAGTACACTCAAGCTCCAACTTAACAATCAGACAAATACTTGAACAGACCTTAGCAAGTAGGGCTTCCGCCAGCAACTACCACGAAGCACAATGTAAAATAAGTATTTTTGAATGGATGAATAAAATAAATGAATAATCTATGAGGTGTATTCCGAAAATGACGAGAATTTTAAAACCTGTGGTCGAATTACCGCACACGGTATCGTGCAATACGTAACTGAATAATATAAGTTTGACATTAGCGCATACTTTATCGAGCAATCTAGTTTTTTTTTTTTTTTTGTATAATTTGCGCACACTCAAGGTGTTGTGACTACCCTTAACATGTTAAGTAACATAGTACGAGCGTTAGGAAAAAGGGAGAGAGTTTGAAAGGAGATACCGATGCACGAAAAAAATAGAGCTGGGCAATTTTCACATTCGCGTGTACGGCTGAAGAAGGAATCTGTGGTAATGCACATACCAACGATTGAAAGCTGTTCTATTTCAACGATGCAAGAGGCACTCATAGATAGTGGCAATGGAGGTAAGTTTCGCTTCAACGACAAAACACAGCATTGAGTTTTTGAAGCATTAAATTTTACGCGGTTTTTTATTCCCCACTGGAAAATGCTGTCTAGATCAGAATTTAATGAACTTAACATACGCAGTTGCCCTTATTCCACGTCCGAAGATGAGGGATGTAAGCTTAAGAACGAATATGAAAAGCTGAGGTTACTGTCGTCGGCAAAACAATTTAGTGGATTAGTAGTTTCAGGCAGAAGATCGTTAATGAAAATAAGAAAAAGTGTCGGAGACAAAACGGAGCCCTGGGGCACACCAGCATTTATTTTGTGGTTTTCAGATTTATAGCCGTCCAAAACAACTTGGAATGAATGGTTAGAAAGGTAGCTACTAATCCAGCGAAGAAGAAACTCATCGAAAAAATGCACGCATTTTAGATAAAAGAGCTTGATGCCAAACTCTATCGAATCCTTTTGAAATATCAAGTGCAATAATCTTACTTTCTCCAAATCGATGTAAAGACTTGTGTTACTTGTGTGAAATATACCATCAATTTACCAGAAAACCTATTGCAACGAAACCCATACTGTCGGTCATTGATAAGCTTTCGTTCTTCGAGATATTTCTTAAGCTGATATAATTGATCAGCGTTTCCATGACCTTAGAAAGAAGGGAAGTAGATGGAAAACCTACTGATATTGAATAATTCAGTGTCAATTTAGAAGAGAAATGTCATGTACATCAACATAACAAAAAAACATCCTATTAGACTCTCTCCAAACCCGCGAAAAAATTCTGGTTATTTTCTTAACACACCCCGTATGTGTTCTTCTTCTTCCTAACAATAAACAACAATGGAATCCAGCTAAAAAGATAATTACTGTCTCTGAAATTTATTGAAGTACCCCATGCTGCAATTTTCATCAAAAAATAAAATTAAAAAAAACTACTCAATCAATCAGATAACTCTTTTCAGTCTCGCGTGACTTCAAATTGACCATAAGTGCTGATTAATAATTAACCAATCAAACTCAAATATGTACTTCGCTCGTCTGCCCAGTTGAATAAAGTTTGTTGCACAACAATAGCTTTTATTGTTAGGTATGTTCCCTAGCGAAATGTCAGTCCGTCCGCCTGTCTTTCTGTCTGAACTGGCTTGAACTTAAATGCCAACTCTACCAGCTGCTTTTCGGAAATCGAAAATCAACAGCCTCTACATGAAATCATGCCGCAACAATTCTCACGTTTCATCTAATTGAGCTAACACTTTGTGTCTCTGTCTGTCTACTTGTTAATCGTTCCAATCTAGCTTAACCTATCTATTTATTTTTTCTTCCTTTTGCCTCAAAAAGCGTGTAAAAAAAGGTTGACATTTTAAATTTCACAGTTTTCCCATTTTCTCTTTTTTCATTGTTATTTCATTTCACCCACAGCTTTGCATGGGATTTTGTATTTTTTCAGAGTAACAACCGCATTGTATAACATGAGAAATCCTTTCTCTCCTATGTTGTTGGGAGATTTTAAGCCAAAAACAAAAACGAAATAAAATAAAAGAATAACAAAAGCCACATTTGCATAAAATACAATAATTTCGCTGTTGGAAAAACAAACAATAGTTGAACGATTTTGCCGCACACTTTTTGCTTAAACAACGTAAGCCAGTTGTTGTTTCCCCGCGTGTCTTTGTCCTCTGAAATATGCAGTTGAAATTCTGCAGAGCATATGGAATGTAAATATCTCTTGAAAAAGATACATACATCTTCCGGCTTAACGTAGGACAAGGTGTCCCGTTTTCTTAAATCCATTTTTGTAATATTTTTTTTTTTACAAAAAAAGGTTCAAAGTTGCTGATATGTATTTCCAATGTAGAAAGGGGATTTTCAACTCAAATCTATCCAAACGTGTTACGTAACATGAAACAAAGAATACGACAATCAGATTCAAAGTAGAGGATCTGTAGTACCCGATAGGTTTTATTATAAAACTTTGACAACTACTCAGCTCAAATCTTTCTTTTATTGAGTCTATTAGGCTTTTAGCCAACAGGAGTTCGTGGTATAACAAAGTACGATTGAATTTCAGCTCGTTATAGCCTACAGTACCGCCCCTTAATTGGACACCCTGTAGAGAAAGGCTTGGCATGCAGACATGTAATCCATGCCAGATAACGTGATGGTAATGAATTTAAATTGCATTTTACTTGGAATTTCTTTTGTATCTAGGAAAATCTACAAAACAGGTGAATGAATAAGTTTGGTGAAGAAAATTCCTGCAATTCGTGCGGTTGTTCAAATTCCACAAGCGGATTACTTTTGCATGATGTCGAGTATAGAGGTGTAGATCTATACGATGTAGGGTGGCAAGAAAATAGTATTTTATCGAGGTTGCATGTCTTGTATAGATATGGAGAACATTTTTCAGCTTTAAGTTCATCCATTTTGAGTTACCTTTGCCTGCTTTGCATTTTCATTAAGACTCAATGCTGATTGGATTAACTGCAGTGTGTAAGAAGATGCATGTTCTGTTCATATATCGTTGAGATTTGTGAAAAACAACAACAAAAATACATATATAAAACCAGAAAGTAGGTCAGAAGTGTGTCAAAATAAAGAAGAGTGACTAAATAAGAAAATTCACTGAAGTGTAATCTCTCCGAACACCGAAATGGTGTTAGTGCGGCATCAAATAATAGAATCTTTTGTATCACTGGGGGATTTATGTGTACTGTAACTGTAACTTTATTATTGCTGGTACGTGAACTCAGAAGTGGCATGTGGATAATTCGTGACAGGATGTGTGGTCTATTGAAATAAAGGAAGAAGTAAGAAAGTCTTTAGGTTATGCATTAACCGTGAGTAAAAGGAACTTTTTGACGTGTTCTTGAAAATTATGGCAAGCATTTTAAGTGGGTTTTATTTTGAAAGGTAGTTTTCGTTCACGTTGTGTAAAATGTCAAATTACGAAGAAAAAACACGTCTCCTCTCTTATTAGTGTGCATGTGGTGCAGGCTGCATTACGAATTCAACTTGACATTTATGACATGAGTGGTTCTTTACGCCATTTTGAATTAATTATTGAAAAACTTTTACCTGTGAGGGAGGATATATACAGAAGAGTTAAGCTTTCGATAAATGTTGATTAGGGCGTGAAGGAGTGGATATACATTGGACGAATATTCGTCTCGATATATGTGATAATAAGAACTCATGACTGTGGTTTGGACGTATTGATTGTGCCACAGTTTTTATAACTACAGAATGAGCGAATGGATTGACGGAAGGAAATAAACATAGGGTGGCGCAACAGGGAATAGAATGGAGGTGCCCCTCAATGTTCTGCCGGCTCCGAACAGCTAACCGAGAAAGCGCTTTTCATTGGAATGAATTTACTGACGGAGGACTTGCCAATTCCTCGCAAAAGGCGATACCCTTGAAGAAACACTTTTTGGTTGCTGTTCGGATTCGAACTACGAACCTCCCGCGTAAAAAGCAGACATGCTAACAATTACACGACGGGCAACACTTTTCTCAAATAATCCAAATGTGAAGGTTCCACACCTGAAACTAGGCTCTTAAGATTAGCGATTTTATTCATCAAAAGAAGTCTTTGAGGGATTTACTTTTGGTTTGAGGCAAAGTGACACTTAGATACTTGTGGGCTAAGCAAGTCCTACAAGCCATTGCTCTATCAACATTCTGATTTCAAAAACATTGGAATAAGACAAAATGACACTTGTCAAATGGGAAACGGGAGTTAATTATTTTGTTAGCGAATGCCCTTCTATTTCCAGATGCTGTATCATCAATTCAATGCGCAGCTGCCCAACTTTAATGCTAAAAAGTTTATTAAATTTTCCTACGCTACACCACAGAGTAAAGAAGACCGCCGGCCGCACTAAGCGGACTAAAGCTTCATCTCATAAAAAACTTCAGTAAAAGAAAAGAACTTACAGGAAACATAGATGTAGAGTCACAGTCGCTACTGAGGATCTGGAAAGATTACTTCTGCAGACTACTAAACGGCGATGAGGACACAAATTCCGCTGTCAGGCAGATTGCCCCATTCAGCTTGGACGATGATCAAGAATGCCGTAACTTAAATCAAATAAGACTGCGGGTGCAGATGGCCTTGATGCCGAACTTTTCAAGGCAGCTGGAGATCAGTTGGAAAGGAGCAGGCACCAGCTGATCTGCATGATATAATCGGAAGAAAGCATGCCCGATAAATGGAACCTCAGTTTCGTATGCCCGATCCTAAGGAAGGGAGACCCTCACAATTGCGCCAATTATAGAGGGATAAGCCTCCTGAACGTCGCTTATAAGATCTTGTCTGCTGTAATATGTGAACGTCTGAAACCCCACGTCAACAACTTCATAGGTCCTTATCAATGTGGTTTTAGACCAGAGAAGTCCACAATAGACCAAATTTTCACATTACGGCAGATCTTGGAAAAAACCCGGGAACATAATATCGATATTCACCATCTCTTTATCGATTTCAAGGCCGCGTATGACAGTATTTACAGAGACGAGCTGTACAGAGCCATGTCTAGTTTCGGCATCCCTGCAAAACTCGTACGACTATGCAGGATGACTTTGGAGAATTCACGCTGCTCCGTCAAGGTCGGAAAAGAACTCACCGAGACCTTTGATGTCGAAAAAGGCTTTAGGCAAGGCGAAAACCTGTCATGCGATTGATGATGTTGTATACTTGAACAGATTGTAAGAAACTCAAACGTCAACACCAGAGGAACAATCTTTCAAAAGTCTGTACAATTACTCGCCTACGCAGACGATATTGACGTAATGGGAAGAAATAAGCGTGAAGTCATAGGTGCTTTTGCGAGTATTGAAACAGAAGCGGCAAAAATGGGTTTGATGGTAAATGAGGGCAAAACGAAGTATATGTTGTCATCAAACAAGGACACAGAACATCGACGAATTGGACAAAACGTCACAATAGACAGACATAACTTCGAAGTAGTACAGGACTACGTCAACCTACGATCCGCTGTAGACACGGACAACAACATCAGTGCGGAAATCAAACGGAGAATAACTTTTGCCAACCGTTGCTTCTTTGGGTTAAGAAAGCAATTGAGCAACAAAATTGACCTTGATCATCCCAGTCCGGCGCGGAAGCATGGACCTTATCGAAAGCGGATGAGGAAACCCTTGGTCGTTTCGAAAGAAAAATTCTCCGAATGATCTTTGGTCCCGTATGCGAAAACAATGTGTGGAGAAGAAGATACAACAACGAGCTGTATGAGCTGTACCGCGACATGGGCATAGCCAGAAGAGTACGCATCGCGAGGCTACGATGGTTGGGTCATGTAGAGCGGATGGACATTGACGCTCCGGCTCGACGGGTTTTCGAAAGCACATCGCAGGGAAATCGCGGAAGGGAAATACCTCGTCTTAGGTGGCGCAATCAAGTGGATGAAGACCTCAACCGACTTGGAGTGCGAAACTGGAGAGAGCTCGCCCGAAATAGGAGTCGTTATAGAAGGATGTTGGTTGAGGCCCAGGTTCATCCAGAACTGTAATGCCCACCTAAGTAAGTAAGTAAGTAGGTAAGTAATAGAGAAAGCGCTTTTCATGGCAATGAATTTACCAACGGAGGACTTGCCAATTCCTCGCGAAAGGCGATATCCGTGAAAAAATATTTTTGCTTCTGTTTGAATCCGAACCACGAACCTCTGGGAGGTTAAGAGGAGACATGTTAATCATCACGCTTTGGGTACCACTTAGGATGTTATTCCATTAAGGATGAATCATTTTCGTTACAATTTTTGTGATTCTTGTCCATTTTGGTCATTCTCGTCTTGGTTGTCATTCTCTTCACTTTTTGCCATTAATGTCTTTTTTGCCATCCTCGTTTAGTTATTCTCGTCACTTGTTGTCATCCTCGTCACTTTTCTCATCACAACCTATCACTTAAAAGAACACTAATTCGATTTTTCTGTCCACACAAAATTCCCATATCATTTCCTCTATATTTTGATTGATGAGCTTTTCATATTTCTACCTTTGCAACCATGGACAAAACCCAGGAATTGGGTTACGAAGCCGTTAATCCCACTTTTATATTGGGCCAATGAATTTTGACATTCATTAATAAAATTCCATTAGTTGTATCTGCTGATCGGTTGTTCCCTTTCCCTTATCCGATTTATTATTACAAAACTTTCCCTGACCTTAAGGTATTCGAGTAATTATATTAACAATGACATCGGTTAAGCAAAAAATACCTTCGAGCCATGATGATGGAGCGTCTCAGCATCATCGTCCAGCATAATCAGCCAGCTGCAATGTAAATACTTCCTTCTGAAAGGAATTTTACCCACTTTTGGCATCATATTTCATTTTGGCAAATGATATTAATCGACGAGACTTACCACCCGCTAGTGGCTTGTTCTCTTCTTAAGTCGTCTTTCCTTTCACTTCACATATCTTTCAGTTTGCGCACATTCCAGGTCGACTATATATCTTTCGTTTCTCTGGTCAGCGATTAACCCTTTAACTCCCAGTTGCTTGGAATCAAGAGGAGTCTTGTTCTTCTGAGATATGTCTCTGTAATTCGAGTGAGGTAATTCCCATTATGCATTTGTCTTGTTCCATACTTCTTAAACCACCGACACCGGCACAGGAAGATCCTTTTTTGTATTAATGTGTGTTGTTTTTTTTTTCTTTCTTGCATTCCTTTTTGTCTTCTTATCTGTGTCTGGAGTTTATTGCCACCCATAAATTGCGTATCGGTTTCACCCACTTTAACAAGATAAAAACTCAATTCGATGGAACTTATTGCCCTGGTGCTGTTGGCTCTTGGTTCCACCACTCTGATCTCGTTTTGTTTCTCTTTCTTTATTTTTCAGTAATATTTTATAAGGATGATGAGGAGTTATTTTTCTTTTTCATATGGGATTACATTTTGTAAGAGGACATTGGTGCTCTTATATTGAAAGCGAGAAGTAAAACAAGTGCCATTGAGAGTTTAGAAGCAATCATCGGTGGCAAGATGCCTGATAAGATAGTTTCATTATTCTGAGCTTCTGTGCTGACATCGTTGTAACAGTTTATTTTATTACTTTTTTTTTCTACAGCAATCCAATAGTATATTTCTTTTCTCTTTTAAATTACATTTTATTGTATTCGAGTATACAATGTGGTGAACGACAAAGGACTAAGTCGGAATAGTTTGTGGCAGCAATGGAATGGTGATACAATATAAAGGGATTCTAGTCTATTGTCCCTTCTGTCACTGTTTATATTCATTGCAATGTTAGAGCTATTCCAAAATGCATATCGTAAAATGCAGATGAACGTCTTGAAATTCTCATGGACGTTGAGAGAGGAGGAAATGAAAATATTTTAATATACCGAAGAGTTTATATAGAAATGAGGACGGGATGGTAGAAATAGTTTCATTGCACTTGCTGCTGAGTTTTTTGAATGGAAAATATGGGAAGCCAAATGATAGAAATTTAATTTCAAAACTGCTAACCACTCTAAGTATTTAAGACTAGGATTTGGGCATTTGTGACCGCATCAGATTAACATTTTGAAGCTATCCTAGGATTTGGGGAGATTGTTGAATATTTTTTTTTTTGTTCGGAAATGTCACTTACAATTGTATAAAATGTAATATAATCCAGATTATCATTTTACATATTAATCAAAACTGATAGGAAAAGACCGTTAAAGCTAGGGCGTCGGCCTGAAAGATCTTTTGTGCTGTTCCCTTAGGTTTAAATACGTAAAGTGTAAAGTTGTTCAATCGAATTTGAGGCCGTGCAAGAACCTAAGAATATTCGAAGAAGAGGTGTTTCTGATATTAAGATGAATCCTTTTTGGAAACGTTTTAGCCTGGATCTGGCTATGGCAGGGCATTCACATAAAATGTGTTCAGGTGTTCCTATGTCTTCGAGGCAGAGACGGCAGGTGTAAACCTGGCTGATGCCCATGTTTTTAAGATGATATCTAGGAGAGCAGTGTTCAGTAAGGAAGTCCGTAAGTAACTTACACAACAAACGTCACGTTTGCTCATGTCAAGAATTTTTTTCATACAAAGACGTATGAATAAGTCGATGAATAGTTTTGATTGACGGTGGCCAGTAGAGTTGTTCCAGGTGTGGATCATGTTCTACGATTCATTACATTTTTTTTCTGTGTATATGCAAGTGCACTTTCTGGAAATAGTTGGCAAATGAAATAAATGACGTTCCGAAATGATTGCTTTCCCAAATGCTTTATCCTGTACCTCATTCATAAGGTTCTGTTCAAGTTTAAGAACCCAGTGATTAACAAGAAGTAACGAGACAGCCGAAAAAAGAGACGAGAATGAAAAAAATTGACCAAAATGACAACATAGTGACGAAAATGAGACACAAGTGCCGAAAGTGATAATCATGATGAAAATGACAATAGTTCCAGGAAGTGTTTTACTAAAGCGTTGCAAATTAATAGTGCTCCTATTTAAAGTTAAAGGAACCTAGGGTAACACTTGGCAATTAGAGAAGTTTAAAAGAAGCTTCAAAGAAGTTGCCAACACTGAAATTATCATCTGAAGAATGCAGTGAATAAAAGTCATTAAAGTTGTTTCCCGTTAAAAGAATACCAATCGATGCACAGCTCTCTTCCTCTCCTGAAATCCAATGAATGTCGAAGTTCAAAAGCCTGATGCTTCCAACGTCAAATTGAAAACACATTCACAGAACTTAGGCACATAAAACTGCTGATTTTACACAAGAGAAAAACGAAATTCTTCAGCATATTCAAACCATATGAAGAAACTTAAACTTCCCTTAACCCAGTCAAGGACTACTGCCTACGAAACTTCTCGTATTCAAATGCAGTCGAAATATGACGTCTCACTGCGACGACACATGAAATAAACGATATGGAAAAACTTTACAAATTTATTGCCATATTGAAAGTTAAGGATATCGAGTTCCGATAGCTGGTGAGAAAAGTAATTACAGCTACCACCCCTTTTGGGAATAGGAAAAAAAAACTACCCTCCCCATCCAAGGCCACTGTGTTTCCTATTGTTGTGCTAAGCAATTCATTGCGAGTGTTAAGTGTGCTGTTGGCAGGAAGCTGTTTTCATAGTCGTTCTTGTAATGGAAACTTTCCCAAAGTGCACATCGAGAACATTTGGATTACGGCATTTTGGACGACAAAACCCCGCACAAAAGTGGGTCAGCGCATTCAGAGCAGAGCCAAGCAAATGAGCAGGAAATCCTACTAATTGAAAATGCATTGAAATAAAAGGATAAAAGATGTTGGTGGGCCTCTGTAATGAATGGCCTTTCCGTGTTGTACGCGTACGACAACAGGTCTGAATCAGGATGGAGGCTTATAATTTGTTGCATGGCATAGACATACAACTTTTGGCATTATGCTTTTCGTGATGTTGGCTCATATCCATAAAATGGAAGATTTTAAAGGGTGTAAGGGTTCTGGCCTTTGGGGGTTATGATAATAAAATATGGTTATGCTTTTACGATGCTCGTGGGTGAAAATAACGAGTAAAAAAGTCGGTTTGCAACCAATGGAGTGAATGGTGGAAATTGCTAATCCAGAGAGGCGGATTTTTCAAGATAAGAACTTGTCCCTTTTGGATATCTTAACGATCAAAGTTTTATTTAGTAGAAGAAAGTCCAAGTTTGATTATACTTTCGACATATAAAAGCATGCTTTAAAGTTGAGACTTGATCGACTTTTTTTAAAAAGGAAGAAACATCGTTATCGACATTAATATTCAAATTCATACGAAATTTCAGAGCCGGTGAATTTCGAATACAGGAACTTTACAAGAACTACTCCCCTCAAGAACTTTACTAAGTGTCAAAACCCTCGCAGGCTACAAGGGTCACCAAGTATTACGAAATTGCTTTCCATACAAATGGAATTCCAATGCAAATGTTAGAGTCTCTCTAGAAAGGAAAATGCATCACAAGGCAATTTGAATAATTTATTATTCTCGCTTTGGGTGCTGTTGAATGAGTTTGAGTATAGAACCCAAGACAAAACCGACCAACCCGACACCAACGACTATTATGCTGATGATGATGACGAAGTCGTCTTGGTCGTCGACGCCAACACACAAATCCAAAATAAGAAATACCCAACCAATACTCTGGGGCATATGCCAATCTATAGTCAAAGCAACAATCAATTGCAAGTTTCAAGTTGGCACTTTGAATGATTGAGGCGCAAATGTAATTGTCAAATTGGCCATCGAGTGGGTATACACATTCATGTTGTTGTCATAAATATACCAGAACGCATATAACAAAGCAAATGAGAATGGCGGGAATATCAATGATGAAAGACGTCTTGTCTTGAATGCATTTCGTTTTCATTATGCTGATTGTTTCTTCTCTTCTCAATGTCTTTTCTCTTTGCAGTTTAAAAAGGAAAGACGTATCATTATCATTGCTATGAATATCAAAGGAAAACATATTTCAATCATTGAAATTGAAGGTATGCACAAATACATGTCATTTTATTTGAGTCGTAGGGTAGAACTTATGTTGGGAAGGAACCCAATGTCATTTTCAGGTGTTCAAGGCCTATATTGAAGGAACGCCCTATAAAATGTAAACAGAATAGTAAATGGATTCTGTCAATCAAAAGTTTTTTTATAGAAAAGGAGGTTTGATAACTGACTGGAGCACTCAGACTAAAAATCACAGTTCTATCGCACTACCAAAAATAAGTGATAGCAATTCCACTCCAATGAGGTGTAGATACGACACTGAGAGTTTGAAAAAAAAAACAAGAATACCCGGTGCCGACTTCGAACTAATTTCTTTCCTTATCCTTTTTGACATTACGAGCATCATGATATCGAAGGGATCACAGCTCTCCCACTTATCTTCACACAAATAATCCGATTGTGTGATTCTCCGCCGGAGATCAAACCCATATCGAGAAAAACTCTACTTCACCATTGCAACCCTAAGTCAAAATGCTTTAAAGAATTCTTAGTCTATTCTTACTCTCAAAATATCCGCATAATTTGGAAACTTACCTGAAAAAAAAAACAAAGTTAATTTTATTGCAAAGTCGAATAAGAAAATAAAAAAAATTTAAAATAAAATAAGAATAAATAGGCGCAACAAAGCTATGAAAACTTCGGGGCCTAAGGTATTTCAAGGATCTACAATTTAAAGCAGATTCCAACAGGGTTAGTTGGAGAGCGCTTTTCATGGCAATGCATGGAATAATCATAAAACGTACCAACAAAAAGTAAAGACTTAGTGCTGAATTACCACATCAGCGATCGAGTGAATGAGCACTATTTTTCTTTAACAAATTCACCATATTCCACAACACTAGTCTGCTGTTCATTTATCGACTTCAATTCGTTCAAATACTGTTGAAAGAATGTCAAATTGTGGTACTAAAGTGCTCCATAACGTGAGAAGTAATTCCAAAAACACATAATTCAATCACGTATTACTCGATCACGTGTGCGGTAATACGACCCGTGCAGTCGTCCCATATCAACAACCAAGGCTGTTCATGATGACGCAAAAAAAAAACAAAATTCCCACACTAGCACCTAGCGCTTTTATCGCAACCATGGAATAGAAGGGGCCTAAAATTTTTCCAATTGCGAACGGCTGATTGACGCTTTTCAGGACAATCAAATAACAATCTGAGAACTTATTTTATTTTCTGTTGAACCTCCGATTTGAAAAACTTTGCTATTAATTAATTATTTTCCGTTGATACCGCCCCCGGTAGTTGATGTACTTTGTTGTTTTGTTCTATATCTTCCAGCAGGAAGTCAAGGATTGAAATTAAGAGAAGAAGACTTGAGACGTGTCCCAGGGCCTAGCACAATTCTCTCAACCATACACTGTGAGGGTTGTATATTCTTTACGGCTAATCTAGAAAAAGATTCTCATGGCATCAAATTACTATGAGAGAAATTGCCAATTCCTCGCAAAAGGTTATATCAGCGGAAAAACTTTCTTTTTCATGATTTTGGGACTCAAACGTCGTACACACAGACACGCTAAATATTACGCTGAGAACTCCACGCTTTCCACCACATTGATTCCAGCTCTACATCTTACCATCTTAACTTGTCTTTCTTACATTTCTTCAATAACCCATACATAGGCACCCAGAACTCCCCGTCGCGTCGTCTGGAGGCCATCCAAATTAGATCTTGTGGTTTTTATCAAATTATTTTACGAAATCAATGTGCTGACAACATACATATCTTCCAAGAAATCAAGATGTTTTCACATCAATATCCTTATACTTAAGATTATAGCAGTCGATGACTTACCCGCCACAAACAACCGGTCATGAAATTTAGTGTATCTCTTTTTTCTCTGTAACACTGGTAAACTCTTCCTTCACTGCTGAGTCAGATTTTTCTTCTAGTAAGTTATAAACTTTCATATAGAAATTTTGAGCCTTCTTAATGCGATGTCTCCCAAATTTTTCAAAACTCATATAATATCTCGTCTAGCCAAGCACACTTGCCTATTCTGAAATTCTTGATTGTCTTACTAACTTTTTCTTTCAATCCTCTTAAAAACGAGGTTGTTTTCTTCACGAGACGTAGAAAATTGACTGGTCTGACCCAACTTATGCTTAAAGGCGTCAACATCTCCTTTTCAAATGAAGTCAAACATCTTGGAGTGATCCTGGATAACAAACTTCTTTGGTCTAAACATGTCAAGTCTAAAACTACTAAAGCACTGTCAGTCTTCTGGCAATGTAAAGGAGTCTTTGGCAAGACATGGGGTCTTTCACCGAAAAGGGTCCTTTGGATCTATAGGGCTTTGATAAGACCAATCATCTCCTATGCGTCAGTCGTTTGGTGGAATAAGCTCTCGCGTAAATACGTTATTGCCTCGTTTGCCAAACTTCAAAGAACAATTTTTCTTGGTGTTACGGGGGCCTTCCCCAGCACACCGGGAGCTGCTCTCGACGCACTGTTGAATCTTCCTCCCTTTGATACCTACATCATGGGGTGTACTTTCAAGACCATTTTTCGTTTAAAGCGATGTGGTCTCTGGCACAATTCACACTGGAGTTTTGAGGAGCTCGCAAGCAGCATATCTTTTGACTCACGTCTAATGGATATGCCGTCTGACACGATTATCCCAAGGCTCAAACTGCGTCAAAATTACTCAGTCAACTTGCCTTCGGTTCAGTACTGGTTCACTCCAGAATCTGATCCTGGAAAGAATTGTTATCGTATCTTCACAGATGGCTCCAAAACCGAAGAGGGTTCTGGTGCTGGTGCCTTCGTTGAGAACGACGACATACGACTGCACACATCTTTGGGATCATACGCATTCGTTTTCCAAGCGGAGACATATGCTATCCTAATGGCGTTGAACCACGTTACGAACAATGGATGGACGGGGAGAAGTATCTTTGTTTGCAGCGACAACCAAGCTGTGCTTAAGGCCCTTCTCAACCCTCTAACCACTTCGAAAGTGATCTAGGAATGCAAGAGCTCTCTGAATGCGATCGGAAGATTAAATTCCTTGAGTCTCATTTGGGTTCCGGACCATCACGGCATAACTGGAAATGAGATCGTCGATGAACTTGCTAGTCAAGGATCTCAGACAGTTTTAGAAGACTGCAACATTTTTGCTAGCTCGTAGCAGAAAAGACTGTAGAAAGCTTATTGGCGTTGCCAGCGGACACTTCTCTTTTGCCAAGTATTTAAACGTGTTAGGCTTAAGTGATACCACACTCTGTGAATCTTGTGGAGAAGATGAGGACACCGCAGAGCAGCACTTCCTCTGTGAATGTCCTACTTTTTCTCGCATGAGGTTACAGATACTCGGCGCAGACATGGTGAGAGCTGGTAACTTAGGCTCCTTATCATGGCAGCGTCTTTTGGCTTTTCTCCGAACATCTGGAAAGCTATAACAAATAGAATGTTGCTAACTGGTAGTTCAATGGACCGGTATTTAGGTCTGAGTGCTCCAGCTGGTATTTAAAAAAACTACAACAAAAAAAAACTTCTTCGACGGTGATTTGTGCCGGCAGAAATGCTTATTTGCATCATAGTTAATTTTTTTATGTTGTTCTTTTGCTAGATAGTAAATTTTTGTACTTCGTTTAAATTGTGTTTAAAACGTCATTCTACAAAATAGGATAATGAAATGAAATCAGAATTTTGCAAATTCCAAAAAGTTTCTGATCTTAAGATTCATAAAAAATACCCCTGAGTAAGGTAAGACAGTCAGAACTTATGGCAGTATATCGCATTTTTGAGTAGTGTATGGGGCTTGAAAATAGTTCAGTTGTTCTTCTATTTAAAAAAACATATCATTCAAAAACTTTATGATACTGTTTATTGATCTACTACACTTTTGTAGATCTGCTTTGGTTTTTGAAGCATTTTGCGATATTTTTATGGCTGAGAAAAGTCATCCCTGAATGGCGGGCACAACAACTTTGACACAAAGAAAGAAATACATGAATGGAAGACAATCCCAACATATTCAAGACACAAATTCTTTAGCCAAAGAACACTAAGTAGAAAGCTGTTTAGCAACAAATCCAAATGAAAAAAAGAACCTTTCAACTTAATCATTTTCCTAATCTCAAATTATAACGCATCAGTGACCATCAGGCACTGACCGAAAGTGTGTATAAAAAAATAATCTTCTCGACATGAAATAAATCCCATTTCATTCCCTAATAGGACTTTACTGTGCAGATTCATTAATTAACTGTCCTGTGCACCTCCTGGTTTTTCTGCCTCTTACTTTTCCATGTTCAAAATAACCAAATTGACCTTCACTCTCACATATACCAACCAACCTACTCAACTACCAAATTAAGTATTCAAAAGAAAAAAAAGTGAAAGTATTGATTGACCGCTGAAAAGCTTTTATTGCCGCGGCAGCACACCACCATCCACCACATGCTGTGTGATGAAGGTGAAAGTGAATTTTACCCCCAAAGCAAACCAAAAGATAAATTTGGTACTTGAAAATGGAAAACAATACCGCGCTCCAACGACGCCATAAATACAAACAGCGCAGTTATACAGCACTCGTATTCGTGTGCTCTAAAAAAACCAAATAGAAAACAGCCAACATATCGAACGAATAAAAACAAACTTGAGTCACATAAATACAAGTTGGTTCGGCGAGGCCGCACACAAATGACTCAGTATTATCGAAACCACGGAATCATATCATAGTCTTCCCCATACCCATTGTGGCCATATCCAGGTTGCGCTCTTAGCCGCAAATAGAAGCGCAAAAAAGAAATAAAAATCTGACAAACAAGGCGAGAAGAACAACGAAATGCATTTGAATTATTTTGCGAAGTTTCACGGCAAATGCTTCCTTTTTAGGTCAAGCACCTTTATGTTTTCTTTTTGTGTTTCAACAAAGTGTGGGCTTGACTTAACCAATTCACAATCAAACTTCCAAACCGATTCTCCTGACATTTGGATAAAATATAAAAAAAAAAAGATAAACAAAATGGCAAAGTCTCTGTAAAACAACTTCACTGCTCATTATTAGCATATTCATGTTCTTTTCCTTTTTCGATCCGTAATACTTTGGGGATTGTTTAGAGAATCTCGCACACGTCGGTGTTGTAGGTGTACACACGGAATAATAAAAACATTTTCAGAAAGATTCTCTTGTTCTTTTGTTAGGGATGGATACATTAAACGCGAATTGTCATTCACGAACGCATATACAACAAAGCAGCAATTTAGCGAACTGAAACGAGAACCCAATGGAATAAGGTAACATTATCCGGGCCATTTGAAGATGAAAAAAAAAACAGAAACCTTAGTGAAAGGAAGTAACAAAGGTTATGTGACACTCAACGCTCGATGCGGCAAAAGAGATTCTCAGATTAAACCCAATGGGATAAGTTTGAAAAGATGTGTATATGAGCGATTTGAAAGATGGATTTGTTTTACTCACGGGCGGCAAACATTAAGATAAATAAATGTTAGCAGCATTATTAAGTTCACGGGGGCGTATGAGCAACCATTTATACTTTTTTTTTATATTTTTTGTTTAGGTAAGCATTGGGAAGAGCTACGTGTTAATGTGCTGATGACTGTGAAATGAAAGAACAAAGAAGATATATCTATACGAGTTAACACTCAATCAATCGATTTCGACTAAAAACACTTCTTCATTATTCATTCCTTTCAATGCTGATCAGCTGGGTAATAAATGATTATGCTCGTTGTGCTTAAGTGGCTTTGATATTAAACGGGATTGAGGGAAATATTTTCATGTAAGTGCTTTTAGGTTTTATAAAGGGATACTCCGATTCTAGGTCTTAGGCTCAGAACGCGATGCGATGCGAAAAGCGATAGTTAATGCGACAAATTTCGCACAGTAAAGGAGATTTTGTACGGTTGTTTTGCCCGATTATTTGTCAAATGCTTCTTGCATAGCTCTATCGCACTACTGTACCCGAGCCTCTACACTCAGATTTTTCTGGAGTGGGTTTTAGGCTGTTGAGCCTTCCAAGCCCGAACTAGCAGCGATTGGAAATTTAAGTTCACGGTGTTATCGCCCCACTGATGTCATTTTCCGTGTCTATAACGAATAAAATGCTAGCAGCACCGTCTATAATATCTACCACCTACATCAATTCTGCGTAAGCGAGTAAGTGTACTGATTTTCAAAAGAATCTCTAGTGTTTGAGTTTTGGACAATCTTTTGCAGTATAATGTTAAAAAAATTGCATCAATGTTTGACGTTTCAATGCAAAAACGAACAAGGGCTGCTTATGATCAGTATAACGAGATTTACAAGGAGAAAAGAAGGAAAGAACAGCGAATTTTCAAAAAGAAAAAGAAGCAGCATGAGAAGCGCTCGTTTGAGGAAATAGAGAGGTGCCATGACAGGAACGAGATTCGGAAGTTTTACCAAAAAGGTAAAAAGATCCTGCCAGGGTGGCAAACCCCGAACTCAAGCCTGTAAAGACCAGCAGGGAAACATAGTTGTAGAGTAACAGTCGCTACTGAGGATCTGGAAAGATCACTTCTGCAGACTGCTTAACGGCGCGGCTGTGAGGACACAAATTCCGCTGTCAGGCAGATTGCCCCGTTTAGCTTGGACGATGATCAAGAATGCCGTCCTCCTGACCTAGAGGAAGTTAAGCTTGCCATATGCAAACTTAAATCAAATAAGACTGCAGGTGCAGATGGCCTTGATGCCGAACTTTTCAAGGCAGCTGGAGACCAGTTGGAAAGGAGCATGCACCAGCTGATCTGCATGCCCGATGAATGGAACCTCAGTATCGTATGCCCGATCCTTAAGAAGGGAGACCCTCATGATTGCACCAATTTATAGAGGGATAAGCCTCATTAACGTCGCTTATAAGATCTTGTCTGCTGTGATATGTGAACGTCTGAAACCTAACGTCAACAACTTGATGCGTCCTTATCAATGTGGTTTTAGACCAGAGAAGTCCACAATAGGCCAAATGTTCACATTACGGCAGATCTTGGAAAAGACCCGAGAATATAATATCGATATTCACCATCTCTTTATCGATATCAAGGCCGCGTATGACAGTATTTACAGAGACGAGCTGTACAGAGCCATGTCTAGTTTCGGCATCCCTGCCAAGCTCGTACGACTATGCAGGATGACTTTGGAGAATTCACGCTGCTCCGTTAAGTTCGGTAAAGAACTCACCGAGACCTTTGATGTCGAAATAGGCTTTAGGCAAGGCGACAAACTGTCTTCAACATCATACTTGAAAAGATTGTAAGAAACTCAAACGTCAGCACCAGAGGAACAATCTTTCAAAAGTCTGTACAATTACTCGCCAATGCTGACGATATTGACGTAATGGGAAAAAATAAGCGTGATGTCATAGCTGCTTTTGCGAGTATTGAAACAGAAGCGTCAAAAATGGGTTTGATGGTTAATGAGGGCAAAACGAAGTACATATATGCTGTCATCAAACAAGGACACAGAACATCGACGAATTGGACAAAACGTCACAATAGACAGACATAACTTCGAGGTAGTACAGGACTTCGTCTACCTAGGATCCGCTGTAGACGCGGACAACAACATCAGTGCGGAGATCAAACGGAGAATAACTCTTGCCAACCGTTGCTTCTTTGGGTTAAGAAGGTAATTGAGAAAAAAAAACCCCTTTTCAGATAAACCAAGGTAACCTTGTATAAGACCTTGATCAGAGCTGTACCGCGACATGGGAATAGCCAGAAGAGTACGAATCGCGAGGCTACGATGGTTGGGCCATGTAGAGCGGATGGACCCAAACGCTCCGGCTCGTCGGTTTTTCGAAAGCACATTGCAGGAAAATCGCGGAAGGGGAAGACCTCGTCTTAGGTGGCGCAATCAAGTGGATGAAGACCTCAACCGACTTAAGAGTGCGAAACTGGAGAGAGCTCGCCCGAAATCGAAGTCGTTACAGAAGGATGTTGGTTGATGGTGATGGTAGTAATGAAACAATATCTATATCTGTTGTTAATTTCAATGAAGTATCTTCAAATGTTGATTTGTTTAATCTTAGCCGAACTCAATTTAAATATTATTATTGTTCATTTTTTAATAAGCTCTTGGAGTGCTGTTTTCTTTTAGCTGTAATACTGCTTGTAGAAATAAATAAATAAATGAATAAATAAATAATGCCCACCTAATTAAGTAAGTAAGTTTCCAGTATTAAATTAATAAATAGCATCAATGTTTGACGCCTCGTTGGAAAACCTTTCTCGACATCGAAGGTCTCGATGAGTTCTTTACCGATCTTGACGAAGCAGATTGAGTGATCCTCCATCGTCGAGATTTGCTGGAATGCCAAAAATTTACAGCAACTCATCTCCATTCCAACTGATATCCTCCATTAGCCTTGAAAAGTTCGTCGTCAAGGCCTTCTACACCCGCGGTTTAACTAGATTTATGTTTAGATATGGCGAGAGCTTTACTTCTTTTAGTCTGGAAGACGGCAACGATTCTTGATCATCGTCCATGTTGATTGGATTCTTCCTTCTGATTTATGTCTTCATCGACGTTAAGTATCTTTCGCTAAGAAACAAGCTAAAATATGCCTGGCGCGTGAAATTTATGGTTTTAGTCATATGTATGTATTTCCAATTTGGGAAATAGGTGATCGCCATATCTGCACCAAACTACAGAAACATTAGGCGTTTCAACATGGTCTACAATATCCGGTCAAGTGCATAATGTGAGCGTTTGAAGTCATTTGCTGACAAAATGGCTGACCGTTTTAGGTGCGATTTCAGTTCATTGCATCTTATGAGAGTTTTAACAGGGATGAAGTTTAAGTATGCCGCCCAAACTGATACCGTTTATCAGAACGATGTTTGAAAATACTTGTCGGAGTTATATGAGATTCTAGGCCTATTTCGGATAGTTTCAGGATAATGAATTCGGTGGACTTGAGCCACAGGCAGAACTAAAAACAGAGATTAGAAACTGAGTGAAGTCGAGCTTTTTACTTAAATGGAATAATTGCAAGTTCTAAAAACTTCGCCTCAAAGGGTGCCTTCTCTAGTACTCAGCCAGACGCGCACAGAATGGGTCTCTTGTCATCAATAAGAAGAAGACGAAGATTACAATTACCTACTTGACAATTAATGAATTTAACTTCGAAGCAAAACACAGCTACAATTTTCTCATTCCCTCTTAAATATTCAAATTTCTGCAAATTAACTTAAATACTTTTTTGAAAATTGCAAAGATCTCTTTTTCATTTATAAACCACAACATCAAATTCTACGAAGACAGAGGTAGATAGTCTCATTAAAAATGAATCAGAAAACCAAGCACACATCTGTGCTCAACCAATAGATATCAATCAAAAAGGCTAAAGCTCTTTCCAAAATGATTTAAATTACGAGAATCGTTCAACAAACGCCCAAAATCTGCCCCAAAACACAGACTTTGCGCGATAATTCATTGCTCCAGCGCGAGTCTAGAAAGTTAATGATTGGCAGGTGAACTTCAAACGGCTGCTGCTAATGCGGCCTGCCTGCTGACTGTGCTTGTGCTGCCCCAGAGAAAACCAACGCGACGCACATGCCAAAAAATTCCACAGCTTGAGTTAATTGTTTCTTCTGGCTTTTCAACATCCGTTCGTTCCCGTCGTCTTCGTCGTCGTCGTCCTGCTGACTGAACAACTAAACGATGGTAGACAAAAAAAAAAGAACACACAAAAACAGCCAGGCAATGTACAACGTCTTGAAATTTCAACAAGCTAACTCTACGGTAGCTGGAAGAGAATAAAGAATGCAGATAATAAATTCCTTCAACCGGAAATTATATACAACACGTATTGGAAGCAGACGGGAAAATAACGTTTCTTGAGTATTACATCGGATTTCTTTTTTAATAGTTGACCTTTTCATGATATTGTGCGGTGTCGATGCAAAAGTGGCAGAAGCATAATATGACGTCAATGAAGGGTTTCTAGATGTTTAGTTCATGGTCTTATGTTATTTTCTTTTTTTCTTTTGTCTTGCTGTGCGGATATTGACTACAAATAACAAGGCAAATAAGAAGAAGAAGGAAAAACGACGATGAAAAATGTTGTTCTTTTGTTTCTTCATTTTGCACCAGATGTTATTAACCCCGATAACAAACAACCATAGCTGGGGCTCGTAGCTCTTAGTCAGGCAGTTGAAGGTGGTCAACATCCTTGAGATACTTTCAAGTCATTATATCGATTGAATATTTCTTTTGGTTCCCCCTCCATAATTGGACAGGTAAAATATTTTCCGTTTTAGGACATTTTAAATACGAAACAAAGGCCAAATGGCAACCTGCTGGCTGGCGAAATGCCACGTGGCCACTTATTTCGGACACATTTCACGTGCAAAATGATGAAGGGGCTTACCACAAAGTGTCGTTTGGTACGGTATATTTATAAGGTTTTATATGAAATAGCTAACATTTTGTCAAACGGTAAACTAAGCTAAGTAGCAATATTTTTGTTCGAAGGAGAAAGTAACCTCAGGTTTGAAGTAGGTTGTCATCTGAAGGTAATTGCGGTCCTTTACTAATACTGCTTTTGGAAAACTGTGGTGTATATGATAACTTGTCTTAAGGATTGATTGTCTTTTCTACTCAAAAAAATCCCTCATCTCCTTTGCTTGTGATGACAGCAGCATGATATGTTCAAAGTTGGAAAGGAATTTGATTTAGTTTCTGTTTTCGGGACTCAAAACTGCAAAGATTATTACCATCTGATAGTTGAAAGTTTCATGAGTTGTAACAATCTTTTCTAGATAAAAAGGATGATTTGGCAAAGCAATTCACAAAGTTTTATGGTTAGGTAATGTCACGTGTGTTTCTGGTACGAAAATGAGCAAAGTTGGATAAAGAATTGGTTGGAAGCAATGGAGACATCAGAACTTCTGAGATTGATGCTAAACAAAGCCTGGAAGTACACAGACCTCCATATAGCCTAGCTTAGAATACAATTAAAAGTCTTCACATTCGTGTTCATTGTATGAAGTCAATAATAAGTCAAAGAACCAAGAGCGGCCCATATATGGAACCTTGAGGCATCTCACGTTAAATTGGAAAAGTGTTGAAAAACTATGATCTATGCCAAAGCGAGTTTTTAGTATTCAAATTACGAAAAACATTTTATAAATCAAACAAAATAGTTTCACAAACCAAACTTCTTTTGCGATTGAGTCAAGAAGTAAATTTTGCTCGTTTGATCTTACTCGATAAGAAAAAGAGAAGGAGAGTTTTGAACTTAACTGACTATAGGAGAACAATGATAAGACTTGTGCTGTTGCTCTCGATTTGCCAAGAGTTTGTTCAGTTATTTTTCATTATATGTATAGCCAATATTTATCAACAGGAAGTTCGTGGCGTAAGAGTAAACATCTCTGCTTCCTAAGTATGTAGCAGTTCGAGATTCGCATCAGAGAAACTTCTAATTGTTTTTCCAAGGAAAGTTCAAGGTTCTAATCACAGGTATTTCCAATTGTTTTTCCATGGAAATCATCTTTCGCAAATAATTATGACTGTATTGTCATGAAAAGCACTTTTTCATCACTAAGAAATGCGGAATATTGTTTTTTTTTTTTATAATTAGCGCGCACATCAAGGGGTTATGAATACCCTTATAATGTTATAGAACACAGTGCGAGCATTTAGGAAAATAGGAGACACCGATGCACATTGCTTTTGAACCTTTGCGAGTCGTAATGCAGAGGAAATACAGAGGTAGGTAAGGCATTCCACATTCGGGTGGTGCGCCTAAAATAAGAATCTCTATACTTGACTTAGAGCAAGAGTGGAAATTCTTAGCCTGAACTTTATTCCTCACCGATCAGATCTATCAATCTTGTGCAATTTTTGTAATAGAAACGAGCGGGATGATATTCACCATTTTATAGCCATTTGCCCAATTCTGCAGGAGCTTCGAAGGCTCTATTTCCAACAAAGCGTCCTCTCTAGGCCACAACTGATAGACATTTTGAATGGATCCGCAGGGTGGACAAATCTCTACAAGTTTTGTGACCATGCTCTTGCATATCGAAACAGTTTTTTGTAGTTTTTGAATTTTGAGTAAATTTTGATTCAACTGGTTAATTTATCATTAAAAAAAAAAGGTAAAGGCTTTATCATTTTCGTATTTTGTCTGAAAGCTATAATTTTTGCAATAACTTTGTATATTATAATACTATATTTATTTGCTTTGTAATTTTCTTATTTCGTCTTAAAGTTATAATTTTTCGGTTTTTCGGTTGAGGTCTCCTTTCACATGATTGCGCCACCTAAGACGGGTCTTCCCTTGCGCAATTTCCCGCAATGTGCTGTCGAACACCCGTCGAATTGAACCGTAGGTTCCCTTCCAGTCTACACATCCAGCCACCGTTGTTTCGGGATGTGTACTTTTCTAGCTATGCTAATGTCGCTGTGCCGCTCAGCTGATTCATTAGCTCTTCCGAATGAGTACGCATTTGCTACAGGATGCCTTTTCAGCAATATGTGATAAACTAATCCTTGAATAGATAAGGTCGTTACAGAGGTTTGGGTTTTAAATAGCAAAAAAAAAAAGACATTTGTTTAAACTTAATCCCTTTTTAAGGTGTGTAGTCCTTTTTCGAATCAAAAATTCTAGTCCAGGTATCATGAGCGAACAATTCAACAGCAAAAAGCAGCACACAAATAAAAAATTTTCATCAGCTGAATTAAAACTTTTGGTTTAAATATTTCATCATAATCCTCGTAACGTTGTGTTCACGTGTAAGCCATGTAAAAAACACATCTTCCATTTACATATAAAATCCGCACAGATAATACTTTCCCCATAAATAGTCAACAATATTAAACAAAACACATTTATTATCCTTTTCATTGTAAGGAACCTTTTCATTGTACAGAACCAACCAAACTATACCATCAATAGTTGGTTTCGCTCGCTTCCTTCGGTGCTTCTGCTATAAACCCAATTAAGTCTTTCCATACTTTTTATGAGCCGCTGGAAGAACCCCAAGGGTTAACCACACATAAAGCACAACGAGAGAATAAAAGCAATTTCCATCTTCTCTTGGTCGTACCACTTCCGGGTGAAATTTTTTCGATTTAATGAATTAGTTCATCTGAAACTAGGAAGTTCTTTGCAGATAATATAAAAGCTAGGTCGTCCATCTAACAAATCAAAAACCATTCCCACCTACTGCAAATTAATTTGTTTAGCCGAGGATTTGTTGTTTCATGAACACAGCCGGTAAATAAAACCTACTCAACTATTGTGCTGGTTCATCAACAAATAAAAAAAGCAAATATTTATTTCGTTTTTGAAAGAAAAAAACAGCAAGACCTGGAAGTGTAAATAGGTACTCACTATACTCAGCGATTGCTTAAAGATTTTTATTTCATCTCTTCTAGTTTGACGTTTTTTCTTTCCACTTAAACGGCTTACGAGGCTTTATTTATTCGCGTACAAAGCAGAGACATCGCCATATGACGTTACTCAACTTCCAAGAAAAAGAAGAAATAGTAATAAAAAAAAAAAACAATAATAAAACGTTGACTAATACCGTCATGGCATGTGCAAAATTAGTGTCTACAACGGCGCCTTGTCTGAGGAAACCGAGTGAAGTAAAAAACAGACACAAGCAAATTGAATTGAAAAACAAAAACAAAAACAAAAACAGAGACAGAGAAAAACAAGAGGTACAAGTTTGATGTATGTTTTGTAATGAGACTTTTTGTTAATTAATTATGATATATTGGGAAACACAATTGCTAATAAGGAGGAAATGCAATGGCGATTGAGAGCGTAATTCAGCAACAACTGAAGGCCGTAAGTGAACAAAATCAGGTGCGTCCGTTGAACTGTAGACGTTTTGTACCAACAAAGAAAGTGATACAATCAAGATTGGATCAAAGCTGTAGATTCTGAGGAAATTAACACACACGCAGTGTAGGTATATCAATAGCTGCCATGATACCCATGATACCTCACACCTGACAACAATTAATGTCCTTTCTTGTATGGGAACTCAGGCATCTGTCATCAATTTAAATTTTCATTTTCCAATGAAAACATCTTTGCATACACAAGTGAATCCATTTATATTTTGATTTCCCAAGATTGATTTCCAAACACGACGTGGGAGTCCTGAAAAATGTATTTTACAATTTCCCAGAAAGAAGTATTACAAAGTACTGTTCAGATCCTTTCGAGCAAAACAAATCATTTAGGGAATTGCAAATTTGCAAGTAACTGATGAATTGGCTGATGGTTTTCACGTTCCATGGCACTAGTAGCAATGTATTGTGCTACTGGCTGGTGTGAAAGCTTTCTCAGAACTGATTTATGATGAGAAATTCCATCTTATCTAACAATTTAGATAATCCAAACCACTGGCAACGGAAAGTCCTTACGTTAAAAATGGAAGACCTTAAAAGTTAGACTTCTTCATTCACAAAAAAAAATAAATCTGAGGTTGAAAACATGTTATTTACAAATAGATATAAAAATGAATAAGCTCGAAGAGGGCCATTGCCTAACGCAACTATCTCAACCATAGCTCTTGAGGAATGGAGCGGACTTGGGAATGATTGCATATTCCGCATGGCTTAGTGATGAAAGGCTTTTCATGGCAATGTAGTCATAATAATTTGCGCAAGATGATTTCCATGGAAAAACAATTGGAAGTTCCTGTGGTTACAACCTTGAACTTTCCTTGGAAAAACAATTAGAAGTTTCTGTGATTCGAATCTAGAACTGCTACTTAGGAAGCAGACATGTTTACTCTTACGCCACGAACTTCGTGTAGATAAATATTGGCTATATAATGAAACAACCAATAGCCTCGGATAACGATAATGATTTCAAAGTTGACGACCCAAGCAAACGAATAAGGGACAATGACCTCCAGATCTGCACGTGGAACGTCAGATCACTTAACGGACTACGTACAGCTGGAGAATTAGCTTACGCCCTGGACTGCTAGAAAGCAGACATAACCGCCATCCAAGAAGTGCGATGGAGTGGACCGGGCATAAAGAAGATGAAAAACTGTGACATCTACTATGGCGACTGCTACAGGCGGATTTGTCTTTAGGGGAAGACTCAAGGATAAGGTGATAAGCCAAAATCCAGTTAATGAGCGTATAATGGCCATCCACATCCAGGCTAAATTCGCCAACATAAGCCTTATATGCGCCCACGGCCCCACAGAAGAGAAAGACGACGATTCCAAAGACTGTTTCTACGAGCTCCTCGAAGAAACGTATGAGCAGTATTATAGACACGACGTGAAAATCGTTCTTAACGTGATTTTAACGCATAGCTAGGGAAGGAGGACATCTTTGGAAACACAATCGGTAAGCATAGCCTCCATGACAAAATCTCCGAAAACGGACTGAGGCTAATCGATTTTGCTGCGGGGCTAAATCTTGTTGTAAGTAGTACACGCTTTCCGCATCTCAAAATTCATAAAGGTACATGGCGATCCCCAGATCAATTAACCGTCAACCAATTTGACCATGTTGCGATCGACGCAAGGCACTCTTCCAGTGTGCTAGATGTCCGAACTTTCCGAGGGGCCAACTTTGACTCGGACCACTACCTTGCTGAAGCCAAGATACGAATGAGGATATCTTGTTCACGACCTGCACGAACTAACGCTGTGAAGAGATATGACGTCGGAAAGCTACAATCGCAAGAGATTGGCAATGCCTTTTCCAATCGAGTGTCCCTTCAATTATCCTTGAATCCCATTCCGCCAGCATTAAACATTGAAGACCAGTAGCAGCAATGCCAAAAAGCCATCAGAACCGCTGCCTCTGAGGTTCTGGGTTTCACTCGGCCACCAAAACGAAACCCATGGTTCGATTAAGAATGTAGGCAGGCAAATGCAGCCAAGCAAAGAGCACGACAAATGCTTTTGCAAACACGAACGAGGGCTGCTTACGATCGGTATAACGAGATTTACAAGGAGAGAAGAAGGGAAGAACACCGACTTCTCAAAAAGAAAAAGAAGCAGCATGAGAAGCGCTCGTTTAAGGAAATAAAGAGGTGCCACGACAGGAATAAGTTTTACCAAAAGATAAAAAGATCCTGCCAGGGTGGCAAGCCCTGAACTCAAGCCTTTAAAGACCAGCAGGGAAACATAGTTGTAGAGTCACAGTCGCTACTGAGGATCTGGAAAGATCATTTCTGCAGACTGCTTAACGGCGATGAGGACACAAATTCCGCTGTCAGGCAGACTGCCCCATTCAGCCAGGACGATGATCAAGAATGCCGCCTTCCCGACCTAGAGGAAGTTAAGCCATATGCAAACTTAAATCAAATAAGACTGCAAGGGCAGATGGCCTTGATGCCGAACTTTTCAAGGCAGCTGGAGACCAGTTGGAAGGAACATGCACCACCTAATCTGCATGATATGGTCGGAAGAAAGCATGCCCGATGAATGGAACCTCAGTATCGTATGCCCGATCTTAAAGAAGGGAAACCATCACAATTGCGCCAATTACAGAGGGATAAGACTCCTTAACGTCGCTTATAAGATCTTGTCTGCTGTAATATGTGAACGTCTGAAGCCCCACGTCAACAACTTGAAAGGTCCGTATAAATGTGGTTTTAGACCAGAGAAGTCCACAATAGACCAAATTTTCACATTAAGGCAGATTTTGGAAAAAGCCCGAGAACATAATATCGATATTCACCATCTCTTTATCGATTTCAAGGCCGCGTATGACAATATTTACAGTCTCTGTAAATATTGTCATACGCGTACCTTATCGAAAGCGGATGAGAAAACCCTTGGTCGTTTCGAAAAAAAAAATGTCCGAATGATATTTGGTCCCGTATGCGAAGACAATGTGTGGAGAAGAAGATGCAACAATGAGCTGTATGAGCCGTAACACGACATGGGCATAGCCAGAAGAGTACGCATCGCGAGGCTACGATGGTTGGGTCATGTAGAGCGGATGGACCCAAACGTCCCGACTTGACGGGTTTTCGAAAGCACATTGTAGGGAAATCGCACTCGTCTTAGGTGGCGCAATCAAGTGGATTAAGACCTCAACCGACTTAGTGTGCAAAACTGGAGAGAGCTCGCCCGAAATCGAAGTCGCTACAGAAGGATGTTGGTTGAGGTCCAGGTTCATCCCGAACTGTAATGCCCACCTAAGTAAGTAAGTAAGTAAGCGTTGAAAAATACATACGATGTCCCAAAAAGAACTACTGAACTAGATTCCGTATGAAATTCTGAAAAAATAACGTAGTTTACTGATAAAGGTTTTTGTTTAGAGTACCTACTTATATCGTAAAATATCAAAACCTAAGGAGTTTTAAAACTGACAGTGCAAT
The DNA here is from genome assembly GCA_914767635.1 of Melanostoma mellinum. Lineage (NCBI taxonomy): Eukaryota > Metazoa > Arthropoda > Insecta > Diptera > Syrphidae > Melanostoma > Melanostoma mellinum. The sequence goes on along the minus strand of OU612060.1, from coordinate 19,626,273 downwards.
AATTGATAGATTTCCATTTACAGCTGACAGAATATCATAAAATGTTTACCGCGGGATGGAATACCAAATCACAACTCTCGGGGTCTAAGTCTTTTGACTGATAAACTGCCCCATGAGTCATTACTAAGCTCTGAGTTAACGACTCAAAAACTGTGCCTTAGTCTGAAAGCACCAAAAATCCTATTATAATTTAAAATATTGACGTTATCGCATGTGATAAATGTTTCAAAATGCTGCCTAATGAACCAACTGAAGCGTTATAGTCTTGTTACTCATCAATCATCCCAAATTAACAAAAATAAAGATGTTACAATTTATTTTCGTAGGCGCAAAGGAGCTTCGGGAGAATATTAAATCAAAGTAACGAGTCCATCCTTTGCAAAATCTCGACCCACAAAGACCATTAAACACCCTCCGATCACAAAGGAACACCCATAAACGAACCTTTTTCTTTTAAATACACAGTGTGACATGCTTCCTTTCCTCACTGACATTGACCCAAGCTATTAGTTCAACACCGTTAAACATTATTTCAATTTATAACTTGCCATACACAACAAAAAAAAAATGTATATTCAAAGTCGAACATTGTGAGATGAAAAAGTAGAGCTTTGTCACTATTTATGACTTCAATTTAAACGAAAGTAAATTAGAATCAAACGACACGAAATGGTTTCCAGTCAAACCTATAACTATATTGAAATTATTATCATTAATTCATTCCTGTTAAAGTGACTTATGGGAATCGTCTCTTTTTACATATATTTGTCCTTCGAGAACTCACTTTTCCTTTTTCCGATACGAAAACGATTCTCATTCGAAGAATCGATACAATTTGCCTAATGAAACGTAATGAGAATAAGATTTTCCACCGCTCTGACCGAGTAATGCAATCAATCGATAGGACTGTAAGCGCAGAGGGCTTCACGGTTGAAATCATTTCACATACAAAACCTTCCTTTCATACCTCCACCACGCCGACGACGCGACGAGCGATGGATGCTCTGATATGCCGAGAGACAAGGATCATCAGAGCCGCATTGAGTGTGCTCTTTGGCAGCACTGTGCTTTGGAATTAATGAATATCCTAATTACTGCAAGGCTTGCATAAATGTGTAATAATTCCCAAAAGTCATTCGTTTCATTTGATTTTAATTAAGAAAGAGAGAGAGAGAGGAGCATGACAGGGGCAAAGGCAAATAGATGGTAACATAGTAGGGGAGCCCAAGAGGGGATTTCGCGCGTTACTCGAGCGCGTCAGAAAATCATATGGGGAGAAACCTTGCACCATGTAATGTACTCCTACCATATATTAAACCTAAATGTTGGGGCGTTCGCTGAGAGCAGCCCGTCAGATTAGTAAAAAAAAGTCGATCATCGGAAATACTCGAGCGCGTCAGATTAAAAGATGGTAGGTTGATTACATCGAGAAGAGTGTATATTTCAATAATCTGACAATTTGAGCGGGGCCTTCGTAAGTAGGCGAGTCACAAAGATGTAAAAAAAAATCGATGTTTCGAAGTACTCGAGCGCGATTAAATTTTTTTTTATTTTGAAGGTAATTTTATCAGGATTACAGAAAACATATAATCTGACATTTTGGTTGGGGCGATTGAGGTAAAATCGTCAGTCAAATGTATAATATATGATGGTTAATATCTCGGTTAATATTGATATTCGCAATTGGTCCATAAGACTTTTTTTGTAGAAAACTAAATTCTCTACAAGTTTGTAATTTACAATTTTTCTGTAGCTTTTGTTATTTACGAGATAACTGCGACAAAACGTAAATTTTATGCAAAAATCTGGTTAAGTGGCCCGTACCACCTTCCCGGTATGAGTAACGACTTTGCCAAAAAGAACATTTTTGTAGAGCTTTCAATTTTGAGAAAAAAACATCTTCGGTTAAAGCGATCCCATGAAATGCCGCTGAGTTATAGTAATTTAAAAAAAAAAATCAGAGTTTCCGTGTATTTTCAATGGAAAATCTTCACACCTCTTGATTGAGCACTTAAAATTAATATTAAGGGCTCAAACTTTCAGGATTTTTTTTAAAAGTATTTTCAACAAAATTTCGATACAAAATTTTTAAATACATAATATGTGTACATATTTTTTGATTGCATCCAGTAACAAAAAATAGAAACAACAAAGAATTGTTACTTTAAAATTGTCAGACTAAGAGTACGCCCCCATATAATTGTCAGATTATCATCCTGGAGGACGAAGACATCAAGTTGATCACTCTGTATAAAAATCTGACGCGCTCGAGTATTTCAAAGTCACGTGTTTTTTTTACATTTTTAAAAATCAGCCATGACTGATCGCCCCACTCAAATTGTCAGATTATTGAAATATACACTTTTTAGAGTACACTTAACATTCACTTTGAAAATCTGACACGCTCGAATAACTTTTTATTTTTTGTTTTTTTAACCTCTCTTTACGCCCATTTGCCCCCAGTAAATCGTCAGATTATTATATATCCGTTATAAGAAAGACAAAGCGCGTATACTCTATGAAAATCTGACGCGCTCGAGTATTTCAATTTAACTGTTTTTTTTTACATTTTTAAAAGCTCATACACGCCCATCGCCCCACTAAAATAAAAAACTGCCATACACTTTTTTTCGTTTTAGAACGTAAACTTCACAATCCAATAAGTCCCCATGACGCTTTAGTAACTGCAAATTTAGCGGCTCGGGCTCCCCTACTACAGTGAGGTATTTTGCTCATTCAATCGTAATCACCATCAATCAAGTTTTATGGTGATGCAGGCAACTCTGTGTGTGAGTGTTGTACTTAGATCAGCTTGGATTGGTTTTATTGTCTTGTTTGAAATGGTTCAATATTTTAGAGGTTTATTGGTGATTTATGGCAGCAGCTTGTGCGCGGTAAGCCATGGGATTTCAAATAGCTACTGAAATGTGAATAGAGTTGATGTTTATTTTGTGAGTAAAACAATAAACAGGTGAAACAATAAAGCGAGTTTTCAAGCTTGAAATTGTGTACGAGCAATAAAAAAAGAGAAAACTTTCTTTTCTGTGTGATGTGGTGGAAGAGAAGGACTTGAAAAGAAAACTCATAGGCTTCTGTTACTTTTACCCAATTAGCCATTAAGTTCAAACCTCACAGTTTATACGCCCTCCGGGCCTTTGTTGAAATCGATTAATTACGTCAATACGGTCCCAATGAATAGGCTGACCTAAGACCAATTTCACCCAAAATCGTGCGCACAGATGAATGATTCAACACAAAAATTTAATTTTACCCACACATTAGTCACGTTCGTTTTCACACGGCAGCAGCATACAAATTAATGATAACAAGACCCCGAAGAAAAGGGAATAATCATAGCTTCAAATTGATTATTATTTTCCTTTTCTATTTTTTGAGAAAACAATTTCTTCCTTTCTTTCCTAATTGCTGAATTAATATCGTACAATTTTGAGCGTTCTTGAGGATAATGAAGAGCTTGTTCTCTAGGATTAGCACCCGCGGTTATTCATCCGGAATGAACGCAACGACCGGCTACAAAAAACATCAGAAGAAGATTTTTTTAATTTGCTTTTTATTTTTGCTC